>CM050436.1:9502764-10702764 GCA_027564155.1 Gymnocypris eckloni scoliostomus | reverse complement strand
TCCATTGCAATTTTAAATATGTCTAAGGTGTTTTCATGTAGCTAGTTGTTAGCCGACCTGAATAATATGCACATGAAATCAAATGAAACTTGATGAACTCACCTCAACATGTCTTCTACAATCATTTAACCCACCATGGGCAATGCTGAAGTCGCTATTGCAAACTGTACAGTGTGCAAGACTGTCATTATTTTTCACTTTTACAAGACAGGGGTACACTTTCGTGTAGTCTTGGGTAAAATGTGTCTTATATTTTCGTTTTTTGGGGCCCTCTCCCTCTGCCATGGCGCTCTTGTTTCTAGATATACTGAACTGAATATTCAGTTCGGGACTCGGGATAAGAGATAAAAGCCCGCCCACACTGACAATTGATTGGTTGACTTACAGAAACAGGCCAATCAGGACGCTCTCTGTATTACATGCGCTTCATGAGGCACACACGCAGACTAGCACACGCACGCACACGCAAGGTCCCTCGCTCCCTCTCCCTTTCTGCCGTGCGCGCGCTACATGTGTTGAAGCACAGTCTCTGTCTCGCATGCGCGCTCTTGATCACTCGCTCTAGATTCCGGGATATTTTAACTCATTTGCGGGCATCAGGGAGCCGCTATCAATATGCGGGAGACTCCCGGAACTTCCGGGAGACTTGGGATGTCTGGTAAGGTGACATCACACTCACGAGAATCGAAGTGCATCTTATGGCGGGTATTGCCGCCATTTGTGAGGTATCAAAGCCGAGGTGTTCTGTATTTGGAGAATTGTCTTTTTCATTTGCTTCAAAATGGTACGTTCTTGTTGTGTTAACATCTGCAATAGTTAATTGCATGATTGAAAAGGTCAAAACCTCACCACGAAGAAGGACATGTTAGGTCTCGCACTTGAAAGCAAAGACAAAACAACAAGAGGCATCGGTCGCCGCATCGGATGGCCTGGGTTTCAGTGGTGAAACGCAAAATCATCATATTTGCCAACATATCTGTTTATGTTCGTTTACCCTCGACATTTTCATAAAGGTAAGTTAGAGATGTTTTAGATGTACTTATTTTCTGATTTCTGAAGTAGCCAACATTATATTCACATGTTATTAGGGTTCCCTATCAGTCGGTCACTCTCGACGTCACGTCGGAGGACCGACGAATTGGGATATCGCTTAGAGAGACCAATCCACTTCGAGTGTAAACTAAACGAGCCAATGCACATTGGTATGTGATTATTGCATCCAGCTGCCGCTGATCACAGCGTGAGCATAAATAGGCAGCAGGTGCAGCGCATATTCAGCTTTTCGCTTCGGAGCCGAGCGGTTACATCGTTGTGCTCCTGACTTCTGCTGAACGAGTGAATTCAACGAGTTGAGCACGCTCTTCGGAAGACTCTCGTGCTGGTACGGCACTACAGCGGTGGTGGTTCTTCCCATGTCGAGTGGACTGCACACATCAGGCTGCACTACCCCTGTTTGTGTTGCAAATGACCATCTCCCTGTTTGCTTCAGCATGCTAAAAAGTTTTTCCCTAAAAGAGCATTCACGGGTGCGTCTTTTTAAAGACGATGTTGCATCTGGCAAACTTGACGTTGCGTCTTTATAAAGACGAGTTGGGTCTTGCTTCAGACAACGTGTCACCCGTGCGTTTCTGGATGCGGTCGTTGCCTGGCGCTGGGTGAATGGTCACGATCGCTGCCTCACACGCCTGGGGTAGCACGCTGAGGTGGCGTTCGTGGATGAGTCATCTTCTCACTGTGGATGCTCATCTCGGAGTTGCGGCCAGGCTCCGTTACCTCGACAAAGGGGCGGAGCTGTTGCCTCCGTCTCGATCTAGTTCTCGTCCTGGCTGCAGACGAGGCGAGGTCTACTTCAGGCGGTAGCACGGCTGGTCTGAGGATTACAGTAGTGGCAAACCCTCAAGGGACCATCGCTCCTCTTGCGCTCCGCAACCAGTTGAGCTGCCAATGGAACGTGCTGGGCCCTCAAAAAGGAGCGTACCAGCAGTATCCTTGGCACTCCTCCCGGCGACCAGATGTCGATCGCTGCATCGGAGGGTGAGCCGGAGCTTCTGGAGAGGAAGATTCGGCTGCGTTGCCGCTCCGGCTGTAGCAATGCCTGAGTCGGATCTGGAAGTAGCGGCTATGCTTTCCGGGCCACCGTAGGGCTCGAGTAGAGAAAGCCACCGTGTCCCGAACCCTCGAGGTTGGACGACTGGTTTCTCGGGTAGCTTGTGCTGGTTCTCAGCGCCATGCCCCGGTGCCTCTCTCCCGGACGTGCATGAGGGGCTTACAGGTGGGCGGCACCTTTACTGCCAGAAACCGACCTGCTAACTCCTCCTCCTCACCACCCTCGGTGGTGCAGCTAGTTACGGGGGTCCCCCCGGTGGAGCGGTCAGTTGCGATGCAAGTGTGTCCTTATACTGTCTCCACCCGGCAGGGCAAACCATGCCTCCTCTTCCGGGCCTGTAGGTACTCGTCTGGTCTCATCCGGCGAGGCTTATGTGGCCTGTGGAGATGCTGCCTCCACCTAATGCTACGGCGTTACTGCAGGTTCTTCAGGCTAAAAGCACTGAGGGACATGCACGGGGGTGGTTACGATCCGGAAGTTCTGAAAGAGCTCCGTACCGCACCTGACCTCGCGCCCCAAGCGACGAAGGTTATGGCACGGTCTCTGGGTCGTGCGATGTCCACACTTGTGGTCCAGGAGCGCCACCTCTGGCTGTGTCTGGTTGACATAGGGACGCCGACAAAGTCGGTTCCTCAAGGTTCCTGTATCCCAGACTGGCCTTTTCGGCGACGCAGCCGGTAACCTGGCCCAGCAGTTCCCGGCTGCACAGGAGCAGACTGAGGCGATCTAACACTTCCTGCCTCGGCAGCTGCTGCCTCCACCCGTCCGCGGTTGCAGCGCCCAGCCTGCTCGTCGCCGAGGGCCCCTGCATCCACCCCGCTCCCGCACCGCATCCGCAGCAGCCTCCAAAAGCGGTGCCGTCGAGCTAGGTGTAGGCAGGCTGCCTCACCTGTCCTGGCCCCCGTCTACTGGCGGTAAGCAGAGGAGCAAGAGGCCTCGGCAACCCAGAGAGAGAGGGAACTGCTTCGGGAGAGGGTAAGTGCATCTCTCCCTCCCCCGGAGGAGGGCCGGGTGGATAATCTGTTTTTTCAAAAATCTCGACAGGAAGCGGTTGTCTCTGTCTCTGGGTCCCAAGAGGGCTTGGAGAGTCATGGACGAATCAACTTCGGACCACACTCATCCTCCCTCTCGCCAGCAGGCAGCAGTGGGCGGTTCGAGAGCGTCATCAAAGGCTACTCACGCACCCTCTGCCAAATTATGGAAGCAGGTAAACGTGCACCGCACACTCAGACCCCTCCTCGGTCCGCCACGGGCCAGGTCCCTGCATTCCACCTCGCTGCCCTACTGCGGGTACGTCGGTGGTCCCGATGGTCCCGCTTGTACGGTGTCTGGGTGCCGGGAGCTGCCCAGCCGTCTCGCTGGCTCCTAAGGACCATCTGACTCGGCTATGCGATTCAGTTCGCCCGGCGTCCTCCCAAGTTCAGGGGCATCCACCTCACAGCAGTGAAGGCAGCCGATGCCCATGTCTTGTGAGAGGAATCACTGTCCTACTGGCGAAGGACGTGATGGTACCGGTCCCTCCAGCCGATATGAAGGCAGGGTTTTTCAGCCCTTAATTCATTGTGCCCAAGAAAAGCGGTGGGTTACGACCAATCTTGGGTCTGTGCATCTTGAACTGGGCCTTTCATAAGCCTCCTTTCAAGATGCTCATGCAGAACCGCATCTTCGGATGCATCCGTCCCAAGTTCGGTCTGCAGCATTGACCTGAAGACCCGAACTTCCATGTGTCGATCCTTCCGTGCCACAGGCCATTCCTGTGGTTTTGCGTTCAAGGCGAGCATATCAGTACAGGTCCTGCCCTTCAGGCTGTCCCTATCGCCCGTGTCTTCAAGTCCAAGTCACCCAGGTCTCCAGGCACGCTGTGGTTTACACGGATGCCTCCGCCAAGGGCTGGGGGCCACGTTCAATGGGCTTGCAGTGTCGGGGGTTTGGATGGGTCCCCAACTGCACTGGCATATCAACTGCCTAGAGTTGCTGGCAGTACACCTGGCTTGAACCGTCTGAAGAGACGCTTACGAGGCGAGCACGTACTGGTCCGTACGGACAGCACTGCAACCATTGCGTACATCAACCGACAAGGTGGTCTACGCTCCCGTCGCATGTCGCAACTCGCCCGCCACCTCCTCCTCTGGAGTCGGAAGCATCTGAGGTCGCTTCGCGCCATTCATATTCCGGGCTTGCTCAAACAGACAGCCGACGAGCTGTCACGAGCTGCGCTCCCCGGAGAGTGGAGACTCCATCCCCAGACGGTCCAGCTGATTTGCGACGTTTTGGACTGGGTGCTGGGGCTGGGTTGGGGCTGGGTGCGACGTCCCTAGAGACGTCGCACTGCCAGTTGTTTTACTCCCTGCCCAAAGGAACACTCGGCACGGATGCACTGGCACAGTAAGTATGCATTTCTCCCAGTGAGCCTTCTCGCACAGACACTGTGCAAGGTCAGGGAGGAAGAGGAGCAGATCCTCCTCGTGGCGCCATACAGGCCCACCCGGACTTGGTTCCCAGAGCTGATGCTCCTCGTGACAGCCCCTCCCTGGCAGATTCCTCTGAGGAAGGATCTACTGACTCAGAGACGGGCACCTTTATGGCACCCGTCCAGACCTCTGGAAACTTCATGTCTGGGCGGGCTGGAGGTTCTAGGTGACCTACCCCAAGAGGTAGTTGACACCATCACTTGGCGAGAGCACCGCTACGAGACACGCACGCCTTGAAGTGAAACCTGTTCGTCGAATGATGCTCTTCTCACAGAGAAGACCCCCGGAGATGCCCGATCAGAGTCGTGCTGTCCTTCTTGCCGCAAGGGTTTGAGCGAAGGCTGTCTCCCTCCACCCTCAAGGTCTACGTGGCGCAATTACTGCCAACCACGACCCTGTGGAAGGGAAGTCGTTGGGAAGCATGACTGGGTCGTCAGGTTCCTTAGGGGCTAGAAAGCTGAATCCTCCACGCCCCCTCTATACCCTCTTGGGACCTGTCCTTAGTGCTTAGAGCACTGCAACAGGGCCCATTGAGCCCTTGCAGACAGTAGAGCGCAAGTTTCTCTCAATGAAAACTCTGGTCCTGCTTGCACTGGCCTCCATTAAGAGGGTTGGGGACCTGCACGCAGAAAGGGAATGCCATCTCCAAGCAGAGAATGGCCCACTGGATAGTGGATGCCATCACCCTGGCTTATCAGGCACAGGGTGTGCCTTGCCCATTCAGGTTGAGAGCTCACTCTACGAGAAGTGTAGCGTCCCCACTGGGCGCTGGCTCGTGGCGCCTCGCTGACAAATATTTGTAGGGCTGCGGGCTGGGCGACCCCTAACACATTCGCTAGATTCTATAGCCTGTGGAACCAGTTTCCTCCTGTGTTCTCACCTCAAACGGGTAGAAGCACTGAGGGCCCGGCTCGGTCGGCTTGCTAAAAACTGCTCCAGAGAGTCCAACTGTAGACCCTGTCGAGCTCCTCCATCCCTCGGCAGCTGGACGTGGCGGAGCGTCCGCGCCAGGCCCTCACTCGATGAATCCCTGAGAACCGGTAGAGGGCTGGGTTCCATATGTAGAGACCGTTCGGATCCCATATGTGTATTTCCACGGTTAGCCTTAGAGCCCGTGTTTCCGGCAGACTTCCTGCTACTCCAAGAGGTTACAATCACCTCCAATCTTCCATATGCATCTGACTATTGTCCATATGTGTAGCTGCCTCTGAACCTCCCTCGGGAAGGTAAGGGCTTCCGCAGCGTTCCTGTTCTGAGCTGAACGGCAGTGCTTCCCAGTGTTATCCAGTCCTACTGAGTGGGTAGTGCCATAGCAACAGTAATGGATCTTCCTATGGGGGCCCTAACCTGCGCCAAAAAATAACGGCACAGGAGGCCTCCACGGGACACTGGAAGGGGCAGTATCCGTGGCCTTTTGGTAGGGATCCCATTTCGTCTGTCCTCCGACGTGGCGAGAGTGACCGACTGATAGGGAACGCCTCGGTTACGTATGTAACCCTCGTTCCCTGAAGGAGGGAACGAGACGTCACGCCCCATCGCCACTCCTGTACCACCGCTGAGCGGCCGGGCCCCGGCTCGGCTCCTCAGCGAAAACCTGAATATGCGCTGCACCTGCTGCCTATTTATGCTCACGCTGTGATCAGCGGCAGCTGGATGAAATAATCGCATGCCAATGTGCATTGGCTCGTTTAGTTTACACTCGAAGTGGATTGGTCTCTCTAAGCGATATCCCAATTCGTCGGTCCTCCGACATGACGTCTCCGTTCCTCCTTCAGGGAACGAGGGTTACACGTAACCGAGACGTTATCAATGCTAATAAACAACAAGGGAGCGGGTGAGCAGAAACGGGTCATGCAATGTTACCATGAAATGTTTTGCAATCGTTTTATGCATAGTGTTGAATATGAGATGTTAAAATATCCAAAGTTCATTAAAAATTTAAACTTAGTGGTGTATCTGATTAAAACCCTGGAAGAAACAGCAGCCCTTTGCCCTCTTTTATTTAAAATTCATACATTTTAGGTGTAAAGAGTTCATTTATTTCACTAATGTTGCTGCATTTAAATATTGTTTTGGGAGGGTTGTACTTATTTAACTCAATTGCAATATGAACTGAATACTTAACTAAAATCAATTTCTAATGTTTCTCATTTTATATTTCTTACAATTTTAAAAGGCATTGACAAAATTTTGTACATTTTCGTACATTTTCATTTTATATATTTAGGTGTGACTAAACAGTAATGGGAGCAGTTAAGGAAAAAAACATTGCAGCCTGCTGAGACGATGACCCACCAGGCCGGAAGAGATGCTCAGCTACACACTGAAGGCCGGAAAAGATGCTCAGCTACACACTGAAGGCCGGAAGAGATGCTCACCTACACACTGAAGGCCGGAAGAGATGCTCAGCTACACACTGAAGGCCGGAAGAGATGCTCACCTACACACTGAAGGCCGGAAGAGATGCTCAGCTACACACTGAAGGCCGGAGGAGATGCTCAGCTACACATTGAAGGCCGGAAGAGATGCTCACCTACACACTGAAGGCCGGAGGAGATACTCAGCTGCACACTGAAGGTCGGAGATGCTCAGCTAAACACTGAAGGCCGGAGGAAAATGTCAGCTACACACTGAAGGCCGGAGGAGATGCTCAGCTAAACACTGAAGGCTGGAGGAAAATGTCAGCTACACACTGAAGGCTGGAGGAGATGCTCAGCTAAACACTGAAGGCCGGAGGAAAATGTCAGCTACACACTGAAGGCTGGAGGAGATGCTCAGCAACACACTGAAGGCTGGGGGAGATGCTCAGCTACACACTGAAGGTCGGAGGAGATGCTCAGCTTCGCACGACACCACTCAGTGTCACTAACTGAATGTAACTTGTGTGTCTGCAGAGGAAATTTGACTGCTGTGGCGTAAACCCAGGATTTCTACTAGTTTTTCATTGATCTTAAAGTATTATACAGATATGCCAAACTTGGGAACCTTTATTACATGAGTTCTCGACTCTAGCCCCTGAGGTCCACTTTACTGCAGAGTTGAGCTCCGACCCTAATAAAATACACCTGAACAGGCTAACCAAAAGAGACAGGCAGGCAAATGAGTTTGATTGAGGTTGGAGCTAAATTCTATAAGAATTGGAAATGAAGGTTGTATTGCCTTATGCTGCTTTTCATGTCAGACATAAGGACAATTATCACTTAATTTTAAAAACTTACGTTATCCTCATGAACCTCATATTGGATCTGCCTGCACAAACACTGTTTTAGACAACTGTGATGGGCACAAAATTGGACACAGTTTAAATTGACTGTTTTGAAATGTTCCACATGTCTTCTACTTACAAGCACTATTTATTTGACAGATCAACTAGCACTTCTAAGAATCCATGCAGAAAGGGTCATCAGAAATGTTTGGCAGAAGCATCAAATCATCATTTTAATGTATTAATCTTTCTTTGTAGTACTTACACTGTCCACTTAAGAAAACAGCAGTGCTGATGATTCATCATGCTTGCCACATCTTCTGTTATGCATTTTGATTGTTATGCAAACTGATTTTTAACAGTGTTGCATTAATAATGCAGTATGTATAATTCAATTTTCATAAATGGGTTTTTGATTGTCTCCTTGTTATGAGTAGCTACTGATCAGTACTTGTTATCAGCCAAATAAAGTACGGACAATTTTGAACAAACAGGGTAAGGTTTAATGGTAGAGACTCACATGATGTAATTACTTACAATTGTGCAAATTATGTGTGCACATCAATGGTAGACAAAAACAGAACATATAAGTGTATCCCTGCTCTGCCCGTCAGGGCCCTGAAAGTATACATTGAGCGCTCTCCCTCATACAGATAGTCAGAACAGCTTTTTGTTGGCTTCGGTAACCACGCTAAAAGTTGCCCTGCTACGAAGCAGAGAATTTCTAGGTGGTTAGTTGATGCTATCACATTAGAATACTCCTCCTTGGGGTCGTAGTGCACCATCGGAGTCAGAGCCCATTCCATGGGCAGCGCCTCTTCCTGGGCATGATCTAGCAGGGTGTCCTTTTCAGACATTTGTGAGGCGGCCGGCTGGACCTCGCCATCCGCATTTGTAAAGTTTTACAAACTGGATGTCCCTGCCTTGCAGGCCAGAGTCCTTTCTGCTTAAGTAGTAATCTTCCGGGTTCACTTGACCAACATTGTTCAAGCCTCTCTTTGCTTGGTCTGTCCATAACTATATGGACACCTGGTATCACTTACGGGACGACACCCAGGCCACAGATGACCCTCAGGGCTCACCCTGTGCTTAGTGTATTCTATTGACTCCCCTGGGCCTAATCCCACGTGAGTCTTGGTTTCGAGTCGTTCCGCATCATAGTATGGCATGATTGGACTGGTTCCATACAACGTCGATACTCGACGCAGTACGAGTGAAATATCGAGAAGGGAACGTACTCGGTTACTATCGAAACATCGGTTCCCTGAGATATGGGAATGAGTCCCACGTTCTTGGCCGTGCTATGAGCTGCACGCCTCGGTTGCTTACTTTGAAGAAATCTGAGATGCAATGGCAGAGCAGCTGATTATATAGCCAGACGCCCCTCCCATGTTGGCGGGCTATGGCGGGCTGCATAGCCATTGGCTCGCTCGCCACTGCCGTGTATTGGTTCGTTTTTTAATCCTACACGAACCAATCGACCTGCAGTTATAACTGCATGATTGAAATAGGCTTCAGTCGAAGAGGAAAACATTTTTTCTCGACGCAGTACTTGTTCCCATATCTCAGGGAACCGAGGTTACGATAGTAACCGAGTATGTTTTAAGACATTAGCCAAGAAGGCAGCTATTACAGATTCTTACAAAGCCTGTTGTGAAACCATTCCAATCAATTCAATCTCTTTTACTGTCAAATAAATGCTGTAGGTGATAGACGTTTACTACAGATATCTACTTTGTTACAAATAACTCATAATTTTACAAAATAGAAAAGAAACCTTACCACACAACAGTGCAGGCGTTCACAAAAGCAGAAGATCATTTCCATTGCAACACATTTTAAACATAAATTTGAATAACTTGACAAAGTAACACTGTCCACCCAAGATGTATTAAAAATACATTGTTTCTTCAGTCATGAAATAAACGTTAAATGGGTGATCTATCACCACAGTTTATCAAAATATGACCAAATTTTGATGAAATATTCAGCATTTTATTCCTGAAAGTTAATGTTAACTTAATAAGCCTTTTCTTTTTACGGTTAAATAAAACTGCCCAATATACACTAATTATTGTCTGCCTCGAAGCTGGTCGAGGCAGACAGTAATTTGCTCCACTACAAATTGCTTAATTATCATATAGATGGTTCTTTCCTTTTAAATAATATGTAATTAGTATCTCCGGAGTGATAATTCGTCACTTATAGCATGGGAATGGCAGCAGGACATCGAGAACCATCTGCAGACCAAAAGTGTACAGGAAACAACTGATAGGTATTCTATTTAATCGTATCACCTTAACATTTGGTTGTTCTCACCTGAAAGTCTTTTAAAGATGTGGGAACTTTGCAACAAGGGGAAATAACACACTGGACTTTGTTTACACGACAGTGAAAAACGCATACAAAGCCGAACCCCGCCCCCACCTCGGATACTCGGACCACATCTCTGTTATGCTAACCCCAGCATACAGACCGCTTCTCAAACTGGCCAAACCGGTTCAAAAGCAGATCACGGTATGGCCAGACAATGCTACCTCAGCACTGCAGGACTGCTTCCAGGACACAGACTGGAACATGTTTAAAGAGGCGGCCACCTACAATAACCATACAGACCTGCAGGAGTACACTGAAACTGTGACTGCTTACATCAAAAACTGCATTGATGATGTGACAGTCACCAAGACCATCACCACACGTGCAAACCGGAAGCCATGGATGACAGCAGAGGTTCGTGGGCTGCTAAAAACCAGAGATGAAGCGTTCAGATCAGGAGATAAAGCAGCCCTCAAAACAGCAAGAGCTAATCTGTCCCGTGGCATCAAAAATGCAAAACGGTCATATGGCAATAAAAACAATAATCATTTCACAAACAGCAGAGATACACGGAGCCTGTGGCAAGGCATTCAGACCATCACTGACTACAAGCCCCCGCCACAGGCCTGTGACGATGACACATCCCTCCCAGATGCACTCAACCACTTTTATTCACGGTTTGAAATGCAGAACGACACATCTGCACAAAAACTGCCCACACCTCCCAACGACCAGGCACTCTGTCTGTCTCCAGCCGACGTAAGGAAGACCCTATCTAGGATTAACCCACGCAAGGCTGCGGGTCCTGACAATATACCTGGCCGCGTACTGAAAGACTGTGCTGAACAGCTGACGGATATATTATCTATATTATCTATGCCAACTGAAACATTCTGAAACTGCTTGTTTGTAAAAACTAACCAATTAAGAGCACATCTAGAGGAGCTTTTGTTGTCTTTGTGTTCATTGTAGCTGATACATAAGTCAGCAACAGTGCAAGACAAAATTAACACCATTTTTTTAACTGCTACCAGAGTGCTTGTCAAAGTCTATTTATAATCTTGCATTAAAAAAAGGAACTACAGCTTATAACCATTTTAAACGTATCGTCCTTAGTATTCAATTTTCTGAAATTAAAACTATATTCTGAGAAAATACTTTACTGTAACTTTCATTTGTATTTTTATATAAAATGTCAGGTGGTGTAAAGTTGAACCAATAACAGTCAACAGAAAGTCTCTCTAGGTTGCTACAGTGTTAATCAAAAGCATGGTTTCCTCAGAAATAAGCCATTACACAGGTAATGACAGATAATAGACACAAATTCTAACACAATAATAATGTTTAAAATAAACATGCATTTTTCAGCATCAGTTCTCACAATGAAAGGCATTGAAGAACAGCTCATCTGTGTGACTTTGTGATGCAGTAGTTTTGCAACTTTGAGATGTAAGTCTCTTTATAACAGACGATAAGTGTTTCATCATAATAAATGATCTATGAATTATCCTGTCTGTGGGTAATAAACACATTACAAACATATTTTAACATTGTCATTGGGTTTATTGAATGTTTTCGTCCTAATAAGGGTGTGAGAAATGTCAAAATATTTTTGTCACATTTTTGTTTTTGCAGCAGCCTACATAAATGCCAAATTATATTCAAAATTTATTCAGTTTAAATAAGCTGTTGTTTTGAAAACACTTTTGTACCCTTCTCCTGGGGCCCGTTCTTCACACCTCGCTTAATACATCTGAGATGATTTGAAAGATGCCAGATCTTCTAATCCTGAAAACTGATCTCTGGCTAATTTGGTTCTTCAAACAAATTTTCGTATTAGATTAAAATATCTGGATTAGGTTGTGTAAGATTACTGCACGTTCTCGCATTCCCCAAAAAGGGCAGATATATCAATACTCGAGAACATGATCAGCTATGCATCGATTGGCTGGCGGCAAGACAGCAACATAATGACATCATATCATTAAAAAAGACACCTTACGAAAAAGATGACACATTTCTGAACTTTTATAAGGAAACAGCCAAGCGAATAAAATTACATAAATGTTATAATAGATAAATGAAATGTGCACTGTTTATTTATTTGTAACATTTTTACACGATTCCCAATTATTTAGGCTATATTCGTGATTTCTAGCATTTGTGTAAGCTTTACATTTTTACTTCAGTGTTGTAATTAGCAATTCATTTAATTTTATATTTGAAACTGATTTGTTACATAACAGCATTAATTACAGTTTCTTAAAGATCATGTTATCTGCATCTCCTGCGCTCCATCAAGCCCCTCCCATAATATCTGTCTTCACTCAAATTAATGCACCACTCAGATTAACTGTATAGCATGTGTGTCCAATTATAAAGTAAATATTTTATCACTAATAAATCTTTCAATGAGTAAAACTGGCTGTGTCTATAGTTTTATAAACTACACAACATTGGTATCTTATTTTCAAATTAACTATTAAATTATTTATATTTTTAACTATTGTCCCTGGACCAGTAAGGTACTCTTATAATAAAGTAGCAGTGGCTGGGACAGATTTTAAGTATCAATTCTGCTTAAAAAGATGCAATCTAATTTTGTTTACACGAAATAAGCCTGCTCCCAAGCAGGGTTAAGCTTACGGACCTGTTGCTATGACAGCAACTCCGGGATGAGCTTCGAAGAACTAAATGATCCAAGATCAAGTGAAATCGGCAACAAGCAAATCCAGCTAACTGAGTTAACAACGTACGAAGAACGGGCCCCTGATGTTCAGCATTACAGTAAAGATTAAAAATATCTAATATTGTTTTATTTAGATACATTCTTACATCAAAAACAAATGTACAGGGGTATGCTGATTTTTTTATACCAACTGTATATTTGAGCACATAAATGCTAACACAGCTGAGTAAACTGTATTTCTGTGTTTTCGTCATGTTTGAAGAGTGTTTCTGTGATGCAGTAGTTTTGCTGCTTTGAGAAGTCAGTCTCTTCATAAAACACGATGAGTGTTTCATCATCAGAAATAATCTGTTCATGGATCATGTTTCTGGCAATGGTGACATGTCAATGTATGTGTTATTAACCTGTTGAATACAGGTCAGGAATCCCTGCTCTGCCCCGTCAGGGCCCTGAAAGTATACATTGAGCGTTCTCCCTCATACAGATAGTCAGAACAGCTTTTTGTTGGCTTCGGTAACCACGCTAAAGGTTGCCCTGCTACGAAGCAGAGAATTTCTAGGTGGTTAGTTGATGCTATCACATTAGCATACTCCTCCTTGGGGTCGTAGTGCACCATCGGAGTCAGAGCCCATTCCATGGGCAGCGCCTCTTCCTGGGCATGATTTAGCGGGGTGTCCTTTTCAGACATTTGTGAGGCGGCCGGCTGGACCTCGCTGTCCACATTTGTAAAGTTTTACAAACTGGATGTCCCTGCAGTCCCGGCACCATGGGCGGGCAATGGGGGCCTGGCCCGCCCTGTGAGTCACTAGTGCCCGCCCTGGACCAGCCTGCTGAGTAAAAAAAACGTACTCGGTTACTATCGTAGCCTCGGTTCCCTGAGATACAGAACGAGTACCGCGTCTTGTAAAGACGCATATGGGAAAATGCCTTTTTTCTCCTGAACTGAAGTCTTATTTAATCACGCAGTGAGTCGACTATTGGTTCGTGCAGGTGTAGAAAAACGAACCAATGGGTCGGCAGCGGAGCTGCACGAACCTGTAGCGACGATACCCGCCAAATTCCCGCCGAAACGGGCGGGGCATCTGGCTATATAAGCGGTCGTTTCGCCATAGGATCCTCAGGTTTACTTCGACTGAAGCGATGACTGAGTCGTGCAGCTACCTGGCACGGCAAAGTACGCAGTACTCGTTCCGTATCTCAGGGAACCGAGGTTACGATAGTAACCGAGTACGTTCCCTATCGATACTCCACTCGTACTGCGTCTTGTAAAGACGCATATGGGAACTGAATTTAATCACGCCATGCTAGGGTATATGAACGACTGTATATACTTCCATAAACATAAATGCCCATAGGGAAGTAAGTAGTATACTTCAGGCTAAAGCGAGCTAAACTCATAGAGGTCATGCTCGGCCTGGATAATCGCTCCACTTCTGTATACTCAGTTAACCGGAGTATGCAGGGTGCCAATCAGAGAGCCTGAGCGCATTGCGGTCAAGAAATCTCTGACAGGATTGTTCCCACAGCGTATGTGTACAAGCTTATCTAAGCAGAGAGGACTCTGGCCTGTAAGGCCGGTATGTCCAGGTTATAAAATCTAGCAAATGTGGACGGAGTGGCCCAGCCAGCCACCGTACAAATCTCTGTAATGGATACACCGCTAGACCATGCCCATGACGAGGCGATGCCTCTAGTCGAATGGGCTCGTACTCCAATGGGGCATTGCAGGCCCAAAGAAGAGTATGCCAGCATGACAGCATCCACTATCCACTTAGAGAGTCTCTGCTTCGTGACCGGATCCCTTTGGTGCGGTTACCGAAGCTAACAAAGAGCTGTTCCGTATGCCTAAAAGGGGCGGAACGCTCAAAATAGATTCTCAGAGCTCTGACAGGGCATAACAAAGATAACTCCCGGTCCTCCTCAGATGGAGGAAGCGCAGAGAGCGTGATGACCTGAGCTCTGAACGGGGTTGAAAGTACCTTAGGTACATAACCATGCCTTGGTTTCAGGACGACCTTGGAGTCGTTAGGCCCGAATTCCAGGCAGGCAGGGCTAGTAGAGAGCGCCTGCAGGTCTCCAACTCGCTTAACCGACGCTAGTGCTAGTAGCAGAGCAGTTTTCAGCGAAAGTGACCGGAGGTCCGTAGACTGTAGCAGCTCAAAGGGAGGGCCTTTCAAGGCCCTCAGTACAGTGGGCAGATCCCATGTAGGGTCAGTAAGGGGCCGAGGTGGATTCAACCTCCTGGCTCCCTTCAGAAAACGGACAACTGAGTTGTCTCTGCCTACCGACTGGCCCGCTATAGGGGCATGAAAGGCCGCTATAGCTGCTACGAACACCTTGAGTGTAGAGTGAGAACGTCCTTTATCTAGCAGTTCCTGCAGAAAGGACAGAACCAACGCTAACTCAGAGGTAGAGGGGTTTTCACCACGGTTGAGGCACCAAGTGGAGAAAACAGACCACTTAAGGGCGTAGAGGCGTCTCGTAGACGGGGCTCTAGCCTCAGAAATGGTGTTTAACACTCGCTCTGGGGCTCCCATTAGGTTCCCATTGAGCGGCCAAATGTAGAGAGCCCACAGCTCGGGTCGAGGTTGCCATATTGTTCCATATTGACCTAATAGGATGCCATGTGCTCAGACAACATGTCCGTGGTGTCCTATATAAATCACCAGGGAGGTGTCTCCTCGAAACGCCTCTTTATTCTGGCAGAGCGCCTTCTGGAATGGGCTCAGCTCAACCTACGCTCTGGGGCTCCCATTGAGCGGCCAAATGTAGAGAGCCCACAGCTCGGGTCGAGGGTGCCATATTGTTCCGTTCGCCTGAGAGAGGAGATCCCATCTCAGGGGCACAGGCCAGGGGGCTGCTGACAGTAGCTGAGTCAGCTCTGACAACCAAGGTTGGTTCCTCCACAAGGGGCCACCAATAGCACCTTGTGACCCTGTTCCCTGATACGCCTGATGACCTGTGGAAGCAGGGCGATCGGGGGGAATGCATAAAGGAGGAGGTTGGGCCAGTCGTGGGCCAACGCGTCCCTGTCCTTCGAATAATAAGTTGGGCAGTGAGAGTTGTCTTTGGAGGCGAAAAGGTCTACTTCTGCCTTGCCAAAGGTCTTCCAGATCTTCTGAACCACCTGCGGATGGAGCATCCACTCCTCTGAGGGGACATTGCTCTGAGATAACATATCCGCTCCTTGGTTCAGTCTGCCCGGCAGGTGTGCTGCCCTCAGCGAGCGCAGGTTGAGCTGAGCCCATTCCAGAAGGCGCTCTGCCAGAATAAAGAGGCGCTTCGAGGAGACACCTCCCTGGTGATTTATATAGGACACCACGGACATGTTGTCTGAGCGAATCAGCACATGGCGTCCTATTAGGTCCGGCAGGAAAAAACTGGCAGGCTCGACAAACTGCTAGCATTTCCAAGCATTTCCAAGGTGTGGACCAACCCCATGGCCACGCCCTTCTCCATCCACTGTGGGTTCTTCCAGGGGGTCAGGGCTGTTACACAGGCCTGATTCACCCTGATATGCAAGCGTCCGTGACGCCATGCGTTGTGTGGAACCCGTGGTTTCAACCAGCGTTGAAGGGGGCGCATGCGGAGCAGGCCCAGCTGTAACACTGGCGATGCTGCGGCCATAAGGCCCAGCATTCTCTGAAACACTTTGAGTGGGCGAGCGGTGTAGCTCTTGAAGGTGGCCCGAGTTTCTGAATGGCCAGATCGCGTTCTGGTGCTATCACCGCTCTCATGTGAGCTGAGTCCAGAACTGTACCCAAGAACGATATTCGTTGGCTGGGAGACAGTGCGCTTTTGGCGAAATTGACCCTGAGCCCCAGGTGCTCTAAGTGGCTGAGGATGAGGGTTCTGTGTGAAAGTAGTTCCACCTCTGACTGGGCCAGAATAAGCCAGTCGTCGAGGTAGTTGAGAATGCGGATTCCCATCTGTCTCAGAGGGGAAAGAGCCGATCCATGCACTTCGTAAAAGTGCAGGGGCCAGAGACAGCCCAAAGGGTAGGACCGTGTACTGGTAAGCCACTCCCTCGAAGGCGAATCTCAAGAATTGTCTGTGATGGGGGGCTATCTGGATGTGAAAGTATGCGTCTTTCAGGTCCAGAGAACATAACCAGTCCTCTGTGCGAATCTGCGAGAGGATCTGCTTCAGCGTGATCATCCTGAACGGCCGTCTCATGAGGGCGTGATTCAGGTGTCTGAGATCGA
Organism: Gymnocypris eckloni scoliostomus; assembly: GCA_027564155.1. Taxonomy (NCBI): domain Eukaryota; kingdom Metazoa; phylum Chordata; class Actinopteri; order Cypriniformes; family Cyprinidae; genus Gymnocypris; species Gymnocypris eckloni. The sequence goes on along the minus strand of CM050436.1, from coordinate 10,685,771 downwards.
GGATGGGCCGGAAACCGCCATCCTTTTTGGGGACGAGGAAGTAACGGCTGTAAAAGCCTGACTCGCTCAAAGCTGGAGAAACCATTTCTATGGCTCCTTTTTCCAGCAGCGTCATCACCTCTGAGCGCAGAACGCGAGCGTTCTCGCCCTGCACCGAGGTGGAGACCACGCCGCTGAAGCGCCGGGGTCTTGAGCGGGTGGAGTGAATAACCTCGTTTATTATCCCCATAACCCACTCTGACACTCCGGGATGGCCTGCCAGGCCTCGGCCCCGCGTGGCAAGGGTTTGATAAACACAGTGGCCGGCTGCACGGAGGCAGGGCACTCGTGAGGGACGGAAGAGGAAAATTGCTCTCTTTTTGAGAATGTTTGTGTTTTATTTTTTCCGCTATCACAGCAGACAGTTGCATGGTCGCTTGTACGGACCCTGTAGCAACAGACACAATTCCCTCTGCACCCGGAAAAGAACGGGGTGCCAAGCGGTTTCTCATGAGAGGCCTTTTGGTGGACGGTCCGGCCGTGGCGGGACTCGACCCTCTCCTCTTCCTGTCCTGCAGATCAGGAGGACGCCGGGGGCGCAGGGTCCAACGCTATCTTGAGTCGGGGGCCCTGGGGCTTCGGAGGGGGGTGGCGTCTGGCTGAGCGTGAACGCCCTCGCGGCTGCTGAGTTCTAGCAGGCTGAGGGGCGTAAACGGCAGGTGCAGGTTTCGCGGGCTGCTGAGTAGGCGCAGTCCTGGGGCGACTCTGAGCAGCTGCTGGGCTGGAGCGCTTGGGCAGGAAGTGTCGCATAGCCTGTGACGCCTTCTGTGCTTCTGTGAAGCACTCAGCGAATCCTTTCACCGCAGATCCAAAGAGGCCGCTGGGGGAAATTGGAGCATCAAGGAAGGATGCTGTCCATGTCCTTGATCTCCGTCAGCGTGAGCCACAGGTGGCGCTCGAGCACTACCAGGCTGGCCATAGACCTTCCTATGGCTTGGGCGGTAGTCTTGGTGGCTCGCAAAGCTAGGTCCGTTGTGCTTCTCAGCTCCCTGAGAGTCGCAGGATCAGGCTCAGACTCGTCTACGGCAGAGAGGAGCTTGGCCTGATAGACCTGGAGAACCGCCATAGAGTGGAGCGCCGAAGCCGCCTGTCCAGCTGAAGCGTAGGAGTGTCCAGCGAGCGCTGAAGTGGTCCTGCATGGCTTGGACGGGTGACTGGCTTTCGCCTTCCAGCCGATGGCAGTGGGTGGGCAGAGATGTGCAGCAACTGACTCATCCAGTTGAGGCATCCTCTCATATCCCTTTTCTTCAGCGCCGTCAACCGTAGTGAGGGCAGATGAAGCAGAAGTACGGAGGCGGGCAGAGTAAGGGGAGCGCCAAGATCTTGTTGAATACAGATCAGGAATCCCTGCTCTGCCCCGTCAGGGCCCTGAAAGTATACATTGAGTGTTCTCCCTCATACAGATAGTCAGAACAGCTTTTTGTTGGCTTCGGTAACCACGCTAAAGGTTGCCCTGCTACGAAGCAGAGAATTTCTAGGTGGTTAGTTGATGCTATCACATTAGCATACTCCTCCTTGGGGTCGTAGTGCACCATCGGAGTCAGAGCCCCTTCCTGGGCATGATCTAGCGAGTCTTGGTTTCGAGTCGATCCACATCATAGTACGGCGTGATTGGACTGGTTCCATACAACGTCGATACTCGACGCAATACGAGTGAAATATCGAAAGGGAACGTACTCGGTTACTATCGAAACATCAGTTCCCTGAGATATGGGAATGAGTCCCACGTTCTTGGCCGTGCTATGAGCTGCACGCCTCGGTTGCTTACTTTGAAGAAATCCGAGATGCAGTGGCAGAGCAGCTGATTATATAGCCAGACGCCCCTCCCATGTTGGCGGGCTGCATAGCCATTGGCTCGCTCGCCACTGCCGTGTATTGGTTCGTTTTTTAATCCTACACGAACCAATCGACCTGCAGTTATAACTGCATGATTGAAATAGGCTTCAGTCGAAGAGGAAAAGAAAAATTCTCGACGCAGTACTTGTTCCCATATCTCAGGGAACCGAGGTTACGATAGTAACCGAGTACGTTTTAAGACATTAGCCAAGAAGGCAGCTATTACAGATTCTTACAAAGCCTGTTGTGAAACCATTCCAATCAATTAAATCTCTTTTACTGTCAAATAAAAGCTGTAGGTGAAAGACGTTTACTACAGATATCGACTTTGTTACAAATAACTCATAATTTTACAAAATAGAAAAGAAACCTTACCACACAACAGTGCAGGTGTTCACAAAAGCAGAAGATCATTTTCATTGCAACACATTTTAAACATCAATTTGAAGAACTTGACAAAGTAACACTGTCCACCCAAGATGTATTAAAAATACATTGTTTCTTCAGTCATGAAATAAATGTTAAATGGGTGATCTATCACCACAGTTTATCAAAATATTCAGCATTTTATTCCTTAAAGTTAATGTTAACTTAATAAGCCTTTTCTTGTTACTGTTAAATAAAACTGCCCAATATACACTAATTATTGTCTGCCTCGAAGCTGGTCGAGGCAGACAGTAATTTGCTCCACTACAAATTGCTTAATTATCATATAGATGGTTCTTTCCTTTTAAATAATATGTAATTAGTATCTCCGGAGTGATAATTCGTCACTTATAGCATGGGAATGGCAGTAGGACATCGAGAACCATCTGCAGACCAAAAGTGTACAGGAAACAACTGATCGGTATTCTATTTAATCGTATCACCTTAACATTTGGTTGTTCTCACCTGAAAGTCTATCAAAGATGTGGGAACGGAATGCTGTCACTTTCACTGTTATCCACAATTTACACTTAAAACTAAACTTAATTTACATGTTGAGCGGGAAGATGAACGTAATACAGTATAACATGTTGGAGATTAGGATGTTGAGGGTTCATTCCAACTCCGTTGAACCCAAGGTACAACATGTACTTTGTCACTGCTATGCTGCAAAAAACATCATCATCAGGATCTTCAACGTCCTCATCACTTTTTCTTACATACTTTCATATGCTGTTAACATTGAATGAAACATGAACTTGGATCTTTTAATCCAAACAAATTTGGCGCAAATCTAATAATTCAGTGAAAGGATTAAATGATGTGTTTATGTGACTCTTGCAGACTTAAACATGCACTGTTGACTTGTGTTAAAACATTGGTGTCAAAATTGTTTTATTCTATAACGTGGTCAGAGAAGTTAAAACTAATGTTGTTTAGAGCATGGTAAATTAAATGTAGCAAAGTGTAAAGAATTTAATAACTGCATGCCGTTTAAAGATGTAACTCATGTCACTCACAAAACATTTCAATTTGTCAAGAAACCACTGTCTTTGTGACTTGTGTGGGAGGAGGCTGCAGCACTTAAAACACACAAACACGCAACACACAGAGACAAAATTCAGACAGCTTTGAAACAAGGAAATTGTCTAAATTCTCAGACACTTGCTCAAGATATAAACTCGTCTTCTATTCCTATTCCTTTTCCTTTTGCTCTTCTAGATCATCAGAGACTAAAATAGTGCATAGAATAACAACAGTTAGACTTTATTGTTGTAAGATGTCATTGTTACAGTATAATTATGTTTAAGTACTGTGTAATTAATTATCAATCTACTATCAATCTAACTCTTAATTATCTATCTAGCATAATTGACTGTTATTACTATAGTAAGTGCATGTATCATGCATGTGTAACAAGGACACTAAAATAAAGTTTTACCTTAACAACATCAATTAATAAATTTAAATCTTGCTAATGTTGATAAGTAATAACTGATCATTTTATAAACATCTTAATATTTACAATCAAAATGTGTCATTGTATTTTACAACTACGATATTCAATTTACAGAACCTTATAAAAACCACAAAGAAATGTTTTGCTGAATTTTATGTAGAAATTGTACTAATGTGTAAATACACATTAAATAAATACACATTAGCATAACTAGAATCATGAAATAAATCAAATCGAAATTTTAAATATATAAAGGTATTATAAATAAAATGGCAGCGCAAAAACGGCAAGAAACAATGTCATACAAATAAAAAAACAAATCAATAACTTTTTTTCAGTGAACAATGTACTAACTTATTAGTACGAACAAGTATGTAACAATGATTACACGACTGGATGACAAGCCAACATTATAGACATTTCTGATCAGTTGTCAGTCATTTTCATTCTTTGAACAAAATAACTGAATCACCAGTGTAGTTTTAGTGACATTTGATATTGATGTCGATGTTTCAGCACCAGGAGCACAGATAGCGCAGTGAGAAAAACATGGTTTACAAATATAATTTGATTATACTTTGTTGCAGTGTATGTATACATTTAAGTAAGGAGTAATATTAATTAACAACATACTTACTATATGGTTTGGGTAAGGATTATGGTTTGGTTTAGTTTCACTTGCATGTAATTAGGCATAACTTATTGTTATTATAATAGTAAGTAAATGTGACATGCAACAAGAATGCCTACAAATAAAGTATTACCAATAATTATTTCAGAACTTAAAAGTAAAGGAATTAATATACTTAAATCAAATAAAAAAATGACTACATGTATTTTATGTTTTTTTAATATTGTGTTGGCATTGCAGCATATTAACATACTGTATTGAACCCTCCTCAGTTCATGAGTAGTACATCAATTTCAACCCTCCTAAATTTCATTGTATTATTAAGCTCAGATTAGATTTATTTGTCACATACACAATTATACAGAGTATAACCAGCAGTGAAATGTGTTCTCTGCATTTAACCCATCCAAGTGTACACACACCTGGAGCAGTGGGCAGCCGACACTGCAGCGCCTGGGCCATTTTCAACTATTGACAGTTTTACATTTTTATCTGCATCTCTGCACTTGGTTTTAATGTTACTATAAAACACCTTTTCAGTGACTTAACATTTTTTAATTCCCTTATGAAAATTAATCATTATTATAATTAACAATTTATTATAGTGAAAGTGTAGTAACCAAGTTTTTTTTTTACCATTTGTATGACCACCTTCTACCAATACCATGGTTAAACTATGGTTAGTGTAGCAAAGCCATGGTTAATTTGTGGTTACCATGTTTTAACTATCAGTAAATGTATGAATCAGTCTGTAAAGAACAGAAGTGCAGAGTGTGTTGCTAATACAAAGCAGAAGTACATAATGATGAAACAAAATTGTTGATCATGTGATTTTACACAAACACTGATGCTGTAAATGAGCATTCTTACTTCATATGTGGTAAATTAACAAAGAGCAGTGAGTGCCATTGCTTTATTATTTTGCAAGAAATGTTCTGACTCTGCTTGTGGTGGTGTTATTTGTTCACAACATATTTGTATATTATCCAAGCAGGTGACATATTCTGTTTATTGTTATAACTTGTTTATGATTCTGATTTGAAGTAATAGTGGCATTTCACCGTTGCAGGTGTTTGAAGAGAAGAAAAGTAAATCGCTGCATAGAGGATTATGTGATTGTCATTATGTGGTCTGCCATTATTTCTTCTCATGAAGAAATAAAAGAATTAACATAAATGGTGTCAAGCTGTATAAGACCATGATAAGCCAAAAAAAATAAGTTAGTAACCACAATAATGCAATCCACTAAAAGAGCATAGAATATACCTGATCTAAATAGTCTGGTTCTCTAACATTGGATTCACTGAATGCATTTCCCTGTTGTACCCTACCAATAGGACATTCATAAATCAAAATCACAAATATAAACACTTATGGAACATCATATTTAGTCGTTGCCTACCTTCTTAGTTGTGAAAGTGTTGCCAGAAGAAACAACAACAGCTCAAACTGCTCCTACACAGCCTGCAATCAAAGGCATGGATTATTCAAATTAACCTAAAATGACCCGGTGGCAGATAAAACATAAATGAAGACATGTTGTTCAGTAGACTTCAGGCAATATGAGATGAGGTCAAGTGATAAAACAGAATTTTGATTATAATTGGCATGTTGAATTCCTGAATTAAACTCACCTGCCACAATCAGATCTCTTTTGACTTCTGGATGCCATATTTGTTCTCTATCAGCCTGCATTAGTTTTATTTGCACCAAAGGTCATTTTTTCTCTATAATCCAGTCATTTTGACTCTCCCCATTTGTACCAGGAGAAGATCATGTCATTTGATGGACTGGCTTTGCTTTTGCATGTCAAAGTTACATTGACCAACAGACACTGAATCAGATGGATCGATGGTAATGTGAGTTTTTTTTGGGAGGAACTTTAGGGCAAAATCGTAATATTACACATCTAAACATAATAAGGCTTATGAAATATCAAAACAACTCTAAAAACCCTTTCACTGGATTTGTAGCATCACGGTGCTTCTCCACAGTTGAGGCATCAGATGTATTTATTGCACTCTAAAAAACAAGGGCTGGGTAAATAGAGAACAGAACACATTTGGGGTTAATTTTACCCAGTAAATTGGGTTATTTATTTAACCCATAATAAAGGGTTGATTTAACTCAGCTAATGGGTTGATTCATTTGTATTATAATATTAGCTTATTTTTTATTTTTTATTTTACTTTATGCATAAAATAAAGTTTACAGATTAATTTGAATCCACTAAACCTTTGTAAAATACTCCACAACCGCTGGTTTACATGATAAATTCCTTTATTTCTCATTTACAGATTTGTTTATCTCGTTTTTTATGTAAGCTATATACACATTGCCCATTTAATCTCATTTAACAAACATTAGAAGTAAAGATTAAACATTAAACAGACGTAATTCACGAGTAAATGGAACACTCTGTAATTCTGTTTCCACCGTAACGGCGCTGGCTCTCACGCCCGAGCTGGAGTCGTGTTCGGCGGGAACTGCTCACGGATAAGACCGCCGCCCTGCGCTTCACTCATGGACAAAATGTACTGCGTTTGCCTTCACAACCTGCCCAAAAACAAACAGTAAACAGCTCTGAGTACATATTTTAACATCCAAAGTATTTTTATTCTGTATCTTTATAAATATAATCGTTTATTTTATGCAAAGTATCAGACTCTTCATCACGCAATAAGACCGACGCAAGCGACGTTTGTTTAGTGATTCACACCGCGCGCCTGTATGTTGCTCTGCATAAAATTGGACGATATACAGCACAGAAACGATTTTATCAATAAAATAAAAATGTACACAAACCTGTATTTACCGAAGGAATGCTTCAATTCGATGGCGCTTAGAACTGCTCTCTCCAGAAGACGATGCAAAATCCTGCCATGGGTTACTCTAACTCAGGATCTGCGTAACACTAAAAAACTACCCAAACATTGGGTTGTTACATTTGACCCATGGGCTGGGTAACACAAAAGCTACCCAAATACTGAAAAAATAACCCCAAAAATTGCTATAAACAGGGTGCATCTTAAAGGGGTCATCGAATGCCCATTTCCACAAGTTGATATGATTGTTTAGGGTCTTAATGAAAAGTCTATAGCATACTTTGGTTAAAAATTCTCAATGGTAATGTAAAAAATATCTTCTTTACCCTGTCTAAATCAGCTCTGTTTTCATCAAGCTGTTTTTTTGTCCATGTTGCTTTAAATGCCAATGAGTTCTGCTGACCACGCCCCTCTCTTCCGTGGGGTGACAAGCGGTACCGTTTACTTTAGCAGCGAAACTGGCCAACTAGCATGTTATTAGGAAAGTTGGTTTGCAAAAACCTTATACTCACTTCTTCTGTATAGATGAAGCTGGATCACGGATGATTCGCGTGAACATAAACGTATTTAGGCAGGTTGGGGATCGGTGCATTCACTTCAAAGTGAAAATAACTTTAACCCTCTGCGTCTTCAGCGGCTCAGATGTTGGGTGTAAATGACGGCTGCTATATTCATTATTACATCCAACAACTAAACACTTAAATCGCTTAATCTGAGACATCTTGTCTTCACCGGAGTCGGTCGGATTGTTTACAGCTCACTCAGTTCACTCGAAGAAGGTCTAAGGTAAAACGGCCTTGTCAATCAACTATCATGGGAGCAGTCTGTACAGAACTACATCATTCTGACAGGAATCTCAGAACAGCCTGATTTAAAAAGAACACTGGGTGGATTTTTATCATTATAGGATGGATGTGGACACACACTTCCAACACACATTTATGTTCAAACAACTTGAAAAGTAAATTTTGCATCTGATGATCCTTTAAGAAAGTCACTGCTGGAATTAATCAATGACTAATATTTTTTTTATATTATTTTTATTCTCTTTAAACACATCGTTCTGTTACATGTCCTTACAACATTTTAGCCGAATATTAATTCTAAATGTTAAGGGGACAGTTCACCCAAAAATAAAAATGTGACGCGTGCTGGCAAAATGACTCACAATACATTTTTCAAAAATGTGTTATTTTTATTTTCACATTCAAAATGATATATTTCCTTCAAAATGGTATATGATTTGTTGGAATCGGACAAAAAATGACTGAGCTACACCCGTTTAAATTCAAAAACTAATTTCTGAGAAAAATATGTTTTCTGAAGTTTCCAAAGCAAAATCACCTATCAACATTGCATTGTTTCCTCCACTTTCTTTCTTAATATTAATTACTATATTACTGATCACAATATAACATTTTTTTATCTTTGTTACTAAAAATAAGAACAGATGAAAAACAACAACAACAGTAGAACAAATATTAGAAAGAAACAAATAAGCATACACTACCTTTTCATTTTACATCTAAACAAAAGCATTCAAGTAAGAAAGACAAATAATCAAATGTAAAAATAACTTCAGTGTGTTCATTACAAATACATTGATTATTAAAACTGCAAAAGCAGTCCAATCAAGAGCAACGATCTCTTTCTTTTATCGTTAGATTAACATTAATGAGACAGACGGCCTATAGGTTCTAGTAAGTCCTGCACGGATCTAATATAATGTTACACATAAGTAGTTTTTTCCAACAATTCCCCAAAAGTTTACTTAAGACATAACAGATCATGTTTGTGTGAAATGCCTACTTAATTCTGTGTATACAGTATATGTATATTTATCTGTGTCGTGTGCTGTCGCAAAGGCCTTTTTATGATTCATATGTCACTCAGTGCAAGTGCACGAGAAACAAGCCAATTAGTAATTAATTTATGAAATACTCAATAGTAATTAATCAATTTAGAGCATTGGGATCACTAAACTATCTTGTGAAAACCTGAAATTAAACTAAAATCTAAAAAAATGTAACTTTTTTTGTCTGTAGCTCAAAATCAGCCTGTGCGCATTCCCACACATTTTGCCAACACGGGTCCCACCTCATGTTGTTCCAAATCCGTAAGACCTTCATTTATCTTTGGAACACAAATTAAGATTTTTTTTTAATGAAATTCGACAGCTCTCAGATCCTCCATAGACAGCAATGCAACTGCAATGTTCCCAGATCCAGAAACATATTGGACATCGGTAAAATAGTCCATGTGACATCAGGGGTTCAACCGTAATTTTATCAAGCTACAAAAATACGTTTTGTGTGCAAAGAAAACAAAAATACCGACTTTATTCAACAATTCTTTGAGAGCTCTCGGATTTCATCAAAGATATCTTAATTTGTGTTCCAAAGATGAACAAATGTCTTACGGGTTTGGAACATGAGGGTGAGTAATTAATGACATCATTTTTATTTTTGGGTGAACTATCCCTTTAACTAGATGTGTTCGCTACCTGTCTAGTAATGGGTGTTTATGATGAGATATATATATATATATATTTTTTAAACAGGACTTGTCATTTCAAATCTCCTATCGCATGTCATTACATTTATCATGTTTTTGTAGTACATTGTGGTATTTTTCAGGGAGCAAATGTTCCAGTGCACTGAAATAATTTTCCGATCGAGAGACCTCTTAAAGGGCCGCTAAAACCCTTAAAAGTGCCCTAAATACTGAAGGGAGCTGATGCATACAACATCATGTTAGCAACATGTTAAATCATGCTAACCACATGCTAAAACATGGCAATAGCATGCTAGTGTGTATGCGTGTTTGCCACTTCCCCCTTAGTGATGCACACTTTTTGTATGATCCTTTTAAAGGGGAAGCCAGGAGTAAATAAAATGTAGGCCCAGGGAAGTTCCTGAGTGTTATTTAAATACTCCTGGGGCTGTTCTGCTTAGAGTTGTTCTAAGAAGGGGATAAACCCAAATAAAATTGGCGCCCATCTCCCTACACGGTTTAACAGAACTAGACTCATACAGAATCTCAATAGTAATGTCGTTGTAACCCCATTTTAGGTTTACATTTCACAAATTGATTCAAAATGCAGTGGCACGACTGGTCTTCAACGAGCCCAAAAGAGCACGTTACACCTCTCTTTGTCTCCTTGCACTGGCTACCAGTTGCAGCTCGTATCAAGTTCAAGACACTGATGATTGCATATAGAACAACCACAGGCTCAGCACCCACCTACTTCCACACACTATTACAAATCTACATCCCCTCCAGAAGTCTGAGATCTGCTAGTGAGCGACACCTCGTGGTACCATCACAGAGAGGCTCAAAATCACTCTCCAGAACATTCTCTTTCACCATTCCTGGCTGGTGGAATGATCTTTCCACCCCCATCCGGACTGCTGGATACCTGTCAATCTTCAAGCAACAACTGAAAACTCATCTCTTTCAACTCTACTTGACTTCATCATAAAAAAAAAAAAATGTCTTCCCTTTTTCTATATCTTCATCTTTACCTTTATCTTTCTCTCCTTCCCTTCCTAGCTTGTATTTATTTGAACAATGCCTGAGACTTGGTGTTAAGGGCACTTCCTCTGTCTGTTTGCCTCTTCTAGATTAATAGCTTTATGTATTCCCAATTGTAAGTCGCTTTGGATAAAAGCGTCTGCAAAATGACTAAATGTAAATTGCTTAAGAGCAAATAAAACAACAACATCTCTGGGATACAGGCCGGCATCAAGGGGGGGATGACATCAAAGTACAGCGGGAGCCATTAAAGAAGCATATCCTCTTGAGATCCCTCCAAAAAATGTTTGTGAATTTAGTATTTTTTCATGTCATTGTCATTATAAAACTGTGATTTTATATTTCACAGTTTTCACTGTATTCATATATTTCACATATTTATCAGATTTAAAAAATCTGATTTTAATTGGATTATTATTATTGGATTTTAATGGATTTATTGCCACTTTCCTTACACACCATATTTAACAAACTTATAAACATCAGTGTGTACTATTTAACAAAAGTCATTTTTGCTAGTAATTAATTTAAATGGCTGAAACCAAATTTTATGTGGTTGGAAACACTGGATCCGCGCCAAAAAGCGAAAGCACATTTGAATTTGTGAATGTTCTAAATACACCATTGATCGTCAGCATCAAATGGTTAAAATTAGGGATATTCATTTAGATTTTTCCTAACCTACAGCTGACGCTCGTTAACCGATTATTTGTTTTCCAGGGATTAATTTTACATGTGCAAAAAACAACAAATGCACCTGTTTCAACCACATCTTTTATAGTGTTCACATTGTAGGCTACTCTAAAAAAGAATGGTTATTTTATTTCAACATTTATTTAAACATATTTTAGTGTTTGGGTAGTTTTATGTAACCCAGCTCCTGACAGTACAGTCGCAATAGTCATGGGGGCTAAGCCTCAAGACCCCCTTGATGCCGGCCTGTATCCCAGAGATGTTGTTTTATTTGCTCTTAAGCAATTTGTGAAATGTAAACCTAAAGTGTGGTTACAACGACATTACTATTGAGTTTCTGTGTGAGTATAGTTCTGTTAAATCGTGTAGGGAGATGGGCGCCGATTTATTTGGGTTTATTCTCTTCTAAACTTTTCAACAGTTTCTTCTTTAGTCAGGAAGAGAGAGGTAAGATTATAGTCTTTCATTTTTTATTTGGCCAGGGAAGTTATTTTGTTATAACCTTTATAAAGACTGTTTTGCTCGTTATTTTGACATTTGTTCTCTCCTGACACTTTGATTATTTAAGTTGATTAACTGCCCTGATATTGTATATTTACAATATATTTATTATTTTGGTTTATGTTAAGCCCTTAATAAAACACTTAGGTATATTTCTGGTGTTTGGTATTCTTTGTATGGTGTTAAATAGAGGGTTTTGTGTGTACCTTTTTGGGAAGTGTCATTGATGAAAGTGATAAGAGCTGGGATATAGAGGGAAGGAGATTTCTCAAAGTTCACTTATTTAATAACATCTTTTAACTTTGTTACTTCCGCTCTGTAACCCCCTAGACCAGGGTTCCTCAAATATTTCCCTGGAGGTCCAATCTGCTGCAGAGTTTAGCTCCAACCCTGATCAAACTCACCTACCTGTGATTTTCTAATGATCTTGAAAACTCCGATTAGCATGTTCAGGTGTGTTTGATTAGGGTTAGAACTAAACTCTGCAGGAATGGTCATGATTTGAGGATCCCTGGTATGAGGAGTGGTTTTCAAACCTGTCCTGCAAGCACCCCTGCACATTTTGTATGTCTCTTGTCAGACTCACCCAATCCAGGTCGTGCAGTCTCTCCTAACGAGCTGATGAGTTGAATCAGGAGTGTCTAATAAAGGAGACATTCAAAATGTGCAGGGCATGGGTGCTTGTAGGACAGGTTTGAAAAACCACCGGAAATTGGTGTATCAGAGAAAGGAGACATGCAAAATGTGTCTCCAGGACCAGGGTTGGGAACCACTAGCTAGAATAATTCATCTTCTCAGTTAAATATTCAACTTCATTCAAAAAATAATGTTTTGAGCATTTAAACTTTATAGGAAGCACTTCAAACTTTCCATATATGTGCTAGATTATTTTTTTTTTTTACTTGAAAACAACAATGAACAATAAACAAAATGTACCATAAAAGCATACAAATATATTTGCTTTCACCAAATGCCACTTTTATACAAAATGCTACTAGTCCCTGGTACTAGTTTAGAGTGATAATCAGGGTTAGGGTCATAATCAGATTTCTGAATGACTAAATTAAGAAAAATTGGAGCAGAGAAGTAAAAGTGAAAAAAGTTTTACAATTACAGAATACTTCAGATGTGGCATTTAAACACCTGGAAGACTCTGGAATCACTATGCAGAAAAGTTTTCCTCAGAAAAGATGGATGAACGATACTAAATCTGTTCTATGAAGCCTACAATAAAGAATTTAATACCTTAAAAAAAATGTATTTGTTAAAAAGTATATTTCCTTATTGGATGACAAAGCACCAACACAGGCCAAAGCATATACTACATTTATACAATTCACCCATTATAAGCTGTTTATTCTAATGCAAACTAATCTTTCCCTGAACCACAGACCTCGGCATATATCGTCTCTTGTCCTGAGCATTTCGCTGTGGCGATTTTGGTTTGGGGATTGGAAAAGTCAATCTGTCCATAATGGATTTCATTCTCATCCTTTGGCATCTCTAGCTCTTCACTCCTTGCAAAAGCACTATTATTGTAAATGGAATTGATCTGCATATGTTGTTCCTGACCCTGAAAGAGGAAAAAATAATACATTACATTTTCTGTGGATCCATTGTTTTTGGTTTCTGTACATAATAAACCGTTACAGTAAAATGAATGATAGAGTATTGATATCTGCTTTTTACAGCATTTCCTGTTTGAAATAACTGAAAAATGATTTGCTAAAAGAGTGTTGATCATACCTGATCTGAGATGTCAGTTTCCCTAATAATGGACGTCTTTACTCTTTGCACTCTGTATTAATAAAGAAATGCAGAAATCCATACAATACAATACAGACCTCCATATTGTGAACACCAGATTTGAAGCTAAATAATATTTATTCTGAAGGCTGGTTACGCGTTTTTTCCCATTCAATTACAATCATTTGGACAGTGGAGATTCAAAAAGGATCAAAAGCACCATCTAACTGTGCTTACCTTAGGATAATTGATACCAGAAGCAATATAAGCAGAAATGCTGAAATTCCTCCTGCACAGCCAATGAGTAAAGACAATGATTTTTCTGATGAAGCTGAACCAGATTAAAAACATTAAGTAAAATTAGTTGGTTCAGTAGGTTGTGCACAGAATGTAAAAATATAGTTCAGTCATAAAACTGGAGCTACCCATGATGATCATTCATTTAAGTATCTGTATACATAGTAATGGAATATGTCGAATTAAACTCACCTGCCACAATTAGCTGGATCTCTTCTGACGTCTGATTACCATGTATGTTCTTTGCTGTGCAAAAGTACCAGCCGCCACTCATCCTATTTACATTAAAGGTCAGTTGTTCTCCAAAATCCAGCTCTTTCTCCTGTCCACGTTTGTACCAGGTGTAGTTCATTTTATTTGGACTGGCTTTGCTTTTGCAAGTCAAAGTCACATTAGTACCAGCAGAGACTGAATCAGATGGATTGATGGTGATGTGAGTCTCTTTTGGAGAAACTTTAGGGCAAAAGAAACATCTGTAGGTAAACTAGACATCATAATATTACACATCTGAACATAATTATGCTTGTGAAAGTGCAAAATAACTCAAATTCTTACATAAGACTTTAAGCGTCACGATGCTCTCCACAGTTGAGGCATCAGATGTATTTCTTGGATATGTAGCAGTGCAGGAGATGTTCTTCCTGTGATCTTTGTATGAAGCTTTGAAGATCATGTATGAAAACACTGACTGGGTTTTATCAGGTTTCTCCTGTAACTGTGTTGTAATGTTGGCAGATTCAGGGATGTTAGACCAGGATATTGTAGGAGGTTGTTTGGGGCAGGGGGCTTCAGCAGAGCAGCTCAGATTGACTGTAGTTTCCTCCATCACTTCTTGCAGATCAGTGGGTGTAAGGATGGGAGGCTCTGGTACATCTACAAGGTAAGAGTGCACTGTATAAAGTATTATTAAATGAAATATAATTGCTCTGCTTGTTACTCAAGTACACCAGTAGGTGGCAAAAAAAGTGAGTAATAAGTAAGTACTTGAATCATTTGAATGATTTACTTGACCGATTCAATCAAAAACACTGATTCATGGAATGAAAGGAGTAATTTTTTCATTTAATTGTTCACTCAAACATTTTGCTCAAATACGATAATTTATTGAAACAAAACGATTCATGAAAAACAACAAGCTGTATTTTTCAGAGACAATAGTTGACTCTTAGGTGGCTCCATTTTAAATAATTTTCATAGTTGGAGTGAAAATAGACAAAGTAAATGGTAAATACTGTCTTTAAGAAGGAAGGAAGGAATAATTGACGACAGGCCATGCACATCTGAGGTGGTGATGCGGCCAGGATGCAAACCATTGCGCATCTCTCAACAGTGTTCGGCAGCAGCATCTCTATTAACAGCAAAACTGTACGTTCATCAGCTTCAAGAACACCATTACCTCACTAGTGAGAAATGTCATGTAGCTTTAAAGTTACTAATATATTTTACCAATAAAATTGTCAGAGCAGCATTGGCAACACGTTTCTGTGAACTCTTTTTTTTCGTACATGCATTTGTAAGGTAGAGATAAGGTATAGAGAGCAGGCGAGTGCTCTCCATACATAATAAAAAGTAACTTTTTAGCAAAGATATGGAAATAATGTGTCATTTTTCATTATATGTCTTTGTTATTTTCTTTTTTGCTATTGTAAGCTGTATTTATTTATTTTTATTTAACCAGAAGAGACTCTCTGAGATTAAAAATCTTTTGCAGGAGTGTTCTGGCCAAAATGGACAGCAATACATCAGTTTCATCACAAGTTATTACAACACAGACAGACTAGAGACACTTAAAACAGTTATGTCGTTGAGTCAATTTCCATTTGCCAAATATACATTTTGTAATTTCAATGTCGATTGCAGAAGATTCCAGTCAGATGGAGCTGCGTACAAAAAAGCCTTTTTACCTAATTCAGATCGAACAAAAGGAACTGAGACCACTGATAAAGACCACTGATCTCTATCAGAGAACTGAATTACTCATGACCTCATAAAAGTGAAGCCACTGCACCGCCATAGTGGCATTACCCAGGATTCTCATACATTCTATTAAATTAATAGAAAATCATATAATTTTATTGAGTAAACATCATCTAACAAGTCAGCATTTTTTTTATATCTGGAATATCCCTATACTTTTGTACAGCACAAAAGTCCTAAGCATGTAAACGGTTATTTATTTAATGTAGGTAATTTCCCCTGCTTATTAAACAGTCATGTTCATACATTACAGTAACGAACATCAGATGAACATGATATACACTGGGTACTCAACATTACAAATGACAAAGTGCTCATTCTGAAATAAGAATATTTATGCTTTATGCGACTTTAATACACGAAGCTGTTTCCAAAATGATGCATGGTAAGCTTTGAATTTCAATAGAGGCTTATTCATTGTATATTCGAATCAAATTCAGACACCAATACCGAGATATGTTCATGTTTAATATTTTCTGCATAATTGTGTAGGCCTATATACTGAAATATTTTGTGTTGGATCAGTTACCTGTGTTGGCAAATGCGCAGCACACCCACCTTAACGACTTCAATATACTGCTTTATCCTGACCAAGACCATTAACATTGCAGATAACATCTGAAGAAATATTTAGATACACATATCTTAAAAACTAATCCTGTGTGATTGATATGCTTCAAATCAGGTGATTTTAGGTCAACGTTTTTGCTCGGTAGGGAATCGCAAGATGGCCGCTCAAACACTTCTGATGGCTTCACCGCCTGATGGCAGTTTAGAACGCGATGAGCAATCCAGATCTGATAAAACCTTTGAAGTAACTGAAATCATTTTGCAAAGTGATATGGACATGTAATGCGGTCAAGACCTGCCTGGAACTACTTTAATTGTGCTTTTTCCTGAAATAGTTGCACACTTTTGAACGATTGTCAACCAGTCAGATTAAAGGATTCAACTGCTCCGGAATATTTCTATAGTCTTTGGTATAACCCTGCATCCCAATGTGCATACTATCCACACTATCTGCCCGAAATAGTATTGAACATTTCTATCACATAGAATTTAGGATAGAAGCATGCACACTGGGACACATGGCTAAGTGAAAAATAACGTGTTTTTTTTACATTAAAGCAAGCAAATATTCTATTACACCCAATACACAAAATAATGATCTTGTATCTTGTATGCCCCTTTAAGTTAACTTCTATTTCATTGAACTGTTGTATAAAAGCACTTTAAAACGATCACTTAATTGTATTTCATCACAGTATGGTGCATTATCTGAGCTTCAGGTAAACTATACAAATTAATCTTTATTGCAATTGCAGTAGTCTGTAAGCCAATTTCGCTCAACAAATACTTTGTCTTAATTATGGGAAACCATTGATTTTAGTACAGATATTACTAAAAGTTTCTATTTTGTTCATTTAACAGTGCAACATTGTTTTTGCTACTGTCTTTTGTCATGGGGATTTATAGACCCTCTAACAAGGAAAAATCCCACAATTCTTTCACCTACTCAAGTTACTAAAAGTCTAGTGACTGAATCATCTTAAAACTTTAGGCATTTTACCAATTTAAGGTGAGAACGAGAATATGAATGAGCATGAGAAAAATGACAGTATTAAGACGTGATAAAGGTTAGAAATTGGTGATGAACATTACATTTTCAATGATGATTATTTATCATAATTCATAATTTCATATAAAAGAACAATATAGTTTACAGTGAAGATCCCACTTACCGGAGACAGAAATGTAGATGGGATTGTATTGGTATGTGTAATCCCAATTCTTTTCGGATTGGATTGGATTCTTGATTTCCACCCGGAAGTAGTAATTGTCTGTATGATTCTTCATGACATCATAGAAAACAGTGGTACATTCACGCTGACTAAGATTTCCAAGCATCTTTATATGACTGAATCCTTTGATAATATTCGCACTTCCATTAAAAACCACCAAACTATCTGGCTGGAGAAAAGCATGGTTCTTCTTTACCCAACAGCCAAATATACTTTCTGCGTTCTTCAACATATTGTCTGGTGCATCAAATGTGCAAGGTATCTGCACACAAGAGCCGCTCAGTGCTGTTATTCTGCTAGGCATGTCTGTATAATATTCTGAAAACACAATATAAACAATCACAAAATCTTTTAAATAAAAAGTATATCACTAAAGCTTTATCTCATCTTTGTAATTAGAGGGCACTGACTCACCTTTCATATGAACTTGTACTGGTAAGAAGAGAAAAAACATGAAAGAAAAGACAAGCATCTCAGGTGCTGTAGGTACAAACAAACATGAAAATATTATTTTCAATCTACAAAGGCACTTCATATGGGTCCGTATGGGTACATACTCTTTTGAACCCATATGGGTTCATACTCTTTTCCCCTTTTTGATAAGACATACACTGAAGTTATATTTTAATATGAACATTTCTGCATTCTAAAATATGCTCAGACAATAAAATGATAGAAAAGCCTCACCTATAGTGTTACAGTCCATCATTCATACAGAGTAAAAGAGAAGTCCAGCACGATTTCCTCACAGAACTGTGGATTTCTGTTAACCTGGCTTCTTGTTTTATAGACTGTCATGATGTAGAGATTAACTCTTTCAAAGACTTCCAAAGTGAGCTTTCAACAGGTGAAGCATTACCACACTAAAATGAACCAGTCACCAAAGTCTGTAAAACATGCATCTGAACTATCAAATTACCAGAAAACCCGTTTAAAGGTAAATCATTTCTGAACTTCAACACTACAATATCATGCAACAGTTTTTTTCTACCTTAAACACAATGGTCTGTTGTACTTCCACGGGCAAACACGTTTATCAGCCCAACAGCAGAGAACAGAGAGGCTTCAGTATTAAGTTAATGACTATGGTTCTGAAATAATGAAGTGTTGTTGTATAGTGGTTACAGATCTGGGCAGGGAACAAAGTTTATGGGTTTAACCTGCATTATGATCAGGAACCAAAATATATTCAGGTAATCAGTCCATTTACATATCTTAAAACAAAGAGAAGTGCTCTGTCTAATTCAGACAGCGTTTCTGCAAGCAAACCAAATGGAAACAAACCACATTCAGACATGCTTAAATATTCATCTTTATTCAAGATAATATAGAAACAGAAAATAGGGCATTTAAAACATTTTTCTCCCCATGTTCATTAAAATAATGAAAGCAACTGTTGAAAGCAGACTCATGTTTTGTTCCTTAATATGAAATGTTTTGATCGTTAAAGACACAACAAGCTCTGAACTCCTCTTTCTGAAATTGATTTTATTTGCCCTTCTTGAATTTGCCTGGCGTAGCACTCGTCTTCTGCTTCTTTTTAGCAGATCCTTTTATTTCAGGCTCCTATATAATAAAACAAATGTAATTTCCTTTTTTCACTGAAAGCCATGCACAATTACAAAACATTAATCATGACCGTTACTCTTCAGAGTACTACATTTTTAATACAGTTAGTAATTACTTCCTCCTACCTTACGCTTAGAGGAAATTGATCCTGTTACAGTAAAGAATGTGTCCAGTCTTCCCTGCGTGCTCCCTTGTCTACTCTTCATGATCTTCTTACAGCCGTTACGGATACGATCCTCACTGGAAACACACAAATGAATCATCTGAAAAACATTCTGCTGCTGCGAGAACCACAAATACAAGAGAACAACTTCATTTCTATTTGTTCCTTCTCACAGCACAACAGGTTTGGTTGCTTTGTACCTGAACTGTTTCTCAGCACACATAAACTGAATCAGTCCATCCTCGTCAGGTTCATTCCACTTCAGATCAACAGCGGTGCCATCAATGACCTCAGGCTCCAAGAAGAGACTCCGAGCCTCTTTATACAGCCAGTCCTCTGGAGCTGGGTGCTTCTGCAACACAAAACAAGAACATATCACATTGTAAAGACCATCTAAAACAGGAGGCAGTGGTTAGAGGCTGCTATGATTATTCGAGCACAAAACGGTTTAGGTTAGCATTTTAGCCAAGATGCAAAAATAAGTAAGCTTTTTAATTCAATGAGAGTGAGGCAGGATTCTCTTTTCTTACAAATAAAAAAATACTATTAAATATTTCAATTATGCAAGAGACAGTAAAAATTAAGTGCACAAATAAATATATAATGAAACTAAATTATGGCTGGCAAAATGTTATGGCCAGAAAATTGTCAATACACTTGCCATATGGCCAAATGTATTTTCTGACTAAGCAACACACTAACCGCCACTAGAGGGCACAATTACGCAAGTGCATGATCTTGGATGCAATTGCAACATTTTGACACTAAGTAAATGTCTTTAAACAGTGTAAATAAACGTACATTTAGGTCAATATTCTCAAGGATCTCTTCAATAGAGCCGTGCTGTTTAATGAGGTCGATGGACCTCTTAGGTCCGATTCCTTTGATAGTGCCACAGTAGTCACAGCCCAGCAGGATACACAGGTCAATGAACTGAGGAAGACAAACAAACAGCATTTATAAAGAGCTGACATCTATAACAGGGCAGATATTTGCATATAAAAGATAAGACTGAAATAAGCCTAAGGTCTTACCTGTTGATGTGTCAGACCCATTTCCTGTAGAATAAGACTGAAATGGAATTCTTGGATTGGGAGTTTTCTAGGATGGGAAAAATAAAAACGTCAAATTATTTCTGCAAGCCCTCAAATCTCCATGACTATAATATACCCAAATGTCTACATAAACAGATAATGTCAGATATTAAGTGTATTCATACATACTTTGCTTCACTGGCTGTTAGATGCCTCATCAAGACCGTTGTTCCAAATGTCAGACCGTCCATATCTTCTGTCGCTGTGGCATAAACCTTCCCTGATTTCACCAGAGCAGCACAGCTCGCCTCAGCCTCACATGGAGCCTGAACATGCAAGGTATACAATTGTGTTATATCCATGATAAAAGATAATTCTACACAGTTTTCTGTCAGTGACTGTGGCAGTACCTCAATGAAAGGGACTCCCATTAGACTAAGTAACTTCTTGCATTCCTCATTGTGCTGTTTGGTAACCTTCACTAGTCGCTTACTGAACTTGTCAATGTTCTCCTGCTCACCTGTGAGAAATCGTAGAATTAGGACCCATCTACTAATTTTAAAGCATGTCATTATGAAAGTGTCTGTACCTGCTTCTTGTGCCTGAGCAAGAAGTTTCTCAGCCTCTGCTCGTCTTTCGCCTCTCTTCTCCAGCTGTAGGGGTTGAAATAAAAAGATCTCTTAATATAGACCGCAGAAAATGTTTTTACAGGAAAAAATCCATCTGTTAGTTAACCAAGTTACTTCACTATATATGCTAAACATCTTAAATGTTTGCACTGCATTATATGCCTCTATACTGTAAATAAGTAAATGTAACTAATTTACAGAGAAAAACTGTAAAAGGACATTCCCATGAATTCCTGAATGACATCGCATACAATTATATTTTATATAGGTGACCCTGGACCACAAAACCAGTCTTAAGTTGCTGGGGTATATTTGTAGCAATAGCCAAAATACACTGTATGGGTCAAAATTATCGATTTTTCTTTTATCCCAAAAATCATTAGGATATTAAGTAGAGATCATGTTCCATGAAGATATTTTGTAAATTGCCTACCGTAAATATATAATTTTTGATTAGTAATATACATGGCTAAGAACTTAATTTGGACAACTTTAAAGGCGATTTTCTCTGTATTTTGATTTTTTTGCACCATTAGATTCCAGATTTTCCAAATATTATCATATCATAACAAACCATACATCAATGGAAAGCTTACTAATTCAGCTTTCAGATGATGTGCAAATCTCCAATTTTGTGGTCAAGGGTCTCATATAGTCAACATTTGAAGTGTATCAAAAAAGTTCAAGGTTGTCCTAAGACAAGAACGCATTTTGATTTTAGGTTGTAGGAGAACTTTGATGAAAGATTTTGATTCACTTCAAATGTGGACTAGTGTAAATAACTGTTTCCTCTTTATTGATATCTGTAATGTTCATAAAGACTTTTGTTTCATTTGTCATTTAGTTAATGTTATTGTATTATTTTAGTGTTATTGTCTCTCCGGGTTATACAAGGTCATGTTTTATGGACAAGCCACTTAGGACAAACTCATTCTTTATGTGGCTTTCTATAATACTGGTGTTTATAATTACAGTTTAGAGTAAAAAGCAGATTTTGGTAGTTTAAGTAGTTTGGTATATTAACATTACATCAGTAAATGAAATATAAGGTAATAAGTTGCAAAATATACAAGCACCAATATGCCATCCTGCAATATTGGAAACACTGCCTTAATATTTTTTTAAGTAATTCCTGGCACAGCTGCATTTTATTTTATTTTTTGCCATCAATGTAAAATGACATCTATTTAAGTTGTGATTTAATGAATCCTGTTTCCAGGTCCAAGTCGCTGTGTATTTCAACTGAGAATATTCTCAGGTGTTTCTGACGCACCTCTCCTGACTTCAGCTGAGGAGGCTTCCCATCAAACACATAAACCGGCTTGATGCCGCTCTCCAGCATGCGGATGGTCCTGTAGAACATGCCCATGAGGTGACTGGGGAGACAGAAGTTGTGTGAATATTATGACCATGCAAATGTATTCTGGCACATGGTTAGAAAATCAAACTATACACTTAGAACTCAAACAGCTTGTCATGTTTCCATGCAGACATGCACAAATGAGAGTAGACAACTCTACATAACGTTACCTAGTGGTCTCTCCATCTTCATTCTGCAACACATTACCGTCCTGTCTAACCGCGATTAAAAACTGGTAGATGCACATGGACGCATCAATAGCAATTTTCCTTCCTGCAAGCATGTAAAAAATTGAAAATCAAACACTCACATGTTACATTTGAGTTTCACTATAACATGTATCCAATAAACACCGTTCAAATGATATGAGGCGTTACCAAAGTAGTTTTTGATGTCTTGTTCCTTTATAGCTGAAGGAGCGTGATCTGCAATGAGCTTGGCCAGTCCATGAATTCCCATTGTGATAAACTAGGTTATTATCAGAAGCCTGAAAGGATAACAATCCAATATAAACAAAATTATCAGATGCAACAAGTATATTTAGACCAACACCGTTAACATTAAATTAGAAAGAAAAAACAAGGAGCAGCTCATACATCAATAGTAAAGATAAAAATACAGACACCCAAAACAAAGCTTAAAACCCCTCAAGCGCGTGTAAAACGGATACTACATGCACCGCATCTCTGTACCAACGTTTCACAAACTATACAAATCAAAAACAAAAAAGCTTACCAATAAAATGTGTTTCAGCTTGTCGCTTTTCGGTCATAGACAAACACAACCGCGCCAGAAATTGTCGTCAATTTCGCGCGAAATCTTACACAGGCATAAATAGTCGAATTCCTGTGGTAGACGATGGAATCGATTTCTCAAAATTGTCTAGTTCTGCCTTCGCAAGGAAGAACAGCAGAACGTGCATCTCGATCGATTAGTCAGGCCTGTCAAGACATCACTGAGAGCGA
Organism: Gymnocypris eckloni scoliostomus; assembly: GCA_027564155.1. Taxonomy (NCBI): domain Eukaryota; kingdom Metazoa; phylum Chordata; class Actinopteri; order Cypriniformes; family Cyprinidae; genus Gymnocypris; species Gymnocypris eckloni. Next base: position 10,662,285 of record CM050436.1, on the reverse strand, counting down.
AGATTTTTTTCCGCTTACGCTTATCACCTCTTAAACTGCACGATAAACTTTTTATCTAATTCAAATCACACTTAAAGCTGTGAATTAAGGATGCAGAGACTTGAGAGAAAGGATGCTGCGTTGTAGCCCCGCCCACCCCGGAAGATCCCAGTAAGGGTGTTTTTATGTTTTAAGGTGACGTGGATTCGCTGTGCGCCACTGCTGATCGCGACCTTTCAGCTATTTCATCGCCTAAAAGCAGAGATCGGATATCTTCTAACCCTAGCAATGTCCGGATATGATATTACACATACGGGAGTACTGCTGACTGGATTTTGAAACGAAAGACGCGGTTCTGAGGAATCCGAGGAAGCATCTGAAACAGGTCTGTTGCACTTCTCTGATGCGGAAGTATTTCAAGCATCTTAGCAGGCGAATATTATTTATAGTGCTTTTAAATCAGAATGCAGACTGAATTAATTATTTATGTCTGAAAGATACTGGCTATATCTGTTTATTTAACCTCGCAAAACTGATTTGAATTTAGCTGAAGACGTTGTAAAGATGGTTCTATTTTTGCACTAGAAGTCAAAATGATTTCAGTAGCATTTTATTTGACACTGTCCACACATGTATGTACTTTCTGAGTAATATCGTTTAATTATGCATAATTACAAGCAAACCTCAACACTATTGTAAGTATATGTTGTTAATTTATGTTACTTGGTGCGGTAACATTTTAATTTAAGGTGTCCTTGTTACACGTTACATGTACTTAATAGTATAATAACAGTACATTATCTATAATTACATGCCAGTAACCCTAAGCCAAACACTGTTCTTCTGTTGTTTGTGTCCTGTTGCTGTCTTTCTGTTGTACTGTGGAGCTTCTGTCACTATAACACATTCCTCGTATGTGTAAATATATCTGGCCAATAATCCTCATTCTAACCCTAACCAGTAAGCACATGTTGTTAATTAATATTACGCCGCACTTAAATGTATAATTACACTTTAACAAGAACACTTTAAAATAAAAGTCTAACGTCATGGCTTATGCTAAAACATACATTTTATTTTTTACTTTTTATGGTTACTATTTTATTAATTTATACAACAAAAGAACAATTACATAGTTATTGTCGGTGCTGTGCCAATTTTCGCTTAAAGGGATAGTTCTTCACAAAATCAAATCAGGTTTTATTTTACCCTAATTTTCCAACACGTTTGAATTTTTATAAATAAAATGTAGTCACTACATTTATGAAGTCATAAATAACTAAGTATACATTAAAAATAGTTTTGTATGTCTAATTTTGATAAGTCTATCATATAGTATATGAATATGTCCATTCACTTTTTTATCAAGATTAAAATGTATATGAAGTCTAAAATTTTAAATGATTACATTTACAAAAAAATATTAAGAGAACATGTTTATTTTAGATGCTGTGACCATTTATCTTAAAGGGATAGCTCATCCCAAAATGAAAAAAATCATTATTGTGTTTTTTCAGTATTTATGTAGTCACCACATTATATAAAGTCAAGTTTTAGATGAAGTCTAGCATGTCAGAATGCAAGACCCGTCAACCACTTAAAGTAATTATGTAAATATTTTGTTGTTGTTGTTTGCATAGTTGCTGACCCCTTTTGCATTCTTGATTTACCCTCTGACAGGTGTTGTCATGACAGCAAGACTGGAATGTTCAGGCCCGTGTGTCGCTGGTCGATCCATGAGGCTCTGTGTGCTGGTCCTGTGCTTGCTGCCTCACTGTGGCTGGGCAGTCAGTTACAAGCAAGGCGATCCGGTCATCCTGTACGTTAACAAAGTTGGTCCGTATCACAACCCCCAAGAAACCTATCACTATTACACCCTGCCAGTCTGTAGACCTAAAGAGGTGAGTGTGCACGGCACTATTCAGTGTTATCTGGATATTTAGTGTGCTTGCTTTATTACCTTATGTTTCTATACAAGTTGTTAGGATTAACTGATTGATTGACATGTTTGCAGGTCCGTCATAAAGCCTTGAGTCTGGGAGAGGTGTTGGATGGAGACCGCATGGCTGAATCTCTTTATAACATCCACTTCAAGGAAAACACTGAGAGACAGACGCTATGCAAACTCACTCTCTCGGAGAAAGAGGTAGCAATGCAATTTTATTTGCAAAATGTGACATCAAAGATGTTTGGGATAGGATTTTGTTCATGTGTACATTGTAGTATGTTTATTTGTGTAGTTGGAGTGGGAAATAATGAGCAAAATAAATGCAATGAGTTTGCAATTATGGCAAGGATTCTCCATCCTGCTCCAGCTCTAATCTAACATGGTTGAACCAGCTAGTCAAGTTTTTCAGGTTCATTTGAGAATGATAGTAAAGGGTGTGTTACAGAGTTGGATTTAAACTCTATAGGAAGCCATATCTCCTCAGGCAGGATTTAGCACATGTTTATGTTATGAAAGAGGAACTGGCAGAGACTTAGGGGTATGGAATTCTTTCAGATGTCTCATATTTTATACGTTTTTGAAACTACAGGTGGATCAGTTGCGGGAGGCAATCGAGGAGCTGTATTACTTCGAGTTTGTCCTAGATGACATTCCCATCTGGGGTTTCGTGGGATACATGGAAGAGAGTGGATTCCTGCCTCACAGCCACAAGGTCTTTATCTATGTTTCTGTCAGTCTTACAAAATTGTTTAGACACTTTGGCACAAATATAAATATGTCAATTTCATTACGTTAGAGAAGAACAAGTGGTCAAAACAAGTGGTCTTCTACTAAAAAATGTTGTTAGTTTTAAATATTTAGTCTGGTTTAAATAAAAGTTTGGTGTCAGTAAGATTGTTATTTTTGAAATACAACATTTATTCAGCAAGGATGCATTAAATTGCTTAAACGTGTTGATTAAAGGCATTAATAATGTTACAAAAATTTCATACATTCATACATTTCATAATGTTACAAAAATGGTTCATACAAGAATCTTATAAAACATTTTTTTACAGTTTCCACAAAAATAGAAGGCAGCACTGCTGCTTTCAACATTGATATTAATAAATGTTTCTCGAGCAGCAAATCAGCATATTAGCATGATTTCTGAAGCATCATGTGAGCTTGAACACTGGAGTAATGGCTGCTGAAAATTCAGGAATAAACATTTCAAGTAAAAATATATCAAAATAGAAAGCAGTTATTTTAAATTGTAATAATATTTCACAATATTACTGTTTTACTGTGTTTTTGATCAAACAAATCTTGGTGAGCATACGAGATTTTTTCAAAAGCAGTAAACAAAACCTTACCGATCCCAAACTTTTGAACAGTAGTGTGTATTAGAGTTAATCAAATATTAAATGTGTACATTAAGTGTTCAAGATCTTTTTGGGGCTGCTGTGTGCTATTTTGATATTTGCTAATTTATTGAATAAAGCATCATGATTCTCTTCATCCCAGTGTTATTATAGTATCAATCTTATATTCAATACGGGCCACACTGAACTCCCACACAGATGTTAACACCTACTCTAGCTCTGTTCTGCATCATCTCAACAGATGTGTTGACAAGGTAACCACCCATAAAGTAATTAAAATGTACCCCAGTCAGAAACCCTGGATGAAAACGGAAGTCTAGCTCCTGCTGAAGGCACGTGACACCGTTTTCAAATCTGGCGACCGTGAAGCTTACAGCTTATCCAGGTCCAACCTGAAGAGGGGAATTCAATCAGCTAAATACAATTACAAACTGCAAATTGAGGACCGATTTGAAAACAACAGCCCTTGGCGCATGTTGACCGGCATCCATCCCCTCATAGACTATAAATCAACAAACAGCACACCCCCAACCAGCAATGCCACCCTCCCTGACGAACTGAAAAAATTTTATGCTCGCTTTGATTGTGGAAACAAAGAACCACCCATCAAAGCTGTGCTCACACCTGACGACTTGCCGCTCACACTTTCCACCAGTGATATGTGCGACACCTTGCGTAAGGTGAACCCACATAAAGCTGACGCATCCCTGGCCGAGTGCTTAGGGCCTGTGCAGAACAGCTAGCTGAGGTCTTCACCAACATTTTCAACCTCTCATTGGCCCAAGCCACTGTTCCCAATTGCTGCAAAACAGCCACCATAAATGACTTCCGCCCAGTTGCTCTTACTCCCATTATTGCAAAGTGTTTTGAGAGGCAACTGAGGATGCCATCGCCTCAGCTCCCCACTTTGCCCTGACACACTTGGACAGAACCAACACCTATGTCCGGATGCTATTCAATATTTCAGTTCTGCCTTCAATACAGTGATCAGAACAGCCTGTTAGGATCAGTAACCAGACCCCTTCATTCTCATTCTAAACACTAGGGTACCACAGGGCTGTGTGCTGAGCACAATCCTCTACTTCCATCTCACCCAACACTGCATGGCTCTAACTCCATAATCAAGTTTGCAGATGACACCACAGTGGTAGGCCTGATTAGCGGCAATGATGAGACGGCATACAGGGATGAGGTTCAGCATCTAGCAACGTGGTGTACCAACAACAACCTGGCACTCGACACCCAGAAGACCTAAGAGCTGATTGTAGACCACCGGTGGACTAAGAAGGACCACACACACACTCCCATCTACATTGATGGGGCTGAAATGGAGTGTGTTGCAAGCTTCAAGTTCCTTGGTGTCCGTCTCTCTGAAGACCTTTCCTGGACCCTCAATACCTCCACACTAGTGATGCGCGGATGGCGGTTATATCCACGGGCACTGCGGATGATCCGCGGGTCGGGTGGGTCGGATTATAAAAAATTGCATTCTGATTATTTGCGGGTGGGTCATGGGGGGATAAGAAATCATTAATCATGCAATTATTAACTACATTTTCTAAAACATGAACGTGTTTTAAATAGGCTACAGAAATTGAATAAACTGAAAATTAACATATTAAAGTTATTCAACAAAACCTTTAGTCAAGAGCAGTGAGGGATTTTCTCTGTCTTTTGTTGTTTGATTAACATTAATGAGAGACGGCACAGCTTTATTAGACTGCTGTCTCAAGACTTATTTCACGGATGAGGATACTCGCCAGACGACCATTTTTACATTATTTTGTGTGTATTTGGCCACTTAAGCGCAACAGAAAAGCCCATTTGGAGCGCGCGAGTACCAAAAGGCGTAAAAAGACGTGCAAATAATAAATTGTGACGATGCAACTATAACCGATTAGGCAATTGACAATTCTGTCAACTGTACCGAAACGTGAGCTAAAGTCTTGTATCGCAGCGTTCAGCTCTAGATGCGCCGATGTGAAGAGAAGGTCAAAGAGAAGACGCGGTACAGCTGAACCACTCACGCTGTTTTCAAATGACTGATTTGATTTGATAGTTTGTGTGGACTTATTTAATCATCTAAGCTATACGCTATATTGAATAAATGTTTTGCAGTAATTTCTCTCATTTCAAAGTCGAAAACTGCGGGAATATATGCGCAATCCCTCACCGAAATTAAGGACCTGATTAAACATAATTCTACTGAGAAAGACTTTTCCAAAACTTTCTGGGTTTATTTATTTTTCTAAAACTTTCCAGGCCTGTAAATAGCTGTTTTAAAATTCCAGGACGTTTCCAGGTTTTTCATGACCGCATGAAACCTGAATGTGACGGTCGGGTGCGGTTATCTAAATCAGAAAAAAATATAGAAGTTGGCGGGTGGATAATTTATATGAAGCTGCTGATTCGGGTGACAATTTAGCTCATCCGCGCATCACTAATCCACACTGATCAAAAAAAGCAAAAAAAAACAACAGCGCCTTTACTTCCTTGTGAAACTAAGGGAAGCTCACCTGTACCCCCACACCCTGCTGGACTTTTACCGTTGCACTATTGAATACATTTTTACAAACTGCATCTCAGTGTGGTATGGAAACTGCACTGTTTTACCTCCAGCGGGTGGTAAAAACTGCCCAATATATCACTGGTGTCGGGCTACCCTTCATCAAAGACGTTTACCGCAAATGCTGCCTAAGGAGAGTGAGAAGTATCATCAAAGACTCGTCTCACCCCAATCACAGACTGTTCACTCTACTCCCATAGAGGAGACTTAAAGGAGTCTTCATTGTCGCACCAGCAAACTCGGGGACAGTTTCTGTCCCTCAGCTGTCAGCCTACTGAACTCCAATCTTAGGCGCTGAACATCCTAGATTAACCTAATGCTTAAAAAAACAAAAAACGCTGCACTGTTCAACAGCTTGTCTGCACTCCTCATTCACAATGTTCTTATTCCCTCTGTTATTTTGCACATTTCTACCTCCGGATGCTGTTAAGGTCATTGGCCATATATAAACATATGTCATTTATATACCTCACTGTTTTATGCACCTTCTGTTATACTTCCTTGCACCCTTTTGTATGTACAGTCATTTGCACTGAGCCCGTATCTAGTCTCTACCCTCCTACTTCATAACTTGCACTATATGTCATAAAGCTTAATGTATGTACCATATTTTATATTTGTTAGTTACACTTCTGGTTAGATGCTAACTGCATTTCATTGGCTCTGTACTTGTACCCTACACAGTGACAATAAAGTTGAATCTAATCCAATGTAATCTAATTATTATAGGTTTGTTAGGTTTATTGAATTAAGAAAAAAGTGTGTGTGTGTATATATAATATTATAAATATATACATAATGTTTGTTAAAGTTTTAGTATTTTGTGTTTTGTAACTTTTATTAGGCTTCGTTTTTAAATGTCTACATAGTTTTTACTATTTTAATTTCTGTTTTAGAGTTAGTTATTTTAGTACATCAAGTAAAACAAAATGAAAATAAGAAATGTTTCCTTGGGAACTAACTAATTCTACTTTTTAAGTTTTTATATATTGAATTTTATTTTAAGTAACAAAAAATGTTTTTTATGGTTTTAGTTTTACTTAACTAATATCCCTGCTTCATTCTCAATTTTTCTACAACAGGTTGGGTTGTGGACCCATCTTGACATCAATATAGAGTACAACGGCGACTCTGTGATCTTCGCCAATGTGTCCGTTAAGGACGTGAAGCCGGAGCCATTGGAGGAAGGTGGGGGAGGGGCAGGCCATGGTGTCAGCAGCGGTGGTCTGACGGTCACTCAAACCTACAGCGTGCGCTGGTTTGAGAGTACTTTGCCCCATTCACGCAGGGCGGAACGCCTTAGAGACTATTCCTTCTTTCCTAAGACTCTGGAGATCCACTGGCTGTCCATCATCAACTCTCTAGTGCTGGTGGTGCTGCTGCTGGGCTTCGTCATCATCATCCTCATGAGGGTGCTAAAGAATGACTTCGCCAGGTGAGGATGTATCTGATGTCACATTTTTTATTTCCGAAAAGTTTGCTTGAGCACATGGGTATTTACAAGTTGTTATTTTGCTTGGCAGCCATAAACAGCCTGTTAAGGCTGTTCACATCAAATACGATAACTATAAATTGTAATTCTATGAGAATAGGGATGTCTACATCACAGCTGTAAAGATAAAGGAGAGGACGTGACATGTGGCCAAGTATGGTGACCCATACTCAAAATTTGTGCTCTGCATTTAACCCATCCAAGTGCACACACAGCAGTGAACACACACACACACACACACACACACACAGAGCAGTGGGCAGCCAATGCTGCGACGGGGAGCAGTTGGGGGTTCGGTGCTTTGCTCAAGGGTCTCATCTCAGTCGTGGTATTGAAGGTGGAGAGCTCTGGACATTCACTCCACCCTCCGACAATTCCTGCCGGAACTGAGACTCGAACCGAAAACCTTTGGGTTACAAGTCCGACTCTATCCATTAGGCCACGACTGCCCCCAAAATATAGAGGAACGATAAAATATGAATACATTTTCAGAACAGATTTGTCCAGCTGATGAACAATAAAAACATTGTCAGATAAACAGGATCCACCGGACTTGAGCATCAAAACGTTTGTGTGGGTGCTAATATAATTATTGTTATAGTTAATTTATAGTTATTATTGGCGGGAATGTTTAATTAACTCTTTCGGCAAAATAATAATTTATAATTTATTAATTTTAATGGATGTAACTAATTATTGAACATTGGTATCTTTTATCATATTGCTGTCTGTCATTTTATAAAAGTTTAAATTAAGAATCTGTTAAAGGTGGAATGGCTGATCATGTATTCTATTTGTTTACATTGTGAATACAAGTTGTTCTTAATTAAATTAATTTAGATTGAGTCACTTCTTACTTAAATGTTACATGTATATTACACACACAGTTAGCAGCACCAGGGAGCTACCGTTAAAGTGTTTCTGTTGTTCCCTGAGCAACATGTGCACACAAACAAGTATCCAGGAGATCTAATGAGGCTGAGCTAAGTCTTTAGTTGAATGAAATGTGCTGAGCTGAATTACATTCATTACATAGAGTAAATTCCCAAGCCGTTTTTCTAGAACACTACTGTTCAGAAGTTTATTTTTATTGTTTTTGAAAGAAGTCTCTTATGCTCACAAAGACCACATTTATTTGATAGAAAATACAGTGAACAGTAATTTTGTGAAATATTGTTATAATTTTAAATAAGTTTACTATTTGAAGATGTTTACAGTGTCATTTCTATCTGTGATTAGCCATCAGTCATTATTCTAGTCACCAGTGTCATATGATTTCAGAAATAATTCTAATATGCTGATTTGGTGGTCAAGACGCATTTCTTTGACTTCTTATTTATATTATTATCATCAAAAGTATTCATTTCTTCTTCTTTTTTATCGTACAGATCCCCAAACTTTTAAATGGTTGTGTAACTGTTGCCTTTAATTGTTGCTTCAAGTTTGTTTAATTTATTGTCATAGTAAGTGTTTTTTACAATAAATTATTATCCATATAGGAGAAGAGGGATTCATTTTAAACCCATTACCCAGAAATGATTAAAGAACAACGGTCTGATCAAGCACTGTTGCTGTATGTGTGTACAGGTATAATGTGGAGGAAGATGGCAGCTGTGATGACCTGGATCAGGGGGATAACGGATGGAAAATCATCCACACGGATGTCTTTCGCTTCCCACCGTATAAAAGCCTCCTGTGTGCTGTACTAGGGGTCGGAGCGCAGTTTTTGACTCTGGCCACAGGTGTGACATATTGCATTATAGAAACATAAAAAATGAACACAAATGTTCACATGGGAAAACTATTTGAAGATTTGGGTTTGAATATTTCAGAATTGCATCTTTACTAATTAAAATGTTCAACTCTTAAATAATATAAATCTACATATAATAATGATTTTGTTGTTAATCATATTATTAATGAATTTGTAATCATTTAAAAAAAAATCTATTAATCATATTAAAGTGGTCATGAACTGAGAAATCAAAATTCCCTTGATCTTTTGACATGTATGAGGTCATTGTACTATTAAAAACATCCTGTAAGTTTCAGAAGTCGAAACTCTCTCATTAGTCGTTAGTTGATATGTACTGAGTATTTTTGCATTTATTAATCCATCAGCGTCCATCTGTGAAGGATGTAGGCTCTCAAACATACAACTGTTAGCCAATCATAGCTTTTACTTCTAAGTCTACAATCCGCCACACCACATCTATTCAAACGGAGCATTCAGAAAAGGGGGCTAAAACAGGACAGAAAATAGACTATTACTTCAAAATTATGTGGTGTTGTTTATTTTTTATAAGTGGACCTCAGAGAACAGTACAAAATAATAAAAAGGAATTTCATGACCCCTTTAATAGAAAAATATATTTTGTTTTATTTTATGTTGTTTTCTCTGTCACTACTTTTCTGTTATGTGTCACCCTGGACCACAAAACCAATCGTAAGGGTCAATTTGAAATTTCTACATCATCTGAATAAATAAGCTTTCCATGGTTTGTTGGGATAGGACAAGATACGGTCGAGATACAACTATTTGAAAATCTGTAATCTGAGGGTGCATAAAAAGGTGTCCAAGGGCAATGCATATTACAAATAAAAAATTATGTTTTGATATTTACGGTAGGAATTTTACAAAATATCTTCATGAAACATGATCTTTACTTAATATCCTAATGATTTTTGGCATAAAATAAAAATTGATAATTTGGCCCATACAATGTATGTATTGCTACAAATATGATGGGTTTTGTGGTCCAGGGTCACATTTGTTTAGATGATTTTGTCTTAAACAATTGTAGCAATGAAGTGAGAGGGGGAATATTTGAACTGAGAAGAGAGTTGCAGATAGGAAGAACATTGGCCCTCAGGTAGCTCACTGACCTGCTGGATCCTCTTTCCTGGTTTCTTTAGGAATCATTGTCATGGCACTGCTGGGGATGTTTAATGTCCATCGTCATGGTGCCATAAACTCGGCAGCGATTGTATTGTACGCTCTGACCAGCTGTGTGTCAGGGTACTGTTCCTGCAGCTTCTACACACAGATTCAGGGCCAGCGCTGGGTCTGGAATATTATCCTCACCTCTACACTCTTTTCTGGTGAGACACAACAGCCTTCTGCTTCTGTTCATATAGATAGAATGGGGTACTGTTTCTCACAATGCAATATGATTTGTTTAATTTCCGGTGTATTTTAATTTTAAAGGTTAATCTCTTACCTGACTCAATTGTATATACTGTACAGCTTGCTAGTATTTTATTCCTAATATAGCCTGTCATAGTTACAATGCTTTCATAAGCAGAAGTAACTGACTTTTCGCCCACTCACTGCTTTTCTCGTTTGTTTCTCTCTCTCTGATGCATTTAGCCCCTCTCTTTTTCACCTGGAGTGTGGTGAACTCTGTTCACTGGTGGAGTGGATCGACTCAGGCCCTGCCTGCCACCACCGTGCTTCTGCTGCTTGGTGCCTGGGTGCTGGTGGGGTTCCCTCTCACCGTTATTGGTGGAATTGTTGGAAAGAACAGAGCAGGCAACTTCCAGGCCCCGTGTCGCACACGTAACATACCTCGCCAGATCCCCCAGCAGCCCTGGTACAAACACACGGCCGTGCACATGGCCATCGGAGGCTTCCTGCCTTTCAGGTAAGAGCTGTGAATCTCTGCAGAAGGTTTCCAGACAATGGAATCTTTTCTTTAATATATCAGTCCCAAAAAAATCTGCCAAAAATGTCTCTTAAAGTGTGTGTGTTTTTAAGGATTGAAAACACTATATACTGTTACATTATGTAAAAAAAAATGTAATGATATATATATATAATTAAATTCCCCAGTGTTAAATCAACACTGCTTGGTGTACATATGGGAACCAGATATATATAAAATAAGACATTTTTTTAAATATGTAAGAAAACGAAATGTTTTATATATAAAAGAATATTCATATATAATACATATATATAATATGTATTATATATTATATATAATACATATTTTTTACAAACTTTTTTTTAAACTATGTATTATATATATTAAATATTATGTTAATATAATAATATAAATTCTATATTATACGTTTTTTAAAACATGCAAGCAAATATATAATATGATATTTTAAACATTTTCATATAATTATATATTTAATTTAAATATTTCAACATATTAAATGCGAAAAACATTTTTTTACAAATGATGTAAGACTTGCATTAATATAATATGTTCAAAGTGTGAGTGCGTGTACTATATTATATTAATGCCACACAGCATGCCTCTGTTGTATGCTGTAATATATAATCTATTGTTTAATATTTTTTAATAATAGAAATAGTTGAACAAATTACATTATCACAGTTTATTCAACATGGTTTAGAAAATGGTAATAAAATATGACAAGAACTCAGAGTTAAACTGTCAGAATAAATTCAGCTTGATAATATCAGATAACTTTGATAGAAATGTATGTAATGGATTACAATGAACCATAACTCATTCAGCTATTAGATAATACCAATTCAGGTCAACCAATTACCAAGCAATGCTTAATTTTGTTCAGGCTGATAATTTAACATTAGCATTTAACAATTTTTAAATCAGCAATTAAAGAAAAAACACTTAAGCAAAATATTTGTTTTTTATCAGTTTTACTGGTATTCCACTGTATGAAGGATTTTGGGGTATAATTGTGTCACAGTTTACTTGATTTTGCTATCCTCACTTACATAAATGAACCATAGTGTCCTGCACACACTAGTAAACAAAACATCAATAATTATGTCTGGTGTCTGAATAATTTTTGGTTTGATTTCTATATAATATGAAAAAAAATACATTTAAGAAAAGTAAATTTTTATATTATATTACTCACGCTTCTTTCACATCTGTTTTTTCCTCTTTGCAGTGCAATCTCAGTAGAACTGTACTACATCTTTGCCACCGCGTGGGGTCGTGAACACTACACACTCTACGGCATTCTGCTGTGCGTCTTTGCCATCCTGCTCTCGGTGGGCGCCTGCATCTCTGTGGCCCTCACCTACTTCCTGCTCTCAGGCGAGGACTACCGCTGGTGGTGGAGAAGTGTTCTTAGCACCGGCTCCACTGGCATCTTTATATTTGTTTACTCACTCTTCTACTACCACAATCGCTCCAACATGAGCGGCCTTGTACAGAGCGTCGAATTCTTCGGATATTCCTTGCTCACTGCATTTGTTTTCTCGCTCATGCTGGGAACGGTCTCCTTCTGGGCTTCTCTGGCTTTTATTCGTTACATCTACCGTAGCCTTAAGATGGACTGAGTTTGTTTCCTCTCAAGTTTCCTCAAATGAGGAAGAAACTCATGGACCAGGTCCCCATGGAGCCCTGCATGAGCAGGTTTTGTGTTGCTGAAGTATATTAAACTATCAGAACTGTTGATGCCAATCTTAAAAGGAATAGGGAACAAGACAATGTGACTAACTAAAGACTAATTTAATTGTTTTGCTTCCCAACACCCTGATACTTAATTCACACACATATATATATATATATATATATATATATACACACACACATATATATATATATATACACACATATATATATATACACACATATATATATTTGCTAGATTATATGCACATCAAATACAGATGTATTTGAAAGTTATTTTGGATCGTTTGTGCTGAATGGAACGACTTTGCATATTTCAAATGTTGCTTACCAAGTATCCAAGACTTGAAAGTTCCGTTTTGGATTTTGTTTATGTATTGAATATGACTAAAATGATTAAATGTCAGTTTCAAAACATAAGGGGAAGAATCAGAGGCCTTCATACTTATCTATGTTTCATAAGACCATTGAGAAGATGAAGCACTTATATGTACTGTAGGTGGGTTTACTTGATGATAACATGTGGATGTTGGTTATATGGAAGGATATTATAATCTTTGAGGTAGAGATGTCATATTGTTTTCAGAGGGTGTAGTATACACATTTTGACCAAAGAGTAGTTTTGGAGAGAAGGTTTAACTCGAGCAAGCTGAAGAAATGAAGAATTGATTATGAAAGCAATACCATGCTCTAAAGTTGCCATCAACTGTGATCTGTTGCAATGTAAATATACTGTTTTCAATAAAGTCACTTTTATTACGGCAAGATAAATAAATGTGAGTAAAATGCAACAACAGTGGTGTCTTTTGAAAATGGCTGTGAATTGATTTCAAGCTCACTCTCATAAATGTCTTGCCCTTCTGACATAACGTACGTTCTTACACACTATTGTTAAAAAGTTAAATGTTTTTGATGTCTCCTTAACCAAGGCTCTATTTATTTGATCAAAAATAAGGTAGAAAGTAACAAGCTGTACCCACTATAATGTCAACATAACATTGAGCAATATAACCAATCACAGACATATCTGTTGATTTCTTTAACACAATGGCCAATCAGAGGCATCTAAGTTAGCATCCACACAACAATCGAAAAGCCAGAGATTTTTCATTTCGGAGTGCTGCTCATGAATCCTCTCTTTAATTATAGCAGTGTAGTCACGATGTAAAGACGATATTCAGCGTGCAGTGGAGACAACTTCATTGTCTGATTGCCATGAATTAAAGTGTGTCAGATTTTTTTTGTCATTCTGAAGGGAGCACTCTGTGAGCATTCTTGGCTATAATCAATAAAGAATTTCTATAAAAGTTTTATTCATGCTGCTAAGAGGGCTAACGGCCACATACACGTTGCAAAGTTTTGAGTGACATCCGCATATAAATGTGGGATTCACCCCCAAAATACAATCTAAGGAACAAAAATATCCCTGCATTCCATTCGGAAGAGCTCACCCATATGCCTTAAAGGGGTCCTATTACGCTCTTTTCAAAGTCTTGATTTTGTTTTGGGGGTGTACTAGAACATGCTCTCATGATTGGTGATTTGAAAATCTCATTATTTTTCACATAGTTTAAATTATTACAATACCTTTCTCCCCGGCTTGGCATAAACGGCTCGATTAGTTCCAGGTTTAATGAAGGCCCGCCTTCCGAAAAACGAAATTTGTTGTGATTGGTTAGCTGTCCCAGTGCGTTGTGATTGGTGAACAGCTTGTACTGTTTCAGTACTGCCCCGCCCCTTGCCAAAACAGCAAGTTGAGTCATATCAATTCTAGTCTCGCTTAAGGCTGGAATACACTACACAACTTTTACACGGTATCTGAACGTCACAGGCAAAATTTGAAGTTCGCAGTGCGACTTTATAAATGGTGACAAAGGAAAACTGGGTTCATTTCATACACCATTGTGTTAACCAGAGAATCATACACTACCAGACTTTAAAGTTGTTCCGATCACAGCGAACTCAGGCAGAAATGTGCGTTTTGTTACCACCGATGTAATGACAAATGAAAACATAAGTGTTCTAAAATGTGAAATATATCAAACATGTTTGATATCCTCTGACTGGATAGAATAAAGCCTGAAGCTAAAAAAATCATCTGTGACCATAATACATACGTGTTTATTTTCTGTGGAAGTCAACACTGCAGCCTGCAAAACACTAAAATAAACTATCAAATAAATAATACAGTTAAATAGGAAATAGCCTTAAATGAGAAAGTTAAATAGCCAGACCCTGTGTGACGTCACGTGCACAAGGCCCGCCCATGAGGCCATTTAACGGACATGTCAAACAACCATCACAGTTCGTTTCATTCAGTCACATTTCACTTGTGGAAATGTCCTGGACTGTGAAAATCGCACCAGTTCTGAGTCAAGTTTCAGGATTCCTGCAGGATCTCAATATTTTCACATTTTAAAGCTATTAAATTTCACAGACTGGGACAATACTTTCGATGAGGGTGTTGGTAGCACAGCATCTTCATATCAGGAAACGTTAAAGTCACGTCTCCGAAATCCTGTATAATTCAACCAATCCGATTGCCTGAAGTGTTTCAGTTAAGCTATGCAAGATTGTGCCAACAACAGAAAATAATCGGGCTGATAAGAGCCAAATTTCTTTTCTGACAATCTTGTTGACTGATTTAATAGTTCTAAAGTTTGATATCTTATCAGATTTTCTTGTGGTACAGACTTAGCAGATAGCAGACTAGCTTTACATTAGCGCTTTCACTATGACAACAGTAGATATTCAATCAATGTTGCAATTATTGTAAGATCAGAAATCCTTGATGTGGGGAACCCGAGGAAGAACACATGTTTGATCTGCCGATTTTCACAAACAGACATTTCCAATCAGAAAGTGAGTTAACAGAAGAATAATAAAAAGCATCTTATCTATCTATAAGGTTGTTTCTCCTTCACAATAGGGCCGTCTATTAGTGGCCAGTTTTGAGCACTTTGGTTTGGAATGAGGCTTCAATATGGTACAAACATTGATTGTTTTCACTACACAACTTTTACAATCTGATACATGCCATTTTTAAAACACTAGGCATCAATGTCAAAGTGCTTACCGACATTATAAAATGGTGAAGCAAAACATTTCGATCAACTTCTGGTGGCTGCAGTATGAAGATCATACACTACCCATGTAAACTTGTTGGATCACAAATCCCACAAAAATTGCACTGCAAATCATTTATTTCACAAAAATATTTTCCATCATATGTGGTTCTTATCTCGGTTGCACAAATATCAAACATGTTTGATATCCTCTGACTGGATAGAATCAAAGCCTGAAGCTAAAAAAATTTAGTGCTGTGACCATAGTCAGTGGGAGTTTGGATGGGATTTTGATACTGCAGGTCCAGCTCGTGATCAGTACTGCACAGACTCTGACTCCAAATCATCGGCACAAGATGACAGCGGCCATAAGTGGGATATTTTGGCATTTCTATAGTGAAATTAATTGAAGACGTGTCGCCATCTTTAGTCGGTGTCTAACTATGTGCATTGAGGCTAACCAATCACAGTTCGTTTCATTCAGCAACTGGTTTTGATTTCAGGGAACTGAAATACCATCAATTCATTATAAAACAAATTAAGTGTTTGAAAGTTTTATATTTTCAAATCTCAATATTTTAACAAAATATTTCAGAATAGCAGACTAAAATAGTTGTTCATGTGACAACAGTCACCTCAGGTATGCGCATGTGGAACACAAAAAGCAAGGTTAATGGACAAAAAAAATATACACATGTACATACTAAAAAAAGTTGCAAAAAAAAAAAAAACTAATACAAGTTGAACTTCAGATAAAATTTATTCCTCATCTGGGTCAAAACTGTTTTTGGGAGGGCAGGATTTCTCTGACAATCTTGGTTAATGAGTGGATTATCTTCTAAATATTATCTTAGTATAGATTTTCCTGTGGTAAAGAAAACTGACATCTGCTCGAAGAACAGATCAGGCGCACGAATCGTAAATATTCAACATGTTGAATATTTAAGATCAAAACGATGTGTGGACAACCTTCTCCCATACACATCAGATATTGAGCAGTGCCGATTTTCACAAACAATTAATCAGAAAGTGAGTTGACAGAAGACTGGAGCATAAAGTGTTCAGAAGTTGTACTTCAACCATTCCAAAGGCCGTTTGGGAGAGCAAAGGAGCACTTTGGTTTGGAATCTCAATATGGGTTCAATGATTGTTTTAAAATAGATATTGGTATAAAACATGCCGAGTTTTAAAAAAGGCAAACTTTACAAAACCATACATGTCCTAAAAGTGAGATGTCTCATTTGATCAACTTCTGGTGGCTGGCTGCATCACTGTAAAAATTAGCCATGTAAACAAATTGACAAAAAACAAAAAGGATCATTTATTTCACAAAAATATTTTCCATCATATGTGGGGTTCTGAATCTAGAGTTTGCACATTAAAGTCGGACTCACTAAAACTGTGCTTTTAATTTGTATTTGATACTATAAAACAGGCATGGATGCCATTTGAGTAGAGCTGCCTTTGTTGGATGCATTGCTGCCATCATGGGCTCGTGATCAGTACTGCACAGGGCTGGAGACTCAAATCATCAGCACACAGGCCAGTTTCCCAGTGGGTCTTTTGGCCTGGGTAGGAGAGCGTGAAATTAAGCTGGGGTAGAAGGGCATTTGTGGAGAACTCCATCTTTAGAACACAGGCTCTCTCACCTGACTATGTGCATTGGGTTGCTAGAGGGTTCTCGGTCACTTATTTCAAAAGCAACTTGTTTTGATTCTGGAACTGCAAATACCATCAAATTCATTATATAACAAATTAAGTGTTTAGTTTTATATTTGTGGTAAATCTCAAACATTAACAAAGAAATGCCTCCTTTGTAGATGATAAAATAGTTGTTCATGTGACAACAGTCACCTCAGGTATGCGCATGTGGAACACAAAAAGCAAGGTTAATGGACAAAAAAAAAGCTTGAAGACATGTACATACTAAAAAAAGTTGCAAAAAAAAAACTAATACAAGTTGAACTTGGATCCATCTGACTTGGATAGATGGTCACAACTTAGTTTATTAGGAGTACTTTGCATGTACAAAGCCACAGTTACATTTATTTTAATGCATCGTACCATTAGTAATTAACAAGAATATAAATATTTATGGTTTAGCTTACCTTTATCAAAAAAAAAACACTACATCAAAAAAGGAAGCTTAGATGTCAAGCTTAAAATATTACTAATTTAACTAATAACGGAGGCACTTGTCTTTTTCTTTTTAAACAACAGATAATTATTCAAAGTCTAAATTATAATTAACAAATTAACTAGAAATCGGCTTCAGTGTCACATGATCTAAATCAAAAAGTATGAAGCTCCAGCACCTATTGAGAAAAATAAAATACATTTTTAAATACTCAATATGCAGGTTCACCATGAAGTTATAAAAATAGATATTGGTATAAAACATGCCGAGTTTTAAAAAGCCCAAATTCAGAAATCTTTTTCCAAAACCACGAAATCTTCAGAATATGTCTCATTTTGTACTGCAATCCCAAGACCAAACCACAAACCATCAGCCCTTATTAAATTAGCCAAAAAGATCATGTTTTGTCTTCCACAAAACAAATTAAATCATATAATTACATGTATTGACATGAAACTAGACTCACCTGAGTGTGAGGGCTGGTGTGCTGGGAAGCATTGGCGACATATCTCCGTCACAGCTAAGTCTTTGATGCCTCTTTCATTGTCCACTGGGCGCCTTCAGAAAGGAGTTGATCATTATTTGAGTAAAGCTGCCATTTCAACATTCTTTCTAAATCACACCTGTTTGTATGTTAAACCCGTTGCTGGAGAAGCGCTCGTGAGTGAGGTATCAGCTGGGGGGCACAGGCCAGTTTCCCAGGGGTCTTGTAGTGGCCTGGGTAGGAGAGCGTGGCTGTGGGTAGCTGGGGTAGAAGGGCATTTGTGGAGAACTCCTCTTGAACACAGGCTCTCTCACCTGAGGGTTACTGTAGGGGTCTTGGGTTGCTCGAGGGTTCTCGGTCTGAAACTGAGAGACGGCGGGTTAGATTTTCATCAAAACAGAACACGCAACAACGTAGACATTTAACAGGTATGACTTGTGCTACAAATACTTTTTGAAAAAA
Source organism: Gymnocypris eckloni scoliostomus (assembly GCA_027564155.1). Lineage (NCBI taxonomy): Eukaryota > Metazoa > Chordata > Actinopteri > Cypriniformes > Cyprinidae > Gymnocypris > Gymnocypris eckloni. Next base: position 10,643,425 of record CM050436.1, on the reverse strand, counting down.
AAAAAAAAAAAACGTTTGGTAGTGTTATTTTGGATCCATCTGACTTGGATAGTAGGTCACAACTTCAGATGTATTGGCTAATCTTGCAATTCAAACTAGCATACTACAAATACAATTTTTAAAAAAGACAAAACTACATCAAAAAAGGAAGCTTAGATGTCAAGCTTAAAATATTACTAATGTAAGTAGTACACCTGAGGCATTTGTATTTTTAAACAACAGTTTTAATATTCAAAGTCTAACTTATTAATAATTTATCCCAGTGATGGCATAGCTGAATTTAGCAGTCTTTAGTGTCACATGATCCTTTACAAATAATTTTAATATGCTGTTATGATGCTCAATATTGAGAAAAAAATTAATAAACAAATACATTTTTAAATTATCAAAAAACTCAAAATGCAGGCTTCCAGGTTCACCATATTTAATGCAATTGGTGTATGCATATTAGACTTGTGAAAAGCCCAAATTCAGAAATCTTATCCAAACCACGACGATATGAGGTCACCATTCAGAATATGTAGCTGCATTTTTGTACTGCAATCCCAAGACCAAACCACAAACCACCAGCCCTTATTAAAAGCATCCTTCTAAAAAAAAAATCATGTTTTGTGTTCCACAAAACAAATTAAATCATGAAACTAGACTCACCTGAGTGTGAGGAGCTGGTGTGCTGGGTACGGCATTGGCGACATATCTCTCCGTCATCCAACTACTGTCTCTTTGATGCCTCTTGAGTTTCATCCTACGGTTTTGAAACCACGTTTTAACCTTCAGAAAGAAATAGAGTTGATCATTATGATAACAATCTAAAGCATCAACCATTTCAACATTCTTTTAAAATCACAAACCTGTTTGTATGTTAGTCCCGTCGCTCCAGCAAGCGTCTTCATCTCAGCGGGCGTGAGGTATCTCTGGATATTGAACCGGTGGATCAGAGCATTCATCTGCTCCTCAGAAAAGGCAGCCCGGGTCTTGCGGGTCAGAGTTGGAGGACGGGCTGGAGATGAGGTCAATGCAGGCAGCGGAGGAAGGGCTTCCACTCCCAGATTCAGACTCACTGGCTTCTCTTTTGCTGCGGAGATGGAGTTTGAGATCTGCTCTCCACTGTCAGGACTGCCACTGTCTGTCTCATAGTCCCGATCTCCCCAGGACTGAAGATTGAGGTTGGTCAAAACAACCCCCTCACGACTGCTGGCCGAGCTCCAGGAATCTACTCAAATGGGAAAAAACAAAACAAAATATGAATATAAAAAAACATGGTAGACCAATACATTTGTAACTATTTGATGAAACATTAAAATGCATTTATAAAGTTGGTTGTGTTTTCTTTTGAGTGATTATAAACACCTCAGTGGCAGATTTATTGGAAATTTGGCATCCACAAGATGCTTTTTTCTTCATCGTTTTTTTGTAACCAAAATAAAGCTCAGTCAATTAGATTTATATAAAAATAATAATAAATTGTTTACGTATTAAGTTTTTTCAAAAACCTATTTTTATTTTACTGTGAAACTAAGTTATATAGCTCCTTTGCTGATTATCATTGGAGATTAAATTGCTTAATTTAGTGAGGCTTTGTGGGTTACCTGGCGTATGGGCCTCCGAATCACTGGGTGTATCGATGCCGACCTGCTCTGCATCTTTTGGCTTCGGATGTGGCTCAGTCTTATTGTAGGAGAGGGAGAGCCGCCCGTTCTGCGCGTGGCTCGGATAGTGGCCGTAGGTGCTGGTGCTGCCGTTCTCTGGGCTCCAGGGCGGCGACTGCTGTGCAGTTTGCGCGGAGTAGTAGGTCGCGGTGACCCCGCCGGAGTGGGTGTACGCGGCCTCGGCCCAGCTGAAATTCGGGTGGCCGTGCTCAGACGCTTGCGGGTACACGATTCCATATGCATACGCATGATAAGACGGGTTGTAACTCACTGGCGTCGTCCAATCCGCCATTCCGTCGTCAGATGAACGCAGAGCAGACAGCAAATGTGCAGAGTTGGACTAATTAATGGGCTAAATAACAACACCCAACAACAAAAAACAAAAGGGCTCGACTACCCTCGAAAACAGATGACTGCAACAGCTCTCCTCCTCATAGTAACGGAGAAACACTTCTTGACATGACCTGTTAACGAAGACGCTTGGAGAAGTTTATTTATAAAGCCAGGTGAGCGGGAGTGGGTGGGGTAAAACTGCGACGAGATGCTCGGACCAATCAGATGCAAGTTCTGAGAAGCGGCAGCCACACCCTCAGTACACATTTACCTGGACCACATTTATAGCTATTATACTTGCTTATATTCATGTAACTTTTTAGGGTTTACATTTTTAACTGCACTACTGTTTAGCCTTATTAAGAAAATGGCGCTGATAAAAAAAAAGTTTGACAAAAAATTATATTTTAAAAGGGTGACGCTATAATTAAATTAAAATGAAACTTGCTTTTATGTCTTAACATTTTTCAAAGTTTATTTATTCCTGTTTTAACTAAAACAAATAACTTTTATTTTAAAATATTTATAATTCCGTTAAATGAACATACTTTAGCACATTAAAACGGTAGGCTATGGAAATTATTTTTTAAATAATTACTTGTGAAATCAGGGTGTGATTTGTGGAAAAAAAACAGAGGGGTGGGGGGGGGATGCTTTTGAAAACCTTTTTTCTCTCCAGGGTTATAGCCTAACCTACTGTTGTTTTGAACGCACATCATAAATCCGTATTTTTAGGCAAGTAAATGGATGTCACGTCATGAAATTTTTTTAATACGATGGAAACTGCATTTAACGTGATCACAATTTGATAAAAACAACGAATAAATTATATAGAGAAAGCGAACAACAAACAAATTACAAATTAATTATCTGCATTTAACCCATCCAAGTGCACACACACCTGGATTAGTAGGCAGCCGACATTGCGGCGCCCGGGGAGCAGTCGGATGCCCACTGCTCTAGGTGTGTGTGCGAACTTGGATGGGTTAAATGCAGAGAACACATTTCACTCCTCATTATATACTCTGTATAATTGTGTATGTGACATTACATTATCAACAGAGCTCTTTGAAACTCTGAGTCAGTGAAACCATTGCGTCGCAAAATGATTCACTGTTTTGAATCGCTCCAATCGGATCGCGAATCACTTGATTCAGAACGGGACTTCATAGTGCGTTTCACGAATCATTTTACATGATACAAATAATTCAGCAGAGGCAGGGATGCATAGACCAGAGGGGGGAAGAACCCCCACCCCCTACAAATCGCACCCCATATGTGCCCAACAAGTTATTTGATTAAACCCATGTTTTTTTGACAATGCACCTGATTTTGGCATTTGTTTTAGCATTCTAAACGTAGGCTAAAATTTCGAACATAATTAATGCAGGTTTCTTATCTCTCTAATATATTGTCAAGTCAAGTCACCTTTATTTATATAGCGCTTTTAACAATACAAATTGTGTCCAAGCAACTGCACAATATCAAAATAGGGTATCACTAATGTAAAATAACAAGATTAAACACCCATTTTTCAGTTAAAGGCATTTCATTATTGAATTCAGTGATGTCCTCGTCCAGCTCAGTTCAGTTTAAATATATCTGTGCAATCTGTTGTTGTCTGTTTTGAATGTTCACCACAGTTTCTTTCAGGGGAATTGCAAGCTTTCAATAATTTCTTTAGCATGATTAGTCCTACAAAAGCAAGACAAAGCCTCATGTGAACAAGTTTTAGAACCCTATACGTGTGATAATCTAAAGCTTTCAATTTTTAAAATGTTTGAGGAGTACGGAATGTACCACTGCTACTGGCAGGACGTTTGGATGGCCTTAAATTACCACCTGAATAGGTGTGTTTGTAGCCCGCCCTGCCTGCTGCATTCGAATGGACATATTTCTGTATGAGGTGAAAATATGTGATACTCATGGAGTGATTGACCACAGATCTGTTTAAGAGGTGTGAATGAGTTGGGTGGTGGTGGCTGCAATGCATCTTGCCTTTTGCACTTGTTTACCAAGTCACCAAGTTAGTCAAAATAAGAAGCTTAATACAATTTAAAGTACAAACTTTTACATTTATGGTGTTTTTCTTGACCTTTATGACATTTATGTATGTATGTATGTGTGTAACAACCTATTTATTTATTTGTTTGTTATGTTTTGTTTTCAACCATTGTTGCCAGATAATAATTGTAACAATAATAAGAGTTATTGATAACTCTTAATAATAAGTTAAGAGTATCTAGTAATTAAGTAATTAGTTAAGAGTATATTAGAGATCATTAATTATTAAGACTATCTATCTATCTATCTATCTATCTATCTATCTATCTATCTATATCTATCTATCTATCTATCTATCTATCTATCTATCTATCTATCTATCTATCTATCTATCTATCTATCTATCTATCTATCTATCTCTCTCTCTCTTTCTCTCTCTCTCTCTCTCTCTCTCTCTCTCTCTCTCTCTATCTATCTATCTATCTATCGTGAAGTCAGCTAAATTGGGCTATGAGGTCAAATGGGCCAAATAAGGTGGCATCATATCTCTTTCAATTTTTGCAGAAAATCACAATAACTGATCATTTTTATTGGTCTGAGTTTTTTAAGGCGGGTGGTGTTATATGAAGCTTGTCAGAGAAATTGTAAGATAATTGAGTCTGACATAGAAAATGTGATTCGTCACTAATTAGAGTACTATAGCAATTATAAGTAAGCTTACCAATAAAGCAAAGGATATGCACAATGTTTTGACATGCTCTTTCAAAAAATTAAATAAATAAAAGCTAAAATGGGCCATCATTTTCAGTTAAAGTGGGCTGCACACACACACACATGCTTTTACACAGAAATTGAGGGTGAAAATAGGTTTATAGGCCTACTGTAGATATGTATCTATACAAAATCTTAACAGTCTTTAAAAAATGCAACCATACACAAATGCATGCACACATGATCAGTAAATTTTTATTTCATTTAACTTTCTATTTAGTGAAATACATTTATGGTTTTGCTATGGCGCCCTTTATAGCAATGGTGTCAATTTACTGTTAAAAATAAAACGATTTAAACTGAAATTACCTGTCTTATCTACATCTATATTTACAATAATGGTAATAGATGTGTAGCCTATCGTCTGCAGAGCATCTATTTTTAATGGAGATTCAAATGCAAATAGCCCATTAGCACTTCATCTTCTCTAGCAAGCATCTGCCTCTACAATATCCACTTCAAAACAAACAGAAACAAAATACGAACAGCTTTATAGACGTTACTCCTTGAAGGACACTCAATGCATTCTGGGATCCAGTCAGAAACCTGACCTGACTTACATTTCACTACTGATTGTATCCTGTATAATTGAGTATGTGACGAATAAAAAAAAAACTTGGACTCAAACAGTTTCATATGATTTATTTATTTATTTTTCATTGGGTTGTGCACAATGAATTTCGACCTCCATAACTACAGCTGGCGCTGTTGTTATTAGCGCTCATATCTCTCTTGATCACATGATTTTTTTTTTACTGGGCTGTGGTCCCTTTAACATCCAACTCACGCGGCGTTTTCTCCTTCTTTCCCGCGTGGTAACTTTAGGAAGTCCGCAGATAAGTGCTCGTGCTTATGAAGAATATTCCCTAATGACAGCTTATACATATTAGACCGACATCGATATATTCTTATGAGTTTCATCTGATTCAAATCTGGTCTAAATACTGTCAGCTTGTCATCAGCTTTGGTCTTCTGGCCGGTGTAGTTAATTTGATAATTTTGAATAAATAACGGTTTAACGGTGAAAATGATGTCAGAAGAGCTCGAGCGCGTCCTCGCACGGCTGACCGAGCCGGACAACGCTGTTATTCAGCAGGTAACGTTAGATACTTGTATAAAACTGTCATCCTGATATATAGTCTCAAGAGGACGTTTTCAGCCTGTCACTGTAAAGAAAAGTGTAATTTAATACGTGGCTTTTAATGTTCTAACCAGCATTAGCATTATTCGTGGAGCTTTTTTGGTGTTGAGTATTTGTTTTATCATAAAACCATACTTTCTAACTTACGCCCATGAATGTAATGTCTCTTATCAGGCCACAGCTGAGCTGAAACAGGCATTTAAAGATCCAGCTATCGTCCCTGCTTTATGCGCGGTTATGACTGGATCCCAGAACCCACAAGTAACGTTACTGTCATTCATTTCAGCCTTTATAGTTCCTATAACGTTAGTCCTATAAGTTATATTTCAAGCCTATAATTGTTACTTCAGGTCCGTCAGTCGGCTGCAGTGATGCTCAGGATGAGAGTCAGAAAACACTGGAAGAAAATCAGTCCAGACCACAGAGAAAGGTTAGGGACTTTTTACTAAAATAAAGCATAATTTAATATACTTTTCTCCTGTACATTTTCTCATTTGTGACCAATTGTTTTCATCCCGCTCCCTCAGTCTGAAGGCAGTGGTGCTGCAGGCTTTACAGAATGAAACTGAGTAAGTCTGACTGTGAATGCGGCTACAGTGATAACATAATAATAACATAAACAATGATAATAATACTAATATACCATGATACAGGGAATGCATTTTTCTTCAGGTTTTAAACATTTTTCTTTTATTTCTATTTCTTAGACACACAGTTCGCCACTCTCTCTCTCAGCTGAGCGCCGTCCTGGTGAAGCACGAGACCCCAGACCGCTGGCCTGCTCTTCTAGCCCTATTAAACCAGTCTACTAAAAGCAATAACCCACAGGATAGACAGGTAACCCTGGTTAACTTGTGACAGGATATATCTCAGGCACTACCGTGGAATACGTTTGGTATCAAATCATTACATATTCATTAACCATGGTTTTTACATGATACTTCTAAGAGTTCCATACTGCCATTAACAAAATGTTAAAAAATTACCACGTTTTTGTGTGTGACCATAAAAACTATAATAATATTTATTAGTATTTAATTTATTTATAAATACATTTATTTTAGTTGTAAATTCATTACAATTTACTATTTTAAAATTGAATACAGTTCTAGTAAATATAATATAGGAAGTTACATAAATTATAATAAATGTATAAATATATTATTTTATATGCATTAATCTATATAGCTATTTATTATGATAAGAAAACCGTAGTAATCATAACACAATTATTAATATAAATATGAATGTTTAAAACTTTACAAATAAAATAAACAGATTTTAGTAAGTAAAAAGACCCTGTGATTTTAGGTGAATGAGCACATTATTGAGATCTGAACTTTTTATTATTACACTGTCTGTTCTCACATATCTACTTTAAATTATTTTCAGGTGGGCCTTTTATTGCTTAGCAAAGTGGTTGGTTCAAACCCGGAGCCCTTTAAGCCCCACTACAAGCAACTTCTCCAGCTGTTTGGGACTGTTCTCCAAGACCTGAACAATCCCACGTCTCTCTACTACTGCATCCTCACTCTTACTGCCATCACGGCCTACACCGGCACAGAGGAGATGGTCTGTTATGCTTCTTTTGACTGCTGTAAATGGATTTAGGGTTTAATTCCGCCGCTAGCATGTTCAAAAGGTTGTTTTCTCACTTTCAGAACCTGATGCGATCTCTGATTCCCAAACTGCTCATGGCTCTTAATCACCTTATTCAGGCAGACCAGGTGAGGACACTTTGATGCAGGCTTGCTGTGTTTGAATGCTAATGATCTAATCACTGTTTTCATTATGTTCCTCAATGATGTGCTAAACACTGGGAGAGTTGACTGCTTGATTGGTCTATTTGCTTGAATGAGTCTTTTTGATTTAAGTGGGTCAATGGTTTTGACCGTCTTTCAACCTTTCCTGTTTATCTCATAAGTTCTAGTGTGTGGTTTTTGTTCTTTTAAGGACCAAGCCAGCGAGGCAATGGAAGTTTTTGATGAGCTGATGGAAAGCGAGGTGTCCATTGTTGTCCCACACATAGCTGAGATTGTCCGTTTTTGCCTAGAGGTTTGTTTAGTCATCATAATAGTGATTATGTTGATTTGGAGTTATTGTGTAATAAAGTTTATTTTGTTTCTTCAAGATCAGTGCGAACGTCTCCCTTAGTGATTCTCTCCGTGTAAAGGCCCTGTCATGTATCGCTGTTCTCATCAGACTGAAAAGCAAGGTAACTGTATTTCCTTGCCTTTGCTTGTCTTTCTAAATCACAAAACTGTATTAATGGAATTTGCATTGTTATATGTAAAATATTTGTTTAGGTAAATTATTTTCTTTTGTGCTTTTATTTTTAAATACTTTTTTCTCTTTTGCTTTCATTAAAAAACCACGTGTGTTTGTACGTTGTGTAAAATCTGTTTATTTAGATTAATAATTTATTAATTGATTTTAATTGTAAAGTAATTTATCAACCATTTAAAAAAATATATTCATTACGTTATATGTATTATAGTGGTATGTCAATATATTACATTTTTATTAGTGCTGTCAAACAATTAATTGTGATTAATCTCATCCAAAATAATAGTTTTTCTTTACATTATATGTATGTGATGTGTATATTTATTGTGTATGTATAAATACACACACATGCATGTATTTTTCAGAAAAATATGTTATGTTTATTTATTACATTTATTTATTATATAAATTAAATAAATATAGACATATATTTATGTAAATATTTTCAAAATATATGCTGTGTGTATAAATAAATAGTTTGACATCACTAATTTGTATATAATACATATAGTTATTTATTACTTTTAAAATACAATTATTTGTCTATGAAGAGGTGCTTTTTTAAAATGTACAAAAAAGTTTAAATCTCAAAATCTTGGATGGTCATCCTACTGTATGTAAACATTTGTCAAAATAAATAAATTTAAACTGGTTTAAAATGTCAGATATTTTTTTGTTCATTTTATTTTAATTAGTTTTTTTTTGGCATATAAACCTCTCTGCCTTTTTAAATAGCCTAAAATTAGATCTGAAGATTCAGGACTTGTCATTTTTGTTTGTGGGGTCCATAGGCATCCCATCAGAGACTATATGATTACATTCACAAGATGATTTAAATTATTACTACTAATAAACACTTGTCTTTTTTAATCTTCTAAAGGCTGTATTAAAGCATAAACTCCTACAGCCGATCCTGCAAGTAGTGTTTCCGATCTTGAGTGCAGCACCCCCTCCTGGAGAAGAGGACCCAGAGGATGAGGAAAGCGACACCGATGACGACAGTGAGAATCCAAAACACTTTGCTGTTCAGGTTGGTCTCTTCACCTGCTTTACTGCTTTTACTCATTCTCCCTGTACCCATCTCACCCTCTCTCAATCTAATATATTACGATGTGTTCCACTGTAGGTCATTGACACCATGGCTCTTCATATGCCACCTGAAAAGCTCTTCAATCAGCTGGTTAGTTAACAAAAACACACTTTGTATGGATTGGCATAGTAGGAAAATAGATTAAAACGTTCCAGTGGCCCAATGATTTTTAAATATCTCATATTTACGTTATCTGTGTTTTTGGATCCTGCAGTTGCCTTTGACTCAGGCTTGCTTGTCAAGTGAGAACCCATATGAGCGTAAGGGAGGTCTCATGTGTATGGCTGTGCTGGCCGAGGGCTGTGCAGATCACATCCGAACAAAGTAGGCTTTACTCTACAATTTCCAAACACATGAACAAACAGCCTGTTCAATGCTTTATCTTTGTGTATGTGTGTTAGGATGTTGTCATCCATGCTTCAGACAGTGTGTCGCCTTCTGTCGGACAATAACCAGGTGGTCCGCAGTGCAGCGCTCTTTGCCCTCGGACAGTTTTCTGAACACCTGCAGGTCAGACTGAAATGTCAAGACTTTTATTCTCAATATTTTATGCCTTTTATGTGTAATCATTCATATGAGATTAAAATTGGTTGATTTTGCATCTTATAGCCAGACGTCAGTAAATTCCATGCTGAGCTGATGCCATTGTTGCATGGATACTTGTCTGCAGTGAATCAGACTAAAATCGGACACATGACAAAGGCCTTCTACGCCTTGGAGAACTTCTTGGAGAACTTGGGTTAGAATGCAGACACAATTAATGTGTACCTTTTTATTATAAACCCAATGCTTTATCAATTTAATAGGATTTATGTATTTATTTTTGTTTATAATATATTTTTTAATGTAATTGTATTATTTTTATTATTTTAAAAAAATTACCTACCATTCTTTTTTTACTCCTTTTAACTTTTCAAGGGTTATCGATATCATAAAAAAAATAACGTAATTTTATTTAAGTTTATTTCCGCTACAACATTTCTGACTTTTTGTTGAATTACTGAAATAACTGGGTTTTTTTTTTTTTTTAGTTTAGTCATTTAATTAGACAAGAAACTAAATTCCAAAAAAAAAGGTAAAATATACAAAAAAGGACACCTATAATAGTATATTGTGTCTGTATATGATACTAAAATAACACGACACTCTTCTCATGATCAGGTCCAGAAATTGAGCCCTATCTGCCCACTCTAATGGAAACCATGTTGTCAGCCCTTAACAATGCAGAAAACCTTAAGCTCAAAGAGCTTGCTGTCAGTGCAATCGGAGCAATCGGTAACATCCTCCTTTCATTAACACAGCATTTTGTAATGTTATAGTTATGCTCAGACTTACGAGTCTCTCTTTGTCAGCTAACGCAGCCAAGGAGATGCTAGTGCCTTACTTTCCTCCAATTATTGAGAGTCTGAAGGGATTCCTGACAGACACAAGAGAGGAGATGAGGACTCTGCAGACGCAGGCACTAGGTAAAAACAATGATCCAACATCTTCCACACATCATGCATATGGAGGGATGTAGCCTAATATAATCTAAATAACTTGTCTTTTTCTGTATCTCTCTCATAGACACACTTTCTGTGTTGGCCCGTACTGTTGGGAAGGAAGTGTTTAGTCCGTTGGCAGCGGAGTGTGTGCAATTAGGTTTGAACCTCACTGATGCAGTGGATGATCCAGATCTGCGGCGCTGCACGTATGACCTTATATATGTATACATATGCAGAGACGATGTAAAAGGGAGGGAGACTGAATAGTTAGGACACATTAGCCCCTTTTATACTTAAAGACTTTACTGGAAAATTACTGTTAAACTCCCATAAAGAGATCATGTGTGAACAATGTCTGGGCCAATCATAACAATCTGACGCAGATGCCGCATTTACTCCGTGCGTGTATTTTCGATTTGAAGTCATCGAACATGTCTCTGCGCCAAAAGAAGCTGCATGAATGTGAATGTTTGATACAAAAATGAAAACATCAGCAAAAAGTTGACCCCTCCATGTATACAAGCACATGTATACAAAAAGTCACTGAATTTACCGGTAATTTGAAACCGATGTGTGAATGGTGCTTTACCTGAAAAAAGACGGAAAGCCGTTGCCTGTGTGAACAGCGTATTATTGAATTTACCGGTAAAGTCGTTCCGGTAATTTTACAACAGTTTGCTGGTATTACTGTGTGAAAGGGGCTATTGTAACACTTAATTTGTTGGCTGTATGAAATATAAACTCTGTGTTTCATTTAAGAGCACAATCATGCATGTTTTATGGATCATCCTCAAAATTCTATTTATTTGTTTGCTCAACTGTTTGTTTTATTTACTCATTTGTTTTCTTTTTTTACTTTTATTTGGGTTTCATTTTGTTTACTTAAAGCATGACTTGTGTTTAAATTATGATTATATATCATCATGTTTGATGGACCAAACTAAAATTGTTTGATTACTTGGTGTTTATTTGTTTATTTTATTTGTTTATTTTGTTTTTATTTAGTTTGTATTTGTTTATTTAAGCGTGATTTGACTTTAAATTATGATCCCATTGTTGTCAGGTTACTATCATTATTACAATATTTTTTATTTATATTGCTGTATTTCATTTAATTTTATTGACATTTTGATAAACTGGACATTTTGGTCTTTCCCTATTAAAATAGCTTACCTGCATACTGATGCATGAAGATTTTAAATATTGAGGCTATATTTGAGAATATATATTGCATTGAGAATTTCTCTCTCATTCCAGGTATAGCTTATTCTCTGCTGTATCTGATGTGAGTCCTGACTGTCTGGCCCCTCACCTCACTCCCATCACCACGGTGATGCTGCTGTCGCTCAGATCCACAGAGGGTGTGACGGTCAGTGAGGACTTTTCTATTAGATCATCTCTACACCATCAAACATGACACATATTCTTGTCTACTTCACAGGCTCATTTAGATGAAGATAAACAGTTGGTGCTCCTGGACGATGACGATGCTGATGAAGAGGGTGATGTTGATTTGGAGGAAGAGTCAGAGACTGAGGTTGATGATAGAGATGTTGCAGGGTACGTCTCTGTTTCTCTCTTTCATCATGTTTCTTTCGTTTTCTCTTATGTCAGAGTACTAATCGGGATTATGTCCATTCTCTCAGGTTCAGTGTGGAAAATGCTTACATAGATGAGAAGGAAGATGCCTGTGATGCTTTGGGTGAAATTGCCTTTAACACAGGGTAATGAGGCATGTTTTATATATTGCACCAACGTTCATGTGTTAGAGGCTTATGTTAGGTGTAGATGCGCTACCCTCCAAAAGTCTGGGGTCAGTCAGAGTAAAAAAAAAAAAAAGAAATGAATACCTTTATTCGGCAAGGATACATTACATTGATTAAAAAGGACAGTAAAGACATGTATAGAGTTACAAAAAATTTCCGTTAGAAATAAATGCTGTTGTTTTGAACTTTTTATCCATCAAAGAATCCTGAAACATGTATAATGGTTTCCACAAAAACATTAAGCAGCACAACTGTTTTAAATATCGATCATAATAAGAAATGTTTCTGGAGCATTAAAAGTATTTCTGAAATATCATATGACTCATAAGACAAGAGTAGTGGCTGTTAAAAAATTAACTTTGCCATCACAGAAATGCAGCCTTGGTCAGCATAAGATTTCTTATAAAAATATTTACAAAATCTTGCAGACTCTAAACTTTTGAACAGTGATGTAGTGCTCATTTTCTCTTGGCTGGTCAGTCTTTAAAACTGTCTTTTAAAATCTAGCTGATTTTTGTCTTATTTTTCTGACTCTTAGAGTGGCGTTCCAGCCGTTCCTGGAGTCCAGCTTCCAGCAGGTGTACGAGCTCCACGATGTGAGTGACCGGTTCCGTGTGTGGTTTCATGAGTGCTTGTGTGTAATGCTGATGTGTTACTGATGTTTGTGCTCTTTTGTGAATGGGGATCCATCAGTTCCCACATGAGGATGTGAGGAGAGCTGCCTTTGGTGCCATGGGCCAGTTCTGCCGAGCTCAGCACAAAGTGTGGAAGGAAAACCCAACAGAGGCTAACCACCAGGGTACATTCACACCAACTGTACACAATAGGACTGGGTGGAATGACAGCACAGCATGTGATAGTAACAATGTGTCTGCTAGTAGAGATTCTGCTGTGCACCCAAACAAATTATGCATTAGCTAAACTATTTGCATAACCATGTAGTTTAATTTATGAAACATTTGAGTTGAATTTCTAGAACCAAATAGCTATTTTGTGATAAATATATGGTCATCATTACATGGCTTTGCTAAAAACACCCACCTCTATTATGGCGCTTTTCCACTGCATGGTACGGCACGGATGCAGTCACGGCACGGTTCACCTTTGGGGGTTTTCCACTGGGTACTGTACCTAGTACCTGATACTTTTTAGTACCACTTTGACAAGGTTCCATCGAGCCGTGCAGAGCTTACCAAAGCGTGACGTGTAAACTCTGCTGATCACTGATTGGCGGAGAAAATCGTCATTACTGCGTCACTGAACTTGCGACACGAGACCCTCCTCTACAGTCATACCCGCTTTGATTTAAATCAGCACAGCCAGCGAAGGATCGGACGCAACTTCTGTTTAAACAAACGCACATTTTTGCATCAACCACAAAATAGCAGTGTCGTTGTCTGTTGAGGAAGTTCAGATGTTCCTCTCTGATAGCCGAGGAGCGGATCCAGTGAGAGCTTGATGGCACGGGAAAAAGCCTTATGTATATATTTTGAACTTCTATATTTACAGAGTATGTTTTCTGTTTATATTTTTACCTCTGTATCTGTGTTTTGCTTCAATTAAAAACAATCTGATCGAATAAGTGTACCTCCAGACTATATTAAATATGTATCATTGTATAAGCACGTAATGAACCTCTTGAAAAAGACAAATGATTAATGCCGCGATTATAAAAACCATCACATAAATAAAAAAAACAAGGGATGCATTGTACATTTTGAAATATTCAAAAGTTTATTGATAATTCACTTTACAGAACACCCTGCATGAATAGTTAACTAATCAAGTAACGCAGCACACCTGCACGAACATCCCTGCTCTCCTCATCTAACGTTACAGCCCGTGTCACTGTCACCACAGTCTCTGCTGCTGGGGTAAATCACAAGCATTCTCATAGACCTCTCAATTGTTGTTAAACACATCCACATGCCGAGAGTGAAGAACACTATTCCGTCTCCTTTCTTTGTTGTGAGTTTGTTTGTGGCGCGTTTACGATGATGTCACGGCAGTAGAGGCGGCGCAATTATAACGACACATGAATAACCCCGCCCACTCTATAGCGGTACTAAACTGCGGTGGAAATGCAAACTAACCCGAACTGAGCCGTACCGTACTGAGCCGTTGCGAACCGTACCGTACCATGCAGTGGAAAAGCGCCATAACATACCTACATCTCTCTGATTTTTCATTTGCACTCTTTTTATATTTCCATCTCTCCATCTGCTTCCTTTTATCTATTCGGTCTCATTATTGATGTCTCCCAGAAAGAATTAGGAGGAGCTTCATTTGACAAAAAGATTCACTTTAACTCTGTCTTCAATGATGCAGAGCTCCTCACGGCCCTGTCAATCATTCATGAATTCATTCACTCCATATGTTTCCTTTCCACCCCTTCTTTAGTTAAATGAGCTGCTATCAATGTGAATGTTAAATTACTGTTTTTCTTTCATTACTCTGAATCCTTTGATCAACTCTTGCATATCTCTCCAGCTCTGCATAAGCTGTTGCAGGTGGTTTTGCCTTGTTTTCTGGAGGCGGTGAGACAGGACAGAGAGAGACAGGTGGTGATGGCCATACTGGAGTCCATGAATGCTGTCATTAAATCCTGCCAGGCGGAGGCGCTGCAGGCTCCAGGGATACTGGCCGAAATAACTAACACCATCAAAGATGTACTGAAGAAAAAGGTCAGGATTTTATTGTTTTAGTATCAAGCCCTAAAATGAACCAAATAAAACCTCAAAGTTGTAAATTTCTAATTTTGTCTGGACCAGCTGTGATGACTTTTAAATAAATATTAATAAATAAATGTAAATCCTTTTAGTGTTGTGAGAACCAAAAAACTAATAGGAAAGGGTGTAAAAGCCTGTCAGTAGGGTCCTTCTATTGTTTGGTTACCCATATGCATCAAAATATAATCTTGTGTATTCAACAGAAGAAAGAAATTCATACAGATTTTGAGGGCGAGTAAGTGATGACAGTTTTCATTTATGGACGAACTGTCTCTTTAAAGACTGCATACAATTATCCTTTTGAAAATCCTATTAAGCCAAGCACAAGGCTTATACCGTGTCAAGGAAATTGCTATTAAATAATCAAATACATTCAAGCAGCAGCTAATTCTCATTTCTTCAAGGTGTTACGCAAGTCTTCTGTCATAAGGGGGTGGGTGGATGTTTCTTATGCTTGTGATCTTATTTTCTCTTTCTGTCTCGCTCAGACCGTGTGTCAGGATGTAGGTGGGGATGAAGCAGACGATGACGAGCAGCAGGTGTTTACGATGATTTCAGTTTTTATGATTTAGTCACAGTTCGCTGTCGGCAATGACACAATTAACCTAAAAAGACTGTGACCGATTGGAATAACTGAGCGTTTGTGTCTCAGGCGGAGTATGATGCCATGCTGCAGGAGTTTGCCGGTGAAGGGATTCCTGTTTTAGCCTCTGCTCTACCAGCTGAAACTTTCTACCCTCACCTCAATGACTTGCTGCCCCTCATCATGAGCAAAGCTGTGAGTCTCTAATTCACTGATCGCTGATGAAAGATGTACTTTAACGCCCCATTCACATCGGGCGTCGGCATCAACGCCCCTCATTTACATTACATTTATGCATTTAGCAGACGCTTTTATCCAAAGCGACTTACAGTGCTTTCAACTTCAAGCGCCAATGCTGGCGTCAGTCAATCAAATCACCTTATGCAAATACCCTCGCGCAGACACTACCTAATTCCATTCATATAACACCAGAAAAGTACTTTGATTGGCTGTTGTCATTATGATGGTAGCATCAGCACCAAGCTTCAGACACGCCCTCCGTCAAGCGGTGACGCCGATGCCGATGTGGATGAGGCGTTATCAAGAGCATAATGAATAGCCAATTTTTCAAACCGCATGACACAACTTTCACATTAGAAGTGGTTTCTAACCTGAGGCAAAAGGCACAAAACACTGCAGTCATGCTTTAATGTTTCTAAATGAAACGTGTTGCTGAAATGTAACCTATAAATGGATAGATACTTAAAATCTTTAGCAATGTTTTTGACTTGTTGCAAGGTGAATCTGTCTAAATTGAATTAATTTTAATTTACAACAGTGGTAATTTATTTGAAATGCAAAATTCCCAAAATATATATAAAATATATTCTAGTTCAACTGTATATATTACCGTCAAGACATATACAGTGGGTACGGAAAGTATTCAGACCCCCTTACATTTTTCACTCTTTGTTATATTGCAGCCATTTGCTAAAATCATTTAAGTTCATTTTTTTCCTCATTACTGTACACACAGCACCCCATATTGACAGAAAAACACAATTGTTGACATTTTTGCAGATTTATTAAAAAGAAAAACTGAAATATCACATGGTCCTAAGTATTCAGACCCTTTGCTCAGTATTTAGTAGAAGCACCCTTTTGATTTAATACAGCCATGAGTCTTTTGGGAAAGATGCAACAAGTTTTTCACACCTGGATTTGGGGATCCTCTGCCATTCCTCCTTGCAGATCCTCTCCAGTTCTGTCAGGTTGGATGGTAGCGTTGGTGGACAGCCATTTTAGGTCTCTCCAGAGATGCTCAATTGGGTTTAAGTCAGGGCTCTGGCTGGGCCATTCAAGAACAGTCACGGAGTTGTTGTGAAGCCACTCCTTCGTTATTTTAGCTGTGTGCTTAGGGTCATTGTCTTGTTGGAAGGTAAACCTTGCCCAGTCTGAGGTCCTGAGCACTCTGGAGAAGGTTTTCGTCCAGGATATCCCTGTGCCGCATTCATCTTCCCTCGATTGCAACCAGTCGTCCTGTCCCTGCAGCTGACAAACACCCCCACAGCATGATGCTGCCACCACCATGCTTCACTGTTGGGACTGTATTGTACAGGTGATGAGCAGTGCCTGGTTTGCTCCACACATACCGCTTAGAATTAAGGCCAAAAAGTTCTATCTTGGTCTCATCAGACCAGAGAATCTTATTTGTCACCATCTTGGAGTCCTTCAGGTGTTTTTTAGCAAACTCCATGCTGGCTTTCATGTGTCTTGCACTGAGGAGAGGCTTCCGTTGGGCCACTCTGCCATAAAGCCCCGACTGGTGGAGGGCTGCAGTGATGGTTCACTTTCTACAACTTTCTCCCATCTCCCGAATGCATCTCTGGAGCTCAGCCACAGTGATCTTTGGGTTCTTCTTTACCTCTCTCACCAAGGCTCTTCTCCCCCGATAGCTCAGTTTGGCCGGACGGCCAGCTCTAGGAAGGGTTCTGGTCGTCCTAAAGGGTTCTAAACGTCTTCCATTTAAGGATTATGGAGACCACTGTGCTCTTAGGAACCTTAAGTGCAGCAGAATTTTTTTTGTAACCTTGGCCAGATCTGTGCCTTGCCACAATTCTGTCTCTGAGCTCTTCAGGCAGTTCCTTTGACCTCATGATTCTCATTTGCTCTGACATGCACTGTGAGCTGTAAGGTCTTATATAGACAGGTGTGTGGCTTTCCTAATCAAGTCCAATCAGTATAATCAAACACAGCTGGACTCAAATGAAGGTGTAGAACCATCTCAAGGATGATCAGAAGAAATGGACAGCACCTGAGTTAAATATATGAGTGTCACAGCAAAGGGTCTGAATACTTAGGACCATGTGATATTTCAGTTTTCTTTTTAATAAATCTGCAAAAATGTCAACAATTCTGTGTTTTTCTGTCAATATGGGGTGCTGTGTACATTGAGGAAAAAAATGAACTTAAATGATTTTAGCAAATGGCTGCAATATAACAAAGAGTGAAAAATTGAAGGGGGTCTGAAGACTTTCCGTACCCACTGTAAAAATATATTTTGTATGTTTTTGGAAATTTACAGTACAATAAAAGTAGTAAACTACAGTAAAAACATTTGTAATATTGCCCAATTTAAAATAATTATCTATTGAAATATATTTTGAAATGTAATTTATTTCTGTGATGGCAGCTCTGAATGTTCAGCAGCTATTACTCCAGTCTTCAGTGTCACATGATCCTTCAGAAATCATTCTAATATTTTAGTTGGTGCTCAGGAAACATTAACATTTATTATTATCAGTGTTGACAACTGCTGTGCTGCTTAATATTTTTAGGATTCTTTGTTGAATAGGAAGATCAAAAGAACTGCAATTAATTTGAAATAGAAATGTTTTATAACATTTATAAATGTCACTTTTGTTCAGTTTAATGCATCCTTACTGAATAAAATGTATGATTTCTTAAAAAAGTTTTCAACAGTAGTGTGTATGTGTATTTTTTAATTGTTAGTTATCATGTTTTCTTCAATGGAAAAAAATCTAAATAATAATTTTAATGAATTCAATGCGTTGTTATTGTTGCCTTATATTTCATGAGCATTTCAAGCATTTCCATGATTACTCTCCGCTGTTTTGTAGAAACCCTCATGCACAGAGGCAGACCGCTCCTTCTCCATTGGTACGATTGGAGAAACCTTGCACTCATTGGTGGGTGTGGCTGGAGGCAGGGCGGTTGCTGGCAGGCTGTCCAATCGGCTGCTGCCAGTGCTTGTGGGCGGAGTGAAGGACAGTGATGCGGAGGTGCGCAATAACAGCGTGTTTGCACTGGGAGCTTTAGCACAGGCTGCTGGACCCATCGTTGCCTCGTATCCTTTATAGATCCCTGTGTGTTTGTGAGCCTGTTCTCTGATCTCATTGACTCTATGGACCCTTAACTCCTGTGCTTTAGTGATTACCCACTGATGCTCTCCCTTTTCTCCAACCTACTTTCTAAAGAATCTGACCTAAGAGTGATTGACAACCTCTGTGCTGCCCTGTGCAGGATGATCTTGAGCCACGTTGAGGGGGTCCCACTCGAGCAGGTTACTTCCATCTTCATCTTTAAGGAATGGTTCACCAAAAATACAAATTTGCTGGACATTTACCCACTCTCAGGCCATCCAACAAGTAGATACGTTTTTTTACTCCACAACACTACATTTGAAAAATGTTGTTTTATATCACTTGCTCGCCAATGGATCCTCTTTAGTGAATGGGTGCCGTCGGAATGAGAGTCCATATGGCTGATAGAAGCATCACAACAATCCACATGTCTCCATGACTAAATTACCATTTTGTAAAGTGAAAAGCTATGTGTTAGTAAGACGCAAATCCATGATTTTTGGTGTTTTAACTTTAAACCCTTGCTTCTGACCAAAATCCAAAATAACACTTCCTCTTGTGAAAAAGTCTCACGTCACATCAAAATCCACCAACATATTTATGCATGTATATAGTTTATTTGTCCCTTTTTAAGGGAAATGTATGGGCAATACAGGTAAAGCTGAATAGCAAATATACCAACATCAATAACATAAATAATCACACAAGCTGTTTAGAGCTGTTTTGGACTGCTTTCACTTGTAAATGAGCTTGATCGGAGCATATTACTCTCCTGATTCAGACAATATTTTTTCCTGGAGAAAGCAATATTGTGAATAGAGGACTTGTTTTTTAAGCTGGAATGATTTTGTTAGCAATGGTTTGACGTGAAAGATCACAGATACACTTTTCACTTCACATGATGTTAGCTGATGAACTTGATCAGCTGTTTTAACTCTCATTCTGACGGCACCCATTCACTGCCGAGGATCCTTTGGTGAGCAAGTCTTGAGTGACCTATGGGTGATTACATTTTCAGCAAAGTTTCATTTTTGGCTGGACTATTTCTTTAAGGCCCTGTTATACTCGCATTATTTTTGCATTCATCGCTTAGGGGTAAAAAGAAGCTTGAAGTACCAGAGCAGCATTATATTATTAGCAAACTTTCTGACACCGACTATGCAGCTGCAAGTGGTGTTTAGGTGAATATATAAATGTGCTGCACGCTTTCCTCTCAATAACAAAATAAACACGCAGTGAGAAAACAGCAGTTAAGAAAGCATCTGGTCATAGTGAGATAGATATTTTTGCAATTCTAATTCAGCACTCCAATATAGTCATGTCTTGTTTATTTATATAGCACTTTTTAGCAATAGATAGCTATAAAGTAAGCAGATTTACAGTATTAAACCATATCAGTGCTGTTTTTAATTAGAACTAAAACTTCAGTTTCTACTGTAAAGCAGCTCTAGTGTGTTAATGTCTGACCTTGATGAAATGAACTGGAGATTTTTCATGTCAAACACCGCACCAATGGTAGTTCGAAGTATATCAGAGCCATTAGTATCTACACTATTAAATGTACTCCGTATTTATTAACGATGGTGGATGTGACAAAAGTATATCAGGTCATAATAACCAGTTTTTACTCTTTTCTCTCAGGTGTTTCCGGCTCTTGTGGCTTGTCTCCCTCTGAAGGAGGACATGGAGGAGAACAAAACCATCTACAGCTGCCTGACCTTCCTCTACTCACACGACCCTGTGCTGGTACAAGCTCATTTTCACTCCCAGCATGCCCTGCTCACAGCACCTTATTGAATTGTGTCCTGTCAGAGGACTGACTCTATTTTATTTCCCTCTCCAGGTTGTTAATCATCTCAAGCCCATAATATCTGCTGCTGCTCATCTGTTGGGCACGAAGGATGTTGATAATGGTAAGAGAGTGTTGGAATATTTTTATTTTATATTATGAATGACATTAATAATTCAGCATATTTATATTTACACATATTTGTTCTTTTTAGAAACACAAAACACCCTTTTCATGCTGCTCAGAGGTCTAGCACAGCATCACACCAAGGAATTTGAGAATGCGGTAATGTCACTTCCTGATGAACAGAGAAACAAAATGACCATGGCTGTCACTCAATCATAACACCCGCTCTTTATCCTAAATATCCCTTTCACAAGGCCTTCCACTCTTGTGGAAGCAAGCCAAATTGAAAATAGATTTTTTATTATATTAGAAATGGGCTGATTCAGTTAGCGGAGTATGCGTTCACGGCTTTCTGTATTGCAGCAGAGACGTTGAGACTATATTCTCTTAATTTATTGCAGTGTTGTCTCAATGAATCTTCTGCTATCCCATCTGTATTGAATAATCCATGAAATTCTAGTTTGAAATTTAAGTGTGAAGCTTTGAGTTGTTCTTGCAGTGAAATAAATATATTTCTATGAATTGTTCATTGTTCCTGTATTTCTGATAAGCGTGTTCTCTGAAAAGCCATGAATATGCTAAACCTATCTAAAATTAGTTTAGGAATCCACAATGTTTCTGAAAAAGCAATTTTTTTTATTATTATAGAAAAGTGCAGATTATAAGTACAGGGTTTTATGTTGCATAATGGGTTTTCTCTTCGTTGCATCAGTAATGCATTCTTTTATGCAAATTAAACCATGAAAAATGATCTACCGTTCAGAAGTTTGGGGTCTGTAACATTTTTAAGGTTTAAAGGCTGCATTATTTGATCAAAAATACAGCAAAAACAGTCATATTGTTAAATATTACAATTGAAAATAATGTTTCCTATTTAATTTTTTTTTTTTTAATGTAATAAATGTTCAGCATTATTACTCCAGTCTTTACTCTTTCAGAATTCAATTGGTGGTCAATAATTTTCTTATTTTCTTTGGAAATCATGATACTTTTTTCAGGATTCTTGCTGAAGAGAAAGTTCAAAATAACAGCATTTATTTGAAATATAAATTGTTACAAATGTTTTTACTGCTACTTTTGATCAATTGAATTAATCTTTGCTGAATAGAAGTATTAATAACTTGTATTTTTTAAAGTTGCTGACCCCAAAATATTTGACTTAAGTTTAAGTGATAAATGTATTTCATATAGACACATTTTGTGTAGGTAAAGCTGTCCCTGATTACATTTATGAATAATATAAAATACAAAAAACAGCAAGATTTTGAAACCTCTTTTTTGTAGAACATTACCCACAAAACAGGAGTTATACTGCCACATAAAATAAGCAAAACGTATCCATCAATTACAGCATAGCACATAGAATTTAGACAGCTGTAGACCTTTTTAAAACACCCAAAACCTGAAAGTGGCTTCTGTGTCATCTGAGGTTAGATTGCTTTAGCCTAGCTGTCAAGCGTCTACCACTCACTCCTCGCTTGGCAAGTCTCATTTTTCTTCTGTCATTTGGATTCGGACTCTAACACTGTGTCCAAAGCCAGAGTCCTTTCCACCGGCTGGAGTTCATTTTCAGCTGGGGGAGGGAAACAAGAATATTCTTTGCCGTGTTTATAATAGGACATTTTATTGTGCATCAGATTTCCATGACCAATTCTACACACAAACCCGGGAGACTTTGAGGTTGGAAAAGAGTTATGTTGAGGGAGAGAGTGAACATCAAACGCTCAACACACCCACAGGAGAGAGTGCTGAGCGTGCGAATACCAAACACACTTACTCAGCAGCCATGAGTGTCATGTTCGCTCACCTCACTGATCTGCAGATGTCATCTGTTAGCTAACTGTCAGGAATGGAGTGTTATATTACTGCAAGCCTGGTACTGTGGCCTAATGCGAACTGACAGACTGAACAAAATGCTGATAAAAACACTTCAGCTGGACTGTAGTAATACTGTTTGTAATTAAGTGCGGAGATGTGTGCAGTGAACATCAGTATACTGGGAAATCAGTTTGGTTACATTTAATTGGGTCTTTATGTACAGGGTAACTTAATCTTGATTAGTGTTAATGTTGATTGTTCAGTGTGTTTCAGGTTTCATGTGTAGGCCTACCGAACTATATTTCTCAAAACGATTTTCTAAATTAAACTGTTACTCACATGCCTGAACAAATCAATCCGAGCAGCCAAAAGCCACAGCAGAAACCATCATCTTAAAGAGCTTTCAACTGCAAAATCCAGCAGTCACATTCTATTGATGCAGAACTTTACTGCAGTGTTATTTTAGTATTACTGGTATACTATTATTGTATTTAATAATCATTTAAATTAGCTTTACATTTTTTTTTTTGTGTTTTTTCCAATTGCAATTTGCTTTAGATACTTAAGTTTATTACTTTGGACTTTTATTTGTAATTTTAACAGTTTTACTTTAACCATAACACTATTGCTTCACTGAATATGAAATTCAAATATTTTGTAATGAAAGGGTATTTTTAATAATAATAATAATAATTATAACCCCTTCAATTGTATTGTCCAGGTTCAAAACAAGTTAAGCTGTATTCTGTCAATTAACACGACAATAATTTAGACTCCTTACTCAATTTAATATACAATGTATAATAAATGAGCATGGCATTTCAGAAAGTTTAAAAGCAGAAATGTACAGCTCATATTTTTGTTGAGACACATTAATTATTCCAAAGGTGGTAAATAGTTCCTGTATTTTACTAATCTAATGTGAACAAGTATAATGTCTTTAGTAACACTTTCAAAACATCTTTATTTCGTTTAGTATAATAATAATAATAATTAAATTTTTGTTGTTGTTTTTATTAGTTATTGTTTAGATAGTTCTATATTGTGCTTATCAATTTTGTATTTCAGTTTTAGTTATAGTCTTATTTTAGATAAGTTTAAGGTTTTTATTTTCAATTAGCTTTTTAGTAAAATTTTATTTTATATTATTTTCAGTTAACTTTTATTTTTTAGTTCAGTTTTATTTTACTTTTTTTTTTATGGTTTTATTTTTAATTAGCTATAATAACCCTGCTTGAGTCTTAACTTTATCAGCTCATTTAAATAAACAAAAAGTTAAAACTGAATATTGTTTGCCAGATAATGTTGCTCATGTCCCCACCTGGCTGTGTGTGTCTCCACGGGATGATGTCCACCCCGCTCCTGCAGAAGGAGCGATCGGTGCTGGACTCGGTGCTGTAGAGAACCTCCTGACACTGACGCTCTCCAGGGTGCTGCGCTTTCACACGCACCTCCAGAACGGTCACCTCCTTCTCCTTCAGCTTCCCAGACTTCCCCTTCACCCGCGTGCGCTTAGTGTCCACCCACACCACACGCTCCTTCACTGCTGATCTGGGTACACATGGAGATATCAAGACAATAAAGGAATATTTCACCCAAAACCGCATACATACAAATACATCTATAAGTCTGAACTCACTCTTCGATGCCCAGGTCAGCGAGTGTGGTGTTCAAGAAGGGAAACGCCTGGTCAGGGTTGAGAACTTCAATGGGTAGGTGCACACACATGGGAACCGTCCAGTCCAGTGCGGCTCGCACCATTTTGTCATTGGTTGAGGAGTTTAAGGGGCCGTCACCGTTTAACTCTTTCTCCTGGGGCTTGACCCCGTGCTGGACCTCTGGATCTTTGTCCTGTCCTGCCAGCTTGACACTGGTGTCTATAATCATTGAGTTGATCCGTTGATTCCTCCCTGGTTGAAACGATAACCCTGATCTCAAGTCAAACTGTTGTTTTCCAAATTTGAGATGCAGTTAAACCAGATGTAGACCAGTCTTCCAGGTTCTTCTCTCTGTGCTGTTGGATTTAGGTGGTGTGAGACACTGGGGAACATTCAGAAGTCCAGTGGAGATTTAAATGGTCTGTGTGAATGTGTGTAATGTCGCGCTGACGTGTGAGGTTTATTAGTCTGTCAGAGGCTGATGAATTACAGCATGGACTGGAGTGTTGCTTATATTATTAAATCATCTTTTTTCCTCTCCAATGTTTGTGTGTGCTACTTAAGTTTAGTCTGTGAACCAACTAACTAGCTCTGTGAGGCTTGTCTAATGCCTCTTTCCCTTCGTGAAATGTTGCACCAAATTTTGCCAAAAAAACATTATTAGTTTTTTACATAACTAACAAAAAAGTTAGGACATAACTAACAAATTAAATTTTGCACAAACTAAGTAAATGTGAGGGTCCCTTAATGAAATGTTGTGCTAAATAGTAAAATAAGTAATTATGATGATATTAATGATATTATCTAACTAACAAATACATTGGGGCTTCACTTTATTAACATTTGCACAAACCAACTACATTTGTAGGGGTTTCCATTCATGAATTTCTGTATAAGATATTAATTATATATATATATATATATAATATATATTTGCCTTGTACCCTACACGTGCAATGACAATAATGTTGAATCTAATCTAATACATACATACATATACACACACACATACACACACACATGTATATATATATATATATATATATATACATATACATACATACATACATTTATATATATATATGTATATATATTTTTTTAAAGAAACAAATAACTTTATTCATATTTGCACAAGCCAGTTAACAGTGGGGCTTTATTTTTTGTTTTTTTTCCTAGTAGCTATCTATATTTGCATTTACATATATGCATTTAGCAGATGCTTTTATCCAAAGCGACTTACAGTGCATTCAGGCTATACATTTTTTATCAGTATGTGTGTTCCCTGGGAACTGAACCCACAACCTTTTGCATTGCTAACGTTTAAACTGAGACATTTTAAAGTTGTATGCACAAAATGAGCTCATTTCATATTTGATGCCTGCTACAGGTCTCAAAATAGTTGGAAAGGGGTCATGTTTACCATGGTGTAGCATCTCCTCTTTTTAAACAATTTGAAGACGTCTGGGCATCGAGGTTATGAGTTTCTGGAGTTTTGGTGTTGGAATTTGGTCCATTCTTGCCTGAAATAGGTTTCCAGCTGCTAAAGAGTTTGTGGTCGTCTTTGACATTTTTTGTTAAATGATGCCCCAAATGTTCTCTAAAGGTAAAAGATCTGGACTGCAGGCAGGCAAATTCAGCACCCGGACTCTTCTACTATGAAGCCATGCTGTTGTAATAGCCGCTGTATGGGGTTTTGCATTGTCCTGCTGAAATACACAAGGCCTTCACTGAAATAGTAGCCTTCTGGAGGGGAGCATATGTTGCTCTAAAACCTTTATATACCTTTCAGCATTCATAGTGCCTTCCAAAACATGCAAGCTGCCCATACCGTATGCAATTATGTATACCATCGGAGATGCTGGCTTTTGAACTGAAAGTTGACAACATGCTGGAAGGTCTCCCTCCTCTTTAGCCCGGAGGACACGGCGTCCGTGATTTCCAACAAGATTGTCAAATTTGGACTTGTCTGACGGCGCTTCTGGACCATGTTCATATATGGCTTTCTTTTTGCATGATAGAGCCGTAGTTGGCATCCGCAGATGGCACGGCGCATTGTGTTTACCGACAGTGGTTTCTGGAAGTATTCCTGGGCCCATTTAGTAATGTCAATTACAGAATCATGCCGATGAGTGATGCAGTGCCGTCTGAGGGCCCAAAGACCACTGGCATCCAACAAAAGTATTCGGCCTTGTCCCTAACGCACAGAGATTTCTCCAGTTTCTCTGAATCTTTTGGTGTTATGCACTGTAGATAATGATATTTGCAAGGCCTTTGCAATTTGACGTTGAGGAATGTTGTTTTAAAAGTATTCCACAATCTTTTTATGCACTTTTTCACAGATTGGAGAGCCTCTGCCCATCTTTACTTCTGAGAGACTCTGCCTCTCTAAGACATACATTTTATAGTTAATCATGTAACAGACGCAGACCTAATGCCAATTAACTTAATTAGTTGCTAGATGTTCTCCCAGCTTAATCTTTTCAAAATGTCATGCTTTTTCAGCCCTTTGTTGCCCCCGTGCCAACTTTTTTGAGACCTGTAGCAGGCATCAAATATGAAATGAGCTCATTTAGTGGATAAAAATGTACAATTTCTCTGTTTAAATTTGTTTTATTTTCGCTATGTTCTTTTGTGAATAAAATATTGGCTCATGTGATTTGAAAGTCTTTTAGTTTTAATTTTATTCAAATTTAAAAAACGTCCCAACATTTCCGGAATTGGTTGTAGTTTAAATAAACTAAACGGCCACTAATATATTTAGGAAGTTTGTTAAATGGCACAGATATTTATATGTAAAGATACCAATGTTCTTACAAATCTTTTCACACCAAACAGTTAAGTTCTGGAGATAAGAAAAGTATAGAATCATTCTATACATTTGAAGGTCAGGAATTTTCAGCTTGGTTGTTTGCTGTGTCTGGTAGAGTTTTAACTCATGTGATCCTAACCCAACTACATTCTAAGCATGTCTTGTTTTTTCCCCGTCTGACAGGCGATTACTTGAAATGAGCGATTTACTGTGTGCTTACAGTAAAGTGCCACATTTGAATGCCTTCAGAAAACATGTCACCTCATAACTCTGCATGTTCATGGTCGTGCGGAACGAGTCTTAGTGTGGCTTCTGAACCTCTGTCCTCTTTTTCCAGTAATACAAGCTGCTCAGGATATGCAACATTCCAGTATGCTGTGCTCACAAGTGCTACAATAGTAAATATTGCCCCAAATGTACATTTTGAGCTCTTGCCAATGATTAATTAAACCCATTAATGTACATTCTGATTATATGCATAACTATGATATTAAATTATTAATATCAATATGTAGCCACTATATGACAGGTAATATAAACATCTTATTGGGATTCCCTTGACCCCGAGAAAGCCAGATATTGAACGATTTCTCACAGATCATCTGAAATTCCCAGCATCTGTGCTATGGGGTGGGATGGTGGTTGTCTGAGGACGGCGTGAAGCTGTTGTTGACCGTTCATAGTTTTACCGTGACTCCTCATCTGTATGCTAGCTATTGCTTAACCATATATGTCTGTTTTGCATACATCACTCCTCACATTTTGTAATCAGTGCAGCAGAAAATTTGGCATGGGTTTTATTGTATCAAGTGTGCTGCTCGAGCCTCTGTTGCTGTTGCCGGCTGGTGTTACATTTGTGAAAACTGCTTCACGGCTCTAGTTTAACAGCATGAGGTAAGTCAGGCATGAGATCATGACCTGTATGAGATCACTGTCAACAAGGCACAACAAAGGGATTTCTGCTGGGTGGTTCTGCCCTGCCCCTATAGACTAAAACTGATTGAACTCATTAAAACATCATAACTTGATCTTCTGGTGAAACAACAGATTTGTGACCCTGGACCACAAAACCAGTCATAAGTCGCTGGGGTATATTTGTAGCAATAGCCAAAAATACATTGTAGGGGTCAAAATGATCGATTTTTCTTTTATGCCAAAAATCATTAGGATATTAAGTGAAGATCGTGTTCCATGAAAATATTTTGTAAATTTCTTACTGTAAATATATCAAAACTTCCTTTTTGATTAGTAATATGCATTGCTAAGAACTTCATTTGGACAACTTTAAAGGCGATTTTTTGCACCCTCAGATTCCAGATTTTCAAATAGTTGTATCTCGGCCAAATATTGCCCTATCCTAATACCATACATCAATTGAAAGCTTATTTATTCAGCTTTCAGATGATGTATAAATCTCAATTTTAAAAATTGACACTTTTTCCAGGTTTTGTGGTCCAGGGTCACATTTCTGTCTGGTGGTGTATGCAGGACTTCTCCAGTCCTTTAGCCCACTTAAACCCTGAACATTTCTTACAATCGACTGCAAGTTCACATTCAGATCTGCTTCCATCCAATCAACAACTGACGGACAGAATCAAGCACAAAATCTGGCTCTACTTTTGTTACATTGTGACTTTAAGGATTTATCTTTACCACATATGTGGTAAAGTTGTTTAAAATGTACACTACTATGTACACAAAGTGTAAATACTATAATATAGTAATAATAGGTCTATAAGAACAGGAATTTGTATGAAGTGACATCAATGTATGTAGAACAATTTAACAATTGAGAAGAAGTTCAGTTTCCCCCCACAGAAAATATACACAAACAGTAATTGTATAAAATTGTAATGTATGTATTATATTGCAATTTGCATTGAGACAAATTCAGTAAAACTCATTCAGCATGTGTATTCCACAACTTGAGCACAGCAAAAAACTTAAAATTCATATATGCATTTTATATTCTGTAAAATTCATTTATATTTTTTCCATAACTTGAGAACAGTTAATTCACTTAAATATAAAAAGTTAAAAATATAATACAAAAATATAAAAAGTTAAAAATGAACACATCAACCCTCATAAAAATAATTATTGTAATATAACCTTCAATTCACTCTACATCTAAAACCATGTAACTGCTATGTGAAATTATTTATGTTAACATAATAATAACAGTAACTGATCATTCGTAATCATCACAAATATTATAACAATTTCTATATTTGTTAGTTATGAATAGAAGTATACAAACTGTATATTTAAAAAACTTCTGAACTGGCTTAATATATCTCATCATAACAGTGTGTGTGCACTCAGCAAAAGTCTAAAACAATCTAACACCTTCAATGTGTTTGAGAGCACGTATGTTTGCACTTAGCTGTGCGTGTTTAGCGGTTCATGGTAATGGTGATGACCCCAAACGCTTCAGTCTGACATGCACTTAACTTCAGACCGCAGAGCAGCTCTGTAGAACAAACATCAGTCACAGATCACGTCACATATATACTGTGAAACAGTAAAAACAAACATCTACTCAGAGCAAACTCGATTACCCAGTATTTTGTAGAACAGATGAGCTGCAGTGCTGCGCTCGGCCTCTGGGGGCATCAGTGAGTGAAAGCAAACCTTGTCAAAGTGCTTGATGAAGCTGATGATCAGTCTGTATGATAGAAAGAATGATTGAAAAATGATCTGATGGACTTCTGGATCATACCAGACAGTTACGCACACAAACATATGTTCAGATAACACTAAGTTTCTCAACAAACCGGAGAAGTTGGGCAGTGGTGATGACATCCATCTCAGGCTCCGTCTCTCCCTGTGGCAGTTCTACATGCTCCTCTAATATCACCTCCATGGAAACAGGAGCCTCTTCTATAGGAGACCTATTTACATAATATTTATTTCACAGGATTTCATGCTGACTTGAACCAGCAGTGTGTTCTTGTTATAATTGAATGCATGTGCCAGTAAGATTATATGACGTAAAACTGCAGTCCAGAAGATGAGTCATGTTTTTACAATCAGTGTTTAGCAACTGCTTCTTTAAAAAATTAAGCATTTTGTATTTTTCTTTTAATGTCTCACCATCTGCTGGTGGGAGTGACGAGGTCACTCTGAGACTTGTCTCCTTTAGACACATCCAGCGGCACGTCTGAACCACCTGGAGACACACACACACACAGCCATATCATCCATTCAATCATCCCTGATGGGCCTTCAAGTTTTAGTTTGATTGACATTTTGAGCAAAGAGGCTAAAGTAAATCCATCACAACAACAACAACAGGTGTGATTTCACACTGAAATCTCATTGATTTTATAATGAAAAAGAGGATTTCGTTTTCACCTGAGAGCTCAGACAGAGCCAGAGCAGCTGCACCAGATTCCCTGACCACCTAAACATCCACAAAACACAGAAAGGGAAGTGGGTTAAGGACTCTCTAGAGAAAAAGTACAATTTAGCATACTTTTATTAAGAGCACTTGCTACCAATAAGATACTTTAATATAATACGTGAAGGTAATGTAATGTTTCCAGACACTTAAATACACAAATGAGGCACTATCTATTTAAATATTCTCTAATTTGCATACATTTCTTAAACAGAAATCTGCCAGGTTTGAAATCCTTGTTTCATTTTGTTGCCATATTAATGGTTTTTACAGAGATGAATTTTTCATCTTATTCAATAAATCAGAAAATATCATCAACAGCCAGAAAACACACACACACACACACACACACACACACACACACACACACACACACACACACTCACACCAACCTTTAAAAACATGTAAAGCATGCTAGTTATTTGAGAGACTTGTTTTTTGTTTTCAACAAAAGTTTCTTTAATGCACGAAAACCGCTTATCAAAACAATCACTTAAAATGTACTTTTAAGGTAAAGTTTTCATTTTAAATGATTTAAAAATTCACTTGTAAAAGTGTATTTAAAGGGGTAGTTCACCCAAAAATGTAAATTAACCCATGATTTACATACTCACCCTCAAGTCATCCTAGGTGTATATGACTTTATTCTTTCAGATGAATACATTTGGCATATAATGGCAGTGAATGGGTGTTGAGATTTTGAAGTCCAATAAAGTGCATCTGTCCATCATAAAAAGGGCTCACATGGCTCCGGGGGATTAATATAGGTCTTCGAATGTGAAGTGTTTATGTAAGAAATATATCCATATTTAAACTTCGTTAAGTGTAATTTCTAGTTTCCACTAGCAGTCGTACACACGTTCATGAAAAAGTGGCATTCCAGTGGATAATGTATGACGTAGGCGTAGCGTGAACTCAGATGAGAATATGCTAGTCTCGCGAGAACCAAATTATGGTTACAGCAAAGGAAAACCAGTCTACTCTTGGCTTATATTGAAATCCTCATTTTGTACTTCTAATTTGTGACTGGTGTTCTGTTTTGCTCTCTCCACAGCGTTTCCACATTCATCACTTCTCACCGGAGTTTCCGCTACACCTACGTCCTACATTATCCGCTGGAACGCCACTCTCTCATGACCGTATGCCAGTTAGTGGAAGCTAGAGATTATGGTTTATAAAATGTTAAATATGGATATTTTTCTTACACAAACACATTGATTCACATCAGAAAGCCTTAATTTACCCCCAAATCTGTGTGGAGCACTTTTTATGATGGATGGATGCACTTTATTGAACTTCAAAATCTCAACACCCATTCACTGCCCATATAGAGCTTGATAGAGCCAGGGCATTTTTTTCATATAACTCAAATTGTATTTGTCTGAAATCAGAAAGTCATATACACCTAGGATAGCTTGAGGGTGAGTAAATCATGGGCTAATTTCCATTTTTGTTTCAGTTTTATTTCATTAAAATGATAATACCTGTACAGGTTTGAATTTGAAGTACAACAGCAGTGCATATTCAATACAATGAAGAGCACTTCTTCTTCAAAAGGGCTTTAAAAGGATAATTCTCTCATAAATGAATATTCTGTTATCATTTACAGACCCTCATGTCATGTGGATGAGTACATTATAATTTATCGCATGAGTAAATGATGATGAGATTTTCATTTTTGGGTGAACCAACCCTTTAAATGCCAATAGTGTGCATGTTAGTTGCATCCACAGGTCATGTCCTTGAACTCTGAAAGATCAGGGCTCTTGAGTCTGACATTAACAGATTTAAGACATCTTAAGACATTAAGGCAACTTCACCTCTCTGCTAGATTCCCGGCTCCTCTCTGTTCCTCTTTCTTTCTCCATCTCCCACAGATCACTCTCCTCCTGCACCTGCCGTTTCCTGGAGGAACGGGCGAGCGCGGAAGAAACGCTGCAGCATTTCCATAGCGCCTGGAGGTCAGGGTGGATGAGCACTACAATGCAAGAAGCAGAGGCATGTTAGTGGTTATAAGAGGAGTGTGCTATGGTAAGGATGCTTCCTGACTTCTGATAAAACTGCTGAGCCTTTTGATGGTCCAGTGGTTTCATTATAAAGATCTGCTAAACAGTTCAGTGCAAGTTTAAGGAGCTGATGCAGTAGATTCCCAGTTTGTTGATACATATTTGTGCTGTATACGTGATCAAATAAAAAAAAAATGATACATTCTAGAGAGCTGTAAATGACTTTATGTCCAATGATATTAAAACAATTTTTATATACGAGCAAGCATTTATGAGTGGTGCTGGGCCACAGTATGTCAACGTACAGTTACACGGTGTGCTGAGCAGAACTGCTGCTGGTGACTGCCGAGAGGCAGGGATACTTAGGAGAGTCTCAGACTAGGGAAAAAGAAGAAAGATGAAGACAGATGGACAGAAATTGAGAAAGGGAATAACATATTTATCACATAAGCATCATTCATTCATAAGTGCATCATTCATTCATAAGTAAATTATTTAATAGGGTTGGAGAAAAAAAGCATAATTTTCACTCAGTGCCATTTTTTTTAAATAAAATATTTTAAATTCATTTAAAATATTAAATGTGCATACATTTTCATACTGTAATACATACTACTGGATTCATACACTGAACTACAGTTTAAAAGTTTGGAGCAAGTAAGATTTGTTTTCAAATTTATATTTGTATTAATATTTAACTCTTATTAATACTTTTATTCAGCAGGGACACATTCAACTGATTAAAGACTTTTACAATGTTACAAAAGCTTTCTATTTCAATAAACGCTGTTCTTTTGAACTTTCTATTTATGTAAAAATAAATAGAATTAATCTAAATTAATCTTAAAGCTAAATTAAGCAACACAACTGGTTTCATCATTAACAATAATAAATGCTTTCTTAAGCAGCAAATGAGTATATTATAATGATTTCTGGATCATGTGACACTGAAGACTGGAGTAATGGCTGCTAAAATTCAGCTTTGCTATCACAGGAATAAATTACATTTCAAAATATATTAAAATAGAAAATGGTTATTTTAAATTGTAATAATATTTCACAGTAATGCAGTTTTATTGTATTTTTGTGTTTTCAGATAATCAATTGAATTTAATTTAATATCTATTTCAATATGTATTTTTTTTTCAATTTTAGCATATTTTAGTAAGCTTTCATAAGAGAGATACTCTTAACCCGTTAAAGATTTGTGCCCCTCTGTTTTTGCTGGAAAATTAAGATGCATCAAGAATCATTTTTGTAATCACACCGCGACTCCCTGAAACTACATCAAATCAAATCATGAGGTGTCTAAAGATTTCCAGCACTACTGATTAGATTAGTTATCTATCACAGCTCCCACCAGAGATTGAGTTTCAATCAGAGGGTTGTTGATTTGTTGCCGCATTGCATCCTGGGAAATCTGAGTGTTTTGGTCAGCGAAGATCAGTTGCCGTTTGCGACCTCGTCTCTTTGGAGGCACAGACTGCTCCACTTGGAGTGTCTGAGAATAAGGGATAAAACAAGAGAAAGAATGAAAGAGCGAGAGGTTATTATTAAGTCTTATTAAGACCATGAGCACACTGTTGTGGAGTCAGGCTAATGTAACTGCCTTTGCTACAAAGGCGTTCACGCTTCAAAACACATATGGATTATATAACACTAGAGCATAATGGGCAAGGTAAGGTGGACATGGCTACACACACAAACCTCACTGAAGCGCTCCATCTCCACGCCTTTCTCACTGGCTTCTGAGGTTGTTAGCATGGTGATGGGAGGGGTCATCTCCATAGCCCCCCTATCTAAGGTGACCTCTGTAGGACACGCATTCCCCCCATCCACAATGCACTCGCTGTTCTTCAGTCTGCAAACATGTATTCAGTGACGGCTAAAAACCACAAGAACCCGGTCGACACAAGCAGCCAGTTCAGGCCAACATTACCGGCTCCATGAAACTGTGCAGTCAAGCAGATTCTTTATTTCAGATATATTTAGGTCAAGGACATTTGGCCCAACAGCTGTCATTGTCTATCTAAATTGATGCTTTCTTGAGTCGCAACCAAACCAAGAGTTTGCCTGACTGCTCAATTTTCAAAACAAAACAAAGCAAAAACTCTTGGGAGTTGGAAAATGAACCTATTTTCAATTGTTCCTTTAAGGTTCAACATGTATGCAATATTATAGAAAATGCTCAGCAATGTTCAAATTCTCCCATGTTTGCTCTCTCTTCTCTTATACAGTAAACTGTGGCATCTGCTATGTAGTGAATGAGTGCGCAATTTATTAAACTACATTAATACTTTCAAGCTTATGTTGCACTCTATGAGTTCAGCACTGCAGCAAGATGTCATGATAGGCATGAAAAAATGCATAATTTCCACAAAGACACTCTAAGTTCTTGTAAAAACCATCGACGTTGTGCTGAAGCTTAAGTCATTACCATTAAGTAGATGCACCAGTTATTGACTACACTGTTTAAACAAGCAGGTCTTGCGAAATTGCAGTGCAGACACTCAGTCAAATAAGAATTTGATAAACAAATCAGAATTGGGTGCAGTGTGACAACCCAAATTTGAATCTTGTTCTTCCTTCTTAACCTTCCTATCTCTATTTCCCTCGGTGTTACTCACTGTTCTAAAGAGACCATAGCAGGATCCAGATCTCCTGATTTCTCCACTTCTGTCGCCCTCTCTCTCTCCATATCTTCCTCATCTGAGAGAGCATACAGAAAAGACTCATACTTTAGAAAATGCTATTTGTAGCCGGCAGTTACAGTCTAAGTGATGTAAGTGATCAGGTTATGAATGAGCGCAGGCAGTATATTTTGGCATTTTCTGTGCTGGGTTTTAAATAATGAAGCAGCACAACATTGATAATAATACAATTATAATTTTCAACATTGATAATAATAAAATAAATGTTTTTTGAACACCAAATTAGAATGTTTTTTGAAGAATTATGCGACACTGAAAACTGGCTGTTGAATATTTACAACAGTTATTTTAAATAGTAATAATATTTCACAATATTACTGTTTTTACTGATCATAAATACAAATATTATAAATATATATATAGCAATGCATATTAGTAATATTTTATGTGTATTTATCTGAACATATATATATATTTGCCATATTTCAAGGGATGGAAAGGGTAAAATATATTAAATGGAGCTGAAAGTACTACACTTAATGTATTCATCAAATTAGCCAAAGTATTTAATAAACGAACACACAAGGTGCGGGGATGTGTTAGTTCATTCCAATTCGGCGGAAATCTGCAGACTTCTGTGGGCAAAAATTCTGTGTGGGCCTGTGAATGGCTAATAATGACACATTAACTCTCTTAATTGAGATCAATATGAATTACGTGTCTATCTATCAGTTTCTATCAATCTCACCACCAAGATGGAACTGATCTTGCTGTTCCATGAACAAGTCAATCTCCTGAGCCGTGACTTCAGGTAACTCTGCACCACCAAACTGGAATATAATCAGGAACACGACATTGG
Organism: Gymnocypris eckloni scoliostomus; assembly: GCA_027564155.1. Classification (NCBI taxonomy): domain Eukaryota; kingdom Metazoa; phylum Chordata; class Actinopteri; order Cypriniformes; family Cyprinidae; genus Gymnocypris; species Gymnocypris eckloni. The sequence goes on along the minus strand of CM050436.1, from coordinate 10,607,147 downwards.
GAAACAGCATATGAATTGTGTGGTACAATAAACACAGTTTAAAAGGAATGAATAATATCATCTGGTGTTAACCGTGACTAAGCTTCATGTGGGCAGATGATCTGTTTTCATCTAAAACTTCACAAAGAGCTGTATGAATTTTGTGGAGGCAAATGGTACAGAAGTAGCGTCATGTGTTTGGTGTTAGCAAAGGCTGCGGACACAGACTCAAATATAGATCTCTGTCCGTTTTCTATTGCCAGTATGGAGGAGTGATAGGCATGAAGAGTGAAAATCACCTCCGCTGCTAGCACAGGCACCAGCTCTGCGTCTTTGATAGTGATTGATTCAGGAGAAGCAACGAGGCCTTGAAAGGGAAAGACAGGGAGAGATTGGGTGAAAATCAAAAAGAGCAACTCTTTGACCCACATCAGCTGCAATATTTCAAAATCTCACCTTTAGGTGATGTCATTTCCTTTCTGGCCACCAGAGGAGATGAGCCCTCTGTAAACTGCTTTGATGATAAACAATACATTCATGGCTTAAGGATGAGATTAATTTGATGTGTTCATAAATTCACTATTATGAACTTTAAAGTCTGAGGTTTGTATCAGTTGCTATGCATATGTTTTGTGGATCCGAGATATTCTGGTCTCTAGATATGATTCCATTGAATAATTAATGCAAACTGCATGTATATGCCGCAGTTCATCACCTGAGATGACAAGTAAGGACTAGGCGGCTCACAGTCAACCCCCATCACTCCAAAAAACGGCTCCAGTGCCCATTCTGCCTCCTCCAGCTGAAACAGAGAGTCCGGGACATTCAGCACCAACCTAGAAGGAAACAAGATCCCAGAACAGCTTCTCAGGGGGAATCGTAGCAACAGCAGTCATATAAACAGCTGTCACGGGTGTATAGAAACAATATGAAGGTCTGTGTCAGAATGAATTACATTAGTGACACAACATGACAGTGACGACCCTGAATCTGACCTATCAGTGTCCGGCATGTCAATGTTCAAGTGTCTCTTTGAGCGAAGCAAACGCTCAATGGTCTGCTGGACCTCCTCTGTGGGAAAATGAAACAGAACAATTTTCAGTTTATTTCAATATAGTAAAAGCACATTTGCAGACAGTGAAATGAAAAAGTAAGACTATTAATTTGTTAGAAAAGGAAAAATCATTCACAATATTCTCCATTTTGTGGATTTTTGTTTGTTTATAATGTAAGTCAAAGATTCTTGCACCAACATTTATATCTAGTTTTTAATTTAGTAATTCAATCCAATATAAACATTAATAATCTCTCTAATCCTTAAATAAAAGATAAAACAAATTATGAAAAAAAATTACATAAAATAAAACAAGCTTTTCTTGCTACTGTACCTTTAAGGGGTGGTTCTCCCCAAAAATTTATATTATTAATTACTCACCCTCATGTCGTTCCAAACTTGTAAGACCTTCGTTCATCTTTGGAACACAAATTAAGATATTTTTGATGAATTCCGAGAGCTCTCTGATCCTCTTTATAGACCGCAAGGTTTCTTACATGATCAAGGCTCAGAAACGTAGCAAGGAGATTGTTAAAATAATCCATGTGACATCAGTAGTTCAATCGAAACATTTCGAAGTTACGAGAATACTTTTTGTGCGAAAAAAAAAAAATTACTTTATTCAACAATTAATCTCCTCCGCATCACTCTATAGCATCGTTTTTGAGTGTATCACATTCGTAAACATCATATGCTGTTTACACTTTGATCTGAATGTAAGCAACGTATCCGTGTACATTTATTTATTTAGTCATTTAGCAGACGCTTTTATCCAAAGCGACTTACAAATGAGGACATTATAGAATCAATCAAAACCAACAAAAGAGCAACAACATGCAAGTGCTATTACAAGTATTGGTTAGCCTAACGCTGTACACGTGGGAAGTTTTTTTTTTTTTTGAAAACGAGTATATAGAATATAGAAAAAAGAACCTTAGTGTTAGTATTACAAGAAAAGCTAGCAGTTAGAGAATAAATATGCAATTGATAGAGGGTCAAATGTGTGTGTTATTTTTAAATAAAAAGATAGATTAGATTAAATAAAATTAGAATAGAGAGTGCTAGAGTTTGAGGGTCAAATAAAGATGGAAGTGATGTGTTTTTAGCCGTTTCTTGAAGATGGGTAAGGATTCAGCTGCTCGGATTGAGTTGGGCAGGTCATTCCACCAGATGGGAACAGTTAATGAAAAAGTCTGTGAAAATGATTTTGTGCCTCTTTGGGATGGTACAATAATGCGTCGTTCACTTGCAGAATGCAAGCTTCTAGAGGGCATATAAGTCTGAAGTAATGAATTTAGGTAAAGGGATGCAGAGCCAGAGGTGGTTCTGTAGGCAAATACATTGCATACGTTGTTTACGTATCTGATACTCTCCAAAACGGCGCTATAGGGTGATGCGGAGGAGACAAATTGTTGAGTAAAATCATTATTTTATTTTATTTGCACACAAAAAAGTATTCTCGTAGCTTTGTAAAATTACGGTTGAACCACTAATGTCACATGATTTATTCAAACGATGTCCTTTACTACGTTTCTGAGCATTGATCGTGTAAGGATCCTTGCTGTTTATAGGAGGGTCAGAGAGCTCTCAGATTTCATCAAAAATATCTTAATCTGAAGATGAATGTAGGTCTTACAGGTTTGGAACGACATGAGGGTGAGTAATTAACAACAGAATTTTTTTTTTGGGTGATCTATCCCTTTAAGACTTTCATTCCCAGATGACCTCTGTAATGATTAGGTAACTTCTGTGTACTGGCATATTTAACACTGTCATTTATCAGGTTGAGACATTTTATGAATATTAAATAGGCATTGATATGTAAATCATATGCTAATGTTCTCATTTTGATATCATAACCCTGATGATTTCTTGTCTGTTTTTGCAGTTAAGTTTTGATAAATGATTTGGGTGGGCTGGAGTTGGAATTGGTCTAGACAGAGGAAAATGTTTTAAGATTTATTTAAAAATAATTTTAAGGTCATTTTATATTCAAATAAAGTCTGTCCAATTTTGTCCTGCTCATAAATGTAACACCTCTTTAGATTAAGCTGTTTTTTCAGCTTGTCTATTTTGAGATGCTACCTTATTAAAGCAAAAGCATCTGTTTGCTCATCTTTACATGCGTCTTAATTTCTGTCTGCTGTTTTCTGAGATCATGTCATTTTGATGAATGTTTTCAATCTTAGCTTACTTGAATTGTTCTCTGATTAACGGTTGCTTATTGGTTCCATGCTAATCTCTAAACACGCCCAATATATCACAATGTGTTTTATAGTTAGACTACAGAGTGAAGATTTCACAACAGTATTAATTTGTTCCCCAGTGTAAACATTGTTGGCAGCTATCTTCAATTTTAATAACCAAAGCATTTTAATAACTTTTTATTCTGCTGGGAAGCCAACGGTTTCTTCGAGACAGCCAGCTGATCAATACAAGATAATAGTGTGTGCTACTGACCATATGTGCTTCCCTCATATGGTCACGTAAAGGTAGATATACTCATTAGGACCAGCTGAACAGATTGACCAGAACAAGTGTTACATCAAACACTATTAGAGCATGTTTCATTAGTGCCTGTTTTACATTGTTTTGTTGGTCTTGTATTGCACATCCCCAGTGAAAAAAGTCTGCTTAATCATATTTAATCTGCACTTGCAGTGTACTTCAAATCTTAAAAGCATATTTTGTTCTCGCATATGTAACGGATGTATGCCAGTAAGGGCTGTGTGTAAACCTCACTCCTCTGACCTCAAAATGAGGCGCTCTAGTGACTGACGCTAGGGGCTGTAGCCTTTAGCCTCCTTGGTAGAGCGCCCACCTCCCGCACCGGAGTCCCGGGTTCGCGACCCGCTCGGTGAGTTGGTGCGGACCCGGGGGGGTTACACATAGAATACAATAATTATAAAAAAGGCCACTTAAATGTACTTAGAGTACACTTTCATAACTAAGTTTCTCAACATCATGAATGTTAAATATGAAATAATAAAATATAAGTTAATAAAGTTAATAAATAATAAAGTTAAATATGAAATAATACAAATATGAAATATTTTTTTCATGCTTTAATTAAAGAAGTTTTAATAATATTAGGAACCAAACAGTTCCAGTTCCAATTGACTTCCCTTGTATGGTCCAAAAAAGTAATATATAGGATGGGATAAACTATTTTTGTTTACAGACATTCTTCAAAATACCTTCCTTTTTATTCAACTGCAAGTCATACAGGTTTGGAACAATGTGCAGGTGAGTAAATGATAGAATATTCATTTTTAATATTGAATTATTCCTGTAAGCACGTGAGTGGATCAAGCATTTTCAGCTAATTGTAAATAACATAAATTCAAACTATATGTTCATTTAATTGCAAATAACAGCAGCTATGTGTAACGGATGTATGCCAGTAAGGGCTGTGTGTAAACCTCACTCCCCTGACCTCAGAAGAGGCGCTCTAGCAACTGACGCTAGAGGCTGTAGCCTTTGGCGTGTTAGAGCGCCCGCCTCCCACGCCGGAGTCCTGGGTTCGCGACCCGCTCGGTGAGCTGGTGCGGACCCGTGTCGGGGGGGTTACATTGGTGCCGTGACCCGGATGGGAGTGAGGTTTAGGGGGGTGAGTGTAACGGATGTATGCCAGTAAGGGCTGTGTGTAAACCTCACTCCCCTGACCTCAAAAGAGGCGCTCTAGCAACTGACGCTAGAGGCTGTAGCCTTTGGCGTACCTTGTTAGAGCGCCTGCCTCCCACGCCGAGTCCTGGGTTCGCGACCCGCTCGGTGAGCTGGTGCGGACCCGTGTCGGGGGGGTTACATATGTGACCAAAACATTACATTCAGTTTGCACTTAAGTATATTCTATTAAAAATATAGTATTTTTTATAACATTTACTCCTTTTAAATATTACGCTAATGTCTAGGCCTGCTTAATTTTTTCAAGGGATGGTATTTATTTTATTTTGTGTGTGTGTGTAAGTTGCTTTGATCCGTTTTGGTCAGACTGAAATAAGTGGTGTGTTGTAGAAATGTTCATAAATGTGAAGCAAAGCAGCACTATTTACACTAGTCAATGTCATGATGACTAGCTCACCCAGCAGAAAAGCACACTGGCGATGGTAGACGATGACTACGCCATACTGAAGCTGAGAGGACAGGTAAAGAGAGAAACGGGGCCGGGGAAGACTGGGATGGACTGGAGGAACCTGGACCATCACATAATCCACAATGTCCTCACTAAGTATACACACAAACACAACCTACTGATTAATATTCTAAAATTAAGACAAAAAGAACAAAAAGCAGCAGAAAGAAAGAATACAACACATTATAACCCACTTTGAAATGGCAATATTTTGAATGGGAAACAAATATTTTTCTGACCATGTTAGCCTGACGTTGACCTTGAGATACTCCCTTCTGGAAATCCTGATGCCTTTAGTAGCTGCCAACCTGAAAACAAAACAAACAAACAACCAAAGTTCAACAAACAAAACTTCATTCAATGTTTCGACATAGACCACTGTTCTTAAATGTCCTGTTGAAATAATAGTGTGTAATTGTAACTGTACGTTAACGTTACATTTTCTACGAAGTTTAATTGTCCATGTTTTATAGAGTTAAATTTGACTGTCTAAGTTATGAAGTTAGCCAGTTGTCTAAAAACGTTACCTCAGCGTGGCTGAGTTACTAACGTTAGTAGCATAGAAAAAACAACAACGATCCGTTATTTTTTTATTTTTTTATCAAACGGCCTGTTATTTAGTTAAATTCATCATCATGTTTATACTACATAACTTACCAGATAGTAGAGAAGCAGCCAGTGTGACGCCGAAGCACGTTTGGATAATAAAACATTTTACCTCAGAGTTCGGTTTTGCACAAATCTCAACCCAATCGATATCTAATTTAAAATCTAATCTGATAACATTTGGTCACACTTTACTTCTTCCAAAAACACGAGGAGATGATGTAAATTTCCTCAGGTAAGCGCTAAATCGATACGGTGATGTTTTTCAATAAGTTTTTCTGTGAGGATTGATTGACAGGTGACACGAGGACTGCGCCTCAAAGCTATTGGTCTGCCTGCATAGACAGCATTTTGGCGCGTTTTGAGGCTTCTAGGTAGGCAGCTTAGTATGTTTTGACACACATTCGATGGTCAGGGACTGTAGATAATTTTATCATTTTTAAATATATTTCTGCATATAATGACATAAATTACATAATGACATAAAAATAAAAAAATAATAACGCTCAGATCAAAACCCCATTTTAGATTTTTACCAACGTATGTTTTATGATTTAAAGTGACACGTTGACAAATTATTTATTTGTGTGACAGTTAGAATGTCTAATAAATTATGCTACCCTACACACGCCATAACATTTATCACTTTGGCCTTGAATACCCTTGGTGTTTATGGGGGAAAAAATACATTTATCCTGTCGAAATCTGTCAAACAGAAATATTTCATTTAAGAACAGTTCACATTTTCCATTTGTCAGACTGTTGGCCCCGCCCATTTAGCGCAAACAGTCCGCGCTGGCACGAGACAAGCCAATCAAAACAGCGCAAAGTCCCCGGGAGAGTTCGAAGGGGGCGGTCTCGTGTGACGTCCGCTAATTTTTAATGGGAAGTGGGGAGTTTCACGCCACGCCTCTGCGTGAAGAATTTTTTGAGTCAGATTTAAGCAAGTTGAATTTCGCTGCTCATAGAGCGCATTGTATCGTTTAGCGGGGCAAGCAGAGGACATGGCCTACCAGAATCAGTATAGACCATCACAATATAACAACGCGCCGGCGGATCAGGGCTTTTTATGGAATATATTTCAGAGGTGAGTGAAACACGACCACCGATTCCGCATTTGAACGCCTGTCGATTTGACAAGCACGGCAGGAAAGAGCTTGTTCTCGCAAGTCACGTACAAGTAGATACGAAATGCATTGGGAAACTTTAGTAGAGGATTGTATAGCTCGCAAAAGCAAATGTCTCTAATATTTTGTAGTTGCTTCCGCAGTTTTTCGATTGCTTTTCAGCTGATAGTGGACTCTTCTCGTCTGTCTTTCATTATTACGCCATTCATCACAGTAAACGTTGACGTTACTCAGTTTCTATTGCAACTGAGCATTTGAGATAAGCGCAAATAACGTTACGTATATGCGTAGTTTTTAGCAATTTCGAATGCCACACGATCTTATTCTTACGCATGTAACGTTAAGTTAATTAGCAGAGAGTGATTTGGTTTGGTTTAACGAAGTTGCTCGTCTCTATAGTAATATATTATGCAATACTGCAGAGGATTGCATCTTAAGGGCTGTTCACACGGGACGCGTTCTTCTTGTGTTCCAGTTGCACTATTTATTTTTTAATTGTTTGTTTATGTAACGTTACACGTACTGACGACGTATCGGCCGTCGCGTCGCGATGTTGTCAATGTCTCCACGCGTTACGTTTTTAAGATGCCTTGCCAATGCCAAGTTAAAGTAGTTCAGCTTTTGTTTTGAACTCAAGAACTTCTTTAAATGCAATGTAACCCAGCAACATTCCTGTTATATTCTAATGTTCTCAATATCAAATGATTGTCCCTTGCTCATATGACTCGGGAATGTCTAAAGGTCTTAGTTAGTCACCAGTGTGGATATGTATATTACATATGAGTCATCTGTGAGTATGTTTATTACTTAAGAGTTTCCATGACAATATTGAAATGCAAGGTGAACTTTGTCTGTATTATGGCTGGATCATGATTACTTTTAGTGTATATGACCAGACCTCGCCTGTAAGTGGTTGCTTACTATTATAATTATTTGTTTTTCATTCTTTTAGAAAACAGAGGTACATCCTATATGTTAAATACATATCTCTCTCTCTCTCTCTCTCTCTCTCTCTCTCTCTCTCTCTCTCTCTCTCTCTCTCTCTCTCTCTCTCTCTCTCTCTCTCTCTCTCTCTATATATATATATGTATAAAGGCACAGTTTATGCTTAAAAATATGTGCAAACTGCAAAGTATTCGAATACATTACATTTCTATTCAATTATGTAGTACTGTTGTAATATATGTTATTTATTTGTTTGTTTTTATTTAAAAAAATAGTTAGTTTAAATGTTTTTTTGTTTATAATTTATTTATTTACTTTTATTTTATTTTCTAGATATTTCCTAGTATTCTCTTGTGGCATCCTGAGGGTCCCTGGACCCCAGTTTGAAACCCCATAAACTTACAGTGGTATGATTGTTATTCTGCCTGATCGCTGTCATATAATAGGGGATTGAGGGGAAAAAGCTCAATCTGAGAGCCTACAGTTACTGAAACGTTGGGAAAACCAAAGCCAGTCACTCTAAACGCAGAGAAGGTGGGATAAATATAGACGTAATTTGTGTTTTTTTCCCACTTTCCTTTTAGGAAAAAGCGACCCAGATGTTTCTGATCATACTTTCCTTGAATAGAAGTTGTGGTTTAGTCAGTCCAGCTAGTAAATTAGTTCAAATGATTCTCAAACCATGTCTTATCATAATTCACTACATATAGCCTGATTGAAGCTGATGGTTGTTTCAGAATTCCTTGTGTGAGTAAGAGTCACGAGTTCAAATATTGCCAGGTTGGGCAGGGTCTTGTTAGATAAACAAGCCAACAAGACATTCCTTTCAGTTTACTGTGGTTATGGCCCAAACTAGACTCTCTTTCCAGGTGTATGTGTCCAAATTATTGAGGAGGCCTCTCTCTAGCCTGTCAATTCTTTTTTTCTAGTTTTGTTTTTCCAGCAGCTGCCGAGAAAAACGGGTTTTGTTGGTGTGCTAAGGCATATTGCTTCGTGTGGGTTTCACAATAATGTAGCACAGGATTTTGTAAAACTCAATCCCTTTCTACCATAATCTCTTTATTACAAAACTGACCAAATAATACATGTAATTTCCACATGGAATGACATCATTCTCTTAAACTCAGCTCAGAAGGCCTGTAATGGAAACGTGTCCTTTTACAATTTATGGCATATGTGTAATGGAAAAGACACTCCCAACAGCAGAAATATCCAACCCGCTGTGCATGAGACAAACTTTCCCTCTTTTAAAGTCGTTGCTGACATGTCTTGACTGAATGAATCATAAAATATCAGCATGTGGCCGCGCCTTCACAACATCAATGAATGAATATGTGAGGATATAAAAGAACAAATCAACTGGCTTCCCAAGACACTTTTCTAAAACGCACCATATGTAAACTCAAAGGAAAAGAAAACTGTTTAGATGTAAATGAATGGCCCTCTTTCAGTGTTACGTTTGAAACACGTGGTCTCTGAATCGTTCTCCATATAAGCTTTCACTTTCAGTTTCATTTGATCAGGCCCACATCCTGAGATTGCTTCTTATTTGTCCCATTACAGTTCTAGACACTGTTATGGTATTTAAGTCATTCACTATAAAACAAAAGTTTAAAAAAAAGAAAAAGTGAATTACATTATTTTGGCTAGCAATTAATTAATCATTTTTCTGTTTCCTCCAGGGTAGATAAAGACAGGAGCGGGGCAATATCAGACACAGAGCTTCAGCAGGCATTATCAAATGGTATGTTTTATTTTATTTTTTTATAAATTTTCCATTTGTCCATCTTTTTTTAGTCACTAATAAACATATTCCAACTGGAGTTGAACGATAAATGTTCAGCAAAGGTCATCAAGTACAATTATTGTGTGGGGTATGAAATATCAGACTATTAATAAAAGGAACCATGTTTCCTTACAGCAGAAAAACATGTTTCTTGTACAAACAGTAAGTGTTTTCCTGTAACAGTCATCTTGCCCACACTATTGTTTTGGCAATATGATTTAGCACAATTTACATGTGCCATGCTGATATTTCCATACGAAATATACTTTAATTTTGTTTCACTAAAACGATCATTCCTTTGTTTTTTTATGATGTGATCTTTAAAGATTGTTCCCCATGTATATAAAGATGTTTACTCTATTGTTGCTAAATGAAAAATGCCCACATTGACTATTATTGCTAAATTTTCTTTTTCATGAAATACCAAGCAATGCATTAATACAATAGCATAGATGACCAGTGGAAATTTCAGATAATTTCACTGTTTTCCATGTATAGAGTACAAAATATGGCTTGACACTGTTAAACATTACTTTTATTTATTTTAATTGCTTTTAACAAATTATCAGTGAAAGGAAGTACTTGAAAATGTAAAACAAAATATTATTTTGTTATTTTCTACTAATTTTCTAAAGATTTGTTTGCCTTTTATGCAACCCTGTTACCTAATTTGTTCTAAATATAGTTTAAATGGGAGTGATTGCTATTTTCTAGAATTAATAATCAAATAAACAAACAAACAAATAAACTACGCAAGAACGAGGGATATTTATCATAAATAAAGCAATAGGGACTGGCTAGTTTGGGAACAAATATTTGCCTGTTGCTATAGATCAGAGGTTCTCAAAGTTTACACTCGGGTCCGAATCTGAATTATCATCAACGTCAAAAGGTCCGAAATAATTGTTTTAAAAAAGCTTGTTTTTTATAAACATGCTTATAACTTTATATAACAATTCAACTTGATATATGCTTAATTATCATATTTATGAAGTCACCAGTTCGTACTTGCATTTACAAGAATTAACCATGGTTTTATACAAATAATAATAAATAAAAAAAACTTGGTTACTATACCTAAACCATGATAACCACATATTAACCATGGTCTTGCTACACTAACCATAGTTTAACCATGGTATTTGTAGTAAAACTGGTTATATAAATTGTAACCAATATGCAAAAAAAAAAAAAAAAACTTGGTTAATACACTTTTATTAGCCTATAATAAAACCATGGTTATTTTTCATAATGGTTACTCAACAATACTGCATTAATAAAGCAGTTCTCATTTAGGCCTACATGTGTAATTTTTCTGAAATAGTACTTCAATGTAACCTGTAGTCACTTCAACTGAATTATAAGATATATATATATATATATATATATTTCATGGAGCACAAACGTCCGTCTGTGTAACAAATTATGTGCATATTTGAACCCTTTACAGACGAACTGTTCATATGCCAGACAGTCAACAGTGATAGGTTTTTGGAAACGCTGTTTTGTACTCGTTCATTCACAAGTCTGCTGCGGGTCAGTTCTTTGAATAAGCTGCTAACTCTGCCGGTGAAGACAGACTGCGTCGGGAAGGCGAAACCTCGCACTCGCGGGGCGAAACCGGTGGCATTATTCTACTGCATGAAAGCTAAGGTTTATCCAAAATGTCGCTAGTTGCTATGTGCTTTGTCTTAAAATAGAGTCTGAAAACGCTGCAACACTGGTCCATGCGCCTGTGTGTGTGTGCCACGCACGCCGCACGGAGGTCTGAGTGATACGAGTGCGCTTGAAATACGAAGTGGAGTCGGGTCCGGACTTTGAGAAGCGCTGCTATAGATAATCACAAATCAAAGAATAATGTTTAACATTTACTTTTATGATTATCTTCATGAGTGCAGTCAACTATCAATTTGTGTAAAAACTGAGAAATTGGAATGAGATAGTATACACTACCATTCAGGAATTTGGGTTGGATAAGACTTTTAAATGTTTTTTTAAAGACGTCACCCAGGCTGCATTATATGTGCCATTACTCCAGTCTTTAGTGTCACATTATCATCCAGAGTCATTCTTATATGCTGATTTGGTGCTCAAGAAACATTTATTATTATTATGAATGTTGAAAACAATTGTGCCTTGCAGTGTGTGTGTGTGTGTGTGTGTGTGTGTGTGTGTGTGTGTGTGTGTGTGTGAAAACTGGGATACATTTTTTTCAGTGTTCTTTGATGAATAGGAAGTTCAAATGATCAGCATTTACATTGTAAATGCCAATTTAGATCAGAACATGCAGACCAATGTCGACAGCCGTCCAATTACAATATGTCACTTTTCAGATATTGCAAAACCCAACAAATGGCAATTCAACATGTTCAAAAAATAAATAAGTAATGACCAACACCAACAGATGCTGATACACTGATCTGACAAAAACCCAATGAACATGTTTGTTACCTTAAAGGGCTACTCCACCCCAAAATGAAAATTTGGTCATTAACCCCCATTTCGTTCCAAACCCGTAAAAGCTTCGTTTGACTTCAGAACACAATTTAAGATATTTTGGATAAAATAAGGGAGGCTTCTGACTGTCCCATTGACTGACAAGTAAATAACACTGTCAAGGCCCAGAAAAGTATTAAAGACATCGCCAAAATAGTCCATCTGCCATCAGTGGTTCAACTGTAACATTATGAATCTACGAGAATACTTTTTGTACACAAACAAAACAAAAATAACGATTTTATTCAACAATTGGTCTCCTCTGCATCAGTATTTTGGAGAGTATCCGCTGAACGCAAACTGCGTACACTCTCCTGTGTCAGTCGCACCACATCCTTGCCCAATTAAAATAGTAATTTATTTAAATAGTCTTAGTCACCTTAACCTTTTAGTGTACGTCTCCTCCATGATGTTATTTCTTAAGTCACAATTTTGAGGAATGTTAAGTTTGTTTGTAAAGTTGAAAAAATGTTAAATGTAGTTGTTTTACTTTACTTGCCAAAGAGGCAGTCTAACTGCATTTACACTGCAGGTCTGGATGACCAATTTCGATTTTGTGACTAAATCTGATTTTTTTGGACGACGTGCTTACATTTGTTTTAAAAGTGACCCATATCCGATGTGTGCATTTTACACTGCACTTGGTGAAACAAGGCAAAAATAGCATATATGACATCACAAATATTTGAATAGTGCATTGAGTTTAATGTATTGACATGGAATTCATATAGAAATATTTTCGATGCAATCGTTACATCTATACATCAAAATAATATAGCCTAGTACAAATTCTTCAGGACAGTGATGAACGCAGTTCCGCTGAAAGCTTGCTAGTGGAATAATACTCAGGTTGTAGATATTGTTAAGCATGTCACATCGTCTGTTTTTAGTAATTAAAACCATATGCATTCGTCAGTGATTGTAAATCAAAGGCAGGGACATGTTTGTGTGCATTTTATTTTGTGGTTTCTATGGAACGAACGGGACTGAAGCGCTCGTCACTGACAACAGCAGCAACGAGCACTCCACGTGATTTCAAAAGCAACACATTTTAGCGTCAGATCGCCGTTTTCTTTAACACAAATTAATAAAATGAATACTCTGCTACTCAACTAGAGATGTTTCATATTTTACAGGTACCGCTAAATGTTTAAAAAAACTTTTCAGTGACGTAGGAGTCGCATTTACAGCATTTACACCGATCGGAGAATATCGGAATCCATGTGTGTTTTTTCTCCTGCTTACATGGTTGTGTGCCATATCCAATCTGTGTCACATGGGAGGAAAGAAAAATCGTAATTTGGTCACTTGAACCGTGTAAATACGGCCTAAAATGACTGGTTTAAGGGAGGGTACAGACATTAGAAGTGTTTTAAACCAGGCAGCTACTTTTCATGTTAAGCTAACTTTATGTTAGATAATAGTTGATCAAACATGTCTTGTAGTTCTCTAAAAATGCTTTGGGACATCACAGTGTACCTAATACTTATGGAATGTGTCTTATTCAAATACCTCCTCAGCCTATTCCGCTTCATGAACATATGGCCTTGCTGCCAAAGTGGGTCAGAGTTCTTCCACTCCTGCCAGAAGCTGTTATCTGCTCTGAGCAGTAAGATTGATAGTGCTCGTCTCAATGAGGTGCAGAATTGCAGGAAACTCTGTTATCATTCTTGAGAGCAGGCTGTGTGAGTTTAAGCCGAACCGTTCAATGATCCCAACGCATGTTCCTGTCAGCACTGCTGCAGTGCAATGATGTGTTATAGCACATAGACCATTATCACTCTCAGCAGCACTGCACTGTGAAGTATAGAACTGTGTAAGGTTGTAACCCTGTGATATTCTAAAGATATTAGTATTGTAGAGGTTTGAAAACAGATATTGCATGTTATGTAGTGTATGGCTGGTGCAGTCCTGTTCTTAGATTAGTGGTTCAGTGGTCAGGTCCAGCACTGCTGAAGTCCATTACTCTGTTCTGAGTATCTGAATGCACCTCAGAGACACAGCAGTTGCCCCAGGCATCTGACCTCGACACTAATGTGCTGAATATGTCTCTATATGTCTGCAGTATATGTATCGTTCAATAATTTTCAACCTTATATCTCCATATTAATTTATTTGTTCTGAAATAGCTTCATTGTTTTTTTTAAAGAAACTTATATATGCTTATCTATACACCAATGTAGAAAATACATTAGTAAATAAATATTTGTTCATTTTTACATGAAAAACCATTGCAAAGACTTCTGGGAATATATTTTCAGTGACAACGTAAACAATTTCTTGAATCAGAGTTTAGCTTTGATGAATTGTAACAGACCGTTTGAACCGATACATCTTAATGAATTGAATTTGCCAAGCTGAATCAAAGATGCTTTGGAAATATGTGTTTAAGCTCTTATGCTTGAAAAAGTAATAAAATAAATTCCCTGAAAACGATATCTACAGAGCAGGATGACAGATGCTGATATACATAATAAGCAACTTCGAGATGGCAAACGAAACATGAATTGATAAGTTAATGCTTGTTTTATGCAGTATTTATTCAAATATTTACTAATTAAAATATATATTTTATTTATAAGTTTTATTATCCTATTAAATTATGTATTGTTATTTTATATGTATTATCTATTGTCAACAGTGACCATAGATTATGAAAATTATAATATATAATTTATAATTAATACACAGTGATAATTATCATTATGTTGACCTAACACTTCTGTTGATTCTCCAAGTTGGCACTGTTATTGAAAACCTTTTTTTTTTTGTTTTCTCTCTCTCTCTCTCTCTCTCGTCTCTCTCTTGCTCGCTTTCTTGCTCTCTCACTCTCTCTCTCGCCTCGCTCTCGCGATCTCTTTCTCACTCTCTCTCTCTCGCTCGCTCGCTCTCTCTCTAATTATTGTTGTTCAGGGTGTCTGATTTTATTTGATTGTCTTACTGTAAAAGTGCTCTCCTCTCTGCTCTGTCGTTTAGCTGGCTCAACATATTTATGCACTCTTGATTTTCTCAGATGCTGCTCTAGGCGTTTACTGGAGTAATGCTGTTCACATAGATTTATATCAGAGGTCATTGCTGTAAGTGAAGCAGTGGGCAGCTTTGATTTTCTATGCCACAACAGTTCAATTCACTGACTCTAGCCATGTTGCATTATAATTTTACTCCTGTAACCTGGGAATAATGAATTTTACTCAAAAAGCATAAATGGAAATGAAAGCATTCAAACTCGCTGTCAGGGCTGGAAAGGTTATGCATGTTTAGCCTTGGTTGACTCTGTTTTATAGGAATACACAGCCTGGCTCAATTTTTTCTCTCAGATGTGTACTGCTGTTTGTTTTATGGTAGTTTGCACTGCAGGGTTGCTTGTGGTGTTAAAGGCATCAGAGTTCAGATTAGGGGTCGACCGATTATCGGCCTGGCCGATTATCGGCGCCGATATTAAGCATTTTACCGATTATCGATATCGGCCATTTTAAAACAGATTTGCCGATAATTTTTTATGCAAACAAACATACTACTTACAGGTGACATTATTTATTGGTGAATAAATAATACAGATGCAACTATTTAATGTTTAAATGCACTATTTGGCTAGATGCAGCCTGTCTGAGCTCAACACTCTGTGAGAGTGAGGCGATCTCTCAATCTCTGAGAGCAATCACCGCTCATCTGATATGTAGAGAGTCACGAGTCCGACCAATCAACGCGGAAAACTGAAGGCAGTCTCACACCGAGAGCACTTGCTAACTGGAGCTGCCTCAGTGATCACGCATCAGTTGTCTCTCAAAGGTAAAGCAGCAGCAGACGTTGCTGAAGTTGCAAAACACCTCAATATAACCCATGATGTCCGCGATGCGGAAAATGCAGGCGGAATCGCGGAATGCAGTCATATAATGGAATTTACCGTATAATGCGGAATGTCATGGAATGTGTCGAAGTTTGGATGAATTACTCAAAAGTAGGTCAGTACACTTAAATCGACTCGCGCTATGGACTAGTATCTATAAATATTAAGCCGCAAAAACACTATTTAAATATGAATCCTGCATGTTCTGCATCTTTGTTAATGAATGACACAGACGTGCGGTTTCATTTACTGCACACATACATACTCGAGCGTGTGACGCTCGCAGTGACTTCAGCGTCTGCCGTCTCACTAAATGAGGACATAAATACATGAACAACATCCCCAGAACTGCTCTTGAGTCACTTCATGAGCATTTGACCGTTTCATTTGAGTAAAACGATCGTCATATCATATATACATAGGATACAGAAACTTAAAAGGTCCTCATGGCAACCTGTCAAAATATAAGTTCGGTTTAGCCGAATATATTACTGTATACGTAATACAACTACAACAATTATTACAACTTTTGTTGAGAATAATCACACCATACGCTAAATACGTTTACTTTAAGTTTTACAAAATGTTTACAGAATGCTTCTGGGTGATCTCTGTACTTATGTTATTATTAATTTTATTAATATTACTGTTTATTTAATGTAGTTGTTATTAACAGTTTTCAGAATTAAAGACATGTTTAAAAGCATTTAAAGAATGTTTTTTTTGTCAGAGCTCTTGTTATTATTAATTTTGGCATTCATTTTCATTTTTACACCAGACACGTATATCGGTTCAAAATATCGGTTATCGGTCTACTTGATCTGTAATAATCGGTATCGGCCCTGAAAAACACATATCGGTCGACCCCTAGTTCAGATTGTTAAAAATGTTAAACTTGTACATATAATCAGGCTTGAATAGGGTGTTTTGAGCGTACTAGTCCTAAATTAAGACTTATCAGTGGTCATCTAAAAAAGACAGTTGGCTGTTACTTTAATGCAACTTTACATGGTTTAAACTGAATTGTAAAAATTCTAGTCTGACCCTCACTGATGTAAGCAACATTAATGATTCAAATCAAACTGTCTAAATACGACTGTGATTCTAACAACTAACATTTTTAAGGTTTTATAGGAACACTCTTAAAAATAAAGGTGCTTAAAAGGTTCTTCACAGCGATGCCATAGAAGAACCGTTCAGTCAAATGTTCTTTAAAGAGCCTTCTCTTTCTTACCTTTTTTATAATCTGAATAACCTTATTTTGCCACAAAGAACCATTTGTTAAACAGAAAGGTTCTTGAGACGTTAAAGGTTCTTCATAGAACCATTTAGACATAAAAGTTTCGTCTGTGGCATTAGGCTGCCAAAATTAAAATATAAAAACAATGTCTTGCCCTTTTAGTTTCATAAAGAGATGGAAACTGTCATGGGAAAAAAAATATCTCCTAAATTCAGCAAGACTTTGTTTATTTAATTTTAAATAAAAATTACAGTAAAAAATGTCATATTGTGAAATATTATTATAATTTAAAATAATGTTTTTCTATTGGAATATATTTAAAAATGTCACAAATATCACACAAATGTGACCTTTGATCAATCTAATGCTCCCTTGCTGAATGAAAGTATTAATTTCTTTAAAAAAGTTACTTAATATCCAAAATACAGTCCTGTGACCTGTAATAAATATATTTACATCCTGTATTTTTATGTTTATTTTTATATAACTCACTCACTACTTGCAGATGTAGTAAAAATTAGGATTTAGTACAAACAGTATCTTTTTTAAGCTTAGTCTCATAACATAAAATGCTGTTTTATCAGCTGTGTTTGACTCTCGTAGATGATATAAAAAGAAGTCCTTGTGTTAACATATGCAGTGTTGTTATATGCGGCAGACTGCAGTGTACTTGTCTAGTGGAGTCATGTGAATGTTGCCATTTTTCCATGATTCCTCCCGGAGTAGGCAGTGCCGTGACTGGAGCCAGTGTGCAGCACATAGGGGCATCTTTGTGCCTGAATTCAGACCCGCCTCCTCTCCAGTCCTTGTCACTAGCGGCCATTCTCTCTCTGAGATAGCACCACGTTATTCACACTATTTCCAATAGCCTACCTAATACGGTCAGGATGACCTTGGTGGTCTTGTTTGGCAGGAACACACTCCTTTTAAAAAAACATTACAAACGTTATTTTTTCCATTCTGTTCTTCCTGTTTCCTGCTCTGTTTACAACTATCCCCGTCCCACCATTTAGAAGAGCATCGTGATTATTCCCTGATTGTTCATCACCAGTGCAAGTCCTTCCTCTCTCTCATAGCGGCTCTGTGAGTGTGTGTCAGGCCGTGACTCAGCATTGCCTTGAAGAATGGCTTTATTTCACAGCTGTACATTTCAGTCCTGTGTCTTCTGGTGTTGTTTCCCCCAGCGCGCCCACTGTGTGTTGTTGGTATGCTAAGATAAGCATGCTCAAACAAGTGATAGTGTTATGTCAGTCAAAGCAGAAAGCGAGGGTTCAAGGAGCTGTAATAAGAGAATGACCTAAATAGACTGTAAAGTGTGTTCCTCAAGGTTAGTGAAGGGTGTCTGTTGAAGCGTACCTGAAATGTCTTTCTTACTACCTCATGTTATGACCATAATGCCACTCCCTGATTCTATCAGGGGAGACTGCAAGTGAACAGAGGAACATGGTACAAAGATGGACATTTTTTGCATTTATTTTTCAGTGTCCTTGTTGCACATTTCATGTATTTAATATAGTAATAAATGTAACCCTAAACCAACTAACCCAAATAACTATAGTAAGTGCATGTTGTTAATTATTACTTATAAATACACTGTCAAATCTTAAATAAAGTGTAACTCTAATTTCTTTGTGCAACAAAGACCCATTAAAGTATGACCTTAAGTTTGTCTGCTGATGTAATCACTATTATATTAAACTAAAACAATCATTCATTCATATAGAATATATTATATAATATATATATTAATTATATTAAAATATATTGTAAATTAATAAAACAGTTTATAATACCTAAAAATTTGCAATCCAAAGCTCCATTGGCAGCGGACGTCAAAGACATACACAGCAGAAAAAGTCCGTTTTAACAGCCTTCCAAAAAATAATCAAGCAATGGCAAATATTTACCTAATAAATGAAACATTAGCTAAATATTTACTTTTAGTGACACAAATATGAAAAATTAAGATTATATATGTATTTTATGTCATTTCTGCTCTTCATTATTTCTTTGAAATTTATATTCGCTTCTATAGCCCCATTTGCACGGGATTAGTATTACCTGTGACCTCCAGTCATTTGTAATAATTGTGGAGGTTGTCTGTGATCTTAATCCCGTGTGAATCGGCCATGTCTGTAATTTGTAAAGTAAAAATTCCTCCACAAATGACCATATTTCGCCGAACAATGAGGTCCTATGATAACATTAGACTCGTGCGAATCAGCATCTCTGTGATTTGGCCTGCATTTGGCGGGTCGTATATCATTTTTCAAGGTTTTTGTTTCCTGTGGGCCTTTTTGTCCATCTTTCGCAAAGAATGGAGCTGTTTGATAGTATTTTGGGTGCTGTCATATCGCTACACCATACAATTTGCATAAAGAGAAAGCTGAAAAGGTTTTGAGTATGGCTGCAACTAACGATTATTTTGAGAATCGATTAGTTGGCCGATTATTCTTTCGATTAATCGGATTAAATAAAATTAATTTATTTTATTGACATCACTATTCCACATTCTGCTCAATGTCCTTCAAACAAACTGAATGCTATGAAAACATACAGTGCTTAATTTATTAGACCACCTGTCATAAAGAGAAAACAAATATTTTAGGAATTTGTCAAAAAAAGAAAATCTAAAAATGTTATTGTCATTTATTAGGCAAATTACAAACAGAAACAACTAATTAGTATTTATAATAACAAAAATGGCCTCATATCAACTAGCATTCTTGCTTGCATTGTTTATGTACTTTTTGACTGTAATTGGGTATCTAAAAAAAAACACTATAAAGTGCTCTACCTTTCATTCATAGATAACAGCAATAATTATACTATAGCATTAGAAATAGCCTACTATTGTTACTAAAGAGCTTACGCATTTTGGAGGACTTATCAATACAGAAAGCTAAAACATGATTTTGGTAATCACCAATGCGGTTAGTTTAGAGCAGCAGTTGCACAAACCTTACATAATTTGTTAAAAACCTTACATAAATTTGTTAAGAATTGTATATAGTGTATATAGTTTAAATCTCTTTTAAAAATGTAAATAATAATAAAGATAATAAAGACTCAGTGTTAATCAACAGGTGAGAGAAATATTCTACAGGATCACACGTTCACTTTGATCACAGTCATGTCTTACTGTCATTTCTTTATCCTGTAAAAGGCGGTTATGAAGCGTCTCATATTTATATTCAGACAATTACATGCTGTTATCCCTTTAAAGTTCCTACTCTCATAAAATATTCACACTGCGTGTTGACTTTTAACCCTTAAATTAACTTTCAACAACAGATAATTCAGCACGATGGATATGTTTGTGCTGAATATCCTGTTAATTGTCTCCCTCTCTGTGTTCCGTTTGTCTGATGCGCGTGCATGTGCCCGCCGCGCCGGTGCTCATTTCATAATCGATAATTTTATCGATTAGTTGTTGCAGCCCTAGTTTTGAGGTTAATGTGTTATAAATAAATCAAGCATAAAGCTTGAGACATTATCCTGGTGAAGTGTAAATGAAACGGGGCACGAAACTATATTCATTTATTTATTTTCTGGACCATGGAACGGGACTCTCAAAGCCTTGACATCTGGGTATACGGGAGTTAAGTCAGTAAATTTGAGTAAAATCACAGGCTTCACTTATCCCGTGCGAATGCTCCACATGAAATTCAGATGTGGGGGGTAATTTCAAAATCACAAATGGTCCCCAGATAATACTAATCCCGTGCTAATAGGGTCACACTGCAGAAATGAAATGCTTTGCGAATATCCATTTCATAGTGGTTATTACCTGGAACATGACATAAATTGATCAACATTTTGCTTGCAGGAGTGATGGCATATGGAGTCAAGCTTCTGCTTGTTGTTTTAATAATTTAGTTTTATATGGAATCTGATTGTTATCTGTTTTTGTTTCATCCCCAGGTACATGGACACCTTTCAACCCTGTGACCGTCAGATCAATTATATGTGAGTATTGTTATTTTCTTGCATTCACAAAAACATAGACATGCTGTGTCTTTTTCTCTTTTGTTCCACAATCCTCTGTTTGTTTGTGAGCTCCATGACAACCTGCAATGTTTCCTATTAGCACACTTAGCTAAGAAAGGCTCCGTTGTTTCAGCTCAAACTGGAAAAATTTAGCTGTCATCTGCCTTGAAAAAAGCTCAGAAAGTGGAAGGTCTTAAACAACATAAATCAGCAGTTTTCTTGAGAAAATTAGTCAATAATAATTGACTGTGTAATGATTCCTAACTCCAGTATAAGGTGATCACTTTTGGCTCATTTCAAGTGGATTGACGTGACCACAATAACAGTTCAATCGTGATCTTTCTTGAATATATTTTCAAAATGTTTTGACCATCTTGTACTTCGTCTTTTCAAATTGAGGGCAAAATGTTATGAATGCATGGTGCTTTGTAAACATAATACATGTTTTTGTTAATACTAAGTAATACAATAAATCCAAGCATCAATAAAATTTCAACAAAGTGAGAATTTGAGGATTAAATGTGATCAAACATTCCCACAATTCGTTCTTTTCAGCTATGTTTGATCGAGAAAACAAAGGTGGAGTTAACTTCAATGAATTTGCCGGCGTTTGGAAGTACATCACAGACTGGCAGAACATCTTCCGCACCTACGACAGGGACAACTCAGGGTTAATCGACAAGAACGAGCTCAAACAGGCTCTCACCAGCTTTGGTGAGTTTATAATGCTTGCTTATTGACTGCTACAAATGGAAAGCCGGAGGTGATAGATGCATTTGGTGAGGTGTTTAAAGAAAATCCTGTAGGAATGAGAGGCAGAGGCACTGATGCACAAAACCAATAAGAGGAAGGACAAATAAACTGATGGAACCACTGATGGAAAATTATTAATGTCACCCTTGAGGAAAACACTGAATTTCATAGGCTTCTCTCTTCGCACAGGTTATCGTCTTTCAGATCAGTTCTACAACACACTGATAGAGAAATTTGACCGTCAGAAGAAGGGCCAGGTGGCGTTTGATGACTTCATTCAGTGCTGTATTGTACTACAGGTAATGATCTGTGTTATATGCAATATTTGCAATTTCTTTAGAGGGACATTTCACGTAACAATCGGTCTGTATTTATGGGGTTGTTCCAATCCCATGATTTTCTTTCTTCTGTGGAACACAAAAGGAGAATTTCCGAAGAAGGTCCTGGCCACTCTTTTTAATATAATGAAAGTAAATACTGGGGCTGTTTTAAACAATTACAAAGTTTGAACTTGACAGCCCCTGGTCAGAAATTGGACATGAACAGGCTAACTAATCATGTTTACAACTGGGGAATGTGGAGATAATTTTGATACAGGGTTGGGGGAGCCATAATGGCGGAAGAGAGAAAGCAGTAGTAATGTAAAGTTTTATAATTTTTTCTCACAACATCTGCATTGCTTTCTTCTGTCATTACAGTCATGTATATTGACGTATAGAAATAACCATTTAAAGGGGCACTAAGCAATTTTCTCCAAACGATGTTGATATTTGAAAGCACCAAAACAAACACGCCCATGCCCCAACAGAACCTCGCCCCTATTTTGATATCTCCGACCCACAAGTACATACACAACCCTGGCAACGATGATCGCGGAAACAAGCGAAGATGACACGCAAGCATATTAAAGGGGTCCTATTATGCTTTTTCACTTTTTGAATTTTAGTCAGTGTGTATTGTGTATGTTTGGTTCTAAAACTATCTACAAAGTTACAAATCTCAAAGTCCACTCCGAAGGGAGATATTTAGTTTAAAAAAAAATCAATTTTCAAGAACTACAGCGAATGGCTTGTTTGGACTACAAAGTTGTTTTCCTCTATTTGTGACATCAAAAATTGTAAATCCCACCTACTTAAATTCGAATGGTTGGCGGGTGGGGAGAACGCTTGGTTGAGCACGGTACGTTTCAAAATTGAAACGCGTTGCTGGTGTTTTTATATCACTGTATTTCTGATGGAAACCAACTGTTTTCAGCAAATTTTGGATGTCATTTTCATTTCATCTTGCATGTAATGTCTGAAAAAGCAGTGTTTGTGAGCAGAGCTTTGTTTTGTGTACAGCGTTACCGGGGAAACCTCGATCTATACCACTCCAACAGCGCCTCCCGCTGGCAGAGAATTAATCTGCATATATGCAGCCACAAATAGTGCAAGTCTCTGGGACTGTGGTATAAATAAATTCAACTGTATAACAGTTTCACTGCAATTCATGTTATAATGTTAGAATTAAAGAACAATAAACATAATACATATTACCGTTGCACTTATCTGTACATAGTCAATGCAGTTATTTTTAAGCTGTTGTAGACATCCCATCTAAAACCTGATTTAGCCAAAAAACAATAACATTGCCACTTTAATATGTCTTGCAATATCCGTGCGTGCAAAGGTTCTGCACGATCCTCTTATTCAATATTCTCTGGGTCTGAATTTATATGGTAATATTGACGAACTTGCTGTTCTGGCAAGGGGCGGGGCAATACTGAAACACCATCTAAGCTGTTCGCCAATCACAACGCACTGGGACAGCTAACCAATCACAACACATTTCGTTTTTGGAAGGCGGGCCTTCATCAAACCCGGAACTAATGGAGACGTTTATGCCATGCTGGGGAGAAAGGTATTGTAATACCTTATGTGAACAATAATGCGATTTTCGAACCACCGAGCATGAGAGCATGTTCTAGTACACTCCCAAAACAAGACTTTGTAAAAGAGCATAATAGGACCCCCTTTGTTGCTCCAATATTTTCCTTTTTTTTTTGTATCTGCCCTCTCTCTCTATCTCTAGTTGAACTGCTAATATCCATCCTGTGCACTCAAACGGAGTGCTCTCTTCTGTGGTCAAAAGCATTTTTCAAATATTGCTTAGTGCAACTTTAATGCATATTTTATGTATAGAACACAGCAAAAATAGCTTTTATTTGACATACATTTAGGAATCGTCAGCCAGTGGAATATCTAGATAGCGATGTGAATGTTTATATGGCTACAAATAAATGGGATGCTACATTATATTTAAAACCTGTTGGATATAAATATCTTCGAATCTACACCTTTTGGCTTAAAAAAATGTTCCCAGGGAACAGGCAAGAATGAATAGGCTGTCCTCTATGATTTTTGTTCGTATACAGACAACAAAACACTTGAAAATGACAAACTCATAATTATAACTTCAGAAGTAGGAAGTTTCCGATAGCACAAAAAGGCATGCGTTTTCAAAGATCCAATCATAGGTGTTCAGGTGAGACGCTTTACCAATTTACACATGATCTTAACATGCATTTTTAATGCATCTCTTGTGACCACTTGTGTTCGGGTTTGATCTAGACCAGGGATCTCCAACCTTCCTGCAGACTCCTACCGTCCTGCAGATTTCAGCTCCAACCACAATCAAACACGCCTTAACCAGCTAACCAAGCTGTTCATGGTTACTTGATATTTACTGGCAGGTGTGTTTGGAGCAGGATTGGAACTGAAGTTTGCAGGACGGGGTTAGAAATCACTGATCTAGACCCTCCCCTTTTGTTATTTCATACTCTTTACATCACTTTCACTGGTGCACCAAATGTGGCACACAAATACAATTGAACAAATGAAACCATTACGCTGCTTATGAGCGAGGGGGGGAGGAAGCGAATGGAAACTATACAGATGATAACAGCATCTTTTTTTGGCACAACATTGCAAAATTGGTATTGATTTTTTTCAGTGCACTTTATTAAAACATGCTCACGTGTTAGACAGGTGGGCGGTGGGTAGGCAGTCTTTTGTGGCTGTTCGAACACATTTGACCACATGAGCATCTAGCCTTGTAAACCCCATTTACACCTGTATTTAATGTGTCCACTTGTGGTCTTAATACCAGGTGTAAACAGGACCCCTGATAGATGTAGCAATGTATAATTTGTGAATTAATAGTTTTTTTTTCTTGATGAATCATTTGCTCTATTTGAAAACTAGTCTAAATGATTTGTAACCTGCTCCATCATTTTCAGTTACTTGTACCCAGAAACACTTACTATGTTGTATAATAATAAAAATGAATAAATATGAAATAACTTTAAATAACGCAAAAAGTGTTTTGGGGTAAAATGAACTTTGGTAATTTGTTCATGAATCAGTCTGAGCTGGTTCTTGAATTTAGCTCACTGATTTAGTGATCCAGTTACAGTGGTTCAGTTTACTGGAGGAATCTTAGCCTCCAGTGAATAAACCTACATTTAGGCCTGTTCCTAATATAAAGCTATCATTGGACTTCAGAAGATTTGTAATAAATTGCTCTTGACTCATATAGACCATTGTTATTTATACTTTCATGGTGTCTTTTTTAAGTTTCCAATCAGGGCTGTTTCTGGCGAAATCCCTATTAGCCCCCTTCCAACTTCCACACCCAAACAAGATAATTAAAATTACATTCAAAATATGTAAACACTCAAATCTTAAAAATTATATTTAAATAGATAGTATTTTTTTGGAAGCGGATTAATTGATTCAGCATTTCGACACTTCCGTCAGGATGCGTTAAATTTGACAAAGCAGTTCAATAAAGTATGTTTTGATCTTGTGAATTTAGCTAATTTTACTACACCAATATTTTTTAATTGTCTGAAAAAGTTTTATATGGGAATATTACACGACACACTGAACCTTTTAACAATGCATTGGCGCAAAAACACACACGGCACACCTTTTAGACCAGTTTCACATGAAACATGATTTCTCGACTGCCACAAATACTGCCTAAACAAAATACTAATTGTGTGCACTTTTCATGTACCAATATTTTAAATTGGCCTTTGAACCTGCACAGCAAAAAAAACAACAACAAATGAAGCCCTATCTTGCCAAAACACTGACAGAACCCATTGATCTAATGGCATTGTTGAGCGATATAAATACAAACTTTGCATGCAACAATCAGAGGCAGCAACTGACAGCAGTCTGATCAAATGGCATACAGGCATGTCAGAATGACAGTACTGTCTAGCCCAATGATGTTGGGGGATCCAGTGGGGGCGGCAATCATATTTCAGGGTGTTCGTACCACTCTTGACATCCCTGTTAAAATGTAGTAGCAGTAAGTGCGCTCATTGGCGCCCCCTCCAGCTGGTGGCGCTCTAGGCGACCGCCTAGCTTGCTTATGCCTAGAAACATTACTGTTTAAAATCTTAAGTTCCCATTCATTGTAATTAAATGCAAACGCATGACCCGAATGGTGTTCAACTGAAGAATAAAAGTCTATGGTCTAGGTTTGGAACAGTTCATCATGAAGTGATTTACAGCTAATAATGATTGTGTATATTTTGATTTGGACAGAGGTTAACTGACGTGTTCCGGCGGTATGACACCGATCAGGACGGCTGGATTCAGGTGTCATACGAGCAGTATCTCTCAATGGTCTTCAACGTGGTATAGCACAACACAAGCACGCCTGCACTCTCCTGTGCCAAACTCCTTCCCCATGCGGTCTGAAGCAGAGACTAGTCAACACTACCCTCTACAGGACGACACGGGGACGGGATCTTCATGACTCTTCATTCCGTCTGTCCGTCTTTGTCTGTTAGTAGTCATATCATATTTCTTTATTATCATAACCATTATTGAAATAATTATGGGATTTCACTCTCTCTGTGTTTATGGAATGTTGACATTGTGAAAATCATATTACGACTCTGTTGCATGCTTTCTGATAAACCTCCTTAATGTCAAAGCATGAACCAATGTTTCTTTTTTTAACTGAATTCTTGTTTACAATGAAATACTGTGAGAGCAGGTTGTGTTTCGCCATACGATCCTTTTATTTGGATTGACTGTCAGCTCTTCCATATATTTGTAAAGAATTATATTTTTAATCGGCACAAAGTAATTCAGCCTTTTATTTTGGAAGGAGGTACATATGCTTTTGTATGCCTTTTTCATGCATGATGCCTTACAACTGTTAAAATAAAAAAAATAACTGTTTTATTAAAAACTGGAACATTTCAAAATGAGTCTTTCATTTGTAATTGCATCTTTCTTTTAAGGAATGCTTTATATTATTTTATTAAGGCCAGGGACACCTACCAATAACTTAACAGCACACATAAGATAAATGAGTGGCATTACTGTCAAATGTGATCAACAAATATATATTTTTAAAGTTGCAAAAATTATAAACGATATCACCAGGATTACTTTTACTTTAGAACTACTACTAAATATTTGAATGTGATTCAATAATAATCCATCAAGTAGCTGGTTAGACTGAAATTCTTAAGAGAAAATTATGGATTACACATATATATCTTTGAATAAAGCATTATTATAGTTTATAGTACAAACACAAATCACATGACTTTTGCTGAATCAGGTTTCTTTTCTGGTTATATAATAGAACAAAAATGGTTTCTATGACATTCTACTGCTGAGATATGATCATTTTCAAATATAAGATTTTTTTTCATTGTAATCAAGAGGGAAACTGATATGCATATTCTGCAACTTCTGTCACACTCTGATTACAGTTAAATGCACATATGTATGAATAAAAGATGCACATTTTTACATATGAGTAATAGGATGTTGTGTATGGTTTGAGTATTAGGATGTTTCTCACATTTGCAAAATGAGAAGTAGAAGCAGACAAAAAATAGCTTACTGTGAGGCACTTGTACTAACGGAAATGTTAAAATACACAGTGTTTCTATAGCATAGCCATAACCCATTGCTGTTTTTATTTAAGTTATAGTTTTCCAGCATCTGAAAGTATACTAGGCAAGGCAAGTTTATTTATATAGCACATTTCATACACAGTGGTAATTCAAAGTGCTTTACATAAAAGAAAGTGAAATAATCATTCACATCAATAAAAACAAGGAGTTAAAATAATAAAACAAGGAATTTAAAATGATATAGAAATTTATTTAAAATGAAATTTAAAACAGTTAAATAGAAAAGGATTATACATAAAATACAATGCAGTCAGTTCGGACGTAGCACAGCGCTCATTCAACAAATGCACAGCTAAATAGATGAGTTTTGAGACTGGATTTAAATGTGGCTAATGTTTTAGCACATTTGATCTCTTCTGGAAGCTGGTTCCAGCTGCGGGGCATAATAGCTAAAAGCGGACTCCCTTGTTTTGTGTGAACCCTTGGTATTTCTAACACTATAACAAACCTTTGTGTAGGTATGTTTTAGGACCAGCTCGTGACCAGCTATGGACCAGCTTAAACCAACTCAAACCAGCAGCCATTCTTCAAAACATACCTCACCAGCATGTGCTGGTTTTTTCAACAGGGGTGTGATGATGAAGGGAAAGAGTACAGTCTGCACTGGGAGGTTTAACCAAACATGTGAAAGAAGAGAAAATAAATGAGATTAAGGCTAGGAGGGTCAAAAAAACAAAAGAGGATCTGAAAAAGAAAAATGAAAAGGAGTTTGGAAACCAAGTGTTTTATGATTAAACTAGAAGAAGAGACAGAGAAGCTGAGACTTGTGGAAGTGGAGTGTTATCAGTATTTGGATAAATTAATAAAGAGCATTAAAATCTACATCCATATCCCCTTAAAGACATCTGGACTTCATGACTGAGAAAGCAAAAGAATCTGGGAAACAAAAAAGAGAAGAGAAGAGCTCAGCAGGAAAATAGGGACTGATTGGAAGATTACACTGTGGTTATTTTACCTAAATAGATAAATATCACTTGACAAAACATTCCACAAATTGTTAAAAAAGGTCATTTTCTTATCCTTTACATTCATGATACCTTTTGCAAAATATATGTTTTCAAAGAGGACCTTTTTGTTCTTTAGTTTAAACTAACTGCCACTAGATGGCATTATTTCCTTATTTACCTTCGCTGCATTACAAAAAATTATATATATTTACATTTATCAGACGCTTTTATCCAAAGCGACTTACAATTGCATTCAGGCTATGCATTTTTTTTTCCGTCAGTACATATGTTCCCTGGGAATCGAACCCACAACCTTTGCGCTGCTAACGCAATGCTCTAACCACTGAGCCACAGGAAGAATATATATTTGTGTTAAAGGTATAGTTCAGCAACTGTTTGGTTACCAACATTCTTCAAAATATCTTATTTTGTGTTCAGCAGAAGACAGAAATGCATAGGGTTGGAACAACTTTTGGGGAGTAGGCTAAAGCCTACTGTATCATTTTTTATTCCTAAATTACCAATATGTTTAAAACATTGGAGCAAGACATAAGCAGCAGATCCTTTAAGTCCTCAAGTTGTGAGTAGGGGGCTCCATGGATCAGGCCATCCAATAGATGCTCAGTCATATTGAGATCTGGGGAGTGAGGAACCCTGCTATCCTGCTGAAAAAGGCCAATTCCATAAGGAAACACCATTGCCATGAAGGGTGTATGCGGTCTGCAGCAATCTTTAGGTAGGTGGTGTCAATATAACGTCCCCATGAATGCCAGGACCCAAGGTTTCCCAGCAAAACATTGCCCAGAGCACAACACTTCCTCCAAAGGTTGAGTATCAAATATGATACTCAACAAAAACACATATACAAACTAATATTTAAATGTTAATATTAAACTGTGCCTGACTATTATTTCATGTGTTACAGGGTTAGTAATGACTGTTAGTGATAGCTGAGAATAATGAAGTAGTGATTCTTGCTGTCCGTCAAGCGCTAATTGCAATGATGAACAGGTGGGGAAGAATAGACAGGCAGGGCCCGGGCGAGAGAGAGAGAAAGAGAGAGAGGGAAAGAGAGAACAAACCCAGCTCATGACAGTCTGCGGGTGTTATTTTGAGTAAAACATTATATATTTGATATATCTGAAAAGACAAAGTAAAGACATTAATCATCATTAACAGATACAATTAATTTACACAATCAATTAGATACAATCGATTTAGAGTTCATTCTTTTATTCTCTGTACAATATTCAGAAAAACAACATCACTCATCTTAATTTTTTTTCAACCCAATGTTCTTGTGTGATACCTCATTTCAATCATACAGTAAATGCCATAAATATTTGAAAATAATAATGGCTCAATGGAGCAGACAATGTTGTTGAAAATGTTTGAGTTGGAACTTTTAGTATCTCCCATAAAAAAGATTCTGCTTGACAAGTGGCAGAATGTCAGATTAAAATGACCTCCAGTGGACAGGCAGATGAATGGATTCATCATCTGTTGGTCACACCGTTAAAGCGATTACAGACATAATGAGGAGAATATATTGCACAGTGCACACACACAAATTCACCAGTCACACAATGGTTGTCTCTATGGAGAACAGACCAAGGAGAAGATCTGTGATTGAGCTGCTGCCTCTCATTAGCAGGATGGCCAGTCAACTGTCTGTCCTAATATTTATAATGCACCATGTCCAATCAGTGCTATTAGACATTATACAGTCCCTCTTAATTGTTATGTTTACTGCATTGCTCAAGGACAATTCTCTTGCCTTCAGCTTTGATTAAACAAGAAAAAGCATATTTAAAGACTTTTTTATTTTTGCTTTTAAAAAATGAGCATATATATATATATATATATCGTTTACAGGACATACTGCGCATTTCACCCAAAATTGTGAATTTCACTTATTATTGCGCCTAGATTTCAAATGGTTTTTATATCATAGTAACATACCTAAAATATACTGCACAAAAAAATGTAGGAAATATTTGTGACCCTCACTGTGAAAACCCAGCTAAAGTCGATTTTTTGTGATTTACTGTTTTCTACATAAAATCATCCTTCATAAGGTAAAGAACATTCTGTGAAAATGTAACCTTCATATCTTTAAAATTGACTGAGTAAGGCCTTGTCAAAGATTGATATTAATGGTTGAAATCCAACTTTGATGCTTGTTATCTCATAATTAGATTTTGAGACTTTACCCTGGATTTCACTGAGAGGGTCAGAAATGTTTCCTACATTTTTTTGTGCAGTATATTTTAGGTATGTTACTATGATATAAAAACCATTTGAAATCTAGTCACAATATCTCTTTCTCATTTACATTCCAAATGAGGCCGATATTGTGATAAATTCGGTATCTTCTCTGAAAGGAAATGTTCACCTCAAAATAAAAATTAGCTGAAAATTGACTCTCTCAGGCACTCAGGATGTATTTGATCATCATTGTATAACACCAAGTCAGTTCAAATTCATGGATATTAATCTGTCCCGTTATGAAGCATAAGTGATTGTGAATCAGTTTAAATTGTTTAGGTGCAAATGAAAGCGACAAAGAGACAAAGATAACCCCAAAACAAAATGGTTGTTTAAGTGGTCGCCACAGCTCTCTACTTATCCTTCCTGACTGATTTGTCTCTATTTTTTGTTCTATTAGGGTCCTTCTTACTACTGCTCAGTTCTAGGGTACTTCTCACTAGTACTCCAGGTACACTTTCAAGAGAAACCAGGAGATGTGCCATTATACAAGGAGAGCTGGACAGGGCCATAGAAGGGCAACAACCCAGCAGCAGTACTGTCAGACTGTCAGAAACAGACTCCATGAGGGTGGCACTAGGGCCCAACATCCTGTATTGGGACCTGTCCTCACAACCCAGCACCATGCAGCTCGATTGGCATTTGCCAGAGAATCTAATTGGCAGGTCTGCCATTGGTGCCCCGTTCTCTTCACGGATGAGAGCAGGTTCACAGTGAGCACATGTGACAGACATGAAAGAGTCTGGAAATGTTATGCTGCCTGCAACATCATCCAGCATGACCAGTTTGGTGTTGGGTCAATGATGGTACTAGGAGGAATATTCTTGGAGAGTCTCACAGTGCTTCACAAGCTCTTTACTTCAATATACCTAAAAAGGTACGTTGTTAGTGATCCTCCAAACCATGTCAGACCTTAACACTGGTGCAGAGGGCCCTGGGTTCCTCCTGGTGCGTGGCAATACCTGGACTCATGTAGCTACAGTTTTGTAATGGATTATGTAATGGAGCATCTGAACAAGTAGCTCCACAGACTATCCAGGCTCAATGAAGCTCAGTGATGCCCTGATCCAGATCTGACAGGAGATCTTTCAGTACATCTCATTAGGAACATGCCTAGATATTGTCAGGAGTGTATACAGGCACATGGGGGCCATAAACAGTATGTTATTGTGGACTTTTACATTATGAGTTGATTTGATCAAATTCATGCAAGTTGGATCAGCTTGTAATTAACTTTTTTCTTAGATTTTTGGTGTGATAATATAATGTGACAGTAAAAATTGATGTAATTTAATAATTTAATTTAATTATTATTTTTAATAATTTAAAATAATTTAATTTAATTTGAAATTATATGAATTATGAATTATCTGCCCTGTTGAGTCCTTAGCCATTTTCAGGAATGGGCTAAAAACACACCTCTTCCATCTTTATTTGACCCTCTAACTCTGGCACTCTCTATTCTAATTCTATTCTTTAAGAAAAATAGCTCTAGCTTTTCTAATCTTTTTGTATTCTATCTATTTATCTTATTTTTATTTATTATACAGTTGACAAAAGCAAAAAGTCCTATAACACTAGCTTGATCTATTCTATTCTATCTGTTTTCTTTTATTTATTATTATAATAAAAAAACATTCTACGTGTACTACGTTAAGCTAACAGAGACTTGTTATAGCACTTGCATATCATTGCTCTTTTCTTGATTTTGATTGCTTCCATTGTCATAATTTGTAAGTCACTTTGGATAAAAGCATCTGCTAAATGACTAAAATGTTCATGTAAAAATATTTGACCTAAATAGTCAATGATATCAAAAGACGTATATAAGAATTGTGAAACATTACAATACATTTAGTAAATCTTTTGGTGTGCTTGTCACAGGGTGAAGTTTGGGCTTTTCTGTCCTTTTTCTAAAATGAGGCAAGCTCATTTATCATCTCCCCCAGGAAAGATGTTTCTGTGTCCCCAGTTGCCCCTTAAATCAGCCTGGCCACCACTACACCCACCCTGTCCAGCCAGCTTGACACACTCATAATGATGATGAAGTGGCCTCACACATTTCTCTGCGTGTGTGCAAAAGAAAGTCCAACAGAGAATCTGAAAGGGGCAAATACATACAGCAGCAGTCAAATGTCTGGGCACACATGACTGAACGCTGTTATATTTCATACATTTTAACGGCTATCATTAGAATTTTTTTTAAACCTTTTGTGTACATGTTTTTGAGCTCTGCATGCATGATGTGTGTGCAATACATTTTACACCTTTCTATCAATACTTCAATCAGGGCCAACAGCAGGCGTCTTCT
Source organism: Gymnocypris eckloni scoliostomus (assembly GCA_027564155.1). Taxonomy (NCBI): domain Eukaryota; kingdom Metazoa; phylum Chordata; class Actinopteri; order Cypriniformes; family Cyprinidae; genus Gymnocypris; species Gymnocypris eckloni. The sequence goes on along the minus strand of CM050436.1, from coordinate 10,573,674 downwards.
GCAGGTGTGCGCGTCATTTTCTTTGAACCTTTCAATAGTTTAAATGCTTCTCTGTTTGATTAGCAAATTAAAGTGATGCAAAACCACACATAACAGCAGTTCTGCTGTGTGGTTATAAGGTTTAAGACAGAGGAGCTTGCCTTTGCAAAAAAAATGATGTATAAGCGTATGATTCCCTAATCAAACACACCTGATTCAACTTACCAGCTTCTTAAGCTGTGCTCAATTCACTTTTAGAAACACACTCACAAACTTTCCCTAAGGCACTTCCCCTCTGGGAAATCCTGTTGCCATTTTGAAGTGCATTCCGCTTTGTCAAGTGAATGAGGGAAGTTTATATGGACAGACCCTTGGCCCTTCGATTTTGAGAGAGAGATTGAACCTATTTCAGATGTAGTCTACTGTACACTTCAGGCAGCTACTTAAACCACAATGCAACACAACTGTTACATCACCGCAGATGGCATTTAATTGACCCACTTGCAGAAGAATAATAATTTTTTTTTATTTGTCATATACACAATTATACAGAGTATAACCAGCAGTGAAATTTACTGGAGCAGTGGGCAGACAACGATGCGGCGCCCGGGGAGCAGTTGGGGGTTCGGTGCCTTGCTCAAGGGTCTCACCTCAGTCGTGGACAATTCCTGCCGGAGCCGAGATTCGAACCCACAACCACAATGCACTATCCATTAGGCCATGACATGATATATGCAAACAATATATTAATTCGTTTTTACAAATATTTAAAAAAGCCCAAGCATACCTATACAGTGCCGCCCACTAATATTGGCACCCTTGGTAAATATGAGCAAAGGTGGCTGTGAAAATAAATCTGCATAATTTATCTTTTTGATCTTTCATTCAACAAATGCACAAAATTCTAAACTTCCATTGAAGTAAAACAATTGAAAGTGGGGGGAAACACATTATAAAAAAATCTGGAACTTAAAAAAATAGCTCTAGCAGAGACTCTCAGACCTTCTTCACCTGTTGTTTATATTGTGGTTGGCAAACCATCTAGATGGTGCATTTCTGCCACCTACTGGACTGGAGTATAGAGTGTAACCTGGTTGGAAACGACATTTACATTTACATTTATGCATTTAGCATATGCTTTTATCCAAAGTGACTTACAGTGCATTCAGGTTATACATTTTTTGTCAGTATGTGTGATCCCTGGGAATTGAACCCACAACCTTTTGTGCTGCTAACACAATGCTGTACCACTGAGCCACAGGAACATGAGATGTAAAACTAAACTCAAACAACTTAAAAACTAACAAAAAAAATTGAGTGCTTCTCAATACTCAAATTGATGCTTCCTCATTTCCTCGCTCCGCCGTCCTCAAGCCTGTGACCCGGAAACTGATCAAACTCAGCCATCTTGAAGGTCATCTCACTTCTCTAATTGCACCACAAGGAGGTGAAAAACGAGAAGTGAGGAGGATTCCAGAGGAGCTATGAGCAAGGATACATGGGTGTGTCCCATGCAGGATTTTTTTCCTAATTTTTTATTTATTTTTTATATTTTATATTATTTATTGATACATATTGTAAGAGTTACAGAACCTCAGACACTTCTGAGATGGACAATGCACACAAAGTGTATTCAAATACAGACAGCTGTTTCTATATCGCACTGAGAGAAATTGCGGGAAAACTTCTCTTTCACCTATGCATTAGTTTCTTCTCATTCCCTTCCTTCCACTCACCCATCCTTCCCTTCATTTAGCTCATTCAGAATGGCCAAATAGTATAATATAATGTTCTACATGAATGCAAGTGATATTTACAGTAATGTTTGGTATCATTTGAATAGTCTCTGTGTGTCTGCTACAATGGTCTCATTCTTACAAGAAGTAAACTATAAGACGATACAGATCCTAAGAGATATTTGGCTCACTGTAGAGGGTGTGCCGTTTCCCAGTGTCTTTCATTCAAATTGTCAAAAGGTCCCAAAATATGTTAATTCGACTTGATCAATGCAAATTTAAATTGTTAGATCCTATCTCCATCTCCATGTCTGTCTGGGTCTGAAGTACTTAAAGAAATGTTGCAAGAGGATCAGGGCCTTCTGTAGCCGGAATGAGCCCATGGTACGAATGTGTCCACACACTTCGTACTATGTATTTTTCTCAAGTCAGGTATGCATCTTACTCTTAGAATCATCTTTGAGATTTGTATATCTTGCATTGATTTAATATCTTTGAATTAGCTGTATAATTGGCCTAATACATACACTACATTGCCAAAAGTATTGGGTCACCCCCTTCTAATGAAATGTTTGACTACTTTAGTAATTTCCATGAGTACAAATCTTAACGTTTAAGCATATAATGATATTCTAGGGAATTGTGTGCTTCTAATTTTATAGCAACAGTTTGGACAGGACCCTTTTCTATTCTAACATGACAGTGCTCCATGACAGTGCCAAAAATTCATCACCAAACACCAATGACTTGTACATTCATTATATGGACAAATGTACTGGGACACCCCCTTCTTTAGAAGAGAAAAAGGTACTTCTAAACTGTGGCAACAAAGAAATTCATGTTCTTAAAAATTTTATTTCCACCACTGTTGCAACATTTTTGAAGTGTATGAAATGACTGCATCCCATTTGTACAAGTCATTGGTGTTTGGTGATTAATTTTTGACTCAAGGTCTGCATTTAAAGTCACACCAGAGGTGTTATACTGGCTCAAATTGTTATAGGAATAGGATTAATGAGATTCAATACAATTAAAGAGCGAAATAGAATAATAAAATGTCAGATCTTCATATAGGCTGCATCCGAAAACTGAAAAATGTTGCCTTCGGAGGTAGTATTGCAAGGTAGGAAGTCATAAGGCACGTCCGAATCCAGAATTAGCTTCACTTCCTGTCTCATGAGATACCTTCATCGGATCGATTTTTGAAGGCAGCATAGATGTATCCTTCGCTGCCTTTGATATTCCACAATCCTGTGCGTTCCATTCCATGATGGTTGAGCTCAAAATTAAAGATGGCATCTGAAAGTTGCGTTTGGTGGTTAGTTTGTGTGTAAATGTATATTTCTGATTAACTTTTTGCACGTTTGATGTTATTTATAGCGAGAAATTAGTATTATAGTAATTAAATATTTATTTAGTTATCACCAAAACTCGTTCTATTTTGTTGTAGACAATTAAACCGTTACGCTGCCTCAGAAGCCTGTCCGAAATCAGTTTTGTGAGGTGCCTCATAAGGCAGCGAGGCAGCAGGTCAGCTCCCTATTTTTTTTGGATGCAGCCATAGCCTTAGTAATCCCGAAGTCATTGTTTGAAAAGGTCACATTGTAAAATAAGTCACACTTTTCAGGTGTGTTTGACTAGGGTTGGAGCTAAATTCTGCAGGACAGCGGCTCTCTAGGACCGAACTTGCCTATCCCCGTCTGTTGGAATTACAGCAGAAGGAGTTGTTTCGGACTCATTTCATGTGCTTCCTTATTTACTATCCTACCAAAACTTCCATACTCATACCACCAACAATTTCCCAGTGCCTTTTTAACACCCTTTTACATTGATTCTTTATTTGACTCCAAGACCTGAAATGGGCCTCCAGTTCAGTTCATGAAGCTCTCTGCCAAGGAGCGGATTATTTGAATCAGGTGTGTTGAATCAAGGAGACATGCAAAACATGGAATGGATCCCCAAGATTAGGATCATGAATCAGAGAGATCCATATAACTCAATGTATTGAACTTTCTCAGGGGTAAACAGTACATTATCTATCCATCCATCTATCTATCCACCCAGCCCCATCTATCTATCTATCTATCTATCTATCTATCTATCTATCTATCTATCTCTCTATCTATCTATCTATCTATCTATCTATCTATCTATCTATCTATCTATCTATCTATCCATCCATCCGTCCGTCCGTCCGTCTGTCTGTCTGTGTTTCTGTCTGTCTGTACGTCCATCCATCCATCCATCCATCCATCCATCCATCCATCTATCTATCCAATACAGCAAGGGGTACCCAAAATCGGTCCTGGAGGGCCGGTGCCCTGCAGAGTTTAGATCCAATCCCAATTATACACACCCGAACCAGCTAATCACGCTCTTACTAGGCATAGAAACTAGGCAGATATGTTGAGGCAAAGTTGGAACTAAACTCTGCAGGACACTGGCCCTTCAGGACTGAGTTTGGGTGCCCCTGCAATACAGGGATAAGCAACTCTGATGCAGAATTTAGTTCCATCCCTAATCAAACCCACCTGAAAACTCTACCCCAAATGTACAGGATTACCTGAAAATTGCAGGCAGGTGTTTAAGGGATGGAAGTGACATCTAGATATCTTTGCGTGATTTCTATCTGAGCGCGGGACCCACTGAAGCTCCGATGTAGTTTGAGACAGGAATCCATTCCATAGTTTATAGCTGTCCTGCTCTTTTCTCAGCGTAGCGGATGCTGCAGCAGTACTGTGCGTGCAGACGGTGAAGCGCGCACGGTAGTGAGAGGACTCGGCAGTAGGGGGACCTCCTATCCACCGCAACCCCGGCTTTAATTCCGTTCACACTGCGAGACCCCATATGAGTCCGCCGCTGAGATCCACGCAACCTGCACCGTTACGGATATAATGTTTTTAGCAGGCTGTTTTCCAGAAAGTACTGTGTTTATCTGCGCCGTGAAACTCTCGAGGTAAGGAGCGTGTACATAATTGACAGCTTAGTTTCATGCCATTGTTGGACGCTGTGTGTGCTTGGCTCGCGCACTGGTTTGGACGCAGGCTTTTGCAAGGATGATTTCCAGTACGCATATGTCAGTGGTGTCATTATGTGTTATTGTCTCATCTCTCACTGTTTTATCTGGTGGGAAGTGGTTTAATTCTCAACATGTCACCGCAATCGATCCTACGGCTGCAGGGAATTTGGACCGCACTCAAGCGACCATAAGGAGCATCAGCGAACTGTTGATTGTGAGACTATTTTAGTCTCCTCGTTGAATTTTAGACGTAGAACGAGAGAACATTATGGGTGTAATGTATTACACAGATTGACTTTAAAGTGTTTTATACGTCTACGCTTTTGGAGATTGAAGATATAAGGACGTGGGAATGTAGAAGTTATTACGCACGCATTAAATACAAGTACACAGGGAAAATCCTCAAAATAGAATTAATTGCTCTGTTTCTATAACATTACCTGTATCAGACTCGGGCGATTATGACGTCATGTAGTGTTGCGTTCTAGTGCGTAATTACATGGCAGGGTCAGTCACAGGCCTCCTTATTCTCAATAAAATGTCAAACCACAAAAAAAAAAAAAAAAAAAAAAGATTACATGGCAGGGGCGCGGAGAGGTTTCCGTGAAGTACATTGAACTGCTTGTGTTCTGTAACTCGTTTCATTTTATATTGACACACTTTTAGAGTAACACTCACTGTAAAACAATGTTTGTAACTATAGGAAAATGTATATATACAAATCTTATAGGACATTTAGCATATACGATAAAAAAATATGTATAAAAATGTATGCAATTTTCCTGTGAATTACTTTTTAAAAATGTTTTTATTATTTTGTTTATATAATGAATTAATTACCTTATAATTTAATGGAACATTTATATTAAACAAGTCAATTTATTAACGAGACAAAATGCAAACTTTTTGAAAAACAAATCTTGAAATTAGGTTTGTAGTATGAACTCCTTGTGACCAAAAATCTAAAACTCTCATGAATTTATTCTTATTATATATGCACACACAGTATGAATGAAGTACTTGGCATGTTCTTACAGAAATTACTTTGAGTCCGGAATGTGATTTTTAGCTCTGGAAATGTGTGGATTTATAAGTAGATTTTTATGATTAATATTAGTGGGTCACATTTCCTGTTACTATTTGTATCCAGTATGGATTGTTCTTTAAGAAATATAATATAGTAGATTCTACTTTGTAATAGAAAATTGAAGTGAAAGAATGAAGAAGTAAATTAATAAAATATGTGTAAAATATGTAAATTAATAAAATATGTTTCAATGTTTCCATTATATTTTTTAATCAAATCAAAATAAAATAAAATCACTTTTATTGTCACATCACCACAGCACATGTGCCTTGGTGAGTGAAATAATGTCCTAACTCTAAACATAACCCTCACACAAACTATTTTTTTTATACGGGAGACATATTCTCATACCTCCACAGACCACAATGCTGCAAATTCTTCATTATTAAGCTGCTTGCATATCTGTAGCTGCCAGGCTGACCGTTATACTTTTTCTCCTCATCACTTCAGCTGTCAGCCAGAACACATTGAGCATTAATCAAATATTTCCACTCTCATTCAGTATGAGTGGTAATAGGTTTCCAGTTCAGCTCTATAGAACGCTTTAGGACTTATACTTCCTACCGAAGAAATGCTTAAGTATTTAATTTGTTTATTATTTATAATGCACCCCATGAATGGCCATTTGCATCTTGAGTAAATTCATATTTTTAATTGAATTTATTTAAACATAAATGTGCATGTGGGGTGAGGGTTGTTTGTTTATAATGTGTACACACACACACGCACATGCACACTCATGCATGCTACAAACTCTATGCTGCAGGGGATTCAAATGGACCAAAGATGTTCTCTGAGAACTAAAGATGTTTCATATTTAAAATATTTTATTTTTAACCTAAGAGATGTGCACCTCTATTTCTCCCCTATCCATCTATCTATCTATTGACAGTTTAGCTGGCTGCCTGCAGGCATGATCATCAACAATGAATGTTTTTCTGAATATCTTTTATGAACACCATACATTGTATTTTGTTTGCAGAACTGTGTTAGTGTGTTAATCTCAAATAGAGAGCTTTCAAGGATGCTGCCTTGCATTTTTAAAAAAGACGTAGGATTGACTTTCCCTCAGAAATTGTTAGTAAATTTAACAAATAATTACAAAGAAATGGTCACATTGAGTTAAACATGAAACATGTAAGTAGAAAGACTGAAATACAAATTTCTTAAAACGTATTCCAGTAATATTTATTTGCAAAAAAAACGAAACATTTTTTTTTTACTGTGTAGTATTGAATAAACGTAACTGTGTGTGTGTAGTCCAGTGCCTTGTGATTGTTCTTCATCTTCACAGAGCCTGCGGCTACACTTATAGCCCTTACTGTACTTCAGTCTCTGTGTAGCCCCTGCCTTAGGGCAGATCTCATACGAGCTCCTTTACGCTGTAGTGTATACTTCAAATCTGATGTCAAGCCCTTTTCAGAAGTGTGTACTTCATGCCTATGGGGTAGTAAATTCACGCACTAATCATCCTTTTCAGCACAGTATCAAATCAAAAGTTTAGAGCCCTTTATCACAGTTGAGAAATACAATTCAGTCCCGCAGGGCCCTGCAGCTGAGCTCCGGAGCCATGATGACACTGGCAGTCGGGAACCTCTGTCAGCCTTCCCAAATCAATTTTTCCTTCAGTGTTCTGTCTTCTGCTGCCCAAGGGGGGCCATCTGAGAAGCCATCAGTCTCTTATTTCAGAATGATGGAGGAGAATTTAGAAAAGGTGGAATAAAGGACAAGTGAGGCTTTGAATGTTAAGACCAAGAACTCACTGATCTGAATTAGAATCACCCTTTTCGTACTTTTATTAGACAGGAAAGTGAAAGGTGATGGGAAATGATTTAAGAGAAAGAGGAACAAAATCAGTATGTATGTAATGTAGAAGCTTTCGTATTGAGGGGTGGTTGGGTGGTTCCAGAACCCCTTAAGAACCAAAAAATATCATATGGGAGACCTAGTTTCTTTTGTTTAATTTATAGAAGAAAAAATGCATTGACATAATTTAATTAGTGAAACTTTTCACTGGTGTTTAAAAGTTAAATAATTTTTTTGTTGTTGATGGAAATGTTTAAACACGCTTAAGTGCTGGGCAGGAAGAAATGGGACAGACAGTGGGGATCTTAAGAAGATAAGAAAAGTAACCATACAAATATTTGACCTCCTGATTTAATATTACAACAATTTTATTTTTAAAATCGATTTAGTATTTTCTACATTTTGCCTCTCTGTGAAAATATTTAATTATAAAATATTTTAAGGTGTTCTTGTTACAGTGTAATTATACACTTAAGTACTGAGTAATATTAATTAACTACATGTACTTACTATATGGTTTGGGTTAGGATTATGGTTTGGCTAAGGTGTTCTTGCATGTATGTTGCATTGTTATTTTAATAGTAAGTACATGTAACATGTATAACAAGAACATCTGTTACCGAATGTTAAAATGATAATAAAAAGCAATGTTTGTATAGGTAATTATTTTTAAACAATCTAAATAGCTAAAACCTTTTAAACTTAACATGGCACCTTAAAAGCATCCACTGCAATTTTATGTTTACAGAAAACAATACAATGAGAAATCAATTTGTATGGATGGAAATTAGGTTTGGGTAACACTTTAGATTTGGGAAAATTATGGAAAATTGGAGCTAAACTCCGAACAGTGATCCTCCAGGATTGATTTTGGACACCCCTGACATACAAGCATACTAGCAAGAATATTATGTACAATAAAGCTGAAAATGCTGAGTGACATAACACAACAAGAACATATTTGATATTTAACATGCAGCTGGGGTAGAATTTTGGACCAATGAGATCTCACTGTGGGCAGAGCTACCCAGCAAACAAATAGAAACCAAGTGACTGACAAAACGACATTGCTAAACTTAAATAAACATAGAATTGTTTTTGTTGGAGATGTGGCCTGGAGAGTATAGAACATGTGGGGATGTGAGCGACCCAGATTTGTGTACATGGTGTACATTTGTAGGGACATTTAAATGTCAGAGTGCAGTGAAGCATATATTTGCAATGGTGGGTTTATGACAATGACATGATTATCTTTAACATTTACAGTATTAATTGTCTGTATTGTCATTATTATAAACAAGGCTAATGTTAATTGCTGAGCTTTTGAACATTGTGTCTAGAACATAAAAGCTCTGTGTGTGTGTGTGTGTGTGTTTCATCTTCAACTGTCAGCATCACTGAGCATACACTGCATCCTTTAAACAAGGCAGTGGTTATATTTATGATGTGTGTGTGTGTGTTGTGTAAGGGAATGTAAACACACAGTAATGGCTTGGAGAAGACAGATATGCACTGCCATCAGTTCACGTCAGTGGACTCATTGGGTGCTAATGAATGTGATTTTACGCACAGACACGTGACTACAATGCAGCCTTCTTTGAAATTCTCTGGCATGACTCGGCACTGTCAGCCTCACAGCCCTGATCTGTCACTACCGTAACACCTATACAATCAAACACAACAAGAGAGAGGGACTTTGAAAAGAATAAAATGACAGAGAAAGACTGCAAGTTAAAAATGAGAAAGACAGAAAAAGAAAGGCAGATATTTCGAAATCGTTATTTTGAAGTCATACCATACAAATATTTGTTTGAAGAATAGACTAAAGTTAAAGTCATTATATCTTAATAAAACATAAATCTTTATATGTGCATGCATGTGTCAGATCTTTAGCATGTTTTACATGTTTTAATGGCAAGACACCCAATATTGAGTTGGCTTTGTGGGCTGCATGCAAAAACATACATACTGCATGACTAGTGTTGTCTGATTCACTGCTCATTCTTATGAGCTGGTTGTTTTAGTTAATCGAAGATCTAAAGATATAACAAAATACTCTTATACGCCAGATCCTTTTAATTGTTCAAAAAGACTCTCAGTCTTGTCTTGATGAATCCTTCACTGAATGAACATCATTATAATTACTTAGGCCTACTGTTTGAGTTTATTTGTAGTACCTGTTAGGGCCATTTTTCTAGTCGACTAATAGTAATTTACTTAAGCCATTAATCTTTAATATAGCCTATTCTGCACTCAAACACATACACAAAGCTTGCCACAGAGCACCCAAAAAACTATGACTATGAGTGTGTCAGAAAACCAGGCATCTCCCATAGAAAAAGGCAGCATAGGCAGTATTATTCAATCAGAGGAAAGAAGGAAGGACAGCATATTAAAGATGACATACAAATGCTGATGAGCTGAAAAGATATTTCAGTCCAGCTGAACAGTCAGAAGCGTCTGCTCTCCTCAGCTCTTTTGTGTGCATGAGAGAGGAGAGAGAGAGAGAGAGAGAGAGGGGGCTGAGAGGAGAGAGAGAGAGAGAGAGAGGAGCGAGTGTTGTCAAGTTGCCCATTGATGTTCATTTGCATCTTTAAAAAGTGGTGCCGCTCTGTTGCTTTGTGGGTTGATGTCCCACTAATTTCCAGAATCTCTTAAGGTATTTTCCTCTGTAAGTGGAAAAGTACAGTTCATGTGAGATTTATGAAAAGGGAACATTGAATAATTGATGAAGTGGAGGTGCTCTTCCCTGACTTGTTCTTCTGTAGCCCTGGTAGAACCTCAGGCACTTAATGCATTTAACTCTTAGAGAGGAACATGACAACAGGTTGCGTGTTGTGTGAAGCAGGGCAGAAACAAAAGATAAAGCTCAAAAGCAATGTAATTTAAATCTGACGTAACTCTTGTTCAGCTCTCTTGCATTGACCTGGTTTTAAGAATTTTTTTGAGGATATGTTTTTACATTTATTGGAGGTGTGAAGGAAAAAACACCTGGGGCCAGATTCAAGAAACTTAAAAATTACCCACTTTTTCTAATTTAAGAACAAATGTAAGAATATTTTGTAATCCCAAAAACATGTATAGAGAACTTAAGTCTTTCCAAGAATTGCACTTTAGAATGTTCTTACAAATTTAGAATGAGAAAATTTAAGAACTCTGAATAATAATTTCTTAGTGTGTTCTTTAATATTTTCATGAATCTGGCCCCTCCACAACTTAATTGTAAAAACCTTTCAGTCAAGGACTTTCTGCAGGCCTTAGACAAATCTTAAAGAGAACTTTAGAAGAAATCCCCACACTCTTACTTGCAAAAACTTTATTACAAAAACAGCTTAGAAACACCCTTAGAAGTTAGGGCTCACACAATTCAAAGTGCTACACAGGGTCCATTTGAGCAAGGCACGGTTGGCTGGAATGTACCCTGGATTAGATTCAGCCTGTGATAGATGTTCTTTTTCTCCAGCTGATTTTACACATATGCTTTGGTCTTGCAATTCCTTAGATAACTACTGGGCATTGGTTTTTAAGACTATTAGTGAGGCCCTGGGAGAGACACTCAGGTCCTGTTTTTAATAGCCATTTTTGGAACTCCCAGTGACTGTAACTTTAACAGCAACTCAGAGGGGCATTATTTCTTACACTTCTTTACTGGCCCGCAGAATAATTTTAAACTGTAAATTCCCCACCCAGCTAAAAAGCAGCAAAAATAAAAAGGAAACTGTAATTTTTACTGTTTTATTCCTTTAAAAAAAAAAACACCCTTAGGAAGGTCCTTGACCAAAGTGACCTTGTCAGTTTTTGCAAGCTACAACAGGTTTTTTTCCCCTGCATTTTCTTGTGTGAGGGAAAACATGTTTTATATTTTCATTAATTGTAAAGAAAGACACCTGTAAATTCATTTAAATGCATGTTTTCTGGAAAACAGTGCCATTTGGTGCAGAACATCAACGATTTGTTTTTCATTTTGAATTCATTCTCGATAAGGCAAAATATTGAAGTAGTCTCTTTTTAAAGTGTTCCAGTATGTACCACCTAGCAACACCCTAACATGGTTTGATGAGGTCAATGTCATCTCACTTTCCCGACATCCTATGTTTTGTGTTGTGATATTTGTGGAGCACTCATTTTCACCCCCCTAAACACACACACACACACACACACACACACACACACACACACTCTTGAAGTGCAGAGATTTGTGTAAGCGGTCGTGAGCAAGGATAATCTGCACTAGACAAGCTGTAAGAGGATGGGGAAGTGTGTGTCTGTCCCAGCTTAACACACACACACACACACACACACACACACACACACACACAATTTACATGCACACATGAACTGTAAATAATTAAAAGCTGATTAGGCCAGATCAAAATATACGATATATAGGTATACAAAAATGTTTGACCTGGCAAACTCTGCTAATAATGAAAACATGTACCTGTTGTGTTTCAACATGCAGGTTTAATATTTTGTAACCAGAGGGTTATCTAGATTGATAAAAGCAACATGGCTTGTGTTTTAGTGTGGTTCCTCAGCTGTGAAACCCATAGATAGTTTGTACCTGATACTGATAAAAGAGGTTTACCTCATGCTGTGATGTTTATAAGGACCCTGTCTCCCCCTACTCTACCTTTCCATCCCTCCATCCCTCAGAATTCCCTTGAGAAGAAACAACATTTACTTCATACCTGGTTGCTGATAGACTTGGCCTGTTGGTCAGAGAGAAAGAGAGTGAAAGAGGGACAGAGAGAAGAAAGAGACAAAGAGAGAAAACAGTAAGCATAGAGCAGACTTAAATGGACAGCTTACTCAAAAAATAAAAATGTCATTGTTTATTCTCTGTCATGTACTAAAAAACCTGTATGACTTTCTTCTTTGAAAGAGTTATTTATATAGTGTCTAAATAGGTACATGCAAAGCTATTTATAGTTTTTCCCTTAAAAGAGACTTCATTCTGTTTTAGTCTGCTTTTGTATGACTTTTTATATTACTGTATATTGGATGATATTGAATATTTAATTGTTCATGCTCATTTCTCCTTCTATATTTTTACATGTAGATTACCATCTATTCTTTTAAAAACAAAAAATTAGATAACACTGTTAACGCCATGTAGCTGAATCTTAGCAAATGTCAAAATTAATATTAATGTTTCATACTGTACCTTGTAATGCAGTGATGGGTCAATTATATCGTTTAAAATTATTGATTTTAGTTTTTGAGTTTATTTTATTTTAAGAAAATAAGGAAGAATTTATTAGTTAATGAAAATTAAAATAATTATTGGCTTATCAGTGTCAGCCAAAATTACAAATTTTGTGCATTCCTTTATTTTATAGTCCCCATCCACTTTCATTATATAGAAAAGGGCAGCATGGACATTCTGCTAAATCTTCTCTTTTTGTGTTCCACAAGAGAAAATCTTACAGGTTTGGAATGACATGAGGGTTATTACCCGACAACAGAATTTTGGATGAACTATTCCTTGAATGTGTACAGTAACTATACAGTATAGTAGTATACAGTATTTATCATCTAACATCTGTAAGGCTTTGTGTTTTTGTGGCTACAGGCATTCAGAACCAGTTTGATTTATAATCCCACACAGACGAAGCTCTAATGCTGCCATTCATTCTCTAACTGTGGATAGCAGGACAAGCGGCGTTTAGAACCGATATTTTAAAAGGTCTATCCATCCGCCTGACACAGACAATGAATATAAATGTTAAACAGTTCTGCTACTCACGCCACAGTCAGAGTAAAGTGAATGGAGAGTGCTGGTTATAGACTGCATTTGTTTAAGAAGCATTTCATGTGGATGAACTAGTGTGCTATAAAAATGTTATGGAGGGGTGGATGAGAAGTGCTGATGTAGATGTGACACACTCACTATATACTTGTGGCTCTCCGACATGCTGGGGTCTTAAGAGTCTGACAAATTTAATTTCACAGCCTGCAGAACACACATAAATGTGCATGTGTAAACACGCATAGATGCATGCAAACTGTAAGCATACTGACATTTACATGGACTGTTCTAGCATGAGTAGTCCCGGCATCCCCATGAATCCAACTAACTCAAGCATTACCAGAGCAAGAAAGAGAATAGCAGCTATATTAAATATAAGAACCTGTATGAACTGGTTCTTTTGGATTTATGACAAAAAAAAAAGATTACTGTGATGGTATCAGTCTGTAAAAAAAAAAACAGTAAAAAGTATTTTGTATATGCTCCAATGCACTTCAAAGAAGTCTGTGCTGTTCTTATTTTCATAAAAATCACAGTATTGCAATTTTGTCAGTGCTGTGGTAAAGGGGCCATGAAATGCAGTTTCAGTTTTTAATATCATGTTTTTTTCTCAAGGTTAGTTTATAAAGTTTTTTTGTATCAATAAAGGCAGTGCTTGAAGTGGGCCGTACACACCGGTACGTAGTACCGGCACGTCTATATTTGAGCCTTTAGAGTACCTGCACATTTTTGTGTGTACCGGCACTTCTGACATGTTGCCAGTACTCAGAGTAAAATCTTCAGGGTCTGGGTAATTAGGCTATATGATCCCATATATGATTAGAAATTATATAGAAACTATGTAAATCACACTACCCAGGCGGGATCACCTCTCGTCTCGACCAATCACGTGAATGAACGCAAGCAGAGTCGGTCTATTTCATTGTGTGGTGCGCGAGAGCATGTCAGGGGAGGCGCGGAGTAGAAGAATAATTATTATTATTGATTAATAATTTGAATCAGTACTTTATAAAGAAAATAATATCTTAAAATGAAAAGAAGCAGGCTTTTGAAATCACATCATTTTAAACCGCAAACTCCTGTAAAGTCTAAGCATCCAGTGAACGATTTTAAACAGTAAGCTCAAAACAGCGCTAATGCAGAGAAAACACGGTCTATTTCAACAGCGATTACAGAGAGAATAGTCACACGTCCAGAAATGTCAGTAAAATTATGCTTTTCAGCGTGTATTTGGCTTAAAAGCAAGAGTGTTTTATAATGAACGCTGATTGTGCGGTGGTCAGAGATTTAGCGATTCTGAATGGAACCGTATATTAAAGGCAGGCGATTTAGTGGTATTTTGCATCCCCTGTGGTCCTGTTTGGTATTGCAGCTTGACTTGTGCTAATTTGTATTGAAAACTTTTATTTAATTATTGATTGTGGTACTATACATACATTGTGAATTATTAAAAGTACTTATTTATTTAATATAAATATGAGTGAAATATTATGTCGGGTGAGTACCGGCACTTCTTTTTTTTCCTTCAAGCACTGAATAAAGGTCCAATATTTTTGAAAATGATAATTTTCCATTCTCATTTTCACTCTCTGTGAAACATTTGCTCAACTTCATGGGCTGTTTATATATGTGTGTGTGTGTGTGTGTGTGTGTGTATACAGTATCTCACAGAAGTGAGTACACCCCTCACATTTTAGTAAATATTTTATTATATATTTTCATGTGACAACGCTGAAGAAATGACACTTTGCTACAGTGTAAAGTAGTGAGTGTACAGCTTGTATAACAGTGTAAATTTGCTGTCCCTTCAAAATAACTCAACACACAGCCAGTAATGGCTGTGGCTCTTCCACTCCTCCATGATGACATCATGGAACTGGTGGATGTTAGAGAATTTGAGCTCCTCCACCTTCCGTTTGAGGATGCCCCACAGATTACCTTTACCCTCAGCTTCTTTAGCAAGGTAGTGGTCATCTTGGAGGTGTGTTTGGGGTCATTATCATGTTGGAATACTGCCCTGCGGCCCAGTCTCCGAAGGGAGGGGATCATGCTCTGCTTCAGTATGTCACAGTACATGTTGGCATTCATGGCTCCCTCAATGAACTGTAGCTCCCCAATGCCGGCCCCAGACCATGACACTCCCACCACCATGCTTGACGGTAGGCAAGACTTGTATTTGTACTCCTCACCTGGTTGCCGCCACACATGCTTGACACCATCTGAACCAAATAAGTTTATCTTAGCAAACTGTTTGTGGGCTTTCTTGTGCATCATCTTTAGAAGAGGCTTCCTTCTGGGATGACAGCCATGTAGACCAATTTGATGCAGTGTGTGGTGGATGGTCTGAGCACTGACAGGCTGACCCCCCACCCCTTCAACTTCTGCAGCAATCCTGGCAGCACTCATACATCTATTTCCCAAACACAACCTCTGGATATGACGCTGAGCACGTGCACACAACTTCTTTGGTCGACTATGGCGAGGCCTGTTCTGAGTGGAACCTGTCCTGTTAATCCGCTGTATGGTCTTGGCCACCGCGTTGCAGCTCAGTTTCAGGGTCTTGGCAATTTTCTTATAACCTATGCCATTTTTATGTAGAGCAACAATTCTTTTTTTTTTAGATCCTCAGAGAGTTCTTTGCCATGAGGTGCCATGTTGAACTTCCAGTGACCAGTATGAGAGAGTGAGAGCAATAACACCAAATTTAACACACCTGCTCCCATTCACACCTGAGACCTTGTAACATTAATGAGTCACTTGACACCGGGTAGAGAAAATGGCTAATTGGGCACAATTTGGACATTTTAATTTAGTGGTGTACTCACTTTTGTGGCCAGCGGTTTAGACATTAATGGCTGTGTGTTGAGTTATTTTGAGGGGACAGCAAATGTACACTGTTATACAAGCTGTACACTCACTACTTTACATTGCAGCAATGTGTCATTTCTTTAGTGTTGTCACATGAAAAAATATAATAAAATATTTACAAAAATGTGAGGGGTGTACTCACTTCTGTGATATACTGTACAAACACACACACACACCCACATACAGTGTATGTAAAGTAGAGATGAACATCTAGAAATATTTTATCATTTTCTTTCTTAAAAAAAATCCTACTGCTTGGTTAATTTGGTTATTAATATAATTAATATTAATATATATATGTATGTATGTGTATGTATATAAATTGAACTTTACATTTTCTTCCCTCACTTTTTTTATGGTTGACATTTTCTGTGGACCCCTGGTGGTCCTGGAGGCCAGTTTGAAAACCCCCATTGGGTGTTTGTTGATTTTGTGAATGTGTGTGTAATTGTGCTGACATTTACTTACTTCCTGTTTGCTGAGGATTACCTGCAGTGCTGTCAATTTGGCAGTAGCTCTGTCCCTCTCCCTCTCTCACACACATACACACTCACACACTATCAAACTAATGCTCACACCAGTGGGGTTTAGTTTCGGTTTTATTTTTTGGCTACCAAATGTTTCCACCCTCAAAAAAGAGTGTTAACATATGCCATGGGATTGTGTAAACACAACTTCTTGTGGTGCCAAACATTAAATGACTTAAATCTGTTGAATTTGGCAGCCTATTTCCTACTTGTGTGGGAGAAAAATAAAAGCTGAAGTCTTGAAAAAGTCAGAACTGTCTGGCGACACTCGTTTGTTTACATCCCAAAACTAGATCTGCTTTTCCTGAAGGAAATACCAGCGCTTGCAAGGCAGCAAAAGAGCAGTGTTTAAAATTTTAGGTAAGTTTTAGACTTAGGTTCTGTGTAAAGAAACAAAAAAGGCCACAATTTAGAAAGTAAATCAACTTACACTATCATTCTAAAGTTTTTGTGGATATATAAAGTTTTGTGGATATATAAAGTTCTAAAGTGTTTGTGGATATATAAATGCATCATTCATTCATCATTCATCATTCATTCATTACACTATCATTCTAAAGTTTTTGTGGATGCGTTGCATTGATCAAAAAGACAAGTATAAACATTTATAAAATTACAACAGATTTCTATTTCAAATAAATGTTGTTCTTGTGAGCTTTCTATTCATCATAGCCTATATAAGGGAAAACCTTTTTGCACAAATATTTCACTATATTAGTCTTGTATTGTATTTTGATCAAATAAACGCAGCCTCGGTGAGCATTAGAGACGTCTTGTAAAGAGTTGTAAAAATCTCCCTGACCCCAAAATGTTACCCCCGGTTTCACAGACAAGGTTTAAGCTAGTCCCAGACTAAAATGCATGTTTGAGCTGTCCCCTATTTTAAAATAGGTCAGTGTCATTGTTCTGTGTCAAGATGCAAACCTTAATGTTTTCTTCCAAGGCATTTTTGTAAAAGTTGCTTAAATATCTTAATTTAACTAAGGCCTAGTCCTGGCTTAAGCTAAGCCCCATTTGTGAAACTGGGCCTTAAAACAGTAATGTACTAAAAAAGACCAATCACAATTTGTTATGCAAATATTATGCTGACATATTTATACAGAGTAGACTTTTATTTCAACAACGCTTTCCAGCATTGACCTAGTCAGACTCTTGAACGTCCCGTCCACTCTCTCTGACTTTCTCTGACTCTATTATTACAAAGCAATAATGTGTTAATTCAAAAACAGGGCATTGGGGACCCATCAGTCCGTGTCTATGAGTGCCTGTGTGCCAACGTGATGTAAGAGGTCAAATTTCAGAGCCTTATTGAACAGCACTCTGGAGGAAACGGCACAAACTGGAAAATGATTGGGATGCTAGATGAAGATGAATGATTAGAAGCGTGTGAAACAGATGGAAGGAGGCGATGCAGAGAAATAGAGAGAGATTGAAATGGCACTCCGGTGAAAAACGGGTTTATAGAGGTTTGAAAGTTTAATGTGAATGTCTGTCATGTCCTTCTCCCTGAATGTCATCTCTCCCATCCTCCTCAAGTGTTCTAGTTTCTCTACTTCCTATGAAAAAGGAACTTATTTATTGTGGATTTGTGTGCATTTCATCATGGGTCTCTGTGTCTTATAATAAGGTGGTAACCGATTTAGCCAATCAGCAGACTGTATTATATCTACAACAGCCAGAACACAGGGGGGACTTGAGTCTGACAGATGGCTGTGTTGTGTGTGTGTGTGTGCACATGCTTGTTCACACTTTGCCTTTGTCGCGGGAATGAATGTCGCAGCTTTATCTGTGTATTCGAGCATATTTTTATTTGTTTGTATTTACACATGCATATGTGTTTACACTGTATCATTCAGTCATAAGTAGTGGATGTGCGTGTAAGTGTGTGCATGTCTGTGTGTGTGTGTGTTGGCTCAAGATCCAGAAATGCCAGGAGGTCCGTGTGTAACAGATACATCAGTGTGTTTTTCAGAGCAGCCGTTGACCACCCTGCACTCCACACATCCCTGCAGGTCAGTGCCTCTGCCCTCTGCACACACCAGCCAGTCAACAGACCCCTCTATGGCAAATATACAATGAAATGAAGTCGGAAAAGGAAGTCACTATGGACTACAACACAGTTGTGACCATTTGTGAGTCATAGAGTAAAAGGCCGATTTCACAAGATGCGTTCGTTGTGTAATAGCATGCACTAGATGGACTTCTTGCAATGTTGAAATTTAGTTCAAGATACCATGTCAAGTTAAGTCAAATCATCTTTATATAGAGCTTTATAGAATTTGTGGATTTGTTCAAAACAGCTTCACAGTAATAAACAGGAAAATAACAGAATTGGTGATGTAAACTTCTTCGAGTATAAGATTAACATTTAAATTCTGCTGCATAGCAGCTCTATGAAGACAACAGAGTCATTATTTACCTCAAGTTTAGTGTTGATTTAGTTCAATAACTGTGTAGTTTATTACTTCTTATTAGTTCGATTCAGCTATAAACCGCTTTACAGAAAGGCATACAGTATGTTGTTATTCAGCTCAAGTCAGTTGGAAGGTGATTGTGTTCAGTAACCGTGTTGATGTTGTTCATCAATTATAATATACATTTGATTATTTAGCTCTAAAGCAGCTCTACCGAAGAGTAGTCTTATTATCCATTAGAGTCTTATTATCCAGCTCAATTTAGTTCAAGATTTGTTGCCATCCGAAGGTGTCAGTGCAGTCATATTGATAATATTACTGGATATCACGTGTTTTTTAGACCTCAACTATGCTAGCCAATGGTGACAGTGGCAAGGAACCAAAACTCCATCAGGTAACAAACCAGTTAATCTTTTGAAAATGTGGTTCAACTCTATATGCAAAACTTGTTTTGTAGTGTTAATAATAATAATACATTTTACCAGTGACAGACTGAAAGAAAATACAGTTAAATTTTCTGACATAGACATAGTTTTACATGACAATATTCATCTTGGTGTGATCAGGCCTTTAAGCTTGTCACTATGATGTTAGGGTTTGTGGTTACGTGCCTGTTGTGAATTTTAGCAATTTGCTTTGCAGTTGCTAAAATGTTCCAGTTATAGGTATTTTTAGTGGTTTTAGCGTGTTGCTATATGGTTGCTAGAGTAAGTTGATTGCTAGGTCATTTCCATTGCTAGGTTGTTCTGGTCGGTTATTGGCTCAAAAGTGTCCATCCCTGAGTCTCTTGTTATACCCCTACTGCCAAATATTTATTTCACTACAGAAAGAACACCAAGTGTTGCTCAGGAACACTAAGTTTTTTTTTACTAAAATTAGTCAGACTTCTACTTATCTATGTTTAGGGAACTGCTTCACTGCTGAACTGTTTATTATTTTATAACGAGGCAGATAAAAGAGAGGAGTCGGAAGTTACTGGGGAAAGTAATAGAGTATAAATTGTTTTTTTTTTTTGTACTAACTTTCGTTTGTACATTTTCAAGAAAATCTGGTACATGAATGTAATCTGCTGCTTGTTTGCTGTTATGCAGCCATATTTGTCTTTCTCTCAGCATACACAAACACACACTCACTCCCGCCATATGACATTTTCCTCCTACAGATCTGTCTCTGACACACTGACATGGATATCTAATAACTCATAATGCCCTGGACGCCAACTCCAAACATAACTTATCAAATGCTAACGAGTAAAATTTCAGAGAAATTAAATTATCAACAGGAGGCATTAATTTGTGCGTTATCCAATGTGCAATTATTTTAATGAGGTCATGTGGATTACCATTTTTTTATTTATCCGTTTTTTTTTTTAAGAGAATGTTATCACGATTATTGTACATATTTTCAAGAAGATAATATTTTATCATGGAAAGTAAATATATATACTTGAATGGTAGAAACATGGAGGATGAAAAAAAGGTTTTTTTATAGGTGTTTTTTTTTCTTCCCACAAATCCTTGTTACATTTGTTCTAAATATATTCAATGCTATTTTTGTTGATGTGTTTGTATTCATGATAATTCAAGTGAATTAATGGTTGAATATTTGAATTATTAATTCAGTTTAAATGTAGAAAGCATATTTCAGAGAAAAACATCAAGATAGCATCAGGATATACCCAAATACGCAGGGTAAGAAATGTGTATATTTCTCTAAATGTTTCTTTTTTTCTAGAAATCTTTTCTATTAAGGAGCAATATTTGCTCACTGGAATTGATTTCCGGGGGCATTTTTTACCTTTTCAAAGTTCTATAGTTTTTGTGAAAGTGCATAAGTTATAATCACTGAAGTTGTCTACATCATGAAATCAATCAATCTTTTACATACTCTTTTCTGCACTTTGTTGAAATGATGAGGATGATAGAATTCACGAATTCAGTCAGTAGGACAATTCAAAACACTTCTGATTGGACATCACATGCTCAATGCTGCAAACCATGCTTAAAAAGCAAATCGTCTGTAAATATAATGCTACATTTGACACTTTTCATTAATTTCACATTTAATTTTACTCATGACAGCAATAATCGATTTAGCTTAAATGTGCAGGGCATTTTTTTTTTACCATTATGTTAAATTCGGTGGCATTTTTGTTTATTTTGGTGGAATTTTGCCCCAAATCCTGATTAACTTCCAACACTGCATGTACGTTATATCTGTGTATATTTTCAATCAGTACCATGGACAGCAGCAACCCATATATTTTACAATCGGGTCCAAAGGTTTTTCTATTTTGCATTTTAT
This sequence comes from Gymnocypris eckloni scoliostomus, assembly GCA_027564155.1. Lineage (NCBI taxonomy): Eukaryota > Metazoa > Chordata > Actinopteri > Cypriniformes > Cyprinidae > Gymnocypris > Gymnocypris eckloni. The sequence goes on along the minus strand of CM050436.1, from coordinate 10,552,182 downwards.
AGTATAATAAAAAAGAAGATTAATTACAAATTGTACTGCAGTTGTATCAGCATAACATTTTGAGTGAAAATTGTTCAATTTAAAAATGAATGGACATTTCTGAATGTCTAATTTGGTATTTGGTTCACCCTTCTGTTTAAATAATAACAACAACAACAACAACAGAGCTGCATAGACTTCATTAGTTTGTGTGAAAGCATGACATTCAGCATGATTTGTACTAGATGCCGTTTGAAACCTTCTTAAATGAGTTTACATGGCTACTGTCAAAAATGTGCATATTTTATTAGAGACTTAAAAATATTGCAGAATATTAAATATGTATAATTTGATTAAATATTGAAATAAGTATGTTTATTTGTTTTAAATTGTTCAAAATTTAGATTATTTCTAGGTTTAAATTATTTTTAAGTGTGGTCTTTCTTTGTACCCCGCTCGTGGGGCATCTTTTGGCAGTGATTAACTGGCATTGACAAGATTCAGTGCCGGAGGATCATGATCTGAACTCACACACACTCGCAGAACATCCTCAGAGACTGAGAGTTGACAGATCGGACGTGGCTGTCATCCCACTGTCCTCACGGACTTCTTTTGTGTATGTATACATCAGAGACAAGATAAGATCAAGCTATTGTGTGTTTTTCTTTTTGAAGCGATTGTAGTGTGGACTGCATTACGAATGGATCTAGGTTATGCACAACTCAATGCAGATGTTGGCTACGATGATTCAGGTAGAGCTTTTGTTGGCTGTGTAGATGACAAATCATGTTTGTGTATGCACACAGCAGCTGACTGTATACGTGTGTGTGGAGGGTCATATTCATATCACATGCAAATCACATGCAAATTTCTGCAGAGTGAAGTCACTGCGTAAACCATTTGTCTCTCTCTGTTTAGTTGCACTCTCACATCTATGAATCTTATTTATATTCTCCTGTTGATTTATCTGAATATATTTATTAATATTAATATGATTTTAATGTTCATAAATATCATATTAATAAAAATTCCACCCCTGAAGTCCATATAAATATTAGTAAAATAAATTCTGACTCATTTTTACTCTTCAACATACATTCATTTAAAATAACAAAAATAATAACAGTAATAGTTTGTTGCGTACGTTTTAAATTTTTCATTTGTACAAAATGATAAATGTAATGCACATTTGGATTATTGTGTGTGTGTGTGTGTGTGTGTGTGTGTGTGTGTGCATATACATTTATATGTTTTGTTACAATTTGTTTGGTATTTTTACTATTTCTAATTATTAGAATATTAAGTAAAAATCATGTTCAATTAAGGTATTTTGTAAATTTCTTACCATAAATATCAAAACATTTTTGATTAGTAATATGCATTGCTAAGAACTTAATTTGGACCACTTTAAAGGCGACGTGTTTTTGTTTTGTTCAATATTTGGATTTTTTTTTTGCATCCTCAGCTTCCAGATATTCAAATAGTTGTATCGGCCAAATATTGTCCGATCCTAACAAAAAATGATGCACCTTATGCATAAATCGCAATTTCGAAAAAATGACGCTTAAGACTGGTTTTGTGGTTCAGGGTCACATATATGGAAATACCGAAGAAGCTGTTTTTTTATTATTTATTTTGTTTCAATAAATTATCATCTTGGAATCTTACAAACAAACAAACAAACGACACACACACACACACACACAAACCAAAAATGCAAATGAGATTAGATTACTTGAAGTAACAAATGAAACATCAAGGCATGTGCAAAGCTGAAAGATGCAGGCCAGAGTGCAGACTAATGGCAGTTTCTCTCCGGCTGCTGACACACTGACTGTAGCTTTGAGCGACAGTTATGCTGTAATGACTCAGTACCTCTGAGTGCACTTTTTCCACCTCATTTTTTCATCTGTTATTATTTACTTTACTTTCAGAGAAAAGTTGCCCCTCGGGCAACAATGCATCTCTGTCAGCAGCTATGAAAAACATATGAGCCTTCAGGTACACACACACACACACACACACACACACTCATACCCACACACACAAACACACTCATACCCACACAGCAAGTGTTAAAGAGATAATCACATCAGTCTCCTTACATTTCCTCTCTCCAAAAGTCGATCTAACATCAATGATTCAATTAGAGAGAGGGGAGTAGATACTATGCTAAAAGTAATATGATGTAGGGTAGGCTATCCCTATTGCAGCAGGTTGTAGGCTCAAGAGAGTGTGGTTGTTGCCTAGATGCACCCTTAACTGGCCTACAGTGCTCGAAAGCGAGGTTTCAGCACAAACGTCCCAGCACGATTGACACACTTGGAATGGATTAACGAACAGCAGTTAATCCATTTTGTAATCTTGTTTATAAAGAAGGGATGACTGCAGCACGCGGAGCTGTAAACCAGCGGGAGACATTTTAAGGTCAGCGTTTTCTGCTGACAATTGACTCTTTCTGTGTTCAATGTTCGCGCCTGCATTGCCGCTTTACTCAGAATCCTCAGTATGTGAGAGCCAGCTGAATGGGAAGCTCTGGAGCTCACCCAGGTTTTAATATCCTGTCTCTGAATTTCTGTTTTATATTCTTTCATAAATTCTTATTTCCATAAAATTCCAGTAAATTTCACTTTTACTGAGCCATCTCCTCCTTGTGTATGATTTCTTTACGTCTCACACCCTGAAATATGCGGAATTGATCAATCAATCAAGTACATTTCAATAAATCTGCAGTGTGCTAATAAAGACACTCCCTGCAACTGAATTGAAAACTGAAACTTAAATGAAAATGTCTGTACTATACAGGTGCTGGTCATATAATTAGAATATCATCAAAAAGTTGATTTATTTCACTAATTCCATTCAAAAAGTGAAACTTGTATAATGTATACATTCATTCCACACATACTGATATATTTCAATTGTTTATTTCTTTTAATTTTGATGATTATAACTGACAACTAATGAAAACCCCAAATTCAGTATCTCAGAAAATTAGAATATTGTGAAAAGGTTCAATATTGAAGACACCTGATGCCACACTCTAATCAGCTAATTAACTCAAAACACCTGCAAAGGCTTTTAAATGGTCTCTCAGTCTAGTTCTGTAGGCTACACAATCATGGGGAAGACTGCTGACTTGACAGTTGCCCAAAAGACGACCATTGACACCTTGCACAAGGAGGGCAAGACACAAAAGGTCATTGCAAAAGAGGCTGGCTGTTCACAGAGCTCTGTGTCCAAGCACATTAATAGAGAGGCGAAGGAAGGAAAAGATGTGGTAGAAAAAGTGTACAAGCAATAGGGATAACCGCACCCTGGAGAGGATTGTGAAACAAAACCCATTCAAAATGGGGGATATTCACAAAGAGTGGACTGCAGCTGGAGTCAGTGCTTCAAGAACCACTACGCACAGACGTATGCAAGACGTTTCAGCTGTCGCATTCCTTGTGTCAAACCACTCTTGAACAACAGACAGCGTCAGAAGCGTCTCGCCTGGGCTAAAAACAAAAAGGACTGGACTGCTGCTGAGTGGTCCAAAGTTATGTTCTCTGATGAAGGTCAATTTTGCATTTCCTTTGGAAATCAGGGTCCCAGAGTCTGGAGGAAGAGAGGAGAGGCACAGAATCCACGTTGCTTGAGGTCCAGTGTAAAGTTTCCACAGTCAGTGATGGTTTGGGGTGCCATGTCATCTGCTGGTGTTGGTCCACTGTGTTTTCTGAGGTCCAAGGTCAACGCAGCCTTCCTGCTGCTGACCAACTTTATGGAGTTGCAGATTTCATTTTCCAACAGGACTTGGCAACTGCACACAGTGCCAAAGCTACCAGTACCTGGTTTAAGGACCATGGTATCCCTGTTCTTAATTGGCCAGCAAACTCGCCTGATCTTAACCCCATAGAAAATCTATGGGGTATTGTGAAGAGGAAGATGCGGTATGCCAGACCCAACAATGCAGAAGAGCCGAAGGCCACTATCAGAGCAACCTGGGCTCTCATAACACCTGAGCAGTGCCACAGACTGATCGACTCCATGCCACGCCGCATTGCTGCAGTAATTCAGGCAAAAGGAGCCCCAACTAAGTATTGAGTGCTGTACATGCTCATACTTTTCATGTTCATACTTTTCAGTTGGCCAGGATTTCTAAAAAATCTTTTCTTTGTATTGGTCTTAAGTAATATTCTAATTTTCTGAGATACTGAATTTGTTTTTTTTATTAGTTGTCAGTTATAATCATCAAAATTAAAAGAAATAAACACTTGAAATATATCAGTCTGTGTGGAATGAATGTATTCAATTTTTAAATGGAATTAGTGAAATAAATCAACTTTTTGATGATATTCTTATTATATGACCAGCACCTGTGTGTGTGTGTATATATATATATATATATATATATTAATGTTTGTATTTGTGTATATATAGTAATAAAAACTAACAAAACATTACTCATATATATTAACTAATATACTGTATAACTAATAGAAATTACTAAAGAATCTAAAATAAAAATGAATCATTAAATTAGCTGTTTGCATTAAACATTGTGAATATTAACATTGTGAATATTATTTTAAAACAATTTTAATGTGGCCAGTAAATTAAAAAAATTAAATGAGCATGTTATTCAATTTTTATTACTGAGATATCATTGATTTAAATTTATAGTGTCAGGAAAATCACTCCAAATGAATGTAATGCAGTGCTGATTGCTAAATGCACAGTTATTTAATAAAGCATGATGCTAGGTGACTCATAAATGTTGCATACTTAATCATAAGAACACACACACAGTCTCTAACCTTTCCCCTCGTGATCTTTAGTAATCAGCATGCTTAAGGTCAGAATAAAGGTCACACTGACGTCTCTTCCAGCTTCACACACACTTCTGAAGAATTGCATGAAATGTGGTAAAATGTTTATCAGCAATATATATATATACAGTTACTTTAAAATCATTTGAAGATTCATCAAAACATTCTCGCATACAAATTTCAGCAATCATCTGATGAAGAAAATTGAATGGGGCAATCATCCATCATGAGGCAGGGCCGCTGTCACTGCTGCAACCCTGTCATGGTGATGAGATATGGCAATTACTTTAATAAATCTGGATGGCTTAACCTCATTAGAATGTCACTAAGACTAGCTGCCCGCTGGGATTTGCGTTTAGAGACTCAAAGATTTGGGTTTATGAGAAATGCCATTACTGGCCCGTTCTGATTGATAGTTCTGTGCTAATATTCAAGTATACAGGCTGCAAGCACATTTGCATACACACATGTTCAGACACACACACCACTCATTTGATCGTGCTAAATGATTTAGCTGTAAGAGGCTCATGGTTTCTACTATTTCATTAATACTTTTCATCATCTTACAGATTTAATCCAGCAGCTATAGTTTTGGTTTGTGCGTTTTTATGGTCTGTGTGAAGTATAATGTTTAACCCACACATAAGCACACAGCAGCTTGCTGTGGATGTAAAACGGAGTTATGTATTTCAATTTCATATAAAATTTTCATCAATTTGGAATGCAACGTTTTAACATAAGCAAACTAATAAACTCAATGTGATGTATATTTTTCAGTCTGTAAATGATAACATTACTGTTATAGTACTAATAATTTTATTTTCTGTAATTTTTTATTTTCACTGTTTATTTATAAAGTGAATATTTAAAATGCAATTTAATCAGATGTTTTGGTTTCATACATTTTAAACAAATAAATAGCTTGTTTCATTTCGAATTTAAATCAAATCAAACCGATGCAAATTGTTCAGATTAAAGTATGACCAGTGTCTGATTTGTAACGGAAACTCAACATTATTTCATTCGGTATGATTTGTGCCCCTTGCCATCTTAAAAATTTGACAAAACTGAATGAGTTCAGGCCTAAATATTTTAGTTTACTTGCATGTGGATTGTCCTTGTGCTACTTTCCATTCTCCCTCTAGCTGAGCGTCTTCATCCCTCGTATTTTTTACGATGGTAATTTCTCTCGGGTGCGACTAACAAAAATCCCAGGCCATTCGAGAAAAGAAAAAAGTATCCGCGACTCAGAAACTCTGTGGTTCAACAAAAGACACCGGCTTATATCGTGGTCTAAACCAATCAGAGTCTGATTGGCCGTGGTCCAGATATTCCTGTATGTGTTTGACAAACCACGTGTGCTGCTGCAGTCAGACAGAGAGAAAGAGGTGAGTAGTAGAAATGCGTGCAGTGTTGCCAACTTAGCGACATTTAGCGCCTTTGTAGACCCCCATAGCAACTTTTTGTTTTTCCAAAAAAAGCAACTAGTGACAAATCGAGTCTCTCAGAGTGTCTCTGTGATCGCAGCAACGGCGTGAGATCAGCGCGCTTTCTCTGCATCTGCTCTGTTCAGCAAGCGTCTGAGGAGCCCGTTCAGTTAAAACAGATATTATTGCTTCTCTAAATGTACATGCAAATATAGAAGAAATCACAGCACAGGAATTGTCTTGTCTTATATTGTTTCTTATTTGATTTCATCAGACAACGGCTCAATACAATTATAAATTAGTATTTTTGTGCAGACTAGTTTCTTGGAAGGGAGAGCTGGTTATGAATTCTTAAAGGGACGTGTTTCAGTCATTATTTCATATTTATCCTGTTGACTGACAACATAAACAGTCAAATATATAAAGTAAAACAGTTTTATTGAGAATTTGGCTGCATTAAAATACAGTATGAGCACAGAGAGACGATTAGACAGAACAGAACAGTTATTTTTTTCTTTACTTTACTTTGTCATTTAGCAGACGCTTTTATCCAAAGCGGCTTACAAATAAGAAGTAACTCAAATTAAAAGTTAAAACTATACATATTATATACACACATTTAAGAAGATAAAGACATGAAATAAACATGACAAATGCATACAACATTTCAAAACTAAACATTTAAATGAAAATAAAGCAAAAAAAAAAATCAAAATATTAAATCAAGAAAAGGTATGAGTATAAAAATGCTTCTAACATAACACTAAAGGCCTAAGTATACTTCTTTTTTGCATAGTAAGAATTGGTTATAAAAACTGTAAATACTTATTTTTTTCATTATGTTTAGTGCAATTATTTAGTAGTCTGTGGTGGGATGGGAATCTGATAAGACTCAGTGTAGAGGGGGCAAGTCTGGAAGATGTTGATGCTAGAGAGAGTGTGGTCAGCTGGTTTAGCCAAGGATAAAGATCAAGAAGGCCAAACTACAGGAGTTGGCCATTCGAGGGGCATGTGACTGCAATGGAGGATAGTCCATAATACATTGAGCCATGAGATGTTCAGTTTGACGCCCTTAAAACACTTAATTTAGATTTTATTTATCTTGAGATGTTTTAAGTTTAAATCTCTACTCAGTGAAGCACTTTAAGCGCCAACACTTTTTCAGTAAGTTACCTTTCTTGTAGAATTGTGCTTCAAATAAAGAACTTTATGTTGACCAGATTGTTAGTTAGTCGTTTACTAGTCAATATTGCCTATATAAAAATTTGTGTGCACCTAACGTTTGTGCCAGTGCATCTAAGAAAAAAAGTTAGGCGCTCCAGTGCACCCAGTGCAAAAAGTTAGTCTAGAGCCCTGCTCAGGGTGTATCTTCTCTCAGGCTAATCGACTAAAATTAAACCTTACTATATTGGCTGAATGCACAAGATTGAGTGCAAATAAATCAGAGATGTGAATGGCATTCTCCTGCCTCATGGTATTTTAGCTATCCTTTTTGTTCCCCTTTAAGTACACTCCTAAGCAGGCTCGTGCAGAAGGGGGGGCTTTGGGGGCTCGAGCCCCTGCCCTTTTTAAAATTTACTCAAAAGTGCCCCTCTCGGACAAATAGCAATGATATTGTGGTCAATAAAACAAAATGCATTTTAATTCTAATTTACATGACCATTTGTACAAAAAGTAACTAATCACTCAAAAGTCGGAAAATTCCTGTTTATGTTTTACATATCTGTTAATCTGAGGCGTAGCTATGGGTTTGGTGCGTTTTGCTCGACTGACTGATATTCCCAGTAACCCCTCACTGCAGAACAAAGATCCAGGGGCGGAGTGGGATCCACATCTAGGGGGTGGAGATGGGTAGGTTTAGGGGTTGGAATGGGTGGGTTTAGGGATCAGGGGGTGGAGACGGGTAGGTTTAGGTATATGTAAGGTGGGAGGAGTTGGATCTAGATCCAACCACGCCCGTGAATCTTGTGTTCAATATTTGAATGATCAGTGTATGACATCACAGTATCGCGAGAGCCATAAGAGAGCAGATGGAGTCATAAACTGATCATTCTGCGCAGCGCCGCTTCAAGTCGAACACACTTATAGACTCTCAAAGCCATATATGGTTCTTTCAGTGAGTGCCTATGGGTCGATGGAAGGAAAAAATAAACCAAACAATATTTTAAACCTTTTTCATCAACTCTAATGTGTTGATTTATTTACAAATGCGGGAGAAAGACTCAGGAGACACAAGTGCAAAATGAGGAACACCTGTGTCTGATTGCAGTAATTGGCGTGGAGACCAGATAAAAGCCACCGTGAAACAGGAGTTCCTCATTTGCACTTGACCCACTTACTTACGCTGTCTCCTGAGTCTTTCTCCGCTGCAGACTCTACCTCCCGCCCTCCTTTTAGAATGTTACATGATTCATCAATGTCCATTAGTCATGTAAGCTAGTTATAATACACCAACCAATCATGATCTGGCACACGAATTTCAAATTTCATTGGACAATATGTGAAGTGGAGTGGTTATTTTCCATTCTTATTCATAAATCGGTTGAAAATTACATGGGACCGACGAGCTTATTTGTGGAGCGATCTGGGATTTGTCTCATTTTATACATCAAATTAAATCGCTGGGAAAATGTATGCTAAAGGACTACAAAAGCACTGCACAAAACTGTGTAGCGCCATAAGTTGCAATAATGGTAATCAGTAGGCTATTCAATTCACTTATATTTAAGTGCGATATACACCGTTTACTATTTGATGAAACTATAGTTATTTAAGCCCAAGTGCCACCTACAGGCCTATTATGTGAAGTGTAGGCTGGCGAAATGGTGAAAGGACTTTATTATATTACCATTTTTTATAATTATGCAGCATTATGAAAGTGTCATATGTTCATCAAGCCTGCATTTATTTGAGAAAAAATACAGAAAAATACTGTAGCTTAATATTGTGAAAAATTATTACAATTTAAAATAATGTTTTTCTATTTTAGTATACATTTATACTATTTTAATAAAATATTTATTTCTGTGATTAAAAGCTGAATTTTCAGCATCATTACTTCATTCTTCAATGCATGGTCCTTAAAAAATCAATCTAACATGCTGATTTATTATCAATGTTGGAAACAGTTGTGCTGCTTAATTAATTAATTTATTGGAACCTGTTATGCTTTTTGGGGTTCATTGATAAATAGTTTAAAAGAACAGCATTTATTCAAAGTAGATATGTTTTCTAACAATATCAATCTTTGCTATCACTGTTTCTATCAATTTAACAAATCCTTGCTGAATAAAAACACATTTCTTTAAAAAATAAATACAAATTCTGACCTCAAGCTTTTGAACGGTAGGGTATATTGTTACAAAAGTTATATTTTAAATAAATGTTGTTCTTATTTAACTTTTCATGCATCGAAGAATCCTGAAAAATTATTTAGTAATTAATAAATAATTAAGTAATTTAATAAATAAATAAAGTATATTAAAATTTGATTAAATAAATGTAGGCTTAATGACTATAACTTCTTGCAAAATATAATTAGTAATGTGCCCATTACTATCTTTTGACATATATGTATATGTGTATATATATATATGTATATATATGTATGTATATATATATATATATATATATATATATATATATATATATATATATATATATATATATTTACCTCATATTGCCCCTTTTTTTACATTTGAGCCCCTACCCCTGAGGAACTCTCTGCACATCCTTGCTCATAATACAACCTTCGCTCTTCATTTTTAAGTGAGAGAGTCTTCACACAAGACTTCAACACGTCTGTGTGCATTCTGGATGGAGTCAGTTGATTGGACAATGATTGATTTTGTTTACAGGAATGATCTCCGTTAAAGACATATTGGATGTAATTGATATCTTATGTAAGTAAAGGTCTTATAATGATCTCTAAAAGCGGTTTAATAACACATTACCACAAGTGTGTTATTTGAAACAAGAGTAGAGTTTTCACACTTTTTTTGCACTATTTATGGAACTATGTGAATCTTTTGTGTAACTTTCATAATCATTAAATCCTTTTTTGAATGTAATTTGTTTTGTTCCTGAATGAATGATGTGTATTTGTTTGAATAAATGATTCATTGACTTGTAATTTGTGTCATTGATAGTAAATATAAAATTTAAACAAAAAAAGTAAACATTTTGAATCACCTGGTGCTTACATATAAGACAGGCAGTTAGTTCACATACTCACAAACACTGACCTCTAGAACCCATGGGGATGATGTGAGTTTCAATCCAGCTTGCAACATTTACCTCTTTCCTTTATTATGCTATTCTGATTCTATATACAATGCAAATATACTGTTTATTTGGCTTGTTCTTTATCTGAATTAATTTGATCCCTCTATCTACTCAGTCATTTATTATTACATGATGCACACAGAATTTTCATCCTGTATGTGTGTGTGTGTGTGTGTGTGTGTGTGTGTGTGTGTGTGTGTGTGTGTGTGTGTGTGTGTGTGTGTGTGTATGTGTGCGTGCAGCCACATCTCATTTTCATGCTGTGGTGGTGCAAACGTCATGCTGATGTGGTCTGATTTACATTAGAGTGCTTCAGCCCTAAAGTTCCTAAACAACAGTGGCATACCCTTGTGTGTCTGTGTGTGTAGATGTGGGTCTGTGTTTGCCCATGCACACCAGAGAAGCCATATGTGAGTGATGACAGTGTGTACGTGTGTGCATGTGTTTAGAGAATGCGTGGCAGTGGATCATGAACAGTGGGGTGTGGATTCTGAATGTTAATGTCTGTATATTATGCTGCATATGAACAGAATACAATTAGAGTTGATGCAGAACTGCTGTGATCTGTTTGTTTGAATGCATGTATTTGTTTGTGTGTAAGCATCTGTGTGTATTTTTTGGCTCTGCGTCCCATGGCTGTATTTTTTATTTTTTGCAGTAAGGCCTCTGGCTCAACAGATGCCTGTCTTTGAAATGGCACGGAACAGTATGTGTGTTTTTATTTGTTTGAGTGTCTATAAAAAATAAACACATTCATTGTTTATTATTGTAATATTAATGTTTTCCCCATCAGCATTTAAAAAAAAAATTCAGCCACCGTCAGTGTTTTTGTTCATTTTCACAAAAAATGATATAGTGAATTGGTGTTTTTGTTAAATGTGAGCCAAAATCATCACAATTAAAAGAACCAAAGACTTAAACTACTTCAGTCTGTGTGCATTGAATTTATTTAATACACAAGTTTCACAATTTGAGTTGAATTACTGAAATAAATGAACTTTTCCATGATATTCTAATTTATTGAGATGCACCTGTGGTTGTTATGAGTTGCTGGGGTATTCTAGATGGTTGCTAGGGTGTTGATATATGGTTACTAGTTTTTTTTTATAGATGGTTGCCAATGTCTGGTCTCTACATAGTGAGTTTTTTATTATTATTTAACCAAGTAAAAATCATAAGTCTGGCAAAGTTTGATAAATATGACACTTAATTGTTGCCTTGTGCTCTGAAGTTGCCCAGCTTGGTGCCTTCCAAACAAATCCACACTGGAGTGCTGAAAAAATTTCACTTGCAAATTTCTCCTGAGGCCACTTTTTGCTTACTCAACAGTGAGCTAAGCATTTCCCAGCATACCAGGTTCTCTTGAAGCTTTTTGATCCACATAGACACCTTTAAAATTGCTTAAATCTTGTAATTTCTTGACCTCAGGTGTCAGAATGAAGGCTCAAAGTGCATTGTGGGATAGGCGCTCTGTCTTCCACATGAGCGCACAGCAGGACTAGCAGCGATTGTACCTAGAAGACTACAATTAGGGGAAAAAAGCAATGGCATCTGAAAAGCTTTTGTCCCCAGAGACCTGATGGATATTGGATTGTACTCTTCCTGAGCTGGCACAATTGTAGGTGTTCACCTGAATCCCTAACAGCTGCTGATCCATCCGGAAGGATTCCATGGGTGCTATATTTGAGCTCATTACTTGGAGAGCTCACAAAAACCAGAGGAAAACCAAATATACGTAGTGCTAATAATTGCCAGTGCTTACTGGTCTTGGGTGACCTTTTTCTCTCCCTTTCTTTCCTGTTTAGCCCCTGCTGGCCTGAAATCTAAATCCAGTCCTTTTTTTGTCAATAATTCATGGCCTTTTTATGGTCACCATAATCCTCTTTGGAAGGGCACGGCATAGACAATCAGCAAAACTTGATTGTGTGTGTGCGTTTTCATTTGTGTCTCTCTCTGTGTGTACACGGTTATCACCCATAATCCTCATGGATGCTGACTGTTCTAGATATGGGTCAGTTTGTTGCAGTCGAAGATAAAAATTAGGTGAGAAAGACAGGAAGCAAAAGGGCACACATCACATTGTAGTTTTAAGACAACAATGCAATATGTAGTTTATAGTGTTTCTGTTAACAATTTTGTTCTATAAATAAACTCTGAAACCACGTTTTACATTTTCTGAAGTTTTAACTTATACATGTATTTTCACCAGAATGTAGTAAAATAACATTTAAAATATTAGAATGGCTGACTCCTTTCTCTTGCTAAAGCTAATTTCATAGAATTGTGCGTATCCCGAATTGACACAATGAATAATATTTACACACTTTTGCATTGAAAATTACAAATATGCCTATAGCTTCACTGTATAGTTAAAGAGTCTGTTCAGACGTGATATTTTCATCGTCATATTTCCTGTCAAGCTCTTCAAATACACGGTTAAAACTATTGAAAACACTTTAACATTGATTTGTTTGGTGGAAATGTGAGAACATTTGTGAAGATTTGAACAATTTACAAATAAACAATTTTCACATTAAATTTTGAAATGATTTAACTTTGTTTAATTATAATAGTTTTTAGAATGTAGTAATTCATGTTTTTGTGACATATTTTCCTATTTCAAGATCAAAAGTCTAGTTCTGAAACAAGGGAATATAAAAAACATTTATGTAAGTATAGCTGAAGGAAGTATAGATGATGAAGGAATAGTAAAAAGTTTCAAAGACAGTTGCTTCATAAAACAAAATGAAAATTAAGTTTTAATAAAAAATCAACCCCTAGGACACTAAAGTTAAAAATCTGATTACATCTTCAATAACCTTCTTGCTCATTTTCTAACTGCACCAAGTTGTTTTGGTAGAATTAGATTAGAATAAACTGTATCTCAGCGTCTTGGTTTCTTGTTTCTGTTGAACTGCAGAGGTTGAGTATGCTGATGCATGTTAAAGTGGACAACTCAAGCATTCAACTTGATCGTGAAGAGAACACCACAGCATTCTCTTTTTTTTCCAACCCATCTCTCTTTCTGTATATGTTGCATAGGTCACAGCCAATTTCTCCACTCTTTTGTATCCTTATTTTTGCATAATGATGCATAATTCATGGGGAGCTTGTGAATATGAATGAGCATAAGAGGAGTTTTTTTAGTGAAGTCATAAGGGTCACTAATGCAATGGACACGTCTTCAGACACGACTGTCTCCAAACATGCCTACTGAAACTCAATCTTCACTTTAGTCTGAGGGCAATGCTAAAGTTCACTCGTAGTCCTCATTAAATGCACATTGAGAGTGTATCAGTTTTCTGTTCTACTCAGGAGCCAGGGTGAGAGTTTAAGTGGAAAAAAATGGATGTGGGGCAGAGAGATTGATGTGCGATAACATGCTCCGTGTTGACTTTAGAGTATGTCTATTCAAAAATGTATTTAAAATGTATATAAAATATATAAAAAAATAATATAATAATGTTGTGTCGTCTATAATACTATAGACACAGCCAGTTTTACTCACTGAAAGATGTATTCGTCATAAAATAATTACTTCATAATTGTATTAGAGTCTTACACACATGCTATACAGTTAATGTAGAGTCGTGCATTAATGTGAGGGATGACAGATATTATGGGAGTGGCTTGGAGCGCATGAGAAGCAGGTAACCTGATTTTGACCCTTAAGAAACTTTAATTAATGCTGTCAAGCAACAAATCAGTTTCAAAGATAAAATTAAATTAATTGTTAATTAATAACTACATTGAAATAAAATGTAAAGCCTGTACAAATACTAGAAATATAATGAATATAAATAATTGGGAATCATGTAAAACAATTAAAATAAATTAAAACAGTACATATTTCATTATCTATTATAACATTTATGTAGTTTTGTTCATTTGGCTGTTTCCTTATAAAAGTCCAGAAATCTTGTCAAGTTTTTCATCAGGTGACTTTTTTAATGATATGATGTCATTACGTTGCTGTCTTGCCACCAGCCAATAGCTGCATTGCTGATCGTGGTTTCAAGTATCGATACATAGCCCCTTTTAAACCATCAGATAACTCAATCCAGCCATACTAATCATCACCAGCAGGTGCGTTCAAGAACCGAATTAGCCAGATCCTGATTACATTTACATTTATGCATTTAGCAGACGCTTTTATCCAAAGCGACTTACAGTGCATTCAGGTTATACATGTTTTGTCAGCATGTGTGTTCCCTGGGAATCGAACCCACAACCTTTGCGCTGCTAACGCAATGCTCTAACCACTGAGCCACAGGAACTGTGATTAGATGATGATATCATCTTGGGTGTCATTTTATCTCGGATGTAATAAGCGATGTACAAAGAACGGACCCCAGGTGTAATAACTATTCTCGTTCTCCCTTTATGTAAGTGTATTGTTATTGAGAGAAAAGTGTATATAGCGCAAGGGATTATGGAAGATAATAGCCTAAAATCATGCACAGATGTACATTTGAAAATCCACAGAAAATTGGAAGCCATCTGGTCACCTTTGCCAAAGTATTTCCAATGTATGATGGGACATACTAATCCTAATCTCACATACTGCCCGTTATATAGTATGTGTCTCTCCTTTAACAATTACTTCCTCTCTTTATTCAGATTTTCTGCATTTCTCTTACTTATGTGAACTGTTCATAGATTTTCAACATATTTTCCCAGGCTTCAGGTGTAGCCTGACCTTCAAGATATTTGTAAGACTTAAGCTCTATTTAGGCTGTCATGCATTCATCTATAACCACATGTGTGAGACACCATCAGGCACCTAGTGTGTATAATAGCCATATGCATATAAATAGGTGTTCATCTTTCCATGCATACCATGTGTTGTTGATGTTGATTGAACTTGTTGGTGTGAGCCCACAGCATGCTGACGGGGAGATGTGAAGTTGGAGTGGATGATGTGTCCCAGCTGAGCGTGAAATTTTATAATCCATGTCACCTCAAAGTCTAGCACCCCTGTATATTCTGACATCCAATATACTATATAATACTTTATGGAAGATAATAGCCTAAAATCATGCACAGATTACATTTGAAAATTCAAAATTAAAGCCATCTTCACTCATCTTCGAACATATTAATGGATACTGACTTGAATCTCACATAGATGTATGAAGAACACATCAACCACATTCAAGCCCAGAAAGGTAGTAAGGACATTGTTAAAATAGCCCATGTGATATCAGTGCTTCAGACGTAATTTTATGAAGCTATGGGAATACTTTTTGTATGCAAAGAAAACAAAATAAATAACATTTATTCAACTATTTCTTCTATTCCTTGTCAGTCTTCGATTCACGTTCACGAGAGTACCATGATGTACTGAACCACTGATGTCCCATGGACTATTTTGACGATGTCCTCACTACCTTTCTGGGCCTTGAACATGATAGTTGAATCGCTGTCTATGCAGGGTCAGAAAGCTCTCGGATTTCATCAAAATATCTTAATTTGTTTTTCAAAGACGAACGACTGTCTTACTGGGTTGGAAGGACGTGAGGGTGAATGATTAATGACAGAATTTTCATTTTGGCTGAATTATACCTTTAATCAAATAACCATGTGGTAAGCTGGACAGATTATTTAGTTTCTTCATAAAATTAGCCATACAGAGGAAAAAACTGGTTGCCTCCATATTCGCTCAGCCCAACAACTACTATATCCACAATCATCTACAAGTGCTGCCAATACTTCCTCCTAACTTAAACCACCATCTGTTTAGCTCATCCTCCATCTCACCTTGGGAACCCCCAAACATCCACAGATGTTGTCATTCATTTCATTGTTACATATTTATGAAGTGTTCATATAGTGTTCATAATTTGGAGACCAAGGCAACACCTTGAATTCTTCTTGAATTCTGTCATGTTCCTCAAACGATTCCTGAACAATTTTTGCAGTGTGTCAGGCTTCATCCTGCTGAAGTAGGCCACTGCCATCAGGAAACACCATTGCCATGAAGGGGTGTAAATAGTCTGCAAAAATCTAGGTAGGTGGTATGTGTTAAAGTGACATCCACATGGTTTCCCAGCAGAACATTGCCCAGAGCATACTACCTTATTGTCTTCTTCCCATAGTGCATCCTGCCCCAGTTAAACATCGCACACAAATCTGACCATCCACCTGATCTAAAAGAAAGTGTGATTTATCAGATCAGGCAACCTTCTTCCATTGTTTCATGGTCCAGATCTGACGCTCCTATCGCCAATGTAGGTGCTTTTTGTGGTGGACAGGCTTCATCATGAGCACTCTGAGACTGGTCTGCAGCTATGCAGCCCCATACGCTGTAAACTGCAATGTACTGTCTTCTGTCGTAACGATATAATCAATGTTATTGACTTCTCCTTTCAGTGGGTTTAATGTTTTGGCTGATCAGTGTATAGCATGAACAATGTGCAGCCAATCCCATCTAGAATGATATTAAGAACTGCAGTTGATTTTTATATTCCCCCCCCCACTCCGGGTTTTCCAATTTCACACTCATTGGTGAAACTTATAAAGAAACTAGACCAAACTCTTACACTGAAAACAAATGTGGTGTAGGATTTACTTTTAACCTATTTTCACTCAGAAATTCAATTTCAATACATTTCACTAATTATTACAAATAAATGGTACACATAGAAAGTAACACATTGATTTAAATGTGACTTTTTTTAAGTAGAAAGACTGAAATGGTATTTTCTTATAAAACATACTCCAGTAATCTTTATTATAACAATCATTTTTATAATAAGGCAATACACTGATGATTATATGATGCCTCACTCCACTTCCACCCTGTTCACAAACTCTGGAAATATTAAGCCAATCAGAGGACAGGAAGTAACTTATATAATATCCCATACATGACTGCAGGTGGTACCAGGAACTTAAGCTACACGTGTACTCCGTCTGGAGCTTGAACTCAAGAACAGTATCTTTCAAGGGACTCAGATAGGCATAAAATGAAAGGTTCGCACTAGTTCTTTTCTGGATGGTGTGTGCTTTCTCTTTCTGTCTGCCTATCGCTTTCATGTTTTTTAGCCCTCACTTCTGTCCCTGGCGAGAGCATTTGGAAGCTGAACTGTCAGTTTGTTGCTTTGATTTTCTCACTGTGCAAGTCTAGCCCACAGACAGCCTTCTGCTGTACTCACAAACACGCACACACACGCATGAATACGGCATGAACAAATAGAGCACCAAACCACTGAAATTGCTCAAATGTTCAAAGCTATGTGAATTTATTCATGGTCGACTCTGCTGTGTGAACAGCTTTAGGTCAATGTAAAATGGCTTTGCTTCGAAACCTGATAGCAGAGCATGTGAAAATGTAAACATCATAACATCAATCCTAACATTTCATTTTTGTTTTATACTTGTAAAAGTGTAAGCATACACATACAGTCACACATTTTTATAATAAGGACCTTAGTACCCACAGAGAGCCTCATAAATCATGAAATTGTTATATAAATCATTGTAATGGTTTGTGTGCAGGGGGCGTAGTAAACGTCTCAGTAGGGAAGGGGATACAATATGCACCAAAACTCGCTTATGGCTTATTCATTGTTATCTTATTTGTACCCTACTTTTATTGTCATGAGCAAATTAAGTTTTAGACTAAGAATGCGGATTATAGTCAGAGTATAGATTATATAGTAGGTTGTAGAGCAGGGGTCATCAAACTTGATCCTGGAGGGCCGGTGTCCTGCAGAGTTTAGCTCCAACCCTAATCAAACACACCTGAAGCAGCTAATCAAGGTCTTACTAGGTATACTTCAAACTTCCAGGCAGGTGTGTTGAGGCAAGTTGGAGCTAAACTCTGCAGGACACCGGCCCTCCAGGATCAAGTTTGATGACCCCTGCTGTAGAGTAAAGAAACCTGTTATAGTTATAATAAAGATTATAGTTATAATAAAAATAGTTTGTTAATTATTATATAAAATAATACTACTATACACTACCATTCAAATGTTTGGCGCCAATAAGATTTTTAGTTTTCTTTGTGAAAGAATTATCTTATGTTCACCAAGTCAGCTTTTATGATATACAAAAATACACTAGTATTGTGAAATATTATTCCAATTAAATGTTTCTATTTTAATATATTAGTAAACAACATTAAAATGTAATGTATTCTTGTGATAGCAAAAGGTTCTTTGATAAATATACAAAGTTAGAACTGAAGAACTGAATTTAATTGAAATATTCTGCAACATCATTCCTTTCTTTACGGTCTCCTTAATGTGTGCGTGGAAGATCAGGCCCTTTCTTTCGGAACATGCAACACAACTTCTTGTTCAAGCTCTTGTTCTGTCCAGAATTAACTATTGCAATGCACTCTTGGCAGGTCTTCCAGCCAATTCCATCAAACCTCTAAAATTAATCCAAATGTCGCTGCAATATTAATCTTTACTGAGCCGAAAAGAACGCACGTCACACCTCTGTTCATAAATTCGCACTGGCTACAAATAGCTGCTCACATTAAATTCAAGGCATTAATGTTTGCCTTCAAAACCACCACTGGCTCTGCACCCCTTTATCTAAATTCAGTACTTCAGACCTATGTGCCCTCTAGAAGCTTGCGTTCTGCAAGTGAATGATGCATTATTGTACCATCCTAAAGAGGCACAAAATCACTTTCACAGACTTTTTCATTAACTGTTCCCATCTGGTGGAATGACCTGCCTAACTCAATCCGAGCAGCTGAATCCTTACCCATCTTCAAGAAACGGCTAGAAACACATCTCTTTCATCTTTATTTGACTCTCTAACTCTCTATTCTAGTTCTATCTTATCTAATCTGTCTTCTTTTTATACAAAAAAACAAAGACACACACTTGACCCTCTAGCAATTGCATATTTATTCTCTAACTGCTAGGATTTTTTTTTTTTTTTTATATCTACTTGTTTCTTTAAAAAACACCTTGCTACCTGTACTATGTTAGTCTAACCGAGACTTGTCATTGCACTTGCTTGTTGTTACTCTTTTGTTGGTTTTGATTTGCTTCTATTGTCCTCATTTGTAAGTCGCTTTTGATAAAAGCATCTGCTAAATGACTAAATGTAAATGTCCTTACTGATTAAAATATTATTTTGTTTAATTTACTGAACCCCAAACTTTTGAATGGTAGTGAATATTGACAATATACTGCATTTATAATCCATTTCTTAATCTTAAATGAACTTGGAGAAAAAACATAATTATATCCTCACTTTGACATATCCATTGCTCTGTCAAAAAAAATCTTTCAGCTAGCTAAAAAGACAGCATGTACAACAGCCTGATAAAAATGTGCAGAGGACACATTTTTGGTTTATCAAATTGACATACAACTTTTTTTTTTTTTTTTTACATGCATTTGGTCTAATGCTTTTTTCCCTGTATTTCAGTGAAACAGATGTCCTGCATGGAGGAAATGAGGAAAGAATTACACACAGCGAGGACAAGGATGAGTAAAAAGAGAGAATAAATCAGGTGAGTTGTTTCCATCGCCTTTGAATAGTGCATTTCCCAATGAATCAACAATTGTTTCCATTGTACAAATTTCTCCAGTGCAAGGTTATTTTCATAAACGAAAACTAAAACTAAAAGACAAAAATGATTGCTGAAAAACATTTTCATAAACTGAAATAAAATAAAAATGTCAAAATATTTGAAAACATAAAACAAAACGAACTGACATAAAATAAAATAACAATTAACACAAATAAATAATCGTTTTCATAATCATTACGTTCTCACCATTTGGTGGAAAAAACATATGAGCTGTGGCGATTTAGGGAAAGACCTGTAAATGGCGCATCATGCACATGGGGTTATCTGACGAAGAGACGCAAAGCAGTTTAAAGCAGAGTCCTGCACGAATCCTGTTTGGTAAACATGCACCAACATTAGGCCAACATTACAGAACACCCGACCCGTTATCCGACAGCAACACTAAATTATTTCTGTAGCCTACCAGACCAGAACTATTTGACATAAAGACTGCGAGTCTTTCTGTAAACAATACAAAACTTGGCTTAGCATCTTATGATCACTCTGCCAGGCTTTCGAACAAATATATGTATGTGCTAAATCACATCATACACACGCTTGTAATTCTTAATAAATAAAGAATATAACATATTCAAATATGAGCCAAATACGATTGCAGTTATTATTGAATTTCATTAGTCCCAGACAGTTATGATTTATGCGGCTGTTCACTGAAAAGTGCGTTAGATATGACCTTTAGCCTAGCCTAGATATGACATTGAGCACAACTTGTGTAGATTTATTTAGTAAAAGGCTTGACTGTTTCCTTTGGTGTATACTTGTATACTTTTACCATCTAATCAATCTCAGCATGCACTAATTTTGTGTCTCTAAACGTATGCCTCACTAAGGTTACTCTTACTTTGGCCTTCGCTCTGAAACTAAACTACATAAAAACTAAATAAAAATGTGTTCACTAAATAAAAACTAAACTAAAACTAATTAAAAAAAATATTAAACTAATAAAAACTAAACTGAATTTCATAGTAAATTTGAAAAACATATTAAAATAAAACAAAATGTGTTTTTTCAAAACTATAATAACCTTGCTCCAGTGTACAGAAATGTTTGCTCCCTGAATATCCCCAGAATGATTTGTCAGAGCCAGACTATACACAATATAGTTATAGAGTGATACTTTCTAGCACTCACTATAGATTCCAGATGGTAGTATTTGCTCATCCACTCGTATCTGACATCACAAAAGTACAGTGTTGCATCAAAAGTGATATTTGAATATTATCAGTTAAAAATGTGTTGCACAACAATAAGGTTTCCAAAAGCAGATGTTTCTGTATCTGTAATGACTGATTTTCTAAAAATTGGGAAGTGTGGATAAGTCCTTAATTTGGAGCCATGAATTTAGTACAGCATGACATTTTTTTCAGTTCCCCATCTGGGTGCACACACACTCTCGTAGTTTTAGAACTGCCTTTTAAAAGTCTGAAATTTGATGGCAGAGCAGCTGTTGTTATAGCAAAGGATTTGATCAGGCGACTGCAGACCTAAATGTGCTGAACCTCCACAGCCTCCGAGTCCCACACCCACAGTCTTGTGAGAGAAAGAGATTTTGAACTACCTGCCAACCAAAACACACACATACACACCTAATTAAATTGTTAAATTGACCCAGAATTTTCCATTAGAGCATTCCAGCAACTTCGACTGAAAGAAAAAACAAACATTTTCCATTTGTTTGTCAATCCATTCCATTTCGTTCATGCTTTAGTTTGAGACGCTTTACTGGAATAAATAAATATATTTATGTATAGTTGTGTCATAAGATTTATTTTTTTGTGTACCACTGATCAGAACTGTGCTAGCTATGTGCTGATTAGCATCTTTGAGCCAGGTTCAAAAGTATCTAAAATTGTCACTACTGAAACCAAAACATTTGGTGGTGTTTCGCTAAGGAAATCTTTGGTTGTTTTTGGGTGTTATCCCATAAAATTGTCACGACCGAAACATGTCATCATTGTTTTGGTAGTGACAAAAGGGAACACAATCCTCATATGTGTGGGAATAGAACAAAATTTTAGTACAGTTCTGCAATTTTTTGGGGGGGCATTTTAGCATGTTTTAGAGTTTTAGTATGCAAGTTAAAATTCTGTGATATGATGTGGTCGCTACCAAAGCATTAATGTCACTACCGGAAATGTGCTGTCACTACCGAAACATGGGGTATTTTGACAAAATAAAGTATACTGAGTTATCAACTAAGATGTTATATTTTTGGTTTAATGTATATTCAAAATAATGAATCCTTAAAGGGTTAGTTCACCCAAAAATGAAAATTAGCCTGTGATTTACTCCCCTTCAAAGCATCGTAGGTGTATGACTTTCTTCTTTCAGACGAATCCAAGTGGAGTTATATTAAAAAATGTCCTGGCCCCTCCAAGCCTTACATTGGGGATTGAACAGTCCAGAAGATGTGAAATAAAGTCAGCGGAAGTGAGAAAAAAGTGTTTATGTTTTATTTTTCTTCCAAAAATGCATAGATTCGCTACAGGAGGCATTTATTCACCCTCCGTAGCTGTGTGAGGCACGTTTTATTATGGATGCTCGCACTTTATTTCACATATTCTGGACTGTTGACAAAAAGCACCCGCTTCATTGTAAGGCTTGGACCATTTTTAATGTAACTCCTATTGGATTCATCTGAAAGAAGAAAATCATATACACCTAGGATGCTTTGAGGGTGAGTAAAGCACAGGCCAAAAAAAAGCATTTTTGGGTGAACTAACCTTTTAACTTTGAAATATATATATATCAGTATATGTATGTATGTATGTATGTATGTATGACAAAAACACACACACGCACAATCACACACACAGCATACACACATACATACTAGTTAAAAATATATAGTTAATAAAAGTATATAACAGTAGAGAAAAAGCTGCTTCGAGACAGGGGACACAAAGGATTATTCTGATTTTGTCTGTTCGCTGCAGTAGTTCTGAGGACGTCTCATGCTAACAGCTCCCATCAGCCTGTCTGCTGTCTGTGTCTAATAGAACTGGAGACCCACGGTGGCAGGTGGGAAGCTCAGAGAACAGGATTAGAGGATACAGGAGACAATCCATGTCGGACACACACACTGTGAAGTCAGCTTCACTTCATTGTCTGAAAGGGATCAGACTAACCTTTGTGATGCCGGATCTTTACTTATACAGTCGCTATGGCAGCCAGCTTGACTGCAGCAAGGGATGCTGTTTTGAGAGTTGTAGCAAAATAATCAGTGGCTTTTTGATGCCTTAGTCCCTGTTACATTGCACACAGACACATACATAGTGCTCCAACAATAGTTGCATGAACCCAAGAACCTCTGTCAGAGTTAAGCTTAGGGAATGCTTCTCTGGTGATGCTCCGTAGAGATGCTTCTCTGTCAGGTTTAAGAATTGTGAACGATCTCTCATCACAATGTGAGGCTACAACTATTTGCATAATTGAATAATATGTTGCATACTTTTTTGATTATTTGTCTTTAAATAGTATATACATTGGTATAAAAGTGTAATATTTAAGTAAACTGAACATTTGTATTATATTTGGGCATGTAGACTGAGTAAAACACATTTTGATGTTATTTGTTTTATTTAAAAAGTCTTAGGAGAGTTTTTTTTAGTTAAAACACTAACATTTATTTGTATATTTGTACAAATCTAAGAAGATTAACATGAAAAAAAATTAAATAAACACATGTTTATATACAGTATATGGATTTTGTGTGTGTGTGTGTGTGTGTGTGTGTGTGAGAGAATGACATGAAAAAATAAATAAAACAGATATAATATATTACATTTACCAAAACTTCAAATGAAAATACATTGAAAGTAAAAAATTGAAAATCTAAAAATTCCTAAAATATATTATAATACTAAATTAACACTGATGAATAATTCATTAGTTGCACACTAGTTCATTAGTCCCCCACACACACACTTGATTAGTTTCTGCTACCCTATCATAAGCCCTATCCAGATGGGACTAATTTTCTCATAGGGTGATAGAGAAATTTGTGTTTCCTGGACAGACTTTGTGATATTAATGCCATCTGACTCTGCCAAATCTGTGTTTTTCACAACTGCCTACGGTTTTCTGCAAACCCAATGGTCCTCTTAGAAATATAATCCTCTTCAAATACAGATGTCTTTGATAGCTGAAATGGAAAAAGATCCTTAAAAAATGCATCATACATGACGCATGCCACCACATCACATGTAAAGCCCACATCTAGAAACCCTCTGTAGTCCCGTCCGAATTGATGCATGAATTCACAGATGTTGAATTATAAGAATTCTAACATCGTTTATAAAACTAGTATTGAGCTGTCATTTTGCCCATTGGTTCATGTAGACCAGTCAAATGTAATACAACGTAACCAAAGACATGGAATCATCACAGGACCTGAAAACTGACCTGTGGGTATTAAACACTTTGCAGCTCACACCATTATGCAGAGTGGTTTTACGTAGTCGGATCTCTAAAGGCCACGCGCTGTCCATCCTGCCAGAAAACCGGATTTAGCGCACCAGCTTTTTGATGTTAAAAGTATCATCGCTCAGCTCTAACTGAAGTCCTTTTAAAAGAGCTGAATCCAGCGCAGTGAGAAACAGACTCTAAAGCCCATCCAATGTGCTGACTGTGGTCTGGGAACTGGGGCTGGAGTTTGGGAAGAAAGGAACAGTAACTCGGAGCGTCGCATTTGGAATATCAATGGGTCTGGCAGGGGGTCAATATTTAATACACCACTACCATGGAAAATTCAATTGCTTCCACAAAATAAGTGATATTTGAAAAGGAGCCTGAAGGAAGACTTCAAAGAGCATCGGTTCAGCAGTGTCTCCACGGATACCGAGTTAATGGGAGTGAATGAAAGGGATGAAGACATGGTAATTTAGGAAGAGTACTATTTAGTGTGCATGTACATGCTTCATATTAGCTATATTTAGTTTGGTAACGTCAGGATCTTAGAATGAGAAAAACGGAAGAGCGAATGATTTTCGCATTGAGTTGTCATTCAAATAAATTGACTAAATAAAAAATTACCATTAAGCCCAATTTAAATGTCACTTTCCAATGGATCCGAATGTAACAGGCCATTTAAATGCTTGCTTAATAATTATAATTAGCCGATATTGTATCATATGTACCACTTGGAACTATGCATTATCCAAATTAATGTTAATGAGTTGTTTTCATGATTAAATTTATAAATGACTCATAATAATCATAGAAAATGTGGCAGTGTTTGATAGCAAGGCCTCTTGGCTTTAACAATTTCAGTCCATTAACCCAAAAGAATTACCTCATTTGCGAAAAATTATTAGTCGCTTCGTTTCTCCCCATGTTTCAGGGTGTTATCTAGGTTATGAAATGATTATTTTCTCTGCAATGTGGCACTTGTGATGTACAAAAACTTTCTGGAGTCATTGCAAACAAGTTAAACTCATCAAAGTCAGCATGTCTCTCTTAATCGGCTGTTTTGAGTTGTTTGGCAATTACAAACGCAGCTCTCTGCCGTGTTTGCAACAATGAAATAAAAAACTAATTTACAAATTTTTTTTTTATAAACTCTTGATTTCACACCTCATTGGCAAGACTCATTAGTTCTAAGCTCATTAGGCTAAATCGCCATTCAGTGATAAAAGCATTGTGGTGCTTCCTAATATTCTGTCTTCAATCTGCAATGCAACCTGGGAAGATGAGTTGCAGAATTGACATCAATTATCAATTGCTTGTGGTTCATTAAGAGTGTATAAGGAAATAAATACATATTTGGTGAAAGATTAGCCCTTTATGGTTTACTGTAAATGATTGAGTTGTGTTTATTTTTTATGGTCATTCAGGTTTCATGGATTATAGGTTTTTGGTTTTGCATAAACCATGTACAAGATTTTTCATTCGACGGCTCTTACTAGAAGCAAGTAATTTTGTATTCAGTATAAATTTGATGTAATTACATAGACCTTCATAGCTGTCACAGCTGTTTGCACTTGTTGTCAGGTCTGTTTGATCAATTTCCCTACATGGGGCTCTTAATTAAATTGCAGTACTCCAGTAAAACCTGCTTTAGTTTATACTACGATAAAATGATCCCCAGTGTTCTCCAACTTGGCTAAACTACTCAGCATATAATGAAACATAGCAAACAGGCTGAAATGCTCTAGAGTGGACAAGTTAACATATTTATTTTGTTTCCAAGGTGCACATTTGAAAAAACGCCAACATTGTGTTTTAAATATTTGATTTTTATGGAAAATATAATTTTATTTTTAGAATCTATGTGAAAGTTTTAGCCTAAGTTAAGCTGAGTCCACACTGTGATTTTATAATACTCCTTTACAATTGTTGCTTTTCAGACTGTAGAAATATGATTTCAGCCATAAGCCATGTCACACTGGGATCTCCGTTTTCCAACACATACAGTTTTGCCCAATCTCATATTAATGTTGAGTACCTATAGAGTAGCTTTGCATTCTTCATATCTCCAAAGAGTCTTTAGTTTTATTAAAAAATATTTTTAGAAGCACTGATTGCCAACAAAACACAGAAATGTGATGCAGTTTCACTAAACGCCTCCGGTTCTGAATCATGACTGGGATATTTTATTGCTGGGACCGCTCGATCTTTCAGTGTCAAACGATATGCAAATCGAGTACTGAGCTGGGCCTTGTTTATAAAAAATTAATCACCGAAATGACGGGAAACAGTTGCGAAACTCAGTTGCTACCCTGGAAGTACAAACTGCATACACTGTTCACGTAATGCAAGGTTCTTTGGGAAGCTGAATAAGGTTCAAGGAACAATCTTTCACTCACATCCAAAAACACACTCCTTTAGAGAGATTTTTCTTGAGCCACTCCTGTGCAGCGCTGCCGATGACGTTGAAGGGCATGCTCTTCCGGAAGAAATGTCCATACAAGGAATTCCTCCCTTCATGACGACATGAAGGGCCATGCTCAAATAAAAACTTTCCAAAACTTATGCTGCATTCACATCATGTCATAATAACCATAATTCCGAGATGACAACACATGATGTTAAACAAGTAACAGTTGCTACGCAAATGCGTTATTATTACACGTAATAATTATTTATTTATGTTGTTCCATGTCTTTTATGGATAGCCTAGATATCTAACTCTGTGCTGCATTTCTTTCGTTTGTGTTCACATTACGAACATACACTCACCGGCCAATTTATTACATGCACCTTGCTAGTATCGGGTTGACTGTGGAGGCCATTTGAGTAAAGTGAAGCTTTATGAGCCTCCGTTTCCTGTTCTTAGCTGACAGGAGCGGCACCCGGTCTGGTCTTCTGCTGCTGTACCCCATATGCCTCAGGGTTCAACGTCTTGTGCGTTCAGAGATGGTATTCTGCATACCTTGGTTGTAACGAGTGGTTATTTCAGTTACTGTTGCCGGCAGACTTATCACCCTGCAGCTCAAGACCGGTTGCCCACTGAAGCTAACCAGGCTGAGCCTGGTCAGTACCTGGATGGGAGACCTCCTGGGAAAAACTAGGTTGCTGCTGGAAGAGGTATTAGTGAGACCAGCAGGGGTGCTCACCCTGTGGTCCGTGTGGGTTCTAACGCCCCAGTATAGTGATGGGGACACTATGCTGTCAAAAAGCACCGTCTTTCGGATGAGACGTTAAACCGAGGCCCTGACTCTCTGTGGTCATTAAAAATCCCATGGCACTTCTTGTAAAGAGTAGGGGTGTAACCCCGGTGTCCTGGCCAAATTCCTACCACTGGCCTTTGTCAATCATGGTCTTCTAATAATCCCCATCCACTTGATTGGCTCTATGACTCTCTCTCCTCTCACCTGTAGCTGGTGTGTGGTTAGTGCACTGGCACCGTTGTCCTGTGGCAGCCGTCGCATCATCCAAGTGGATGCTGCACACTGGTGGTGGTTGAGGAGAGACCCCCCCCACCCGCTCATGATTTTAAAGCGCTTTGAGTGTACAACAATACACTATAAAGCGCTATATAAATGTATCATTCATTCAAATGTATCATTCATTCTATCATCTCTAACCAGTCTGCCCATTCTCCGCTGACCTCTGACATCAACAAGGCATTTTCGTCCACACAACTGCCACTCACTGGATATTTTATCTTTTTCGGAACCATTCTCTGTAAACCCTAGAGATGGTTGTGCGTGAAAATCCCAGTAGATCAGCAGTTCTTGAAATACTCAGACCAGCCCGTCTGGCACCAATAACCGTTCCACATTCAAAGTCACTTAAATCCCCTTTCTTCCCCATTCTTAACCACATCTAGATGCCTAAATCCATCGAGTTGCTGCCATGTGATTGGCTGATTATCAATTTGTGTTACCAAGCAATTGAACCGGTGTACCTAATAAAGTGGCCGGTGAGTGTAGTATGAAGGCATCTACATTGGCAAAATTCAATTACACAATTTTTTATACATTGTTAAAAATATTATTAAATAACTGCTTGATTATATTTTAACACTGGAAGTGCCACTATCCACGCAAGGTGACATTTGACATAGAATTACTCCATCATACGTTCAAATCGCTTTTTGAAACTTTGGCCATGTTTAGCATGAGAATCCAACTCTTTAAATGTGTCGGTAGCTCATAATGCATGAAATAGCATTGGACCTAACCCCCCCACCCCCACCCCCACCATGTCTGATTGTACTTCTTGTAGCAATAACCACTCCCTCGTGGAGGTTCCAGGATGACAAAGGTCCTGTGGACAGACAGAAGTTGGGGCACTCATCTATCAGGTGTTGGGCGGTCTTCTCAGGAGCACCGCATTGGCAGGCAGCTGACTGCCGCAGTCCCCAGCAGTACATGAATGCACCAAAGCGACCAACACTACTTTGCAGACAATTCAAGGACAACCATTCTTTCCTTAGTAGCTCAGCGCCAGGTGGTAGGGCTGTGTTAGAGGCTATGCTCAGATGTGCAGTTCAAGACACCTGTTGCCAGTCGGTAATCCATGATTCACAGATGTCAAACTGTGAATTCACAAGCCTAGCTGCATGTCGGGAGAAGGGATGACGTGACTTCAAGCATTGCTGACCCAAAAGATTTGACTGCTCCACTAAATCATGGAGCAGATGGCTTGGACATGTTAAGGCCTTGGTGACAAGTGTATGAGTGTGGTGTTATCTGCGAAGAGGTGCTGGGGCAATGCCTGAGAACACTGGGAGGAGTTCAGTTAGTGTTGGGCGAAGGCATTCCGTATTAAGCCTCATGGTGTCATTCAGTGTTACATCCAATTTCTTTACATGGGAGCTCCTGCACCATGCAGGGAATGCATATTCCGCAGCGCTGTAGACCAGTGCTAGTGAGCTTGGTTTATAAGGTGGAAGTACTGGCGTGATGATGATCCGGCCAGATGGCATAGCAGGTTGTTTCTAGCAGACATCTTTGCGCATAGTACATTGAGATGTTCTTTATACGTAAGTTGTCTGGCCAGTTTCACGCCAAGATAGGTTGGTGTGGTGCTATAAGGGAGTGGTGTGCCATAAAGATTGATGGTAAGTTGATGGTTAGCTTCCTTGGTGTTTTTAATAGTTGGTAAGGTGGTTGTTAAGTTTAGGTATTGGGTAGGATTAGGGATGTAGAATATGGTCATGCAGAATATGTGCTTTATAAGTACCAATAAACAGCCAATATGTTAATAATACGCCAGCAATAAGCAAATAGTTAATAGTGAGAATTGGTCTACTAATGTGTTACCAAAATGTCATTTTGTGTTTGTTAACATTAATCCTCTTTGCCAACTTGAACCCACTATGAAATATGCATTGGGAAATCTTTCGAAATTCCTGATTGTGTGGAGTCCAATTAAATGATTGATGAACAACAGTAAATGTGTCTTATGTAATGGTATGTAATTGTTGTCTAATATTGGATCTCTTAGACTGTGATCTGTTCTTTTACTACGCTAATATTTAGAGAAAACAGTGTGTGAAAATTCGTATCACATCAAATTAAAATTAAATTGAAAACTTTAAAGCCCTTTTCCTAGTTTTATTGTAACTGTGTTTTACTTTAGTATGATGGAACTATACACTTAAAAAAACAAATATTAGCAAATGCTTTGCGTATATTCATCTTGTGAATATCCGACGACAAAACTCTAAACAGTTGGAAGACGGAGATATCAAGTATCCCACATCCGACTTTGAATGCAACACAAAATAAGAGCTAGAGCATCGTAGGCATGCAAGCCGAGAGTTATGTATCAAGTCTCTTGATATATGTTTTTTGTTATGGTAATATGTTCTCACCATCTGATAGAATCATAAATAACACACGCTGTAGCATTCTTACCAAACACTTCTCTCACATTATTCCTGAATTCTGATATTCAGTGGAGAACCTACAAAGAGCTTTTCATGGTCAGAGGATTTGTATTAGAACAATTCCACATTTGACATTTTAACAGCATTTCCTCTCAGATTTGGTTCTTCGCTATGGAAGTATGGCAGACTAGTCATGAGAATTGAAACGCATTTGCATTTTTGAACATTTGCAGCCTTCGAAACAAATCGGACTCTCTAACCCTCCCTATTTATTCTTCTCTCACTCTGCATATATGTGTGCGTGTTAAAGAACGAGAGTGCGAGAAGTGTGTATTTCTGTCAGTTTGTGTCCTTGGGTTTTATGGGGCATTTGGATGCCATGATGAAAGCTGTAGCCACGGGGACAAACTGAGAGGTGTACAGTACAAATGGGGTAAAGATGTTACGAGAGCTGCTTTGAAACCCAACAGCCACGGGAAACAAAAAGTCTATTACACCCTCCTCTCTTCCTTTATCTACTGACTCATCCCTCCGTCTCTTACCTCTTCTATCTCTCATCCCTTTCTCCTTATTTTCTCTATCACTCTTCCTTTCTCTGCGGAAAGGCTTGTGTCTGTAGTCATCATTCGCAGGGCACAGCGGCTTTCCGAAGTGTCATAACACATTTACAGTCCTGCCACTCAAGCTCCTCCTACAGAGACCAAGAGCTCTGGTTATATCTCTGCAACACAGGGACCTAATAGAAAACATATCCTCCTTTATAAAAGTCCTTCTGAATGGGTTTTGCTTCAGGAACTCTGGTGACTAAATACATTATCAAAAAGTTTTAAAGTAATGAGAGAATTTGCAAGAGTGTGAAATCCTTTTGGAGAATTGTGTGTGTTTTGTTCCTATTTTGCAGATATGATTGCACTCACACATTAATTCTAGAGCAGCTGTTTACTCGATTGGTGTTTCGTATTAGGCTTCTGTTTAATCACACCACTAAATCAGCTGAAAATCTGAGGATTTTTTAAAAGCCAGACTGTGGGAATTAAAGGAATGCATCACTTAAATATGAAAATACTGTTATGTGTTTTTGGTTGTGTGTTCCAAAGCGGTGCGACTTAAATTCTTTAATGTAATTAAAAAACAGAACAGGCAATCTTGTCATTTCCATGTATCAAAAGGGACAACATATAAACCATAAAAACAGCCATATGACTCATGTTGTATATTTCAAGTCTTCTAAAGCCATATGATAACTTTTTTTGAGGAACCGACGGAGTTGTCACTGTCTCATTTCTATTTGTGCATTTTAAAACCAGATGTGACAGTAAGGTTTTGTTTTTAGAAAGGAATTAATAATTGCTACTGCAAAGTAAATTGATCAGAGGTTACAGTAAAGACATTTGTAGTGTTACATAATATTTTAATTTCAAATCTTTAGCTTTGCCATCAAAGGATTAAAATACATTTTTAAATATATTGAAATAGAAAACATTCAAGTAAGAATAATTGACGACAGGCCTTTGAATTATTAGAAAAATAATGCGTGAGGTGGTGATGCGGTTTCACGATGGGCCGTTCGCGGAGTGGCCGTTACACCTCGGGTATGCATTATTTTTCTAATAATTAAACGGCTCTGAGTCAATTATTCCGCTTATACTATGGAGAGACCGAGAGCGGGAGAGAGAGAGCGAGAGAGTAGGCTATGTGCTTTCCGTACATAATAAAACATAATTTTGTGGCAAAAACATGGACTTGATCTGTCGATTTTATCCTTTTGTTTACTGTATTTATTTGTTTGGCCAGTGTCATTGTGGGTTTTGGTTATTTTGCTGTTGTAAGACCTTTGAAATAACAGAAATAATTTCTGCCTGGAACTACGTTCGCCGCGTGTTTCTCTGAAAATAATTGCACACCGCAGAACGTTCATCAGCCAATCAGATTCAAGCATTCAATGACCCCATAGTATAAATTGTAATAATATTTCACAAATTACTATTTTACTGTATTTTTGATCAAATAAATGCTGCCTTGTTGAGCATAAAAGACTTCTTTCAAAAACATGAAAATATCATGAACAATAGTGTCTATATAGCTAAATATGAATAAAATTGAATATATGGATGTTTTTTTCAGTGAATCTCTTTTTTGACAGCCCATTCCCCATTCACTTTATTAGTATGGAAAAAAGCAACATTGAGAAAAGTACTAAAGATCTCCTTGTGTTCCACGGAAGAAGGAAAATCGTGAGGGTTTGAAGCAATACGAGTTTGAGTAACTTCATTTAATGAGTGAACTGTTCCTTTAAATATGATGCCTCAGCCTCACTCATCACACACTTATGTATTTAAACTCACATATACAGTTTGATATTCAAAAGCAGTCATCAGAGTCTGCTTTTTTAACACTAAAATGTTTACCTTTTGCCCTTATTCATCTTCTGCTGTGGTAGACTATTTCCAAACACATCTGCCATTCTCCTTTTAAAAGAGCATAGATACCTCAGTCTATTACCTGTGAGGTATTAAAAGTTAAACTGACCTGCATATCAGCGCTAATGATCAAGAAATGGTGTACTATTAGAAGAAAGACACAGAGAGAGCAAGACTTGTGTCTGTCTCATCAGATTATTCACCTTTTGACCTGAACATGCTGAGCTTCTGCTAATGCTTAATCCACACAATTGGATTTGCAATGAGTGGATTGTGGTTTTATATTGCTTTGTGTCTTTACCCATTTTGTTTCCATTTCCTAGTTGTTGTTGTTTTTCTGTTTCCATTTTTATAATTGGTGTTTTAGCTTTCCTGAGAATTAGGAGCTCAACTGGTTATGCAATTTCACATTAATTCAGGCTAACACATGTTAGATGTTCCCCGGTGAGGACGATGTTATGTGTCTTCTACAATGATCTTAATTAAAAATATATGGAAATGAGCACTGAGCAGAAGATGGTTTCCCTGTCTGAAGATCTTTGAGGCTGTTAGCGGTCTATCAGCTGCGAAAGGACAGAACATGATGATATATTAGCCTATATTGTAAAAAGCCCACTTAGTTATTACAATTTAACCGTTTTGGTTTCTCTTTAGCTTCTTAAAGAGGGTATAGTTTAAAGAGGGTGTCATGAGCCATCGTTTGTATGAAGTTTTATTTTGTATGAAAAAAATCATGCTTTAGCTACTTAGGCATTAAAAGTGTAATTTGGCTGAGTGTGAGAAAGAGCACACTAAAAAAAGACGCTCATTTGGCATCAGTTTCAGTGCAGTAGATGGTAAGACGCATGCTTTTTGATGCGATTGACCCGAGTTCGAGCCCACCTTTTGCCAAAGTTTTTATCTACTTTTTCAAATCGCATATTGCATCAGAAAGCCGTTTATTTTCAATAAAATTAAGGAAAAAATAAAAAGTTGAAAATAAAGTATCGGGTAGGGTTAGGGTAGGTGTAGGGAGGGCTTTATTGTCCCAATAAGGTGGCATCCATTTAATAGTTGTTTGTTCAAAATAAAAATTATAACTTGAATCGCTTTGTAAGTCGCTTTGGATAAAAGCGTCTGCTAAATGCATAAATGTAAATGTAATAATTTGAATTAAATCTATCATTTACACTCAATACGTTATTATTGCGTACTGTTTTATAATACAATACTGAGGTGCAGATAATTGCCACTATTTGCAATAAGTAGTATAAATATCAGAAAGTCTTGCTATTTTAACTTAGTGTAAATAGAATCTATTGATGTTTGCACTCAGTGTAAATAGCATATCATTAAAAATACTGCTATTTGCACTTAGTGTAAATAGTATATATTTAGTCCTCCTTTACCAAGTATTCTGCTCGCTAATGTCCAATCCTTGGAGAATAAGATGGACGATTTTTGAGCCAGGATAAGTTTTCAACGGGACATTAGGGACTGTAACATTCTTTGTTTGACTGAAACATGGCTCACGCCGTCAGTCCCGGACACTGCGGTAACCCCGTCTGATAACTTTTCTGTTTTACGGATGGACAGAACAGCCGAGGCCTGAAAAACCAAAGGTGGTGGAGTGTGTTTCATGATTAACAAGAAATGGTGTGACCCCAGGAATATCTCCATTCTGTCGCGTTCCTGCTCGCCTCATCTGGAACATCTCTCCATTATCTGCCGCCCATTCTATTTCCCCCGGGAGTTTTCATCAATCGTCGTTACTGCCGTTTACATTCCACCACAAGCAGATACTAGCTTGGCTTTGTCCAAACTCCACGACGAGCTCAGCGGATATATCAACAAACACCCTGACGCTGCCTCTATCATCGCGGGGGATTTTAACAAAGCCAACCTCAGGCAGGTCATGCCAAACTTTCAGCAACATGTATCCTGTCCAACTAGAGGATCGAATACACTGGATCATTGCTACACTCCGTTTAAAAATGCCTACAAAGCACGCTCACTGCCGGCATTTGGAAAATCGGACCATGCCGCCATTTTCCTCACACCGGAATATAAACAAAGGTTTGTTCAGGAACCCCCGGTGGAGAGAGAAGTGGCAAGTTCATCTGACATCAGCGAATTCACGGATGTAGCATTAAGCTTTGTCAACACGCTAACCGAGCAAACCACTGAAACGGTAACAATAAGGACATTCTCAAATCAGAAACCGCGGGTGGACAGATCAAGCCGTGATGCGGTTAACCATCGCACTGCCGCATACAACGCCGGTCTGTTGTCAGGAAACATGAGCGAGTACAAAGCATCGTGCTATGCTCTCCGACGTGCTGATCAGCTTGCTGGTTTGTTTACATCCATATTTAATGAGTCCCTCGCTACCTCTGTTTTCCCACCTCCTTTAAAAAATCTGTCATCATCCCTGTGCCTAAGAAAAGTAAACCCTCTTATCTGAATGACTGTCGTCCAGTTGCCCTCACATCAACAGTCATGAAGGTTTTTGAGAGACTATTAATGAACTACATTTGCTCCTCCATCCTTCTACTTTGGACCCTCTTCAGTTGGACCCTACCAGCCAAATAGGTATTTTGATGATGCCATCTCTCAGGTCCTGCACTCGTCCCTCACTCACATTGACAGCAAAAATGGCAACTATGTAAGGCTGCTTTTCATCGACTATAGCTCAGCTTTCAATACTATAGTCCCCACCAAGCTGGCTGTTAAACTCTCAGACCTCAGCATAACCTCTTCACTTTGTGACTGGATTCAAGATTTCCTCACCGGCAGACCTCAAGTGGTGAAAGTCGGCCAGTTCACCTCCAACTCCATCACCCTGAACGTAGGAGCCCCACAGGGCTGTGTCCTGAGCCCCCTGCTATACTCACTATACACTCACGACTGCGTGTCCTCTCACAGCTCCACTTCTATCGTTAAATTTGCTGATGATACTGTGGTTCTGGGCCTCATTAACAACAATGATGAGGCCGCATACTTGGATGAGGTAGAGAGACTTACATCGTGGTGCCAGGACAACTGTCTCTCTCTCTGAACGTGAGCAAAACTAAAGAGCTGATCATGGACTTCAGGAAGAGACAGCAGCGGCCCTACACTCCTCTTATGATCAGTGGGACCCCTGTGGAGAGGGTGAGTAGCTTCAAGTACCTCGGTGTAAACATCTCCGAGGACCTGACATGGACTACACACATTCAGACTCAGGTTAAGAAAGCCAGGCAAAGACTGTATCATCTGCGACAGCTGAGGAAATTCAGGGTCTCACCAGCAATCCTGAAAACTTTCTATTCAGGGGCCATAGAAAGTGTACTGACTCAGTGCATCTCAGTGTGGTATGGTAACTCATTAAATCAGGGCTGCAAAGCTCTACAGAGAGTCGTGCGCTTAGCTGAGCACATCTAAGGGTCTGCTCTTCCCTCTCTGCAGGACATCTACCTGAAACGCTGCAAAAGCAGAGCTGCAAAAATCCTCAAAGACTCAAATCACCCCGGTAACCATCTTTTCTGTTTACTGTCATCTGGCAAGCGCTTCCGGAGCATGATGGAAAAAACCGAGAGACTTAGGAGGAGCTTCTTCCCTCAGGCCATCAGGCTCCTTAACACAAACTCAGTTTCATAAACATTTACAAGACTCAATTTATTAACTGTAAAACATTCACTATTCTCCATCATCCGTATTGCTGCTGCTATTGAATCACCAATGTCACATGGACTGTTTTAACTATCTCCTTGCTATGTTTCTGAGCCTTGATTGTTTAAGGATCCTTGCTGTCTATTGGATGGTCAGAAAGCTGACGGGATGCATAAAGAATATCTTAATTTGTGTTTCGAAGATGAATGAAGGTCTTACAGGTTTGAAATTAAACATTTCCTTACATTTCACTTGCTACTTAATGACATAAAAATGATTATAAAAAATATTTGTAGAACTACTTGTGCACAATTCTTAATATCAAGCCTAACATTTTTAATGTCACTATTGACAAGGATTGTATGATATATCAGTCTTTAAAAGCAAGATATTTAAAGTGTACCTAAAGTATACTTGCACTAGTTCTACTTTAACACAATCAAATATATGTCAGTTCATCTTGAGTTGGACTTCAGCACTACCTCTGCATGATTAAACTGTATTAAGTACAAAATTATTTGTTCCAATTTAGCAGACTTTAAGTAGCCTCTACAAGTGCAGTATACTAAAAGTACAATTGCAGGGTATTTTTATTTAGTACATAAATATGTAAATAGTATACTTATCAAAATAAATGTATTTCAAATGTGTTTTAGTATATTTATATTTCACTATATGGATACCATAATCAAAACACACAAAACCTTTATTCATTTATAATTAATAACACTGGACATTTCAGCACTATATTGACCACTGAACTGGAAATCTGGTCACTTTTTTATTTTCTTATACCTTATTCATGACATGGATGATGGACCTTCTTTTGAACTCTCCTTATCCTTTAATAGCAGAAGTCAATTTTCATTTGATTTTCCACATTTCTTTTTCATCTTGTTTTTCTTGGTTAGGTCTTTATTGAGGTGCATCCTGTTTGGCTGCTAAAAGGCTATGCCATGCATTTGCATTATGTTCATTAGCATTTATCTGAGATAAACTGGGTTGTTTATAACAAACAGTGCACTGTCACAGTGTGTTTTTCAAAATGATGTGTAGTTTGTGGTGTGAAATGTGTAGTCTCTAGCAGGTTTAGCATGCCGTATGCAGTGTTTAGCCTATTGTGTACATTCTGTTGGGTGAAGTTTGTGTTGTGTCGGTCCCCTCGGCTGTATCTCTGCTTCACTAGTCAGTTTGATCCTGATGGTTTCCGTCAGCCCCATCAGCAGCCAGTTATTGCATTCTCAGCCAACTGTACATATCACCCACAAGACATTTCTAACACACACGCACCCCGACATGCAAACAGAGATCTCACAAACACATGCAGACACACACACACACACACACACATCCAAATCTACGACCGAACATCCTCATTTATAATTCATAGTGGTCCGATTTAAAGCCACCTTTCCTCCTTTTCCACACACGACTCCTGCCATTCACTCTTAACCCTGTTACTGAAATGGCAACTTGCATTTTCACACCAAGAATCACTTTCTCACCAACTCCACATGAGTTCACGAGCAATACACTCTCTGTTGGGTGAGGCCATGGGGAAAAAGACTTGTTGCCATGGAGATGAGGAAAAAACGACCACGTTCAATTTCCTCCATGAGATTATTTATAGTTGTCTTTATTGGGCTTTATTGAAAGAGGGAAAAAAAAGATAGGGAGAGAAAATTGCTCGCTGGTCAGAACAATATGTTGTTATGACACAAACGGATGAGAGGTCACAGGATTCAAAATGGAAGTGCCCTTTTATTTAGTCACAGCACCAATTAGGGAGCAGCCCACTTTCTTGCTCGGGCTTAATGTGGTTTACACCTCCACGCTTGGTTTTGTGCAGGCAGTTTTCAGGTTTGTTGGTGGTGGCTGGGAAAGGATTATGCTTTTAAGTTCAGCATGGACTGTCACATAATTATCTGTCATTTAGAGTTGAGTAAAATTATTTAGTTCAGTGATTCACAAACTTTTTAGTTCGACTATCACCTTTGATCGGATCAGAACATGCAAGTTTCACCAGGTTACCAGGATGTTGACACATCTCTTTGAGCATAATGACTGTGAGCAGCATAATGTTTATCTAGACACAAAATGTCATTTTTAGATTAACATCAATGCAAATTATTTTGACAAACGCATTAAGAAACAGCAAATGTAAAAATCAGATACAATATAAGAAAACATGGGAAAATAGCTTTTTAAATAAAACATACACTACCATAGATTGTAAGATTATGGTTTTGAAAGATGACTCTAATGCTTTTATTTGATAAAATACAGTAAGTTCTGGAATATTATTACATTTTAAAATAACAATTTTCTATTTGAATAGCCTATATATTAAAATGTATTTATTTCTGTGATGCAAAGCTGAATGTTCTGCAGCCGTTACTCTGGTCTTCAGTGTCATGTGATTCTTCAGAAATCATTTGACAGTTTTGTTTACAATCATTTTTGCACTAATATCAAAACTTTCATGTCATTTTTCAAAACTCTAGACAAATAAATCACAACCAATGATCAAAATGTACATTTCAAAATGCTTAACACTTTTTCAAATGCTTGGTGGATACAATGCACATAAACATAAGATAATTTCATTGAACTGAAATCACCAGTTCAAAATGACACAACTTAACATCAAAGTATTACTATATAAATAATAATTTCAAAAGGCAACTCATTACATTACATCTGAGTTGAGTGTCTATTGTCTGTTTATCTTTACAATGATCTAACTATCAACTGATACAACTGCACACACTGCTCTGTAACTGTTGCATTACTCTTAATGCATAGTTTTTATGGAAAATGATTATCAATATTACACATTTAGATTATGAAAGTGAAGCAACTGGACTAAGTATAGGTATGATTAATTTAAAGATACCTGATACCTGAAAAATTACAATGACCTATGAATGTGTATTACATAATGAAACCTATATTAAACTATATTTCATGATTGTACTAACAACTAATGTAATGTTCATGATATTTCATGATAAATTGGCTATTTGAACCAATGATTTTGCAAATGCAAGACTTTAAAGATATGAATGCTACATGCAAAGTTTTGAACATTGGACAGCATGTGTTGCAAAGAATGTATTACAAGAGTATTGTGTCTAGAATTTTTAAGTGATTTAAAGTTTTATTTTAATAAATAAATAAATAAAAAATACATTTTGATATAGAATGATTTCTATAGAATTTATTATAGAAATGTTTATAGCATTATACATGTCTTAAATGTCACATTTGATCTATTAAAAAATACTGACCCCTTACTTACAGCTAATGAAAAGTATTTAATTTTATTTATTTTTATATAGTTGGCCCACAGAATGACCCTGCAAATTTATAGTGAGCTTAAGAAACACATTGTAGCATTTCACATTAAAGGGATCATGGACTGCCTTTTTATTATTTTGCATTGATTGCTGAGGTCCATTTATAATGTTATCAATACTTTTACATCAAAAACATTATATATTAGAAGTAATAGGCTATTTTCTATCCTGTTTTGACCACCCTTATCAGAACTCTCCGTTTTAATAGATGTGATGGATCGTAGACTCTGAAGTAAATGCTCACTACTATGATTGGCTAACAGTTGTTTATGTTTGACAGACTACAACTATACTCTCATTCCGGTGTAATAATTAAGGAACTTTGCTGCCGTACCATGGGTGCAGCAGGTGCAATGATATGACGCAGCACCTGAAAGTAGTCCCCAGCTATGTAACTAGTTATGATATAGCAGGGGACTACTTTCAGGCCCTGCTTCATATAATTACGCCTGCTGCACCCATGGTACGGCAGCAAAGTTCCTTGATTATTACGCCGGAATGAGAGTATAGTTCCTAGCCATGTAAGCCTAGAAAATTACTACAGAAGTGTCAAGCTTTAAATAGGAAAAATATAGAAACTCTTTGGTCATTTTTGAGCGAGATGCTAATGGTCTAATCCCTTTCAATGATGCTAAGCTAAAAGTGCTACCGCCAGACCCGGAGATCGGCTGAATGGATAAAAAAATGGTAAAACTCAACTGTTTAACTCTAGGGGAGTAGTAAAATGAGCCAATTTCCCCAAAAAGTGGAGTGTTCCTTTTAGGGTTAAAAAAATTGTAAATGTGAATGTACATATCAAACAATGTAATAACAGACAAAGCACTTGTCATCAGGTGATGAAAACAGTTACTCACACTTTTGTGGTGCAACCTCGGATTCAATTGTCATGAATACGGTTTCATGAACTTGTGAACTTCCGTCCGATTGCCACCAGAGGTCGCCCTTCCATTATATTGACTCTTACACTATCGTTACCTTGGACTGCATTTCCCATCATTCATTGCACTGACTGCATACAGCTGTAGCCAATCACACTAACACACACTACATTTACCCACTCATATCCTTCTCAAATTGCTGAGTATTGTTTGCGATATTGCTATGTCAGTGATAGCAATACGGAGCCATTTCTGAGTTTAGTCTAGTTCCTGGTTCCTAGCTCTAGTCTAGTCACATCTAGTTTTGTATCTGATTGCCTGTTTCCTGATCTCCTGCCTGTCTGGGACGCTTCTTATGCCTAGCTCTCTGGATATTGTTCGCTGATCACAGACCCACGCTAGCCTTTGGATTACTCTTTGTCTTGCCTCTTCTATTACTATTTGTGGTGTATCACCATGCCTGTTTCATGACCATACCTTTAAATAAAAGCATGCAGATGGATCCGCACGTCTCATGTCTCTATCGCCCCGTAACACCAATATTGTCGGTACAGAATTGTCTTTTAGTTTAATTTGACTTGTGTCTTGTTTGTAAATGAATCTGTGGTAAAATTAAGTGAACAAAGGACCGAGTTCTTCCTGATGTGGTTTGGCACTTCATTAATCGGTGGGCGGGGCTAAACAGGCAGTGATGTGGAAGCAGGTATTGATCTTCTTCTGTGGAGGTGGTGTTTAGCCACATTATTACATCATAAAGTGGCAAATTCCACAACCTGTCGTTTTGTTTTTATAGCACAATTACCTCTCATATATCAATTTCGGTATCTCAGTTTTTGACCCCTTTAAAAGTCATTGTACTGTTTAC
Source organism: Gymnocypris eckloni scoliostomus (assembly GCA_027564155.1). Taxonomy (NCBI): domain Eukaryota; kingdom Metazoa; phylum Chordata; class Actinopteri; order Cypriniformes; family Cyprinidae; genus Gymnocypris; species Gymnocypris eckloni. The sequence goes on along the minus strand of CM050436.1, from coordinate 10,510,688 downwards.
GTACGGTTTACCTTTTTTTCCAAATTGGTCACTTGTTTGCAGATAATCATGACAAAATGTGTTAAATGTAGATGAGAGCACTAGACTTGTACTTAAGAGTATTACACTTGTAAGTATTCGAAGGTTTTATGAAATTAGCTTAAATATTTAATGAACAAAGTGAGTGGAGGATTAAATATTTCATAAGCAGTCAATAAATGCAAGAGGAGGGGTGTTACTGTACGAAATAGATTGCTTTCGTCTGTTTTTGTTGCTCAGGTTTAGTTGCTGCTGTTGTTTTTTACTGAAGGGGCTGCTTGTGTTTACCTTGAAATCATTTAGCTGTGCTAAAATCTGAAATGGTGATTACTGAGCACTTCTGTGTACACAACCCCTCTCTCTGTCTTTCTCTCTCTCTATCTATCTTTTCTTCTCATGTTTGTTTTCTTTGATCAAACAGATCTGCAGGAAGAAATTGTTCATAGAGTGTGTGTCAGAGTGTGTGTAATCAAAGAGTGATGTGGTACTGCTCTCATTAATGACAAGACAGCGTAATTAGTTTAGCCCAGAGAGAGAAACTCTCGGCTGTCGTGTCATCTGTCAGCTCGATTTGATTGGGTTTCAAAGCACACTTCAATCAAAGCAAAAGCGAGAGAGGAAGATGAGATGAAGGGAGGAAGGGTCAGCTTAAGAACGAAACTGAGAGAGCTGTGAAAATAACGTCATTTCAAGAAGCAAAGGTTTAACTGAAACAAGATGTTCTTAGTAGGTGTTTGCTATGTCATTGCTAGGTTGTTCAAAGTGTTTACTAGAGGGTTGTTGTTGTTTTTCTGTTTTATCATGCGGCAGGTGAAAATTACCATTCTAATGGCTTAGAAAGGTACTGGGATACCTCTTTTTTTAGTAAACCACATGATTTGAATCATCATTCATGTAGAGAGTACTGCAGGGTGAGTACTTTAATACTTAATGTTCATGTTTTTTTCCTAACCCTAAGTGTGACTTTGCCTTAAAAACACCACCAATCAATTGGAGCATGGACAATGAATGTAATTAAAAAGAGAGTGGAGAAGAATGTACAAGATGAGGAAGTGAGCAAGAATTGTGATGCTCTAGTGAGAGTCGGGCTGCAGAAGAAAGTACAAGATGAGCATCTTTATTTATGGTTTTCCACTCGGTCTAATTTAGAGCAAGTTCCACTAGGATACATCTGAAAGGCTTCAGGGGGCAATGAATGAGCTCAGCCTTCCACAACAACTCATATATGAGACATTATGTGGAGGTATCAAGCACACATGCTTTTACACACTGTACAGGAATGTTGTTTTTTGCTGGATGCAATTAAACATTTGGTGGTCTTTAAATCAATAAATCTCATTTATCATTGCATACATTCAAATCTGGCCCCTTCAGACATGTTTCATCAGGTTTAAAGTCAATGATGTGTTCTCTAGCAGTAGTTTTTCAGTGAACTACATTATACATTTCAGTCCATTACTTAAAAAAGCTATAATATGACATCAGAATACTGGAAATGTAATGGTTGATTTATTTTTGGAGCTTTATAGTGTGGAAGCCCGTTTCCACCACTAAATAAAAAAATAAAAATGTTAATTTCAAGCTTTTATCTCACAGTTCAGAATTCTTTCTCGTATTTGCAAGTTTTCATATCGCAACTTTTTTTCTCAGAATTGTGAGATATAAACTCACAACTGCGAACTATAAAGTCAGAACTGCAAGATATAAACTAGACAGTTTTTTCTCAGAAGTGCGTGTTATCAACTGACAATTGCGCGTTATACATTTAGAATAGTGGGATATGAACTCGCATTTGCGAGAAAAAACTTCAGAAAAAAAGTCTGAATTGTAAGTTTATATCTCGCAGTTCTGAGTTTTTTCTCACAATTGCAAGTTTATATCATGCAATACTTTATAACTCGCAATTGCGAGTTTATATCTCACAATTCTGAGAAAAAAAGTCAGGAAGTACAGAGTACAGAGCAATCCAACTGATAAACACATTTTCATTTTTATTTTATTTTCAGAATTATATGTGTCTCGCTAAGAAAAAGAAAGCAAAGAAATATATCTCCTTTGGGGAACGACACGCACATCAAGCTATTTTTCAGCCAAGACTACAACATTTGAACAACACATTCACTAGCAGCTCATGCATTAATATAATGCATGCCATGACATCAGCTATGAAGATTTCTTCAGAATCACTGACGCTATGGTTTATTTATCAGTCTCATGAAATAATCATATGCTTTACATTATTTTCAGCTCTCCCATCAATTGGTTGAACTTACATGCTCATTGATTTGCATATTTCATCAAAACAAAACAAAAGTTGCTTCGAAATTTGTATATTTTGACTGGTAGAATAGTAGTTTGACTTCATCTGTTTCCAAAGAATGAGACAGAAGGAGGATGAAACTATTAATTATTCTGTTTCCACATCTTTAGTTTTCTTATGGAGACAGAGAGAAAATGTTTTAATAAGGCAAGAGATTTACTCTGCACCAGCTACAGTTTCTCTCTCTCTCTCTCTCACACACACACTCACACACACACACTCACACACACACACACACACACACACACACACACACACACACACACACACACACACACGTGTTGGTTTTATAGTTTACGGGGACTTTCCATAGGCGTAATGGTTTTATACTGTACAAGCTGTATGTGCTATTGCCCACACCAACCCTACACCTAAACTTAGCCCTCACAGGAGACGGTGCATTTCTATTTTCCCTCAAAAAAACTAACTCTGTATGATTTATAAGCGTTTTAAATTATGGGGACACTGAAAATGTCCTCATAAATCACCTTCTCCTTGTAATACCTATGTCATACCCATGTCATTATACAAATTTGTGTCCTCATAAACCACATAAACATGCCCACACACACACACACACACACACACACACAGAGATATGTCAGGCTGGAGTCACCACACAGCATAAGGAAATGAAGCGAGTGTGAAAATGAGATCCATTAGAAGATAACTGGTTTAATAGTCTTTGTGTATGTGTTTAGCTTTAATATATGGGTGAATGCCTTTTTTATAATGCATATAATTTCTGTGTGTGTGTGTGTGTGTGTACTTGGTATTCCCTACAGTACTAGTAATTTTTCACAGTGTTTTGAAGAATAGAATGTTCAAAAGAACAAATAAATAAATGGAAATATAAATATTTTATAACACTTTTATAAAAAATACATACATGCATGCATACATCTATTTTCTTTTATTCTGTTTAATCTAAGTTTAATCTATAAAATTAAAGTATTAACATATTTATTTAAAATCTTACTGATCAATTACAGATTTTTTTTTAAATTAAATTAATTTATTTTTGCTGTATGGTAGTTAAAATAGTGCATACTAAATACTCATGCACTGCATAAGCTTCCATCTCGCTGGATGGCATTGATCTCAGTACAGTCATTGATCTTTTAGTAAATGCTCTTAATGAATTCACAGTCTTACAAATGACTTCAAGCATGAAGGGCTGATTTCTCATTTTGACACAGTAAACAGGATGTAGCTGAATAAACAGCAAAATGTGTCAATTCCTTTCTTTCAGTCTTAATCTGTCTTTGACTTTATCTTTCGCTCCTCTCATTGCGGTCTTTCTTCAGATTTGGCGAGGCATGCCTGGAGAGGGTTTTCACATGCTAATGCTGGTGTGCTAAAATCACTATTGCATTTACTGTTCTGTTTTAAAGGGGCGTTCATGCTCATGGCAATTTGCATCGACAGAGTGACTGAAAGTCAATCATTCTGAATGAGCATTTATTTTGAAATGTAAAGTTTTGTTTTCATATGAGGGCAGCCAAGTACTATGTTTAAAAGCTTTTTTTAAAAGAAGCCTCTTACGAGGCAGCCTTTATTTAGTAATGAACACAGTCAAATCTATGGAAGTTTTTTTCGGACTATTTTCAAATAGAATTGCAAATTGTATAGTCAAGTGCGTTTTCCACATGTGGACACATAAATTGTGACATAATTAAAATGCAATTGCAAATCTTTCATTACCGTTTGTATTTTAGCTTTCGCGAATGCACAGTGACTGCCACATTTCAAATGAAAAAGCAAAGTCTATTTGCAACTGTATTTCCCATGTCTTACGGGTTATGAGCCGGTCATATTTAAATAGAAATATGAATACCTCCCAAAATGAACACGCCCCCTAGTATAGTCCCGCCCCTGACAATGATTGGCAGCTTCCAGTGTAGACATAGGACATTCAAATGCAAAAGGAATTGTGATTCCATTTAAGTTTTGGCAGGTTATATATGTGGCGCAGAGAAAGCGAAAAAGCAGACGTGGTAATTCATATTTCTATTTAAATATGACAGGCTCATAACCCGTAAGACATGGCAAATACAGTTGCAAATAAACTTTGATTTTTCATTTTAAATGTGGCTGTCACTGTGCGTTCGCGAACTAAAATGCAAACGGTAATGCAAGATTTACAATTACATTTGAATTATGTCAAAATGTATGCTTCTACATGTGGAAAATGCAATTGAAAATATAATTTGCAATTCTATTTGAAAATAGTCTGGAAAAAAACATTAATATTGTGAAATATTATTACAATTTAAAATAAGTTTTATAGCCTTTTTTTAAATGTATTTTATTCCTGTAATGTCTAAGCTAATTTTTTATTTCATTTTATTCATTATAATATGACGATTTTGTCTTTTATTGTCACTTTTGATCAATTTCATGAATCCTTTCAAAAAAAATATATATATATTTTGGGGGCGTTTTTTGCATTTTTCAAAAATGGGGGTGGGAAAGGTCCACAAGGCGGGATATGATCTCGGGACACCCAAAGCGCAACTCATGTGTCAGCGTGCTGCCCACAAGGCTATCAGCATCGACAAATATTAATTATTTTAATAATAATAATAAACCTTACTGACCCCAAACTTTTGAAAAGTAGTGCAGAATTATGAGTAACTCATCGATTAATCAGAAATATATAGACATTTTTTTTTTTATGTCTATGCTGTAATTAGCATGCCAACTGTTTGCTCTGCTTGGTCTTTAAATATATCAACTAAAAGCACTACCACTAAAGTCGTAAACATTCAGACAGACAAATTTGTCCATTCTGTCAAATCTCACAATGTTTCTTGAGCGTTGCATTAAGACAGCATGTCAAGTTAAAAATTGTCAAATTGTTTAAATTGTGTCATGAGACTCCAGTGTTCTGTTCCAGTCTAGTGCGCCCGTCTAGCTCCTTTTGAAAACAAGACACATCTTATGTAAATGATTGGGGTCAGGTGACACCGGTCTACTTATACAAGATTTCCAGTTGAGACAGATAAGTCCATTATCCGTTTAGGCAACCAACTAACTAATCGATTTTGAAAGTATTTAGTTTAGTACCTCTTTAGTATGAGTCGTACCCATAGTAGTGAATGGTTAGTCCACTAAAGGACAGTCCACTAAAGTGGACACTATGAGGTTTGAAATATTAACTAAATGTGACAATATTTAATGCATATTGTTTCTTTCTCTCCCTCTCTTTATTTGTTTCTCTCTCCTTGTGTTCCTCTTTTTCGTTGTTTCACCTAATTTGTTTGTCCTCTACATTGCTTTCTGGCCCTCTTGTCTCTTTGTCCATCTGTCTTTCTACAGTAGACTCAGTGTGTGTGGATGAGGCTGTGAGAGGGTGAGTGTATCAGGATGACGATGAAAGGCTTGTCCTCCAGCCGCAGCCACCACCACACACTCACACACTGCGACCCATCCTATGAGTCTTTGACCCTCCGCCATGACCGACGACCTTATGTCCTCAACCAGGCCCACCCGACCGACCACAGCTTCTACGGGTGCCAGTCCGATCTGGCCAGCAGCACATTTCCACGCCGACATCAAGGCTCGCATCACGAGCTTAAGGACGAATGTGCCATAGTGCCCTATGTGGGACCGGGGGGCATAGCTGGGGGCGGGTGCGGCCCATGCAGCTCGGCTACCATCCCATCATCCCTGCTGGAAAAGTTTGACCAGCAGCAACCAGTGAGAAAGGATGGGTATCACACGTTACAATACAAACGGACTGCGGCACTGGAGCACCAACGCAGTGACAGTCCTGGGCGTATACGCCACCTCGTACACTCCGTTCAAAAACTGTTCACCAAGTCCCATTCCCTGGAAGGTCCCAGTCAACGCAGCCTCAACGGAAATGACCCCACCATCCTAGCCGATGCAATGGCTACAGCTATATCCCATCCGAATGTTTCCACCACGACTGTAGGCACCCTGCACAAGTCGTCCAGCAACAAGCGGGGGAAAAACAAGGAACGCAGTCGCTCCGAGCCCAAACCTCGTGCACGGACACCTGGGTCGGGTTATTGGAGCTCCGACGACAATCTAGACAGAGATATCTGCCTTTACCACCAGCATCAACCCTCTGGAGTCATGACCATGGGCCGGCATCCGGACAAATCCCAGTCCCACTACTTCTTGGGACAGAGCTACAACACACTAGGAGGGGGACACTCGTCCCTGAAGACCTCACGAAGCAACAATGATGTTGGAAGCTGCTCCACTTGCTCCAACCCTACAAGAGGCGCTCTGACTTTCAGAAGCCCGATGTCAGTGGACCAGGCTGGGCCGCTCGTCAAGAAGAGCTCCTGGTCAAGCACACTAACGGTGAGCAGGGCTCGAGAGGTGTACCAGAAGGCCACTATCAATATCGATAAAGCTCTAGTCAAAGCACAGACCTGCCAGCAGGGACGAATCTGCCAGTTTTTACAGGTAGGAGAGAGATTTCTCCTCTCTTCATCAGCATGACCATCATCACCTTTGTCATTTCATCTGTGTCATCAGGTCAGCTTTCACACCTCATTCGTTTCTGCTGAGGAGTCATTTGGTTTCTTGGCGTGGAAGGTGTGACATCTCTTCATCTTTGTTTGTCTTGTGCTTCATCTCTCTCCACATTGTCCATCTTTCAACGCATGATCTTCCTGCTGTGTTTGCATGTTTGTGAAGAGTAGACATGTTGCATGCATGTGCAGGTCTGTGTCCAAGCATGCATTTTTGCATCTGTGCATTTTGTAATTTTTTTTCTTTGATAACATACTAGAATGACTTTGACCATTTTAAACCATCTTGCTGGCTTTTAAATCATTTTAATAGTTTTTCTATGAAATCTTGTTGAATTGATGCCTCATCATGATGCCTCAATAAATTCCAAATTTGCTGTGTATTAATACTTAGTGAGGTAGTTGTTAAAGGGATGGTTCACCCAAAAATTTAAATGATGTCATTAATTACTCACCCTATTATTGTTCCAAACCTGTAAGGCCTTCGTTCATCTTCGGAACAAAAAATAACATATTTTTGATGCAATCCAAAAGCTTTCTGACCCTGCATAGACAAGTGTTCTGAAGATGAATTACAGGTTTGGGGAGACATGAGGGTGAGTAATTAATGACAGAATTTTCATTTTTGGGTGAACTATCCCTTTAAGTTTATGTATGGGGATGGATTAAGGGATCTAAAATATGTTAATGCAGAAAAGCTTTTGTAAGTAATAATAAACAGCCAATATGCTTGTAATATGCATGCTAATAAACAAATCATTAATAGTGTTACTGACGTATTTAATGACTAAAATGCATCATGCTCTTTTTTCCTTCCACTGGGCCTCGGCCTAGCTGTTTTTTAACGTAACAAAAACACATCCCGTATGGATGGTCCCTTACAATACCAGTGTTGTTGAATGCATTAACATATGCTCAGGACTGACCTGCTGTGTTTCAGCAGCACTGAATGTGACATGAACTCAGAGACCATGGCTTGTATTTTGATTTCTTAGTTGTGGACTAATGCTATGTGATGGAGAGATCGTAAACAAATAAGAGAAGGATAAGTGAGAAAAATTTCAGCCTGCAGCCCTGGAGATCAGCAAATGTTTGTGTGAAGATTAAGAGGAAAAAATGGATTTTGTTTGTCCTTTTGCTATCTCTCTCTGTCTCTTCTGTTTCCTATGTGACACAGTTATTGAGTCTTAGAAAAAAAGAGAGTGATGGAGAAAGCAGAAGGGAGGGAGGAGAGCAGAGGAAAAGAGTGAGGTGCATGTAGAATGGAGAATTGAGAGAAAAGAACAGAAGAGAAGTTAAATATGGACAAGGTCAACTAATTTGAAGTGTAAATGCATGTCTGCTAAAAAAATGACACCATAACAATAGTCTATACAACTTGTACGCTGTATAAAAAGGGGCTTTGTGGTGATTAGGAAAGGAAATAATCATAAACAAACAAATGAAATATGTGTTTATTTAATTATGTATTACTATTAATGTTGCTGTTGTTTTTGTTATTAAATGTTACATTTTCACCATTTTGATTTACACATTTAGAGCAGCAATTCAATTTAAGTTTTTTGTTTAGGTTGAACCTAAACTTTTTTGTTTGTTTCCTTCTTTTATAATAATAATAGCATGCTGTTGTTGTTATGTTAATATTTCTTAGAAAGAACATTTATTGTTGTTGTTGTTAGAAATAAATAAAACAGATTAAAGATTAAACTTCAGTAGAAAACTTGTTTAAATGCTGTTTAAATGTTTAAATCAAAGTTTATATTTAATTTATCATGAAAAACCTGCTTTGTAATGCTATTTGAATAAAAATAAAATTGTTATTTAACCCCTGGTTTCACAAACAAGGTTTAGGCCTAATCCCAGACTAAAATGTAAGTCTGAGCTGTTTCAACTGAAATAAACTTGCACTAACTGATCTTAAAATATGTCGGTGCCTTTGTTTTGTCTCAATATGCACACCAGTAATGTTTTATTCTAAACCACATTTATAAAATATAATTAGATGTCATAATTTAACTATTGCTTAATCCTGGTTTACCTAAGACCTGTCTGAAACCAGGCCTACTACAAATACAGTTACATATTTATGTGCTTAACAAAAAATACCCTACAATTGTATACTAAACTGTCATACTTAAAGTCTGCTAAATTGGAACAACTAATTTTGTGCTCAGTGCTCAATGTGCTCTGGGGTACAACTAAAGATATACTGAAGTATAATTGATTGTGCTGAAGTGTAAATATTGCAAATATACTTGCAACCTATAGCATATACATACTGATATTATACAGAGACAATATTATCCTTATTAATAGTGATATTAAAACACATTTTAGGCATAATATTAAGAAATGTATGTTGTGCAATAACGAAATACTCCAAATAAAGTTTAATTCTAATTTTATATCAGTAAGCCTTAAGAGATAGGCCAATAAATAATGGATTTGAAATATACTTGGCATGAAATAAATGTGTTTTAATTTATTTTATTTTACTAGGGGATGAAAATCCTTTTTTTTTCAATGCCAAGTACAAGGGACTATTAAAATGTGTGTGAGAAAGATAAAGTCAGGGAACGAAGGAGAGAAGAAGGGTAAGAGGAGAAGACGTTGCAGATAATGGAGTCAGGAGAGATAGAGGAACTAAATAAAAAGGCAGAAGTCTAAGGAGAACTGCCAAAGTGCCCGTATCTGAGCCCCCATCTGCAGTAATGAGAGTCTATCTGCTAATAGAGTTAGCTTGACTGTAAGTACACTGACTTGCTCTGGATAACTCCAGATGTCTTAGTTGCCTGTAATGCAGCTTAGGTCACGGTCATCCTCATAGCAACCATAGTTTTCAAGCAGAGAGAGCGTTGAGGTACTGTTTCCATTCTGCCTCTCTCTGTACTTTTTCCTCATTTCCATCCTCTTAAAAAAAACACCTAAGCACTCTGTATAGAGTGGATCCTTTCCCCTGGTCTGAACAATATCTCTCTTTGTGCCCCTTTCTCCTCTGTTTTCGGTGACGGAGGATAGGTTGTTGGCTTCGTCCCCTAGTAGAGCGTGTGAAAAAGAGGGTAACGTGTGAAAGAATTGCTTTAGCATGCGATGCACATCACGGAGCGAGCCTGAAGCCGGGCTCACTAGTTCTCCTTCACTGACCACTAAAAATGGTGAAAGATTTGAAACGAATCCGAGCCGTGCCTGGATAATATGAAATGATTGTTATTCATCTCAGAGAGGTGAGAGGCTTTTGAGGTGAGGGTTTAGAGGTACACATTACATGCGTCGTACATGAATACTGCAAGTGGGTGTAAAATGTTTTCAAGATCATTTTCAGGTAATAATGTTGGTTATGCAGAAGTCAATATTGCTTTTTGTAGTGGGAGCAGCAGGTGTTAGTGTGTGGGTACAGGTTGCATAAGGCTGTGCACGTTATGCCAGGATGCGCTTTTAGCTTTTTTTAGGTGTTGTATTATCTGATGTATCAAAGAGGTTTTATGTTATGCAGATAATGTGGAAAAAGACAAAAAAGTCATAGTCATAGCTGCGTCATCTGTAGTTCAGCAGGGAGGGGTTCTGGTAAATACATTAGAATATGGACACAGTAAGTATTTGGCGATGTATTAGTTAACAGTTAGTAATTTATAAAACTAATGAAAGGTTTGACTACGTTAGTAATTTCCATGAGTACAAATTTGAATGGTTAAGTCACACCAGAGGTGTTCAGCTGGGATTAGGAGTTAGGACTTGTCTTTCTGCTTGTATTAAGTATACAAAGACCTCTTCTGTGTAAAAAGATCAAGGGATATTTGGTTTGTCATGTCATGATCATTTAATAGTATAATAATACTTAGACACTGCCACCATATTTATATATAAACATATGAATAATTACAATTTGCAACTTTTTTATAAATGAATGTGCTCATTAATGTATGTTTCAATGATATGAATTTATATTGATTATTTATTATTTAATTGTTTAGTTGATTTCATTTATTGCCTAATTAATTCTCTATTGTCTGTCTACATCATGCACTGCTTTATTGTTTGTCGTTATAATTAAGTCTTACAAGCAGATCAGGTGTTTATGAGAAGCTAACATTCTCTCGCTCTCTGCAGGTTCCTCCGGATGAGTGGGGTGGCTTCTCGTCTGTGGGTCAGGATGACGAGATCCCGTGCAGGAGGATGAGGAGCGGCAGCTACATCAGGGCTATGGCAGAGGAGGACAATGGAGACTCAGACTGCAGCCCTAAACCCTCACCCAAAGTCCAGGCCAGGAGAGCCAGCTACCTGAAAGCCACTCAGCCCTCCCTCACCGAGATGACCACACTCAAGTGAGTCTGGAAATGTATTAGCTTGTGCATTTTGTTGCTTTGAAATCACATGGGAAATTAAATACATGTGCTGTATGTGCACGTCTGGTGTGCAGGTGCATGGACCTGCCGATCTGTCTTCTCTGGGGTCATTTTAAACACGGTATTTTACAGGCATTTCACCCGCTCCACATCTCTAAGTGCTGTTGGGATGGGTCTCTGAAGACAGAGTAGTCCCGTCCTTAAGCCCACCTCTGTTCACACACAGATGCATACACACTTACTCTGTGCAATTTCATATAAAATCCTTGCATGTCCTGAGACTCTTACCACTACAGTGAAATCCTTTCACACTCCCCTTTATAAAAAATTCAACAGAACAAAGTCATTTCAAAGGGAAATTTTCAAGTCCTTTCATTTTTCAGTTACACACCATTATTTCGTCTGAAAGTGGGTCTATGTTAAAACCTCACATGCATAGTGCTATTATAGCCGTGTAGCTACTATACAGTGACAACATATCCTACTTAGAATATTTACAATGAAGTGAGTCACTTTTAGGATCCCACAGAGCAAACTGATTTGCATTATAAAGAGAATCAACACTCGCTTTTATTTCTGTGTGTGAATGTGCGCTTTTGTGTGTAAACTTTGCAAACAAAGCATACATATAATGTGGGCATCATTGCTGTGACAACAGCATGTGCTCATCAGTGCAGTGTAAAAATGTGAATGCTTTTGTTTAAAGAAATTAATAGTCACATTTGATTTTAAGGTCCAATTCTTGCAATTAACAAACAATTAACTATAACTTTTGCCTCAATAAACTACTAGTTTGCTGCTTATTAATAGTTAGTAGGTAGTTGTTAAGTTTAGGTATTGGTTTGGATTAGGGTTTTAGAATATGGTCATGCAGAATAAGTACTAATAAACAGCTAATATTTTATTAATAGGCATGCTAATAATCAACTGGTTAATAGTGAGACTTGGTCCGAATTAATGCTTTTGTTCAGCAAGAATGCATTACATTTATTAAATAATCGCAGGAATAAATTACATTTGAAATTATTATAAAATAAACAGATTTTGCTGTGTTTTTGATTGAATAAATGCATCTTAATTTCTATATATAAGCATGATGATTCAAATTGTGTATTTAATTTACTCAAGCATATGATGCCATCAGTGTTCCAAATGAATGCATTTTGAACTATTCAGATGCTCCTTCTCAATGTGTAGGGAACGGCGAACACTGAGTAGGGTCCCTGTCATGTGCTCTTTATCTTATTCTGCTTGATAGGAAGTGCCGCAGCATTGAATATTTATAATCACAGCATTGTGCCTTGAACTCAAATATGGACACACACACATTCAAACATGCATATACATACTCCGGTACACGCGTGAAACTAGGGTGATAAATAATGCATAATAAAAAAGGACATTTCTAAACCTATGAACCAGAAACACACTTTCTGTTCAGAAATGCATTTATACAGTAGACATACACACTCATGTGTGTTTAAACAACACATGTATATTAAAGAAAAAAAATGTAGCGTTATATAATAAATATGCAGTCCCCTGAGGCCTGTGCTCATTATAGACAGATATTTCCTTTATTTCTGCAAAACAATTCCACAGATGTGGGACTTGAGTCATACAGTATCTATTTTTTTATGTGCAATTTTTAGGAATTTTTTTATTAAACAGTTTTAAGTCAAATTATACCAAAACACACAGAGTAAATATTCTATATTAACTAATTTTATATGATTAGTTATCAAATTAGACATAAATTACATTTTAGTTGATGATAATTTGTTATTCTTTAATAGGCCGATGTCATTATTTACACATATTAAAATGAACTATAATGTTTTGTTTAAACCGTTGAACCATGTTTAAATCATTTAAACATTTTAAATACATCAATGATTTATCTACAACATATAACATGTGAAAAACTGTCTTTGTAAAAAGCTGAGCTCCTGAAATAACAGCATATAATGAGAATACATGAGCATTGTCCTATTTTTTCCGCAAGATGCTTCTTTCTCATACACTTCAGCAAACGTCTACTATTTTGTTGTTTTTCCATCATTTGCTGCTTTAATTGATTTCATCCACTGTCATCTCTTCCTCTAAATCTATTCTTGTACTTTTCCTGCATTCTTCCCTCTTTGTTTCTCTTTTACTCCCTCTCTCTCTACATTCCTCACTCCAGTGAAGAATGACTAATGTGTGTTTTTTCTTGCTGTAACTGCATACTATTTTCAGAGCCACATCCATAATTAAGATTGACTCGACCTGAAGGGATAGAATGTGTGTTTGTGTGCATCCATGTTTTAATGCGTTTCTGTGCTCATATTTCAAAGGCCTGATTGCCCATCCACATGTAAACACAAACAGTCACATGCTAGTACTTTTTGTGAGGAGTTCATGTTTACATTGGCGTCAGATATATGAAGAATACACTAACACACATAACCAGGTCGAGTTGTTTTTAGGTTAACAGTAATGAGCATGATATCTCTGTTGGAGGAAAACCAAAGGAAAGTGATGAATGAGTGTGAGTTACAAGAGTAATCTCACCCCTCATTAAATACTTGTACACCTTTTCTCGCTCTCTCTCTGTTTGCAGGATCAGTACGGAGTCCCATTCCCCCAAGCTGCAGATCCGGAGTCACAGTTACCTGCGAGCGGTGAGTGAGGTTTCAATCAACCGCAGTTTGGACAGTCTGGACCCGGCCGGTCTGCTGGCCTCGCCCAAATTTCGCTCCCGAAATGAGAGTTACATGAGGGCCATGAGCACCATCAGTCAGGTTGGTCCTCGCCCCTTCGTTCTCTGGTGGAAATCGCCATTAAGATACTGATCTTACGCCAGTGGGAAACAACAACTGGACCTGGATCAGATCCTAAGGGTGATTTCCAACCAGAGCCTTCCTCAACGTCAGCCTTCAAGAAGGTTTGCAAAGGGGAGGAAAACATTCAAACGAAAAGAAGTTATATTTTGGCTTGATTTTTGTTAAATCCCATTAATCATCTCATGGAATCCTTTATCATCTCTTTATCCATGCATTATTCAGAATCCTAATTCGCGTACTATCAGTATGGTATGGAAGATTAGGATTGGCATCACAAATTGTATGTTTGTGAATACTGTGTTTAAGGTGCCCTAGTTAGTGTACTTGTTGACAATTGTCCTTGCACACAGAGTCAGAAATCTTATGCATTTTTAAAAAAAAATCATATTCGTCATCCTTTCCTATCAAAATTCTTGCTACACAAAACGAAACGCAGAAAATCTTTTTTTTATATTACTGACAAAAGTTTCGGAGGCAGTGTGTAAACATATGATTGACTCAATGTTTATTTTTAACATGTATTTATTTTTTACAGCTGAAAATGTTAGATTCAAGTGCAAATACCTTGAGGGATAGTTCACCACAAGTATATTCTGTCATCATATACTCACCCTCAAGTGAATGTTCAGCTAAACACTGCATGAATTTCTGTTTGTTACTGGATACATTAATGAAGATATTTTGAAGAAAGTTTGTAACCAAGTGTTTGAGGCACCATTGACTTCCATAGTAGACAAAAATACTTGAAGTCAATGGTGCCCAGAACTACTCTGTTTGCCACATTCTTCAGAATATCTTCCTTTGTGTTCAGCATAACAAAGAAAATTCATTGTTGGTATTATGCAATTATTATTTTAGTTTGTTGGTATTATTATGTGAAACGTTGGCTCAGTGTTGCCACCTTTTGGACAAACTAATCAGCTCGCACATACAAAGTTCACACGGTTTAACAGAAATTGGCTGTGCGCATACTGTACATGTTATGTTGATGAAATTTACATCTTACACACTGTGCCCATACAAAGTATACTTTGGGCTTTTAGCTGCCACAGCTGTTTTAAATGTATAAACGTAAAAGTTCACTTTTACGCATTTTCCTCATAAAAAAATCTACCCCCCAAAAACTGTTTACTCACATGAAATGAAGACTTTAATACAGAGCCTTTCATTTACATGGGAGCGGGCTACCTCATGGGGGCTGCCATTTGGAGATCACATGACTAACTGAATAAATACTACTTACTTTATTTCTGTTACCCTCTTTGTTATTGCTCACTTTTACTCAGAATAAAATAATTGCAAACAGACTATTTGAAAGAGCATTTCTGAAATGGTATCTATAACTAAAACTAGCATTTTTTTTGTAATTCTGCCTCCACACACCTAGATGTCAGTACAGTCCATGGTGATTACCACATCAGACAGCGCAAGAGTTGGCTAGATGTTTACAGAAATATTCAAACACAGTCCCTTTCTGCGTCCCTATTCACATACAATCCGCTCTATTTGGTAATGAGAATTAAGAATTAGTGTGTCCCCAAATTAAAAAGTATGTTGAAATTAGTATCTCTCAGAGGTATCCAGATGTTTTTTTTCTATTTCCAGTGAAATTTCGGATTACAGATCCATGCACACTCTAATGGCTAAAACTGGCCACAACCCACTGTACGTTGGATGCAGATTTGCTTAGAACTACAAACAGAAAAAAAGTAAAAACTACAAACATGGCAGATAGAGAGATTTAAACAAAAGGGTTTAAGTGATTAATAATCAGTACTCCGTAAGACACACGACACATTAATTTAATTCACACTACACACATTCATACTATGCAGAACATACCTTTTTAACGGTCACAAAGTGCATGCTTCATCAAATGTAGTATGTAGTAAAAGTACTCTCTATGTGATCTCAGACATAGTTAATCGGTGTGCAATAAAAAGGATATGTGGTGTCAAGATGCAGTTTTACGATGTGATATTTTAGCCCAATATTGCTGACTTACTAGTCTACTCAAAATGTATTTTCCCCATTACCAACAAGTACACACTAGTAAAAGACTTTAGACGTCCACTCTGTCAGAATTGGCTGTTGTAGCTAACTGGAGGAGTATATGCTAGTAACAAAATATTAAGTGTGTGGAGATGAGTTCTCATGTTTACGGTTAGTTTTAATGCTTGAGAGTAATTTTCAAGGTGAGTTATCAATAAACCCTTTTACGCAAGTTTAAGTGGTTTCTTCCTTGTTAGCATGTGTAGCTAAGGGATTTTCAAGGTGAGTTATCAGGATTAGTGTCTGTTGCCATGGGATTTTAAGGTGAGTTTTCAAGATTAGTTTCTGTAACCCTTGTATAAGGTAACAGGCAGGGTTTACAACCAAGACCATTTTAAGGTGAGTGTTAGAGCCTGACAGCTCACTCAGACTGACAGCCCTAACAGCCCTAACCTTTTAAAGAGCTGCTTCCTCCCACCCACAAAAAAGACACTGCCCTCAGGCATGTATGTGAATGTGCGTCTATTCTGCTCCCTGAGGATATATCAATCATTTCAGTGACAAAAAGCTGTCTGCTCACCAAAAAAACATTATTTATTGGTCCCTCATGAGTATAGTGAATGTGTGGCATGTGTTTGCGCTTTATGAGTGTACAGGCATACATATGTGTTAGTGTAGGTGTGTTTCTCTGACGGTTTTATTGCTACTAGATGATTAGACAATCTTGGTGACTGTCTTTCTTCCTTTAGCAAGTGACAAACACTTTGCTTTCTATTCCTCCAATCACAACTCACTATTAGTCCTCCAGTCACAGAATTCTCCAAACAACCTGTTTCCACTTTCTTTCCAACCTTAAATCATGAGACCCCTTCCTCATAAGTTTCTGTCTAAATCCAGTCACTCTTCTTACACTGCTGTATTAATGAATTAGCACTAATTATGCAGCCATTCCTGATTTTGCTTTCACTTGTAGAGATTTCCTCCCCTCTGCACTCTTTATTTTCTGTTCTGTTATCTGTATTAGTGTGTTTAACCCTTATCGTAGAAGATGCAGCTTGGCTGTTAGAGGGTTCAATTGAGCCTACATAACAAATGACAGCTCAAGATTAGCAATTTGCACATTTTCCCCTGAAAATGTATCTTACATTAATATTTAACCTATTACTAATTCCAACTGTGATGTTTACTCATTTGACTATTTATGGGTGTCATGACATTTTAAGCTGAAACGATGTCATTAAGTTGATTACAAGTAAATCTATGTTAAAGTCAAATTACTTTCTTAAACACACTAAGACACTTGTTTTTTTTTATTATTATTCTTTGTGTTTTTCTTTCTTGCTTTTGTATTTTGTAAAACTTTAGTATGTTTAAAACATATTTCTTAAAATAAAATACATTTTCCAACATTGAAAAAGTGGACATGGCAACAAAGTACCCTGGATTGTATGCATGTATCCACTGTGTAGTATTTTATTTATGTATTTATTTAAGATGATAAGGTATATTATTATCATAATTATATTGTATAAAATTATATCATAATTATATTAATATATAGTGGAATTATATTAGCACAATATATAGATTTTACAATTTATTCATAGGATATATATATTTTTTTACCTTTGAATATTTTGTATTGTATATTATGTATTATTGTTTATTATATCTAAGAAACAATACTATACATAATACAATGTATATTCTTATATACAAATTAAAATGAATCAATCAATCAGTCAAATATATATATATATATATAATGTTCAAATATTTATTTATTTTCATTTTAAAAGTGAATCCGTTGTTTATAATAAGCTCATGATCGTAAACATATTTAGTTTTTCCACAATATGAATGAATTGTTAATTTTCAACCCTTGGTTAATTTTATATTTGGTTATCTTGTGCCATATTTCACACTGTTTATCCCTCTCCATACCTTTAGTATACTGCAATTCTTGAACAGGTTTTCATAACTATTGATGAACATCTTTGAAAATATATGAAATGTTGCCTAGGTTTTAAATTCACCTTAATCTGGGGTTAATTTTAGCGTGAAAAGTAAAATGTGTTTTAATAGATCTTTAGTAAAGCAGCATTTAAAAACTTCATATGATCTCACTAGGTTCCTCTGCCTTCTTACAATAATTTAAAGTCATTTTACATTAGTAAGCCTTGAGCTAACATCTTGAAACCTGCTCATGCAGTCAGGAGTGTTTACTATCCCATGACTGAAGGGTGAAGGAGTAATATGACAGCATGTGGTGACGCGTTGTCTCCCTCTGCAGGTGAGCGAGGTGGAAGTAAACGGGCAGATTGAGGCTGTGTGTGAGAGTGTGTTCAGTGAGATGGAGTCTAAGGCCGTGGATGCTCTGGATCTGCCGGGGTCCGGATGCTTCCGCATGAGGAGCCACAGTTACGTGCGGGCCATTGAAAAGGGCTGCTCGCAGGAGGAAGAAGAGGAGAGAGCGATGCGTCAGGCCATCTCACCACCTCGAAATACAACTGTTAGAACCATCCAGAGCAGTACAGGTACGAGAGTCTTAAAACCTGATAAAAAACTGGTATTACTGAAGTTGTAAGAACAGGTTTGTCACTAGGGTTAGTGAATAAAAAAAGTCTTAAATGCACCTTTTTTTATGAGAAACAAGTTTTCTATTTCCATATTAAAATTGATTTATTTTTCATAAGTATAAACTCAAAACTGTCCAGGTGGTGTAAGCACCTGATTTTTTTATCATTTTTCGAAGTAAATAAAAATATAATTGACTAATTATTATAATAATTTAAAAATGATTTATAGAAGAATATGGAGATAAAAGTTCTACCTTGGAGAAAAAAATATATAAAAACACACAAAAAAACAATATATGTATAGGATGCACACTTTGAAAAACATATTAATAATTTTGACTTATTTTCTCATAGTTTAGAAGTGCCCTGGGTTCACAATCTTGTGTGAAACAAAAACAAAGTTTAATAAATTCTCATAAAGGTAGCAGATTGCATTTCCTAGAACTTTTAAACTAGATATTTAAAGGTTTTTTTCACATCATTCCTCATTTTAAAAATCTATTTTGTCATTGACCCAACATGACTTTTTATAAAGTATCGAAATAAATATATATATCGGTATATATATCCAAAAGTAGCTGTTGTATATAACTATATAATTATCAAATTTTAAATGGCGTCATAAATTCCAGACATTCTTTGTTGGCATTGATGGTTCAATGAATTACCATAACATCCATGGAACACTTTCCATTTCACAAAAGGTTCTTTGTAGTGGAAAGTGTTTCTTCAAATTATGAATAAGTTCACACTAAGATTTTATTGTTATTTTTAGAACTATTCACTCAAAGGTTCATTAGGGAACCCAAAAATGGTTCTTCAATGGCATTGCTGTGAAACCCTTCTTGAAACATTTATTTGTAAGAGTGTACCGTTGAAAAATGTACAATCTTCCTACTTTCCCCCAACTGTATTTTTCTCCTTCTTCCATCCTTCTCTCTCTCTGTCACTTCATCTGTATGAATAGAGAGAGCCAAGGTCTCTTCCCTCCTTCTCTCTTGTGCGGCGTGTTGTTTAATTACAGCGATTAGAGAGTCTCATTCTTTCTCCTCGTCACACTGTCATCAGGGTCGTAGTCAGCTAATTAAAAACATTTACAGACGAGTGGGACGAAGGGAGGCTGGAGAGAAAGAGAAAGAAATGTTGAGACAAATTAGAATGAGGGAGAGGAAACAGACAGAAACATAATTGATGGATACGAGATTTTGGGATTTGTGGAATGAATTCTGCATGAAGATAAAAAGCTCCATTATCGACTGTGTCCCATGTGTGTGCTTTTCTGTGAACTCTTATTCACAAGCTTAAATCACTGATAAAAGAGTCAATCAGGATTAGACATCATTGCTTTTGCAGGCCATTATTCACTTAAACAAAATTGTTAATCAATTAAATACAAATCAGTCATGCAGTGGACTTTTGAAATGAGGGAGTAACATCTGCTCTCTGGGTTTGGTTTGGGTGCTTGAAGTTTATATCCTGCAGTTTCTGAGTTAAAGAAGTCATGTATTTTACACTTGGGTCTATTGACAACCAACCGGAACTATGGTATTAGTATATATATATATATATACACACGCACACATACAGACGTGGTCAGAATTGTTGGCACCCTTGGTAAATATGATCAAAGAAGTCACTGAATATTAATCTGCATTGATAATACTTTTTATTTTTTATTAAAACAATTCACAAAAATCTAACCTTTTAATGCATAATAAGAATTTAAAATGGGGGGAAATATCATTATGAAATAAATGTTTTTCTTAAATACACATTGGCCTCAATTATTGGTACCCCTAGAAATTCGTATGAGTAAAATATCTCTGAAGTATATTCCCATTCATATTCACAATTTTGAGCACTCCAGGGTGATTATGAACATGAAATTATCCAGCCATGGCTTCCTGTTTCACAGAAATATAAATAGGAGGGGAAACAAAGCCCAAATTCACCTAATCATCCATCGTAATGAGAAAAACTAATAATATATTTCTGATGTGCAGCAAAAGATAATTGAGCTTCACAAATTAGTGAAGTGGCTTTAAGAAAAGAGCTAGAGCAGTGAAAATTCCCATTTCCACCATCAGGGCAATAATTAAGAATTTCCAATCAATGTAAAATGTTACGAAACTGTCTGGAAGAGGACGTGTGTCTATATCGTCCTAATGCACGGTGAGAAGGAGAGTTTGATGGCTAAAGACTCTCCAAGGACCACAGCTTGAGAATTACAGAAAATAGTTGAGTCTCGGGGTCAGAAAACCTTAAAAAAGTTGTCAAACAGCACCTACATCGCCACAGGTTGTTTGTGAGGATTTCAAGCAAAAATCTCCTCACTCATCCAAAAACAAACTCCAGCATATTCAGTTATCAGACACGACTGGAACTTCAAATGGCACTGGCATTTATGGTTAGATTAAACAAAAAAAAATGCTTTTTGACAGCAAACACTAATGATGGGTTTGGTGAACACAGGGATAAAAAGTACCCCATGTGTACAATGAAATATACTGCTGTATTTTTGATGTTGTGGGCCTATATTTCTGCTGGAGGTCCTGGACATCTTGTTTAGACACATGACATCATGTATTCTATCAAATACCAACAGATAAAAAATCAATAAGTGACTGACTCTGTTAGAAATGTTATAATAGGCCAAGTTTGCATCTTCCAACCGTACAATAATCCAAACACAAACCTCGAAAACAACACAAAAATGGGTCACTGAGCACAAAACTAAGCTTCTGCTATGGCCATTCCAGTCCCCTGACCTGAACCCTGTAGAAAATGAGTGGGGTGACCTAAGAGAAGAGAAGAAGCACCAACATGGAGCTGAGAATCTAAAGGGTCTGGAGTGATTCTGGATGAAGGAATGGTCTCCGATCTCTTGTCAGGTGTTCTTTAACTTCATCAGGCATTATAGGAGAACATTTAGAGTATTTCAAAAAGTATTGAATAAAAGGGTACCGTTAATTGTGGCCAAGGTGTATTAGAGAAAAACATTAATTTCATAATGATATTTTCCCCTTGAAATTATTTAATTTTGTAAATAAAAGATCAAAAGGATTAACAATGCAGAGTAATTTTTCAGAGCCTTCTTTGAACATATTTACCAAGGGTGCCAACAATACTGACCATGTCTTTATATCAGAAGTTTGGATTTTTTTTTACAATGTAGAGTGATTGACTTTTGATTAATCCTTGCTGAATAAAATATTAATTTATTTAAAAGAAAACTAAAAATAGTGTTAAACTTACTCCAAACTTTTGTACGGTGTACAATATAACCTAGTCTCATTAACGTTTTTGCTGTTGTATTTATTTTTGTACATTTCTTTAAACATAATTTTCACATGTAGCACATTTTCCTTTAAACACATTATGTTTCCTTTAATGCACACAGTTTCTTTTACAGTATTTGTTACTACAAGTTAATTGTTAATATTAAAACAGTTGTGTTAATATTAAAAGTACTAAAAGTCACTGAATTCATTTTTTCAGATCATAAATCAACAATGACTCAAATCATGTAGTATATTGCTTACATAGAAGTGTCTGAATTTAAGACCGTTTGTGACTATTACTGGTGGCCATTATCTGACAGGCTATTTAGCCAATCATAGTGCTAACGATGCCTCCTGTTGTGTGAGTTATGTAACAGACATGTGAACCAATTAGATTGGAGAAAGATTTGATTGACTTAATCAGTTAACCCAAACAAACTCTGTAGAATGGTTTAGCTTGGCAGTTAGATTTATTATGTGAGAGAAGTAAAATTCTCCTCCTGTAGAGTGAAGAGTGGAGAGAGAATACGAGAAATCATTCTCATTTTCAATGAGAGTTGGCGATTTAAGGCAGAACGACACCATTGGTGACGAAACGTTTAGCAACTTCTATGCAATACTTTTGGTTGATGCATTATGCAAATGAATCCTGGTGTGATGTGAGAGTTAAACAGTCGTGCTCACATGATCCATCTCATGATGGTTGGTTACAAGAGTTGTACTGGATTTCTGTCAAGGAACAACAAGTACAGTAGCTTGCCAATGTCCAGCGGTTAAATCACTGTCAATATGAACGGCCTTCATGAGGAGTCACTGGCAGAACACATGACCAGAAGGCAAAATGAAAACAAACAACAAATATGCTTTATATAGACATACACTAAATGAAACACAAGCACACCTGATGTTTTTCCTCAGGCTTTATGACTGCACAAACACACAACAAATACACATTATTGAATTATTGTCACAGAAGAAATCAATCATAGGGAGCTAAAAGCTCAAAAACAAACAAACAAACAAAAACCTCCAGTCTTGGCTGCAGAGAAATACATTTCCAGGTTGAAATATGTTTATATTGTGAATATGTGCATGTTATGGCTTTGTTAATTTCCTTGGTCACAACTGTGCGTGGGAAGGGAAGTGTGTGGAAATAGTCACGAGTGTG
Organism: Gymnocypris eckloni scoliostomus; assembly: GCA_027564155.1. NCBI lineage: Eukaryota > Metazoa > Chordata > Actinopteri > Cypriniformes > Cyprinidae > Gymnocypris > Gymnocypris eckloni. The sequence continues at coordinate 10,487,651 of CM050436.1, read as the reverse complement.
ATATTGCTTTTTATACTCACAAAAAGTTCTGCAAACAAGTTGATATTGAATAATCTACTTTTTTGACTAAATCTGGACAGTTAGTTGAAAATATTACATTTCATTGGTGAGAGAAATCACCTCTGGAGTGAAAAATCACTCAGATACTCTGGTCTGGATCTACGGCTGGGCACTAAATCAATACTGATTTACTTTTGATGCATTTTGATATTAAGTCTACATTTTGATGAGCAGAGATGTTTTGTTAAAAATAAAATGTATTATTATTATTTGTATTATTTTATTTATATATTTTTTTTACAAATATTACATTAGTTATTATTATTATAAACAAAGAAATCACTCAAACATGATATTTTTCATTTATGAAATCTTTTGTTTTAAATGTATTGCTATATTTTCATATTACATTTTAAAAGGATGGTTAAATTGTTGAAGTTTATTAATTAACTTTATTAGACACCATTTTTTATTATAATTTTGTATGAATTTATTTAAAAATGTAAAGAAAATGGGACTCTTATTTAAAAGATCTCTTGAGTTTACTTGTAAACAAACATTTATTCTTGAGCTATAACAAACATGTAGAATACATTTCCTACCCCATGAATGGTATAATTAATGTTGTTATAAATATCAATATTGTGTATGGAAAAATATTTAAATATAATAGCTTTTGATAATAGTCTTGGCCATATAGCTGAGTATCTGGAGCACTGTAAACACATTTACGTTTACGTTTACATGTATTCATTAGACAGGGAGAGGTTAAGGAAAGAGCGCAAAGTTTTTTTTTTTTTTTTTTTAATGAAGAAGGAAGAGCAGAAGTCAATTGAAGACGGGAGAGATGAGTTTTCAGGTGTCGCTTGAAAATTGTCAGGGATTCAGCATTCCGGATGAGGGTGGGAAGTTCATTCTACCAGCCAGGAACGGTGAATGAAAACGTTCTGGAAAGTGATTTTGTGCCTCTCTGTGATGGCACAACAAGGCGTCGCTCACTCGCAGATTTCAGGCTTCTGGAGGGGATGTAGATTGTCATCAGTGAGTGGAAGAAGGAGGGTGCTGAGCCTGTGGTTGTTCTATATGCAAGCATCAGTGTCTTGAACTTGATGCGAGCTGCAACCGGGAGCCAGTGCATGGAGACAAAGAGAGGTGTGACATGGGCCCTTTTGGGTTTGCTGAAGATCAATCGTGCCGCTGCATTCTGAATCATTTATAGAGGTTTGATTGTGTTTGATGGAAGTCCAGCTAGAAGAGCATTGCAGTAGTCCAGTCTAGAAATGACAAGGGCCTGGACACGAAGTTGTGCAGCGTGCTGTGTAAGGAAGGGCCTGATCTTTCTGATGTTGTGCAATGCAAACCTCCAGGATCGAGCAGTTTTTGCAATGTGGTCTTTGAAAGTGAGCTGGTCATCAAAAATTACCCCAAGATTTATGACTGAGCTTGATTGGGTAATTGTTGATGAATCTATCTGGATGGTAAAATCATGTTGGAGTGGCAGGGAAGACGAGAAGCTCAGTCTTTGCCAGGTTGAGCTGTAGATGATTCTTTCATCCATGCCGAGATGTCTGCCAAGCAGCCTGAGATCTGTGCAGCTACCGTTGGATCATCTGGTTGAAATGAGAGATAGAGCTGTGTGTCATCAGCGTAGCAATGGTAGGAGATACCATGTGCTTGTATGATGGGACCCAGTGATGTAGTGTGTGTGGAGAAGAGGAGGGGTCCAAGAACCGATCCCTGAGGAACCCCAGTGATTTGGAATCAGCATTAAACACAAACAGTTTGGTGTCACTTTACAATAAGGTTCCATGTCTACTATGTTTAATGCATTAACTAACATTAACAGTGACAATACATTTGTTACAGTAGGCCTTTGTATTCATCTTTGCTAATGGTTGTTAATAAAAATACAACTGTTCATTGGTAGCCCATGTTAGCTCAGGTCCATTAACTAACATTAATAAATGCTGTTGGTCTGTATATCTGGCTCAGCCAATCAGATTTGAGGATGAGAGCTAAAACTGTTTTATAAACTCCAGCAATGATCAGACAGAGTTGTCCCATACAGCGGTCCCATATCCCAAGTTACACACATAGACACACTCACAGATGCGCACAAATGTGTGTATCGCATTTGTCCTTTTAGCAGCTTTGATCTAAATGTAATTTCCGCAGCATTAAAGGATTAGAACTTCCCATCTGTCTGAGAATTTCTCTTTCTGTGTTCATTATCTGCTTTTCGGTCCATCTCCCTCCTTCTCTGTCTGCTTCTTTCTCGGAGGTAATGGGATATAATGCTTTCATGCCTCTAGCTTACAAGGAAACGAGAGCCCCAGATCAGCACTAGTGAGTGCTCCGAGGTCCAGAGAGATAGATCTCATTCATCACTGACATAAACAGTGTCTCAGAGCTCAATGCTGCCTTTATTTGAAACGGGATATTGTAGAAAATAAATTTTGTTTAAATATATATATTATAAAATGTATGAATTTTCAGCAATAATTCAGTGTCACGTGATCCTTGTGATTATCATATTATGCTGATTTGTGGCTCAAGAAACATTGTATTTATTTATTTTTATTTATTGTTCAAAACAGTTGTACTGCATATTATTTTGTCGAAAATTTGATACATTTTTTCAAGATTTTTTGATGATTAGAAAGTTGAATTATTTGACATAATAGAGTGAAAATTATCCAAAAAATTGCTTCTGTGAACATTTGAAGTTGAATTCACTACTGTAAATCCTCAAATCTGGCAAATCATGTTTCTAAAGTTAAAGATTAATTCAATTAACCATATTTATATTTAAATCAGATAATGCAACCATTATGTTGAAAATCGTTGTGCCTATGAGAGATCATCTTATATAGCTTCCAATATAAGGCTTTTTTTCAAGATGCATGGAATTACTGTGGGGACAATTTTATTAAGGATTACAGAGAGGGAGGCTCAGTTCTTGAAGAAGTCACAGGTGATGAAGAGAGAGTGAGAGATGAAACAGATGGGAGTTGTGTTACTGTGGTTTTAACACCACACGAGGGCGGGCTTGAGCACAAACACTGATTGGTGTTTAATGCGCCAGAAAATGCATGTTTTATGTTGCTAGAGGCATCTCTGAAGGGCATGCTTAGAATCAGTTTTAGAGCAGAAACTCATAAACATGATTACTGCACAACAAACCCCTGTTATAGAAAACTACAGGTGTGAGTTTCTACAGGAGCTTGTTATGTCTTTATTCAAGTTTGTTTGGCCCTTATAAAGATTTAAATAAAATAATATATAATAAATAGGCCCTCTAAGTTGTACATAGTGCAGTAAAAAAACGGCCTGTTATTTTTCTATAAGATAGTAAAGCGTGACTTTAATTAAATATATCAAGTGTAAATTGCTTTTGATAAGTTTACATGTCCCGTGGATTGAAATCAGTTTTGAACAGCATTTTACTTATTCCTCAAATTATTATGCGAGCATTTTTGAATGGCTTCATCAATTGAGAATGAAGCCTACTGTTTACTATTTTTGTAAATATTTAAGAGTTGATAAAAATAACCTTAGTTTGTTCAGTGGGGTGGGAAGTCCCGCATGCTCATGTTTGGCCGGTACTGGAATCGGTGTATTTAACGGATGTGACGGTGTGGGCCGGTCCCGTTACCGCCCGTGAATGAACTAGCAGCTCGATCCGCCACACGAGCGTTAACCGAGTGCGGTGTCATTAGCTCCCATTCAGAGTCAAGCTGGAGTTTATCGCCAGATCCCGCCGATTCATTCAGTCGCTTTTGTCTCTCGTTCTCTCTCCGGTTATCGCTTACCGAAAATTACAGGGTATGTGCGACTGCTGGATCCGCCGCCTCTGTGAGTATACACGCGCCCCTTCTCTCTCTCTCTCTCTCTCTCTCTCTCTCTCTCTCTCTCTCTCTCTCTCTCTCTCTCTCTCTCTCTCTCCCCTCTCTCTCTCTCTCGTAACAATTGTTTGTTTGTGTTTGATAGTATTAACGGAGGTGACGGAGGAGACATTCATAGCTTATTTTGCTTACTCATACTGCAATGATCTCATGCAAGTCAACATGCATGCAGTTTATAAGAATATTGAGCCTATTCGGGTCTTTTACATCAAAATGAAACATTAATAGGCTAATATAAAATATTCTAAGTTTAATTTAATTTAATTAGCATTTCTTAAAATATTAGTAATATTGCCTATATGTGAGCCTACAAGTTCTATATTTTGCTTTTTTATGACAAAAATTTAATGATGGCTTTGTTGTGTATGTTTGAGAGAGGAGGAAAGGGAAGGAGAGATTCTGAACTCTGTCCTGTTTTGGTATGTCATATGTGATAGGGAACAGGTGTCAGCGGAGCTAAAAAAAAAAGACACCCGCACTGGTTTTGCCTTCTTTTCTGTGTTTTGATGTGACATTTGTTGAAACCGGTGGACATGATCCCAAAAGTTGTGGTGTGGTTCTCCCAAAAGTGTTTTGGCATAACTTGGACAGAAAACTGGGTCAGCATGGGTGTAGTTTTTACAGGAGGATGAGAGATCGCATTCATTTCAAACAGACTAGCTATGAGTGTCTATAAATAAAAGCTTGTTGCCAGAGTTTGCGTTTCTGTGTTTAAGATCTTACTGGACTCATTGCTTAGTACTTTTGTAGAAAAATAACCATTATGTTTGACATTGCATTTGACGTTGATTGTCTGTGGTGTAATATAAAAATGAGCAAAACATTAAATTAGCTCTTTATTCCAGGCGGATGGTGCTGCTGTTACCACGGCAACTAATTAATTTAAACTGTTGTCCTGTGTAACAAAGGATATATATGATGATGATGTCATTGATACAGAATATTTTTTGTTTGTATATATTTTTCTTTTGATTTCTCTCATGTTTTGTTTTGTTTATTTAATTTCATTTTTAGAGGTTGTTTTGAAATGTTTTGATGTAGTCTTACACCAGAAAATGCGCTTGAGCTCATCTCGATGTCATCCTGTCTAAAGGCAGAGATGTGTAATGAAACTGTGAATGGGCTTGACTCAGAATGCCAAAGATGGCAGCGGTGAAATCATAAACAAGCCTTCCAGTAAAGTCGATCGATGCAAACACTCAGTTAGATGTGATCTCAACATTATCGATTACACTCTTATTACTCTGAATCAGGTGACTTTAATATTGATTCAAAAATAATCAAAATCCTTTGCTGTAATAAGAGACAAATCAATATTTTTGAACTCCAAGTTGAATTTTTGCAATGTACAAAAGATTGTCAGTGTCATATATATTTAATATATTAGTAATTCTATTACATCCGCTTAAAATGCATATCGTGTTGTTAATGAAAACTGCAGATTTTGAACACTAGAGGGCGATGAAGTACAAAAAGAGAGTGAAGAAAGCACATGTTTGAAATAACATGCTGCATACGTGACATACGTGAGAATCATGTCAGATTCTGTCCTATCTATCTATCTATCTATCTATCTATCTATCTATCTATCTATCTATCTATCTATCTATCTATCTATCTATCTATCTATCTATCTATCTATCTCTCTCTCTCTCTCTCTCTCTCTCTCTCTCTCTCTCTCTCTCTCTCTCTCTCTCTCTCTCTCTCTCTCTCTCTCTCTCTATCTTCTGTCTGCCTGTCTGTCATTTTCAACATTCAAATTGTTTTTGAACATTTTCTTATTTTAATTATTGTAATTTAAGTTTTAAGTGCAATTTTCATCTAATTGCATCATTTCAGCTTTAGTTTATTAAAACTATTTTTAATAGGACATTCCTTGTTTTAAGTTGTGTAAAAGTGCTGTGGGAATAGTACAATTTGTATGTGCACTGCATTATAATATAAGTAGTCTGGGGTGCTAGTTTTGCTTTGAGGAAATGAGTTTATGTGTGCACGGTTGACAGCCCATCTCTCCAGACTTCACAAATCACTCAGTGAGACATTTCAGTTAAACAGTCTTGCTACTTTTCTTCCTCTCTCTCTCTCCCTCCCTTCCTCAGTCACCCTCTCTCTCTCAGCCTCACAGATAATCATTTCCTTTCAGGCACTCCCCTCACTCACCATGAAAGGTGCTGTGCTGATTTATACTTAAACATTGTGTCTCAAAGCTCTAAGATTTATATGATTTCCCCTTCCTCCCCATAGTTAATCAGCCTGTGTAAGTATATATGTGTATGTGAGAGAAAGAGACATGAAAGGGTGTCAGTGAGAGAGCGACAGAATGAACATACTGTCTGAAATGCTCTACTAGTGTGGGCATGCAGAAAAATACACAAACACACATAATCTCCGAGCTTTCATGTGAATCCATACTCTAAACCTATGACCTGAAGCTTACCTTTTAATAGACACTACAGAGGAGGTGATCTAATGCATTTGTGATTCAGTTTTACACACACACACACACACACACACACACACACACACACACACACCATTCAAACTTACTGTAACAGACATTGAGGTCCTGATTAAATATGTAAGGGTACCTATTATTTCATCATATAGGGGTTGTACAAATATTTGTATTATTATTAGGCCTATTGTTATTACAGTTTTTTTCAACTGCTTACACACAATATCTTTACTTGTCACACTGAAACCTGACACTCAAACGCCAGAATCACACACAAATTCTGCAAACCATACACAAATTATTGACCTTTGACTCAGTTTTCAATTTCATAAAATACTTTTTGCAAAACACAACACACAATTCTCTATGTAACACACCAAAATCTAACAGAATTAATATTATGGCAAAGGTGTTTGCAAATGTTTGCTTTTTAGGTGTGTTTGTGATATTTTGAACACAGTGCTTCAATTTACAAGAGATGTGAGGCATTTTGCATGTTGTGTGTGCAACTCTTGGATTTGTGCGTAAGCAGTTGAAAAAAAGGATTACTACTATATATATATATATATATACATACATTTAAAAAACAACACAAAATATGTGTTATAAAATGTATTATAATACACTGAGAATTAAAAATTTGGGGTCAGCAATATTTTTAATTAATAGTTTTATTCAGCAAGGATGCAATAACTTGATCAAAAGACAGTAAATGAATTTACAATATGATGTTCAAATAAATGTTGTTCTTTTGAACTTTATCATAAATCCTGAAATAAATTATCAATGTTTCCACAAAGATATTAAGCAACACATTTGTTTTAATTTAGCAAATTAACTTAATCAGCATATTAGAATGATTTCCGAAGGATTATAACACTGGAGACTGCAGTCATGACTGGTGATAATTAAGCTTTGCAGGAATAAATTACATTTTAAAATATATAAAATATAAAAGTAATTGTATATTATAATATTTAAAAATATAAATATTTAAATATTTAATTTATTTTAAAATTAATAATTTTACATTTGAATACAAAATTAAATTTTTAATATTATTTGTTTTATTTTTATCATAAATATAATAATAATTATAATAATTATATTACAGTTTTAATTTTTTATATACAAAATGCAGCCTTTGTGAGCACCAGAGACTTTATTAAAAACACTTTTGTTGGGTTTTTTGGTGTTTTGTTTTTATATTTTCAAGAAAATGTGCTGTACAAAAATGTGGCATGAACTATTGTTGTCCAGTGTGTATTTCAGTGTTGTGAAGAAACAATTTTATTTTCTTCCTGTAGGTGGCGATAGGTACACAAATGAAACATTCTGACACATGCTTGATCTTAAAGTCTGTTCGCTTACAAAATCCAGTAGAATGTGGTCTGTCATTGTAGACTGTAACATCTAACATTGCTTGTTACAATGTCTATTATAATATCATTATCTAATTTAAGATTTAAGAGAACACATTGACTGTTAAAAGACTCTTTCCCCCCCAGAAATTAGTTGTATCAGAGTCTGTTTTTAGAGAGTGATTCTTCTGAGTTCTCTTGACTGTTTGATGACCGTGCACTTAAAGTAATTACAACTTAACGGCCTCTCTTTGAGAATCACTATGCTTTGATTCAGGCCACACAGAAAGGAAGTACGGTCGTTGACATGATCCTGTCACACTGCCTGCCACAGGAAGCTCTTTTCTACTCCTCTCCTATGTATGATGGTGTGTCTGTGTGTGTGTGTGTGTGTGTGTGTGTGTGTGTGTGTGTGTGTGTGTGTGTGTGTGTGTGTGTGTGTGTGTGTGTGTGCACGTGTGTGCGTGTGCGTTGGATGGTTTAGGTTTTCACTGCGAGGGTGGGGCAAACCTTAATTACAGACCATGCCTTCTCTTCCAGAAAGGGTCCTCTGTGTCTGTGCGTATGTGTTTTTTGCCCCAAAATGTTTTGGGAGGGACGTTTTGATGGCTATATATCACTTATATCACGGCACTGAAATCTCAAAACATGCATTTATAAAAAGCCAAAAATTACAACATGCCAATTAGATTGACTCTATATGAGTTTATGGGAAGAGGTGTGTGTGTGTGTGTGTGTGTGTGTGTGTGTGTGAGAGAGGTTCAACTTAGTTTAGGAAGTCTTTGTAACACAATGCATTGCATTCCTGCACTCCTGCCGGGCTTCTCGCTTGTTCCTTGCATTCTTGCCCACTCACCCCCAACCCCCTGTGTGTGTGCGTGTCAGTGTCGGGGGTCTCTTAAGTCTCCTAAAGACCACTTCACTCATGGAATAACCCAAAACCTTCACCAACACACACTTCACAAAAACTACACACACATTTCTCCACCACACAACCGGGTTTTTCCCCAACCCCCTCTCACAGGATACCAGGGGTCAGAGGTCAAACCTGGAGACACAAAGCATAAAGAGAACAAACCGCGATGGGGAGAGGGGGAAAAAGGAGAAGGAGAGAGAGATAGGTGAGTTACGGGTAGTTATTAGGGTGGTTAGTCAGCTGTATAGTTGGTTAGATTCAAATCAGTGCTGGTGCTCAGATGACAGTACATTTATTTGTATTTGTTCTTGGCTCGTCCCATGAGTTGCGTGTTGGGTGTGCTGCATATATAAGTCGTGGTGTGAACTTTTGACCACATTCCTTTGTATTTAGATGTAAATGCATGCATGTCAGGCCTCTGACCTCTTGAGATGTACAAGATCTCGACCATAAAGACCTTCAAATAAACACAAACACATAAAGTTCATACTATTCATAGCTACAGGTGAATTTTACTTTTATACATACATATTTAGCAAATTCAACAATGTGTGATTTAATTAAGAATATATATATATATACTAGTGCTGTCAAATGATTAATCGCAATTAATCACTTCCAAAATAAAAGTTTTTGTTTGCATAATATATGGGTGTTTTGTTTATATGTATTATTTATATATAAATACACACGCACACAGTATATATATATAAAAAAATATTTACATGTATTTACATGTCTATATTTATATTTATATAATTTATATTATAAATAAATATATTTAATATATAAACATAACATATATTCTGAAATATATACATGCATGTGTGTGTATTTATATAAAAATAATAAATATACACAGTACACATACATATGTTATGTAAACAAACTTTTATTTTGGATGTGATTAATCGCGATTAATCGTCTGATGTGTATATAGGCCTATATTTAAAAGCAAATATATTATTTTATTATATAAAATGTTATTATATATATATTTATTTTGAAATAAATATGGTAACATTTTAGTTTATTAGCATGCATATTACTAGCATATTGGCTGTTTATCAGTATTTATAAAGCACATATTAATGCCTTTTTCTGCATGACCATATTTTTGATCCCTTGATCCAATCCCATACCTAAACTTAACTACCTAACGATTAAATCGAGGCAAAAGTCAAAGTTAATAGTTAGCTAATAGTGCGAATAAAGATAATTAAAATGAGTAACAATATGTTCTCATTTAGATAAGTTAATATGGATATGCGTTTCATCCTGTCAGTTGTGTTTAATTCCTTGAAGAGAGCAATGCAGGATGCATATATCCTTATACAAATACACAAACACTCACACTCGGTGACTCATCACAGGCAGATGTGTAATCAGACAGGTATGTAGACATCTCATTCGAACACAAGGAGTGTGAGGGCAGACATCTTGGGGCATTATTTGTATTGAGTCAGGAGTTTGTGTGTGTATTTAATTATAATTTTAGACTTCTTTCAAGTTTATTGTGTCTTGCGGTTTTATTATGTCTTTGTGTATCCTAGTTCAGGATGGTTTTGTTTTGTGTGTGTGTGTGTGTGTGTGTGTGTGTGTGTGTGTTCCCACTGTGAATGGTGTCAGGAATGCTCTGACAGGAACTAAAGCAAACGGGCCAGTAAAACTAATCTCATCCTCTTTACTACCTTTTACTACTCTCTCTCTCTCTCTCTCTCTCTCTCTCTCTCTCTCTCTCTCTCTCTCTCTCTCTCTCTCTCTCTCTCTCTCTCTCTCATCCCACCCTTGTCCTCCTCCAGGGCATGTCTGTCTTTACAGACTATAGAAACTGATATTCATCACCTAAGTTAAGAGCCTGCACCCCTGCAGATACCTACTCCCACTACTTTGAAGATGAAGTTAAAGTTTCAAGGCTCATTACCTTTACATTTGTGGAGGGGTCATTTTATTTTATTTGTGCTGTTTTTATTTTATTTTGTGCAATCAGAAAAAAATATATGTTTAGTTTATAAATATATTACATAGTTAAAATATATATTTTGTTTAGTTTGTTATTTTATTTTCTAAACAAACTCAAACATTTTTCATTAGTTTTAAAAATAATTTTAATCATTTGTTTATTAATAATGACATTTAATGAAAATGATATATTGTATAAAAGATGTTGTTCTTATTTTTATTTTCTAATTTTTTACTTTATTAAATTTTTAGATTTTTAAGCCACATTTATAATCTCAATTATTTTTAATATTTTCTTTTAATAGTTTTTTTCTAAACCACATTCATAATAATCTCACACTTACCTTGAACTGCCATAACCTGTCTGGTCTGGGTTTTATTTCTACTTTGCACTGTGATTGTGACACTTCATTTGTCACCTGTTGGCCGAGCGTTAGCGCATGCGCATGTTTGTGTGTGTTTGTAAGCATGCATGGGTGTGTTTGTCTCAGATTGACAGCGAGGAAACTGGCCATGTGTATGAACCTAGGACAAGCAAAAGTAGGTCACGCACACTATTAGTAAACACATCCACTCACACAGTTTACATTTAGCAGTCGCAACCACGACAATCTGCATTTTCTAAAAAAAGGCTGAACATTTGTTCTACTCGTTTTGGTGCAACAGTGACTGGCCTGGTGGTCTATTTTTATTTCCTTCTTTTACTTTTACACACACGCACACACTGTTTCATAGAAAGGCCACCGATTTCAGGTTCCTCCCTGTTTCCACAGCTACACTATCACAAAGGACTCCAGCTGGCTGTGGAAAGAGAGCTAGGGATGGAGAGAAAGACGAACAGTGACCAGCCCTTTTCTAAACACACGGCAGCTGGGCCGAACTGTCATTCTGCACCCTGGCCTGCTTACACACACACACACACACACACACACACACACACACACACAAACTCTCTGCGGCCCCTCCTCTGGCTTTATAGCGCTTTCTGTTTTGTGTTTTTCCAATAATTCCCTCGGCATCTACTAGAGGGAGCCCAGCTAACCTGTTTGAATGAGTTTTATCGTTTTTGTCACTTCTAACACACAAGCCCTCACACACTCCCATTGGTTTCCTCCGCGTCCTGCCGTCAACATGCCCAAAGGTGCGTTCAATCTCCCCTCCTAATGAAGCATGAGGCCGAAAGGGGAGTTTCTCCAGGCAGGGGCCGAAAAGAAGGGATGAATGGATGATAGAGGGGGCAGTGAAGGAGTAGAGAGAAGGGGGTTGAGCAGGGGCCGTCTTTGATACAGCGCTGGCCCGGACGGGGGGTAGTGTGTTTTTAGCCAGGAGATTCACCATTCACACTCCTCTGTCGGTTGCTCGTTTGAAGCGCCTTCACAAAGAGGAGTTTGTGGGCCGGGGGCCAAAAGGGATTTTGCCATTCAAAGAGTCCCTCTCCTCCTCCTCTTTAACCTCTCGCTCATTCTTTCGCTCTTTTGAAATGAGAAATGCTTTATTGGCCAAGAACGCAGCCAATTAATGTTCAACCAACAGGCCGAATGGCTACAAAACTACACTGTAAAAATTATTTTGTGAAGGTGTAAAAGATAATAGGAGTTTGTTTTATAAAGAAAATAGTATTTCAGTCTTTCTACATCAAATATGTGTTACTTGACATTTCTTTGTAAAAACATTACCTATAGGTTAACTACAATCCTCAGAATTTGTTTGTTTGCAGTAGCATTCGGATTGTGTTAGACGAGCGGCAGATGTTAAGACCGTTTTGTTGAGAGAAAGTTGGACGAAAATATTTCAGGGAGTTTTTCTTTCTCCGTCCCTGCCTGCTGGAGTTCAGGAATTCTGTATCACACTCCACTTCCCAACTGTTGGATAAACACGATGGCCTTGAGAGCGTGTGTGTGTGTGTGTGGTTTTGGAGGCGTGACGCTTCAATGATCCAAACATCAAAGTGTATCCGTGGAAACTGTGAGGTAGTCCGTTATGCCGCTAACATGGCATGACTTGTTTTTATTCCGTGCCTTTAATGTGTGTGCTTGCGTGTAGGTGAAAATAAAGTAATTTAGGATGCGTCCTACACATCTGGTCTTAGAGAATATATCATACTGCTGTGGCCCATGTTATAAAAACCCTATTTTTGAGACGTTTCAGCCTCTAAAAAGACTTTGACAGCTCTCTGGCAACTGACTTCCTCCTCACTTTGTGTAGTCCAGACAACCGTTGACCTCACTGGCATGCCTTTGTGTGGATGGGGCATCTGTGTGTGTTTCTGTTAGCTTATGTTTTTATTAGAAGGTTAAAAAAATATATCTATTGTATGAGCTAAAATACACTTGTTTTTATATTTTTAATTACATGTACAATACTGCTTGGGGTTAGTATGTTTTTTTTTTTTTTGTTATTCGGAAAGATATTGATACTTCTATTCAGGAAAGACACATTCAATTGCTCAAAACAAGGGACAGTGAAGACACTCTTTGGGTAGACAGGATGAACATTTATATATTTATATGAGAATATCAATGCTCTTACAGTAGTGTGGGATAAGATAAAAAAATCCAGATTGTTCCAACTTGTAAAATCACATCTGACTGTAGTTTAAAGGGCTCCAGGTGGGTGGATGTTTTGGGCTGTTTGACCTGTGGTTTGCCTTTTGTCACAGAAAGAGAGAGCGAGCGAAAGAGGAAAGCTTTAGAAATAAACCGCAGGACTGGGTGGGTCAGAGAACACACACATACACGCTTGACACATGACACAGGCTCATACACACAGGTGAGAACAAGCACACACAGTGCCCGGCTCGAGCGCCGTAATAGTTTAAAGAGAAAGCCTGGCCTACTTTCCACATGCACCGTGACCCAGTTTACATAGACTCAGACACATGGAGTGGAGTCACAAACCTGTTCCACATCCCTTCTGTGTGTGAGAGAGCTGTTAAAAGACAGCTCATGATCTTCTTACAGTTCTGTAATCTAAAACAGATGCGCTTTGGTGCACACACTCTCGTACGCTCAGATGTCATAAAGAAAAAGAGAGATCTTCCGATCTAATCTGATCCCTTCATGTGTTCAGGAGTAATGTGTGGCTGTGTGTGTGTGTGTGTGTGTGTGTCTGGGCTTGCATTAACCTGCTCCTGCCAAAAGCAGGAAATGAGGGAGCTGTAAGAAAATGGACTGCCACTGTTTAGTCTCTGAACACACACACACACACACACACACACACACACACACACACACACACACACACACACACACACACACACAGTGTTTAGTCTTCTCCAGCAGCTGTGCTATTCTAAGCAACACAGGCAGGAAGAACAGAGAGAGCAGAAATAGATGGATGATATTGAGACATTAATGCCAAACTCCTGTTGTAGTTTTGCTCTGCAGCACTTCACAGTAATCTACTTTAAACATGCTCTACTATACTCTGACATTGCCTACCTTATACTCTTCGACTTGTTTCCGCTTGTTTACTCAATTCTATTTCTTGATATTGTTTTTTATTTGTTTCTGTACTAAACTTTTTAAACTATTCTTCTCTACTCAACTTTTTTATTATATTATATTCTAGTTGTTTTCCTTTTCTATTCTATTCTATTATATTCTGTTTTATTTAAAATGTTTATTCTACATTAGTTCTATTCTACTCTACTCAAAATGTATTATTTTCTAGGCTACTGTACTCAACTTTTTCTTGTATCCTTTTCTATTCCACTCTATTCAATTTAAGTTAATCTGCTCAGGTCTGTTCTGAACTCTATGCTATTATACCAGTATATTCTACACTACTGAAATGTATATTATCATACACTGTTTCTTCCATTTTCTACTCAACTCTACTCAATTCTTTTTAGTTGACTTTATCTACTCTTTATTCTATTTTTCTATATGCTTCTAAACAACAATCTTCAAGTTTATTGAATTCTACTCTACTCAGTTGTATTTTATTATTAACTTTTATATTATATCCACTCTCATATTTCACTTTACTGAATTATACTTTATTATTTTCTGCTATGTTATATTATATATTCTAGTATTTTCATCTCTACATATTCATTTGTATTCTACATAACCTTATTCTGTTATTATGCAACTCTATAGAATTATATGCAAACTTTATTTATTCTACTCTATTCTACATATTTTCTATTCAACTCAACTCGTTATAGTATATTTTAGTTTACTTTTTTCTAATCTAATCTCAAATTTATTGTACTCCGTTATATTCTGCCGTGCTCAACTGTACTTCGCTGTACTGTCCTACTCTTTTCTGTCCTGTGCAGCTTTTTCTACTCCACTCAAGTCCACTCAACTCTACTGTACTTTACTCAACTCTGTTCTAGCCTGTTCTAATCTATTCTAATATATTGTTATCTGTTGTGTTGTTCTATGTATGGTACTTTGAATAGTTCCACAATACTCCAGCTTTACTTTCATTTCTTATTTTTATCCCTTTTCACGTCATGCACCTACAGTTATTGTCTTGTTATATTTTGACTGTTAAATTAATTTATCAACTAATTGGTCAGTTGATGAATATGCTAATTAGTTGCAGTTTAATGTACAAGAGTAACCTATCACTTCCTCCTACTCCACAGTATCATCATGTATAACCACCTACAAGAAAACCCCACCCCCAGTCCCGCCCAGGTCAACACCCACCAGACCATACATCTCTATAACAGCCCAAAGCAGCACAGAATCTGCACAAGATGCCTACAATGAGCTCACCGGTGCTGGTCCTGCTAACCGGGCCTTGGCAGCAGTCCAGTCAGGACTCAGCAACTCCACAGAGAGCATCGATAGCATGAAGGCCCTGACAGCAGCCATTGAGGCAGCAAACGCTCAAGTCCACGGCCCAGCCAGCCAGCATGTGACCAACAGCTCCATCACCATCACTACAGCCTCTGCCACCACTAGCGTAACACACATCTCACAGGAAGCTAAGAGAGATGCCCTCAGGAAGTGCCTGTCCATAGGGATACAGGTTGGCCACACACTCTCTCTCTCTCTCTCTCTCTCTCTCACACACACACACACACACACACACACATCTGTGTTGCCTAAAGGGTTGCAGATTGTATAAGCAATACCAAGCTTACAAAGAAAACAAGAAACAGATAATTCTAACTTCACTACAGCAGCTTTAGTTTACCAAAAATAAGTAAATGACAGACATTCATCTACTCATACAGTATGTGGAAAAATAGACTGTGTCCCGGAACCTTCAGAACAGCATACTAGTATACTATTCTTACTATTTCTGCAACATAAAGATATGGCAAAAATAGTATGATTAGTATGCCATTGCTATTCCAAATTCATCTGGGCATTTTTTATATAATATACATGATGTGGGCTACTGTGATTAAGTATGCTCTAAAATTGTGTACACTATGCCCAAAAATGTTGTTAAGTTTTGAGACATTGAGCCATTTGAGCCATTATTAATGGTATATACTCTGATTATTAAGTAGGTATACATGTAGAATGCACTATGATGCCCAAATATGCTATCATCTAGGTAGACATCATATTGGGTTTTAGAACACAGCCATTATCTGTAGTATATTCTCTGAATTTTTTTTATGTGCTTCAATACATTACATGCTATAATGCCCAGAAATGCTTTCTAAGTAGTCAGCACGTTGACTTTTGAAACTCAACTATTAACAACAACTATATAGCATCTATATACACTGTGATTTTGTCTAGATAGGTAGCACACTTGATTTTTTGGAGCACAGCACAGCACCTAACATTATCTGCAGTATATTCTCTGATTATTAAGTATGCATCAATGTAGTACACAATTTGCACATTTTACATCTAAATCAATGAATACTAAAATATGTATTGACCAATTAGATAGGCCAAGACAAGCACATTTGCAGCACCAAATCTGACAAGAATAATTCAAAATGTACTTCTGACACCCACATTGAATGTGCGTGTGTCTGTGTTTAGGTGGACGGTCCTGAGGAAACCAACCAATCAGAAGTGAACTGCAAGTTTCAGTCGGTCGGCATTCAAGTGGAGGAGGAGAGATGGTAAGTTTATCTACACCCACTCACTCTCTCTCTCCCAAACACAGTATATTCCATTACATATCCATCCTTTAACTCCCAACATGTGCTCATTCAAATAAGATAAAGTCACTTAAAAATTACAGATGTGAGGATAGTGACTATAAAAGTTGAAGAATGGAAGGAGTAATAAGAGAGAGAAAAGAAAGTAAAAGAGAGAGTTGTAATTTCAAGCACATGCTCCTCTTACAAAGACCCTCCCATTCTCTGTCTCTGTTTCACACACGCAGCTGTCCCTATCATAGTGCTTTGGACATTTGGGCCTCCTGAAAGGGTAAAGGAGTGGGACGCAGAGCGACAGCTGCTCTGTGTGTGTATGCGGGTGTGTCTGTGTGTGCGTGCACGGCCATCTGTTGCTGTGCCCATTATGAAGCAGGCAGGCTGCTGGGTCACAGACATGGTCAAGTATCGACCCCCTATCTTACTTCTCTCTCTCCTGGTTTCTTTTGCTTTCTCTGACTCGCACACCCTCAGATGTCCCTGTTTTAGCACCCTGTGAGAGGGAGGGACATAACGAAAGGAGGAGGAGGTAGAGGCCGCTAGATGTTCAGTCTCTGTGTGTGTTCCCTTAAAGCTCTGCTATTAAGCCGAGACATAGTAAAATCACCGTCTTGTAGCCAAAGTGCTGCTCAAGAGTACAGATCAAATGCCAAAGTGAATATGTTACACTCACACACCCACATACTGTGTATAAACAGTTGTTTTACAGAAGGTTGGATATGTTTAGAGTCAGTTGTCCTGTTCCAAAACCAAGTGAACTGTCTATGGAGGCAGTATTTAAGACATGCTTCCAACACTGGTACCGCACAGACACCTCGTCTATCCATCATTACCAGCAGAATCCATAAATTATGCATTATTTATTAATTATTTTTAAATGAATAATTTTAAAATCCCAATATTAGCTATAAATATATTTCATTAAGTACTGAAATGTACAAACATTTTGTTTAAAATAGACTATACCCAATATTTATGAGCACTATGCATTTTCATGCTTTATAGAGCGTTTAGTGTTGTGTGATTGGCTTAGCAATATGCTAATGCTGAAACATTGTAAATACAATTCATTCAATACTGACATTTATAAAAATAGAGTATTTAACATGTACTATTTTACGCAATATCTATGCATACTATGTATTTTTTGGCTTATCAGACTTTTTGTGTTTTTAACTTAGCAATATGCTAACATCAAAATGTTGGTTACAATGTTCCCAGATCGCAGGGTTATTTTATTTAAAACTGGTATTAAAATAGTTCAGTTTAAAACGGGATTGTTTACTATCATATTAGTGTATTGTTTTGGTAGTTTAGCAACATACTAAATCAGTCTCTGCTTATGTGGATTGATGCAGATTGTGTTTAAGATGCTGTTTTAGTAGAGAGCTGCCTATATAGGAGCTTACTAGGTTTTGGAATTAAACCAATATGTGTAAGGTTTGGGCTGGTAGCTGCCAGCATTGAGGAGTTGAGGGCAGCAGATTCTTAGACGGTGAGAGAGGGACACACATAACACACACACCCGCACAGGTCGCCGGTATTTGGACTTTGCTGAAGCATGCCTTTGTAGCTGAGAGAGGAATACAGCTGTAACACACACACACACACACACACACACACGGCTCTCCTAGCACAGGTCTGCTCTTGTTTCCTGCTGAAGTCAGAGCCTTTGAACTGTACGTAGAGACTCCTTTAGCACGTCATACACTCTTTTCCTCCTCAGTGCGGTAGGAATGAAGGAAATTAAGGAATGAGCCCCAAACCAATCACGTCTGGCTTCTTTTGCTCTGGGGAGGTGCACTATAGCTGGTACAAAGACATATGTGGTACTGACAAACTGTTGAGCTCCAGTACTTGTCTAGATAGATAGATAGATAGATAGATAGATAGATAGATAGATAGATAGATAGATAGATAGATAGATAGATAGATAGATAGATAGATAGATAGATAGATAGATAGATAGATAGATAGATAGATAGATAGATAGATAGATAGATAGATAGATAGATAGATAAGTCTTAGTGGCTTTAACATGTGGCCCTCCCTTGCTTGGAGAAGCATTGTGGTTGTTCTCATGTCTATTGATATCTTTGAGTAATATGTAAAGCTCTGAGTTCACCATAGGTTAGTTTCAGCCTCAAACAGACCATCTCCTACATAAATGGAAAATCCAGATTCATCCTGATTGGCTGGCTATGACACAATTTCCAGTCATGGTACCATGGTAAATTGATATCAGTGTGATTTGAGTGGATGAAGTCAGGTTTTGATCATCATCATGGACCCATAATGAAATAGTTTACTAATTTAGGCATATTGTTTAGTCATTTATACTTCTTGCCATTGCCATTTGGTTTAATATTTTGTAATGTAATACAATGAAATGTATTCCTTTTTCATTTGTGGCTTAAGTGTTCAGATATTTTGGGGCCACTTTATGTATTTTAGGTTCAAATGTAAAAATAATCTGTTGTAAAGCAGCCTGCCATAGTTACATTTAACTATGGACATCAGAACCACACACGCAAACACACTCACACACGCACAAGAACGCTTTCTTATGATATGATTTACATGGCAATGATCACTACCATGTGAGCGGAACAAGAAATGAATACTCTCTCTTTCTCTTGTGTCCTTTATTTGTCTCTCTTCCTCTCTACAGGAAGTAGTTAACTGATATGAAACAGGCCTCTCTGACACACACACACACACACACACATACCAACATACCTAAAATGGTCTTTAATAGGAAACAAATGGTTAAAAAAGATATCAGAACTCAGTATGTTGTGAAGGAGAACAGACACAGATTATTGGAAGGATGGGTGAAAATAATGATTGTTCGGTTCATGAAAAAATGAAAGAAATCCTCACAATTTATGGCCTGTATGCGTTATCATTCTTTGTGTTGTGCCTTCTAATAAGCCAAAATTCAAATGCTCAGATTCACAGACATACACAGCCGACACACACTCAGGGTATGGTGAGAGATGTCAGTGTGCTTCGGTGCACCTGAATAGAGCAGGTGTCCTACATCTCTAATACACACACACACACACACACACACACCAGGCAAACACAGAGTAGCTGATCTAAGCCAGATCGCTTTGATATGTTATCCCTATTCCTACAGGTGTGTGTCTGTGTGTTTGTTTGTTACACCTGTATTTAATATCATGGTCTACAGTTACCTAGAAGGAAGTTTTAACAGAAAATTACAAGCCAGTTACTGTACTTATTTATTTACTTATTTTTTAAAATCTTAAGTATTTGAAGTGTTTGTTTTTACAGCATTTTCAACATGATAGGGCATTGGTAACATTTCATTTCACAGCATTGTAAGCACCACAGGCACATGTATACTTCATTTTAATATAATTTTTGGCTACAGTATGTATTATATGTTTATTATATTTCTTAATGATTACATTTATGGCAGCGGCTATTTGCAGTAAATGCCATAGATGCTAAGTGGAAACAGCAATGGTTTCTATATACGCAAAATGAAAATAGCAGTATTTATTTGTGATATGCTATTTAAACTAAATGTAAATAGGAATAGATTCTATTCACACTATATAAAAATAGAATTTTATTTGTGCTACGTGTAAATAGTAGATGCTACCTAGTGTAACTAGTGGCAGATATTTGCACCTTAGTATTGTAGTAATTAAATAATAATATATTGAGTGTAAATATTTTTTTTAAATAAAATTATTAAATAGATGCCACATTATTGGGACAATAAAGCCCTCAATACACCTACGCCTAAACCTACACTATTTACATTTTATAATTAAATACCAGTAAGGGACTTTTCGAATATTTCCTTAATTTTTTTGCTGTTCCAATCTGATATGTGATTGGAAATGGGAGAATGATGCGTTCGGCAAAAGGTAGATACGAACTATGGCCGATTATGGTCACGTCAAAAGTTAGCGCCATGCACCTTACTTACTGCTGTTGCTTGACAGACATCTTTTGTAAATGTTGTGTAGCCCAACCACACGTTGGTAGGCGTAGTTAGTGTAAAAAGCCTCTGCTAACAAGGTGGGCTATTTGCACTTAGTGTAAATAGACATTCCATTAATTTTACATTATTCTAGAATTTTTTAGAATAGCATATTAACCTAATTTTACCATTGTAACAATTTATTTTTCTTTTTAAAATAACATTCAGAAGAATGTACACTTCAAACATTTGGGGTTATTTTTGATTATTTTTTTTATAAATTAATACTTTTATTCATTAAGGATGCATTAAATGATTAAGAAATTTGGGGTAAAATTTTTACTATTTCACTATTCATTGGACTTATGGCTGAAAATTCATTTTCGCCATCACAGGAATAAATTGCATAAACAAAATTGTAAATATATTTATAAATAGTAAATAAATCCAGCCTTGGTGATCCTAAGAGACTTTAATGAAATTGTCCATGAAAACCTTATTAAAACAATGTTATTTTTTCTCACCATATTTTGGTTAACAGTTTAAAACAAACTATAGAACATGGTTTATCTTTCTTTTCCAGCTACCGCAGAGTTACACGCTCCAACAGCGTCACCACTGCCGTTCAAGCTGATCTTGACCTTCTGGAGGGTCTTGGCGACGACCAGTTCACACAGACCCACCAGGCGCCCATTATCCGCCAGCCATCCCAAGATGCAGCCACTTCTACCGTCAGCATCCAGGGTTCTGGGAACCACTACCATGCCTGTGTCCTAGATGACTTCACCGACATGGACTTTGATCCCTCCATTCTGCCCCCTCCAGACCCCTGGATGGATGGAGCCATGGATGAGGAATATGCGAGTGGGATGTTAGGATTCATGTGTCCGCAGGACGGACGCTGGTTTCTGAAACTGCTGCAAGCAGAGATGGAGAGGATGGAGGGGTGGTGCAAACAGATGGAACAGGATGAGAGAGAGAATGAACTTCCAGAAGACAGTGAGTAACTCTGAGATAATGACTATAAAAAAAGTAGTAGGCTGCCTATCTAGACAGCATTATTAGTCATTCATTATAGATATTGTGGAGGTTTCGATGGGTCACTGTAGACTGTACACTCATTTAGATTGTTCGATTTAACACATTTTTGGGTATTATAGACTCATTCAGAATGTTAGATTCAACTGAATTTTGGGTCACTCAAATAATTTTTTATGTTAGGTTAGACAGGGTCTTTGAAGACTCATTTAGATTGTTCAATTCAACAATATTTAGGGTATTTTAGACTCATTTAAATAGTTCGATTCAACTGTATTTTGGTGAAGACTTAAGACACATTTAGAATGTGTGATTTAACTGCATTTTTGGGCATTAGAATGTTCGATTAAACTACATTTTAGGTCATTGTAGAATCATTTTGATCATTCGGTTGAACAACATTTTGTCATTGAAGACTCATTAAATTTAGTTCGATTCAGTTGCATTTTGGGTCACTCATTTAAAATGTCTGATTCAACAGCATTTGGGGTGCAAATCATCCATAGGCTAATTTCAACAGTATTACATTTCTGGAATTTTCAATCCAATATCACTTTTTTGGGTGATTTGCATGTTCAGTTTTAACATTCCAAATGCATCTTTGATAAATCCTTTCTAGGTGAGTTATTCTACACTACACAGGCTAGTAATTTTAGCAAAATGCCTTTTGTAGCTAAATCATTGAATTTCCAATTCCACCATGTTATTTTAAAGTCAAGTAGTCATTTTGTTGCAAAACTAGAGTGACATTTGTACTGACTGTGTCTAATCAGCCACTTTAACAAAACTACCAGTGCACAAGGTCATTTCACAGTCTGGTTACCTCCGGCCGGACTTTTCCCACTTCCCGCCTTTTCCCTGCTCAAGCACACACACCCACACACACGGCACAGTGACCATCTTCATGTCAGTCACAAAGCCTGCTTGTTCATCTATCTCCTGTCTGTCTCCCTCTCACATACCAGACATTTCTACCAGCAGGGAGCCACCCGTCTCCCTCATTTCTGTCACTCCCTCTTTCTCTGTATATTTAATATTTCCTCTCACTGTTTCTATATCTGTCTCCTTCCTCTCTCTCTCTCTCTTCTCTAACCCTTCCCTCTTTCCCTGAATACATAAAATATGCTAATCTGTCCGATGACAGCACATTGTTTGCCATATGGTCTCTTGCTGCTGCATATGTTAAACAGAGCGAGTTCATTTCATCGGATCTCTATTTAAACTGCCTCATGCCTCCAATCCACAGAGACATGCTGTAGTCACTCCTCAGGCCACAGCAAAATCCTTTATATGACCCCCGCATTGCAAACATTAGCTTCCTTTAAGATAATTCACCCTTGTTTGTTAATCTGATATGCTATTTACTCTTTTTCACTCTTAATCTATCTTTTTACATCACATTCTTGATCTGTGTGTGTGTGAGTGTCTTGGCTCGTTGGCTTTGGCGGCTGTTTGTTTGGTGTGCATTGTAAACACTCCCCCTGCTCCTCTGGTTCCTGCATTTGGGTTCCCAAGCCTTAGATATTTATGACCCTTTCTCACTTCAAAGAGACAGCATTTAAACATTAACCGAGTGTCTAAGCCTTTGCGACACACACACACACATATTCACTACTGTGTTACTGCATCTCTCATACTGTGCTCTCATCAACTTGTTTTCCACAGCTGATTCTCTATTATTATTATTTTTTGTCTGTTTAGTTCTCGGCAAGATTCGTAGTGCGGTGGGTAGCGCTCAGTTGCTTATGTCGCAGAAATTTCAGCAGTTCCGGCAGCTCTGTGAAGAAAACTTGGTATGTTTTTCATCCATCAGCCAATCAGAGCAGAGCTGCACTTTGTAGCTCCGCCCCTGAATGGCCATGTTAGCCTTAGCAGCATTAAATCAGTATTACCCAATTAGATATTATGTCCTTTTTAATTTTTTTTATTAACAGATGTTTTGTGTATAATCTGTTCTCTGGCTGTCAGAATCCCAATGCCCACCCACGGCCTGTGTCTCAAGATCTGGCAGGATTCTGGGACATGCTGCAGCTGTCCATTGAGAACATCAGCCTGAAGTTTGATGAGCTACACCAGCTGAAAGCTAACAACTGGAAAGCACTGGAGCCCCCTGAGAGAAAGGTACAGATTTTACATCACAAACTCTCTAATAATGGCTAAGAACACCACAGTTGATATATTAATATGCGACGCAGTGTAAATACAGCGCAGTGCCATTTTGTTGGCATGATTAAGATAAATGATTGGTGTATTGCAACCGTTCGATATATGTCAGAGTAGATGTCGTATTTAATGCAAACAAAAATGCAAAGACTGTGATGGCTAGAAGAGTATTCTGTTCAATATGCCATTCTGTATTTAACAGTTCCCCCAAATTTAAATTCTGTCATTATTTACTTGTTCTAAACTGGTATATTTCCCCCCGAAATTAACTGTTTTGACTAATTTGTACAGTTTGATCTTTTATCACACATGAATGAAGCCTGAGGCCTTCAAGCTTAAAAATGGCACAAACACAGCATGTAAGCATTATAAAAGTAGCACGTGTGCATTATATTCCTGGTCTTCTGAAGTCATACGATAGGTTTTTGTGAAGGAAAAATCTAAATTAGAGTCATATGAGCTATTAACAGCTGCCATCAGAAACTGAGTCATTGAGTTGTGAATCGAATCAGTCCAATTTGTCACAGAATCATTTGGATCTCTGTTGTGAACTGGTTTATGTTTTAAAAATGTGTAAGCTTAACCAAATAATAATTCAAAGGAATCAAAAATGAATTATTTGTGATTCAGATGTAACTACGTCACTCACAAATTCTTATGAAAAAGCCAAGGAGTGCTAGGGCAGTTTATGTCAAGTCACATGGAGTACTTTAACAATGCTTTTATGGTGCTTTTGTGTCCTTTTTGAAGCTTTTTATAGGACTTGTATGGAAAAGAACAAGCAGTACTTTATTCAAAATTTCAGTAAATAAACAGTAAATTCACTAATGTATTGAACGGCCAGGTTTCTGTATTTGCATTCGAATAAATATGGCATGTACTCTGACTCTAAGGTCTATTGCTTCATTATTTAATATTTTATTTTAGTGTTTATCTTATTTTATTAATGATTATTAATGCTGCATGTGTTATGCTTTGATCTGATTTGTTTTGCTCATTTTCTTATTATTTTATGTGTTCTGTGTTTGACAGTGATCTGGTTTTGAGGCGATGCTCCCAAATTGCACGATGCATGTGGTTTACATCCAGTGGTCCCGTTCATCTTATGCCAAATGGGTTGAACTCTTAGCTGGCAAAAATGGCTAAGATCTCACTTAATGTATTTGGCTGATGCCTGGCACTCAAACACAACTAAATATTGCAGATGACCCAACAGATGACCCCACAATTGCATGCATTAGAAGTGTTGTGTTGCGTCGAGGAGTGGCACTAACCAGTTTGTCGTTGCTGTCCAGGAGAGGCGTGTGCCCCCTCCGGTACCCAGGAAGCCGGGGAAAGGTCCCGTGCTGCTAGTGAGAGACCGGTCTTTGGAGGGCTCCCAGCGGTTGGAGGCCCGTAAGCGGCTGTTAGCAGCTAAACGTGCTGCTGCCTCTCAGCGCCAGAACTCTGCTACAGAATGCGCCGACAGCATCGAAATATACATCCCAGAGGCCCAAACACGATTATAAACACTGAACTCCGGGTGCTCAGAATCCTAAATAGACACACACACACACACACATCTTCAGCCATAACACAATAGCACTGAATGACAAAGGCAGGGTAGCTGTAACATAATCACTCCTCTTTTCTTGTGTAAAAGAGAGTTTCTTCACTGTGGGCTTCTACTGTATGTATTAATCTTAATTTTACTATCTTCCTCCGTCCTGCCATTTACGATGTAGCTCCCTTGTTAAACTCCCAAAGACTTTTAATATTTCTATTAGACACTCTATATTTAATTGTTAAAATAACCAATAATATATATATATCATGCCTAAAATACAACATATTATTATGTCTGTTGATATTACTACCAAAATAATGCACACTACTGAATTGTATTATTTCATTTGTCATTTCTTTGCAGTTACTGTGCAAGAGCCATATGTCTTGTGTTCTCAAAGAGGACATAACTTCTAAAAGGGCAACATACTGATCACTTCTGAAGAATTTAATGCCAATGTAACCACAAATTCAGTGTATGTATGTAAATGTGTGTGTCAGGCTTTTAGTACATGTATTACACTCTCATGTGTCACCCTGCACCTCTGAGACAGGGCGAGGTTGTTCTGTTTTCAGTATCAGGGAATAGAATGGAAAACCCACCTCTTCTCTTCTTTCTTCTCATATTTTTCAAACTCCCACTCGGTCATCCTCTCCCGTCCTCTCAAACCTATCTCCTTTCCTGTCTGCTCACTATCATCTCCCCTCAGCAGTGCCACTCACCTGTTTGACTGACATAGATGTCCATCGTATCTATCAGATGTGACACATTTATCCGTCACAGCTTACCGTGTTCACGTCATTGACAGAAGCGCTGTCAGAACACGCCACTCTTCACGGCTCTGATTCATTAGCCATTCATAAATTAGCAATGTGTCACGTTATGAAACGTTACATACAGGCAGTCAGGGATTTCATTTAGCATTAAGCTCCGTTCACACTGACAGCAATGAAGTGGTGCGAAGTCTTCATTTTTCAAAGATTTCATTGACATGAACAAGGTGGTGCAATGTGGCCATATCAATTAGTCACAACAGTCGCAATTATGAAATACATATTCATGAATTTTTATTTGATTATTGTGATTGTTGTTACTTAGCGTAATTATAATTTCATGTCAATTGCGACTATATCATATTTCTCTATTTTAACTATTTTGTAATTATAATTATTTCTCACAATTGCGTCTAATATTCTAACGCTAAGAGATTTTATTTCTCATAATTATGATTTAACGTAATGTAATTGTGGTTTTAGATGTTAATTGTGACTGTTTCTCGCAATTGCGTTTTCGTGTGTCATAGTCACACAATATATTACAATTGTGACCATATATCACACGATATTTTATATATCTTAATTGAGACTTTACTTCAAATAATTGCGGTGATAATAGTTTAATTTTAGGTGATAATTGCGATTTTATATTGTAATTGTAAATATTATAATTTTTTATATAAGTCCCATTGTTAGTATCTATACCTCAGTTGTGTATAGCAAGAGATTTTTTCTCGTAATTTTGACTTTATTTAATATTTATCCAATTTTAAGTGATAGTTAAGTGATAAGTTTATATCGTAATTGTGATTGTATTACTTTTAATCTCATAATAAATATATCACAGTTGTCACCCTATATATCAAGAGAGTTTTTATTTCTCGTAACTGTGGCTGAACGTAATTGCAAACTTATATCAAAAATGCATACTTATTCTCAATTGCAGCTTTATTTCTCACATTGTGACTATATCTTATCTAGATGGCTCACAACTATATTTTAAATTTTTATGGCTTATTTAACTTAACAGCGACTCCTCCAGCAATAAAATCGCTGTCAGTGGGAACGGCCATAACAACACAGGACATTTTCTAATTCTATGGCATTAAATAGCTCCGCCCACTGTGAAATCTCATTGGTTTATTCTGCTCTTCATAACTAAACATTAAACATCTGATTGGCTGTGATCATGTCATGTCACTCAACAGTTTCTCATTCAGTATGGGCAAATTATCTTGGCAGTAAACTCATCACAGCGTGCCCTGTTAGGACATTTTGTTGAACTTGGCATTAGATTATTTAAAAAAAAATCACATTATTTACCATATTTTGTAAATATATAAATTATAAAACTCCTTACTGACTGCTTACTCATATAGCTCCTCACTATATTTGTCTAAATGTTTGTATAAATGAATATAAAGTAAAATATCAGTATTTTATAATGGAGTTGTACAGGTATTTAAGACCCAAATAAACACATTTAAACTTGCAGACCATCCTGTTCCCTCTTTAGCATTGCTTTTGACTTTCAATAATGCTTAAAGTATAATTTTACATAATACAACTGCAATGTCACAGCTCAAAAAATGTTATACACATTTTAGTTAAAAACTCAAATTTTGATGAGTAATTTATTCATTATATTTATAATCACAAGTTAGCATGATAGTCTTTAACCTCTGCCAAGTCAGTCATGTGTGTGTGTGTGTGTGTGTGTGTGTGTGTGTGTGTGTGTGTTTCCACATCAAGTGCATGTACCCAAGTGCTTTCTAATTTACCTGAAGGCATCTCTTTTGTTTCAACCGATATGTAGCACAGTTGATACTTTGTAATATAGATCAGCTAATTTATTTTGTTTTTATTTATACAAAGATGTATATACCTTCAGTGCAAGTAAACACATGTATCAATGCAGAGCACATAACATCACTTTATTATTTTTCTATTTAAGGAAACCTACTTTAACCATTGAATCACACTCTTGTGCTGCGCATGTAATTGATTTGTAAACAACGCTGCATCTTAGTTGCACTGACGGGTTACTCAATACTAGTCAAAACCTAACTGCACTGTCTCATATTTTTCAATAACTGATAATACTAATTTGCACTTGTTAAATATGTTAAATAAACAGAGCTATTTCTTTTTTCTTTCTCGGAATAGTTCACTGTGGATAGACACATCACTATAAATATATATATTGATATTAACTTCCCAGCAGCCAATGTGCAGCCATTCTCTATTTTCATAGACAGTTCAGTTGCATTGGCTTTAGTTTGATCCTGTTAGTGTTTATCTTATTAACTAAACTCTTAGTTACAGTTATTATGCACTAGAGCCCTTCTACTGTGGTTAATGTTTGTTTGAAATATTATTGATGTTTAAACGCTCGGCCTTAATTTATGAATATATGATAGTCCTGCACAACATAGCCTCAGGGGAGACTATATAACGTGTGTATGAATGTGCGTGTGTATGTTTGTGTATGTGTATATCATGAAGGGGTCTTATACTGGAAATGTTACCGTACCAATTAAAGCATTCAATATTGATGACAAAATACCCATTCATATTGATATTTCTGTATCAATGTGTTCAGTAGTATTTCATGGCATTTACAGTCCAAATTTACACCAAAATTAGGAATAATTTTGTTTTGTTTTGGACAATCAGTGATCAACACAAAGGAAATCTGTCCTTTTATTTGTAAAAAAAAATGATACAAATAAAACGGTACTGAAATGTTTATTGAAATATTGATTACATTTCATTTTTAGTATTTGAAGATATATTTATGAGAGATAGAGAGATATTTTATGAGACAATATAGCACTTAAGTTTTTGCCGAAAGTGATCACAATCTAATTTTCTTAACTGTTGTCATTCACTGATGTGAAAATATCAGTTTATATCTGGCAACATGATAAGTCCTGACTTTTTAGGGTTTTATCTCCCAAAATAGAAGATTAGGCTGTGTATTGTTGCCAAAATGTGGACTGTGCACCCACCACAATGTTTTGGGAAATGAAGGCAGGATATTATGTATTTACTGTTCTCATAAACGCATAAACTTTATCAAAATGACTGTGTGTAAATACATGAATGTTCTTCATTGTAAATGTAACCTACATCTAAGGATATCTTACTACTTACATTTTGTATTTATTGTAACAACACTGTTGATGTTATGGCACGTGTATGAAATTTGGATCATTAAAACATTACAGATGCTCACAGCCATGAGTGATTTATTTCAAAAAAAATGTATGTTTGCTCTGTCCTGAATGAATGAATTAATTAATTCTCAGATGACTTTAATTGTCATTGTTGCAAAATATCGCTATTTTGAAAGTTCCACAATCTCTCATAATTGAGACATTTATCTCAGAGTTGTAACTTTGTTTGTCATAATTATCTTTATTTCTCATAACTGCGACTTTATTTACCCAGTTATATCTCAACTGTTTAATATTTCTCAAAGTGTTGCAACATATCTTAAAATGATGAATGTCGCACAATTATGACTGCAAAATGTTCATTTATGTGACATCTCAACTCACAAGTACAGCTTTATATATCACAACTGTGATTTTATTTCTCATATTATATACATTGTGACTGTGTTATAATTGTAACTTTGCTTTACACAATTGCAACTATTTCTCACAGTTTTGACTTTATATCTCACAATTTGGCTTTTTAATCTCACAGTTGCAACAATTTATTATAGCTACATTTCAATTTTTTGTAATTGCAACTTTATTTTCCTCTTGTGAAATCTCACAATTATAATATCATATATCACAGCTGTGATCTTATTTCTCGCAATAGATACATAGCTCATAATTGTGACATTGATATATCATAATTGTCTTTATTTTTTGCAATTGCAACAAGTTGACTATCACAATAAAAACAAAAAATGTGTCTTTGTCTCATAATTGTGATATGTAATGGTGAGTTGCGTTTCTTTATTTCTCACAGTTTTTCCTATTACCTTTTACATACTTTCCTACTATTAACTAGGCTTCATAGTTTTAAATCACTGCCTGAGGCGGAGAAAATATCTTCGTTTGACTCATTAGTAGACACCTTCAAGCATCCCCACAGATAAACCCAGACAACATCCTATCTGTGAGACATCCATTCCATCCAATAGTCTTTAAAATCATAGAATGTAATGTCTTTTTAAACATAGATGTTCGGTTAATTAACTGCTTTGAGCTGCTAATCACTTTGATCACTAGTTCCCAGCCAGACCAATGACCCTTTGAGTTGTTTGTTTGGATCTCGGCCCAGTGAGAAGTCTAAAGTAAAGAACAGCTGTCTAACCGAGTGGGATTGAATATCCAGGACAGACGTGTCCCTGCTAATCCGTCTTTATTGTCTGTGCTCAGATACACAGACACGCACACTCTCACAGACGCCATTGGCAAGCCATCGTTGACGTCTGTTTTAGCTACTGCTAATTAAATGCAGGATTATGCTAATTGGCGTTCTTGTGAAGCTTACACACAGAAGAATGTCAGTATGGTTTAGCAATAGCCTGTAGGAACATGTCTTTAATATGCGTGAGATGTCAAGGCAGGACAGCGGTGAATTGGTATAAATCACCTCATTTGGATGTACCTCCTCATGCTGCCTTCCGCTTTATGAAAGCAATCCACCTATCCTGTACAAGCTATTTCATTTTTCAAACACTACTGGAAAGAACTGTCATCTTAAGGCTAAGCTTTCCAATGCTACTCTTTGGTTAGAGGTTAAAAAACAGCCTTGAATGCAAGAACCTTACTATGAACATACTTATCGAACAATGCAGTTAAAAATAAGCTGAAGGAAGGAGATGAACACCCACTTTGTAGAAAACAAAACTTTATTTAAACACCGTGTGACCCCTATTTGCCACATACATTGCACAGTAAGGAGGAGAAGTCACATCATTGGGCATCATGTCACATTGGCTACTGTAAATGCACTGGTCTAAGGTCCCAAAACCTTGAAATCAACATATTTGGTGACATAAAACCATTCTTTCCTTTTATCCTCTGAAAGTGGTCTCAACTTGATAAACCAACTAAAAAGAGAAACAAACAAAAAACTTAATACAATTCATGTAGTGTTCATTCTTCCAGCTCATTTGTCTAAGGTGTGTGTGTGTTTAGGGCTGGGGTGGGGGGGTATGTGGGCACATTCACTGGCCGTTTCTACACTGAGTATTCAGAGGAAATCTCAGACTATAGTTCTGCTACATCTGAATACCCCTCAAGAGTAATGAAAGCAAAAAAGAAACGTACTAACAGCATCAGAAAATGTACAACAAAAACAATACAAAAAACTGACCATCTATGAGACACAGAATGACCCGGTGCAGTAGTGATTAGAGTCTGTCGGAGAGAAAGCTAGAGTTGATAAGATACTGAGATGACCTGCCATTTTGTGCAAAAAAACAAGGCAGAATATCAGATGTGTTCTCTAAAAATGAGGCAAAATCCACAATCATTGAGCCGAATCTCTGAAAACGAGAAAAAAAGACTCATGAGGAATGGGAGAAGAGCTTGTCTTGTAAAAATAAGGAAAGACAGGAAGTCGTATTACTGTTTGGTTTTGGTCCCGTGTAAAAAACGAAAAGATACATATTTATTTACATATAAATGGAATACAAAAGAAAGAACTGACTTGCCAAGGCACCTTGAAATGCTTTACATAAAGGAATCCTCATCAATTTGATTTACATTTACCAAAAATAGAAATGATCAGGCCATGCTTGTTTGCTTTCTGTTGCTCAGTCAAGTTTTTTGGAACTCCCTGTGGAGTTCGGTTTTGGGGGACAAGAAACAAACGTCGATGAAGCTTTTTCATTCATCCATTCCATCTTTTCTGTCTTCAGGCGAGGAGCTTTTTGGCCTGCAGCTCCATTTCTGCGGCCCTCTTCAGCGCCACGTCAACCAGCAACTGGAAGCCGCTGAAGTCCTGGGTGAGGTCGGGCGGGGTGGGTGGCGGGGTATTGAACAGGCCGTTCTGGGGGCTGACGTTCCCCTCCCCGCGACACCCGAACAGGCCGGCCACGTCTGTGAGGGGCAGCTCCGTGGCCCCCTCCACCCCGAGGCACGTCGACGTGCCGATGCCTTGTGTGGCTGCGGTGATGGTGGTGTGGCAGATGACAGAGGGTCTGGGTAAGACAGGTCCAGGTGAGGGGGGTGTTTTGGGGACAGGGCTTTTTTGGGGTAACCATTAGAGGTGGGTGTGTTGCTGGTCGAGTGAGGCGAGCCGGGTTCGTAGCTGCTGCGGTCCTCTCCGTTAGCGAGCATACCGTGTTTTGGGGACTGGGAGTTGTCACTGAGCATCTCGCCGCCCTTACTGCCCCGTCGTGAGATGGTGAACTGGTTGGGGTCCTTGCCGTCTTTCCGGAGCATCTCGGGAAGGAGTCGTCGCCGGGCGTTTATAAACCAGTTGCACACCTGTGGAGAGAAGAACAGATTATGATACATCACCATACAATAATATATTGGTATCACAAGACAATTTTTCTCCACCATACTTTGTCATAATTGTTTATTCTTGATATTTTTTTATTTACGTCCTTAACATATATTATGTCCTACAATCCAATAATGTATAAGCAGATCATCTAAATAAGCTGTACTACTTCGGAAATGTTTGTTTTGTTGTTTAAAACAGCGAATCAGAAAATACAAATTATTACTTTAATTATTATATTAATATTTTTTGATACATTTTTTCAATTATGATACAATTATGATACAGTAAATAGGTAAAAACTTACAATATTTTATTTAAAAATAAATATAAATAATTTAACAAACCAAATATTACTAAGGAAGAATAACCTCACATTCTATCTCTAACATTTACCACTTCTTAATTTTCCAAAGTTCAAAGCCTATTGTCCTAAAAACATTTTAATTTAGTTTGCACACCGTCTCGCTTGCGTTCAAAATGGAAATTCATGACGCTGTATTGAGTTAACATGTGACGGTTCTCTGACTCTATTTTTGTTTTTCCTCTTTTAAAAAGCTGAGCTGGCAGTTAAAATCAGGAAGCTCTCAACGGTGAGGATTTTTCTCAATCACCTAAGTAACAGTTCACCTTTATCCCTCAAATTGTGCTCTTTGTTTGGCCTAAGGGCTTTAGGCCTTAATCATGCTAATAGCGCTGTATCTTTCACGGCTCTGGTAAGTCTCACCTGAGGGAGCGTTGAGATCTACTCTAATGCAAATGCAACATTTCAGACTACAGAAAACACGTGAATGCTTGACTTAAGGTAAATTACTACCGTGAGGTAACAGCTGACAGTTAACACCTTTAGTTTATATCAACAATTGAACTCTGTTGGCCTTTTTATTCAATGCAGACACAGGCAACTGATAATTTACATGAAAGTTTATGCACACAATAATAAAATGCACACTAAAATAAACTAGAATCTAAGAACCATCAAATAATTATATAAAAAAATCTTCAAACATGTGTAATTCATTCTTAATGTTGAGTTTTATTGTCTATTTTGATAATAAATGTACTTGTACACACCCAGGCAAAACTGTAAATGTTAACAACCCCAATTATATTTAACATTTTCAGCCTGGTATATTTAAACTTAGTACAATTGCTACAAAATAAGCAAAGCTGTTTTGCCTTTTACTATTCTATTCTGGCATACATTCCTAATAAAATCACTTGTCATAATGCTATAATGAAATAACTTGAGTTCTAACTTTTCTTTCTCAGTATCTAAAGAGCCGTTTTCAAGACTCAGTCCTCAGTATGGTAATGTTCCTGTATTGTCTTCCAGTGAGTCTCTTCAGAAGAGAAGCCTCTTTGGCTCTCTGGGTAATGGGGCTGTATTGTGTATCCAACGGTCCGGTACGCCTGAGCCTGGTAGTCTTCACTATGTTAATGTGTGTGTGTATTGTGTCTCCCTATTGTTAGTGAGACAGCTGGCTGAGCGCAGGGGAAATTCCTGGCCCAGTGTCTAAGCAAGTCTCTCTCTCTCTTTCTCTCCCTCTATGTGGCCACATCTCAGATGACTCAAAACAGTTATTCACTCATCTGTCCACAGGAACTCTCTCCATTGACTGCATTCACAGGAAGTGTTGTTTATATGACGCTAAATCTCAGCGGGAACAGAACGTGTGATCTTAAACGCAGTAGCGCTAGCAAATAGAGCTGACTCTTTCTTTCTTCTGACACATTTTTTTATTTATTTGGCTCTCTGCTAGTTATGACATTGAACCTTTCGGTTTCCTTTACACGTCAGTTGAACTAGACATTGATGACAGCTAACTGCTCTCCTGAGAAGCATAAATAGATTACTGATCAACAAAGCAGAAAACTGAAAAATTCCCCTTCGCATTCTTGACGGAAACAAGCAGTCGTGAGAAACTTCAGACCTCTGAAGCATAACTTCAAAAACTGCTTTGGGTCATTCAAACCGTTTTAATTCAGGGTTCCCAAAACTTTTCGCCAAAGATTTTCTATGACTTTCAATCTATTTTTTATATTAAATATTTAAATGTATTTTTAAATACAGTGTTTTAGATATGCCATTCACAAATGCAATTTCTAGACATTAAAATACTTCAGTACAAACTAAAACTCGAAAAATCTTCACTTGAAGAAACAGTGTTGTTGTTAACTGAAACTATTAAAAATCATATTTATTTATTTTAATTGAAACAAAGCCTAAAATAAGGTTAAATAAATCTTAAAATAAAATTGCTAAAATTGCTCAAACTAAAAAAACATGGAAACAAACCATTAATAAATACCATAAGAGTATATAAATCATACAAAGTTTTAACACTCTCCGATAATCCAAGTTTTCCATAATCATGGGAACTTTGTATATTCTGATTGGCTGGGTGACATGCGGTTTTTCTTTTGTTTATTTGTAGTGTTTTTTAGTTTCCTTGGACTGTACTAGGCCACATACAAGCACTTTCTGAAAATGTTCTGTACCTGTAGTGTGGAGAGATGGGTCTGCTTGGACAGCAGGGCTTTTTCCTGCTCTGATGGATAGGCATTGTAGCGGTGTTGGTAGAGCCAGTCCCGGAGTATCTGTACTGACTCTTTGGGCAAGTTTCCTCTCCTCTTCCTCTTCCCTGACACTCCTCCATTTGAAGAGAGGTCAAGAGGCACATCCAAACTGTCCTCGTCCTCTGTCTCACTTCCAGACATCGCCAACACACCTGTAGTCATGAGATGTGAAATATTACCCAAAAATACTATTTTACAACATTATTCCTTTAATATGTACACATGAAGGCTCTGAGAATAAGAAAAAGTATGAAGTTAGGTTTATGTAATAGCAATGTGTTTGTAATAGTCTGTTTCAGGGAATGAGTAAGCTGGGAATCAGTGTGTACCCATGTGTGTGAAGGAGGACAAAAGACACCCAGTCAAACATCAACCCCCCCCAACCCCTGTTGAGGACCCTCCTCCTCCCCCTATTCTACACACACTGTCTCTCCCTCCAAAATGCCAACCGCTGAGCGCTACACAACAGCACCTGGCTGCCTGTATGCATGTATAAGCGTGGGTCTGAGAGAGAGAGTGTGTGTGTGGCAGCTGATGTGTCACATCCCTGCTGTCAAGCAAAGCCATGTGATTCATGGTTGGAGCGGAGGCGTCACAAAGACTGTAAACGGTGTCAATGTTTCATTGTGCCTTTGTAAATACTGTACGTACGCTCACAAAAACTGGAACAAACTATGGTTAAAGACACAGGTTTGCTTAAAAACTCACTTTAAAATATGTTTTGCTTTAAAACTCAAAGGCCAGTTTACCTATTTTCACATACTCAAACCTGCCTTTGTTTCTATTAAACACAAAAGGCGATGTTAAAAAAGTTAGTATCATTCACTATTCGCTTTAATAGTATGAAAATGGTGAATCATGACTGAGTCTGTAACTAATGCCTACCATCCCCTTTTGCGGTAGACAGAAAGTCATGCAGGTTTGGAATAACATGAGGGTGAGTAATGATGAGAGTTTTGATTTTGGGCAAACTATCCCTTCAAATGCTAATCTGATATATTTCTCCTGCTTTTGACTTGAATATTATTACTTGTTCCTACTTAACATAAACCGGTTAGTTTGTCAATAACACATTTCATTTAGAGTGCTGAGGGGGACTTTTTGTTCATGTGCACTCTGTAGGTGAAACAAAACTTTCCCCAACTTTAGCTCGAGCGCGTGGGGCTCTTCACGGTCTAAAAACGAAACAAGTGAAATCACGTACATATCTATATACATAATGAGTGTTGTGTGAGAAAACGACTGAACTTGTGAAGATGAAAAATAATTGTATCAGGCCTACATGAGGAGGGGGGGGAACCTGTTGCAAATCTCAAGACCGAACAAAAGAATGTCGCTTGTGGGACATTTCAAACTCAGTTTTTTCGACTTTTCACAAGATGAAAACTTGTGAAATCACGTCAGGTGACAGATGAAATACTGACACGACTCACCGCGCTGTTAGACGCCAACATATTTGAGAAACATTAACTTAACAACAGAGAATAACTCGGGCTCTATTGTGTGCTGTGAGAAACACGAGGTCGGAGGGAATGTGAAAGCGTCGCCTCGAGGAAGCAACGCGAAATACACAAACTTCACAAAAGGAGGTCAGGAATTATCGCTGCACATTTTAGACCGCTACACAATGTTCGAATACGGTGAAAGCAAAAAAAGAGCAGTCGTCAAATTAAAAACGACACTTGGAAAGTTCCCTTCGTGTTCCTGTAACAAAACTTGAGTCAGTGTTATGAGAAACTCTGAGCGCGTGAAATTTTTTTTCCAAGTCAAACTCGTTCAACTATTACAAGAAGGCATTTTATACTTAATGCACAACAAACCTTAGAAGGTTTACATTTGAGACTATTTGAAGTTACAGTTGTAGATTTCGTGAAACAACACTTTAAAACATGTCAAGTAAATACGACTATTACATAACGTTAATCATGTTGGTACAAAATTAAAGTTTCGTATGTTGTGAATAAAAAACACGCGTGTTAATAACGCGAAACGGCTCGTTGTGACAGCCCGCCAGCACATGGTGAGAAAAAGGCTGTTTTGTCTGCAGCGGAAAACAATAGCAGTATGCCAGACATTTTCTGTTCAATCATCATCGACAAGTTCTATCCAGTCGTTACAATCACCGGTAACAATCTAACATATATCGCTGCTATCACCCATATCGAGAAGATACATACCCTTTTTGGTCTTCATCTCCGTCAAAATTACCCTTTTGGCAACAACGAGGTCGAGTCTTCCTCGCTTTAATCACACACAATTCTATTATTCCAGATTGTTACGAAGTCTTGAGCGAAATATTTCGTTTCGTCGAGGAATCGCCGCGGATCGCGTTTTTCATTTGTCGGAGACGCAACACATTGTCGGGTACCTGGGACAGGCTGCGCGTCTCATTCAGTGTGTTTGATGTGGAAACTGGGTGACAGCTATCTTTGACAGCTGCGTGACTCAACGCGGTTAGATCCTCCCCCTCCGACGGCAAGAGGGAAAAATCTGACATCAGACATACAAAAAGGATAAAAAGAGACAGAAAATGGGCTTTTTGACAAAACGATCCGAATCTTAAACGCGTGTAGAGAAAGATCCAGCGCGCGGAATGTGTTTGTGGAGACGTGTTTTGGACATTGAGTTGGATCTAGTTCCTGCACGTTTCCCTTTAATGACTGCGGCAGATAGACAGGAAGCTGGTTTATTATGAATGTAGGTTAACATTACCAAGAGGCAGACACATGGCAGGGATATATTTGGGACTGCTTTCATCAGCACAATCCTGTTAGGCGTTCTACTCCAAAACAATATTTTTAATGGCGCTTTGCTTTTCTGTCATATGTGTCAGATGTTTGGATTGTTACTCGTCTTTATATGTCAAACATTGTGTCACTATGTTGATGTGTTATCAGGTGCAATGCGGCATTTATTTCAGGTGACAGATGTCCATGATGCTGTTGCAAGAATGCCAGTAGGGATGGAATTCGAATGTAATCATTTTGCTTCCCATTTTTCTTAATTATGGTTCGATTAATGATTATTTTTGAGCGTTTGGTGAATACTCTAGGAAAATGTGGCTCTTATTAGTCTTAAATGTTGACAATTTCAAATTTAACAGAACAGCAACACGTAAAAAAACAGTTTACTACAATTCTTGCAAAACATGTTTATCTTTTAGTTTAGTCTACCTCCTAGACTTTTTTTTTAGAAGCGATCAATGCAACCCAAAATTGGGCCGTATTAATATTAAATTAAAAAAATAAAGATTATTGTTTTATATGATATCACTGATTACTACACAACATGCTACTATTTACATTTTTGTATTTAATCTCGCGAATTTGAGTAGGCCAACAAATAACACCGTGACAGTTTTTTTTTTTCGTTACGCAAGTAATAACTTGCTGCCAAGTGTGTGAGTCAGATGTATTCAATAAAGTGTTTTGATTATAAAGAGTCATTCATTAGATTCATTTGACCTGGAACGTTAAATCTGGGTGAATCACTGAAAAGAGTCGACTCGTTAGAGTCATTGGTTCGAAAACCGGACTGCACTGGTGGCGCTGTACATGTTTTTAATTCTTTAAAAAGAACCGACTCGTAAGAGCAGTTTGTCCGGGATTCGATACTACACTGGCGCTTTAGATTTAGTAGTGCAAAAACACTGTCATATAATGTGCGTTCTGAGAGTTCTATAGCCTTTAAATAATTCGAACGCCATGGACAAATTTACAAAATAGAACCGGTTCTGAATAAGTATTAGTTCTCAGTTCCAAAGCGCCATTTGTAAGCCGTGCGCGATTCTTCCTGTTGGCGCAGCCCTGCGTGATACCCAGTTGACCGTTGGGATTAAATGGTTGTAAAGCAAGACTCGCTTGTTTCTTCAGCTGTCCTGGTGACGCGTCCCTAATTCAAATCACAGCAGTCTCATTCTTAACGCCGATTATCTCTCTTGCGTATGGAGCCCAACGTTGTTGTTCCAGTTTGATGCATAAACCAAAACTGTTTAGATATTTGCGTCAAATCGTGCTCACATGCACGTAAGTGTATCCATTACCCACATTATTAGATGTGTCAAAACATATGATTCAGATACAGACCTTCAAAACCAAGCGTGATGTGCTTGTCAAAACACCGAAGCACATGGCGGTAAAGGCTTCAGAGAGCTGTATTTGGAGTCTGTGGATATAGGTCAGCTCGTTGACTTTTCCATGCGAGGCGTGCATGCGTCATGCGTCTAGCTGGCCTTAATTCTCAATTTACTGCTGATGATAAGAGCACAGGTTACTTTGACTGCACACACGCGTAAACAATAGCCCATGTCTGCAGCAATCGGATATTAAAACGAAAATCTTATCATTGCATCGTCCTTGATAAAGGAAATATTTAGAACTCGGTGAGGTAATGTCTTTATGTTGATTGTCTCTGCAATGGATCTGATAAAACGTGATGATTCACGATTTCTCATAAGCCTGAGACAGCTCACTTGTTTAGATTGTGTAACACTCATCGCAGTCAAAAAGGCGTGTTACTGTTATCTAATAAACAGAGAGACCAGCTCCCTCTGGCGTTACATCGCGCAACTGCAGACGCGTTGCACAAAAGTGTCGTAGAAGCATTTGCCTGCCACCTATTGGTAAAAACTAATGTCTTAATTTTTTCAGATAAAATAAAATAAAAATCGATATATTTTGATTCCAAGTGAAGTAAAAAAATTAATATAAATAAGTCGCGTAACCCTTGATATTCTGTTCACACACACGCTATGCGTTACATAAAATAGACTGTATTAAGTGATGTCTTTTGAAAGCTGCAGAAGATATTCGAGACCCATTAGATACTCTCCCCTCCAGTAACAAGCATAAAGGGCCATATCCACTTCCAGTTCGGTTTATGGAGATATATGTCAGCACAGTGAAACTGAGAACACAGTGGAACTATGTATGAGAGTTACGTGGAAGCTATTTAAAACTCATGTCGTTTCAAGTCAACTGACCTTCAACTTAACCGTGATCTGCCAAGTGACATCATTTCCTCTGTTATACTAATACATTTCATACAGGCAGATAAATAGACAGACAGATACAGATAGATAGATAGATAGATAGATAGATAGATAGATAGATAGATAGATAGATAGATAGATAGATAGATAGATAGATAGATAAATATGAACCTCTAAAAAACGAATGACTAACTCTCAGAACAGGTGCACAATATAGTGTGAGACTCTTCTTGCAGAATATGATGTCATGAGGGATGAGGTCTTTCTTGAGTCAGGATGTTCAGGAACTCTGGGATTGGTGGATTAGGTGTGTGTATCAAAATGTTCACAATTTTGGAACTCACAGTGTCAAATGGAAGTTTAAAACCATATAAGGAAAAACAGGAGATGAAAGCTACAACGAGAAAAGTATTTGCGAGTCTGTATTAAAAAAATAAAACTTATTGGATTGAAGCTTTGGTTTGATGACGTACAATTCTTAGAAAAGTCTTTAATATGCTTAAGGCGATTCATAGCCAACTCTTCTTGATAAAGTAAGACTAGTGCAGTTTTGTGTGAGGCGGGACTTCCTCGCTGTTGAGAAGCAGTGTGGTCCGCAGAGCTGTATGGGAACCCGCGGCCTCTTGGCAAGCTGCACGCATTCCAATCTGGCGACGCCGCCCTAACGCGCGTGCTAGCGTAAACACGGACAGAAGCGAGAGAAACGTCGAGAGTCCCAGTGACACATCACATCTTTCGCATTCCCGCGAGCTGCGGGTCGTCTCCTGCTTGTCAGAGACCGGAGGGATCCGGTTACCTCCAGTGCTCGGGCTAAAATTAGGGTTGCTTTGGCGCTGACGCAAGAAAACTCTGTAGCAGCGGGGAACAAGGATCCATGGAAACGCGCCCTACACATTCTCTGCTATTGATGACAGGGATTATTTTGGGACTGTGTTGTAATCATTCGGTAACAACAAGGCCAATACGTGTTGTATAAAGGGAGGACGTTGAAAATGCACTTGTACAGCAGCGCGTTAACACACTACCCCGGCTCCTCTCGAAAAGTTTCCGTAACTCTCACTAGCGTCGCCAATAACGCACCAGTGACTAGTTCCAGCTCTTTGGAGGTGGTCGGAAACGCCGTTAACGGAAGCGCAACAGAAGCACAGACGGAATATTTGTCTCGAGGTGGACAGACTGACGCGAACATGCCTGCTTTTTCATGTTATGAGGCCAGCTCGATGAGGCCGGGTTTCTACACTTCTACCGCGGAGATTATCATCACGCGACCGGACGGCGTGGAGAGATCTGTGCCCGTTCACATCGTGAAGGAGCAGCGCACACACCGTAGACCTCTGGAGACGCACTACAACCGAGATTCTTACGCAGTCAACGGAGATGATCATCACCACTTTGACCCTGTCTTAGATTTAGACCCCGGAAGAGACGGTTTTGTGGATGACAACGATGAGATAAGTGAGAAAAAATCAATTCACTACGACAGGTTTTTTGATAATGACAGTTACAGAGTCTGTGAGAGGAGACTCGAGCCATGTTTGCAAAGTGATGCCACTCCCTCCAAAACTTTTGGAACTGTAAAAAAACCCTCATCTGATTCATATGAAAGTCTTAAAGGCCTAAAAATGCAGGACAGTGTTGAAGATGATAATCCAGTCTTCGAGCTGCACATCCTTCAGGAACCCACTGCGACACCCAATAAAAGCGACAACAAGGTTACCCGTTACCTGGCCGAAGTGGAGAAACAGAACAAATACCTCCACGACAGGCAGAAATACCGCTTTCACATCATCCCAGATGGGAACTGCCTGTACCGGCCATTTCCAAGGCAGCTTATGGAGACCAGTCAATGCACAAGGAGCTGAGAGAGCAAACCATGCACCACATCGCCGACCACCTGGAGGAGTTCAACCCCTATAATCGAAGGCGACGTCGGGGAGTTTCTGATCAATGCGGCGCAGGACGGCGCATGGGCTGGCTATCCAGAGCTGTTGGCCATGAGTCAGATGCTAAATGTGAATGTCTACTTGACCACTGGAGGTAGCGTGGAAAGCCCAACAGTATCAACCATGGTGCACCACTTGGGTGAAGAGGACTTGTCTAAACCGGCTATATGGTTAAGCTGGCTCAGTAACGGTCATTATGATGTGCTGCTGGACAGCTGCCAGCCAAACCCGGAGTATGATGACTGGTGCCATCACACCCAGGTACAGCGCAAAAGGGACGAGGAGTTGGCCAAGTCCATGGCGGCGTCCCTTTCCAAAATGTACATTGAGCAGAACGGCCTGCATTGAAAGAGATGGACTCAATTGGAGAATGTACCTGGGAATACTGTAACTCATTCTGATGTTTCCAAATTGATTGCACTTTGATTCCTCAAGTGATTAAATTTTGCCTTAATTTATTAAATTTCTATCCTTGTGTGTCTTCATTTTTTCCATAAATGTGTTGAAGTGCAGTGCACAAGATGATTTGTGGTGCGAAATGCAAAATAAGGACTGGGTCTGAGCGAATGTTTCTTAGTCTTGATTGTATGTTTGTCTACATAAGTTTAAGTCTT
Source organism: Gymnocypris eckloni scoliostomus (assembly GCA_027564155.1). NCBI lineage: Eukaryota > Metazoa > Chordata > Actinopteri > Cypriniformes > Cyprinidae > Gymnocypris > Gymnocypris eckloni. Next base: position 10,444,873 of record CM050436.1, on the reverse strand, counting down.
GTATGCATATTTGTTTTCATGTACATAGTTTTGTGATCTGTTGTGCAGAACTGTTCATCCACCTGAATGGAATATGTTGCATGTATACAAACTTTTCCAGCAGTTCTTGTTACTGTTTATGTGTGAATGTGTTTTAATTTTTAGCCCATTACCTGCACTGTTGTGTTATATACTAAACTGATGGTTCTGTCATGTTCAAGTGCCTGAAATCTATTTTGCAAATATGTATTTTTGAATAAATTCTTTTGAAACAGTTTTACTTTAATATCACTGATATACACTATTAAAGTGGTTGTTAATATTCTTAATTGATTTTATGTTTTTGTTTTAATTTTGGTTAGGTTAAAAAATAGGTTTAAATTTTTTGTCGTTTTTTCGAATTAAATGTAAGTTTTTATTTTAAATATAAATATTTTTTATAGATAATAAATATTTAGTTAAAATTTAAGTACTGCAATAACTAAAATATTTAACTAAATATTGCCTGGGCAACAAACTGAAATAAGTTATTATATACATTATTTCAGTTAATGTTTCTTTTGTTTCAAGACATTAAATCAAATTATGTCATCATTTACTCATCCCCCCATTGTTCTAAACCTGTACATTTAAGTAATACTGTAAATACTTGAAACTTGAACTCGGAGTCAGATACGTACCAGACTTGAACTCGACTTGGATTTGGCAACATTTGGCTTTTACATACATGTTAACCTTTACAGACACGGCACCCTGTGAAAAAAAATGACATACACATGTAGGAATGAGAGGAGAGAGTGATCTCATATCAGTCAGTCGTGTGAGCGCATGTTCTCATAGACTGCTATGAAGACTGACCTCAGTGTGGTTATCTCTATTTAAAGTGGCTCCTCTAAGGGGGAGATGGGGGTCTTTGAAGTTCTTTCCTTGAATAGAAGAATCACTCTTTACTGTTGTATATGGGGCGGCACAATCTGGTATTACAACAGAAGAAGCTTTGCTATTCATATGACTTTTTGTCAGTAGGCAACACAGAGGCACTATTATACAATTATTGAGCTCACATCATAATGTTGCCTCGTGGCCTGCACTTCACAAAATAACTGGTCAAGCCAAAATATTACAGTAATATTCAGTGACTTTTTAGTACATTTATTCATTTTACTACATATATCCATGAGGTTTATTTAGAACAAGATGGCCTTCGTGTTTTGTGGTGTGTAAATAATCTGTAAATATCTTATGTTCTTTTATATAGACTTATATATATGGGAATGATTTCTTTTTTTTCTCTCCTGTCTTTAAGACAATTTCAGATGTATTAACCACATATCCACCAGTGTTATTAGTTTTAATTTAGTATATTAGTATTACTGAGATGCCACTAGTTTATATATACACACATATATAGTTAATATATATACACAGTATATATGTATTAGTATAATTAGTTTTTCCATTGTAATTAAACCTTTTTTATTCCTTTTTAATTTAATCCATTTTAATTTTTTTATCAAGTTAAAGCAGGCCTAAATGAAACTGATAATTTTTGCTTTGGAAACTAGCTAAAATAAAACAACTTTTTAAAATAGGTTATTATTGTAACAATACAAGAAGGCTATTAGTAACAAAATATTTTATTTTATATAAAAATGATTTTAGCTTCGGTCAACTACTGTGTTGTGTCCACATAAGGTGCGAGTACAGACTTTACCCATCGCGTCCCTAATAGGCAATTTCTGATATATTATCTATCTATATTAAGAGATTTTGATGGTTTCTGTGTCAGGCACTAGATGGCAGTATAAGCCAGGGCGCTCTATGATAGAGCAGTGCCTCAGAAATCTTGCAGATTTTTATACAGACCATAATGCATCGTTTGGATCATGCGACAGGACACATGAACAAACCTCAAATCTATGACACATGACCCTGTGTATGTGTGAGATGGAGCGTGTTTTCATCATATGATATAGTTACCAGTAAGTCCAACTAATCAACCCACTATTTTAATAGTTTTTATGTAGTTTAGTGGTCTAATAAACGTTAGTCAATTTGTGCATTCTGCATCTATACTCAATCACTATGACATTTTGTCAGTTAGTTAAACGTCCATGGTTATTGCTCATATAAGATCATCTAGCTTATTGATTATGTTGATGAAACCACATTGTTTTAAATATGTGGCAAAATATGCATAAATTAGCTAAATATCTCTTACAGAACAATTTGCTTTAAATTGGAATGACGTAATTCTGCAGTCATGTGGACTTTAAGTTCCTTTCTTATTTATTTATTTACTTTTTGGGCTGAAAACCTCCTTGGTTTCTCACCCTCCCTCTGTCTCTCTCCTCTCTCGTGAAGGAGTTTGTGTCCTCTGGTCATACATCCATAGCGCATATACCGACTCAGAGCTCCATGTGTTTTCAGACAGACGGAAGCGGGAAATAAGCGAAAGTTTTGCGGATTTCTGGCCAGGGTCGAGCAGTCTGGAGACGTGCAGAAGATGTCCGGACACCGGGTCCAGTTCGCGGATCTTCCTTCTACCAGCGAGCGCAAAGCCAGCCCGACAATTAGCAGTAAGATTTCGGAGTTTCTGGTGCGTCAAAACCAAGTGTGCTCCCTACCTAGTTAGGCTGTTTGGGCATCGGTGGCGCTGAGCGAACATACAAACACTCTAAACACTCGTATGATGTCCAAAAAGGCTGTCTAGGCAGGCAGCATACTTGGTTTTGACGCACAGCCTAAGAGTGTGAAGTTTAGAGAGTGGTGAGCTGTGCCACTTTTTACTTAAGTTTGTCTCAAGGCAAAAATAAATGCAATATTTTTAGTTTTAGAATGTTGTGTTATGCAATAAAATTATGTTGAATTTTTTTAGAAGTCCAGTGGCACAACTTGCCCCACGCCAGGGGTAAGCTGTATCATGTCATGGGAAACACTGGGAATTATAGCCTAAATGATTTACAATTAACAACATTTACAATAAATTATGAACGTGAAAAAATCCCATTCCAAAGTCTCACTTGACCAATGACCATATCTTTGCCATGTTTTCCATTTTCATAAATCAGCCCAGATTATCTTTAATATTCATATTTAACCTTTAATATTAATATTTAAATGTAGTAAATGTTTTTTAACTTCCTGTATTTGGAGGCAAAGTTTAGTATTACTATCTATTAGCTGAACTAATAGCACAGCTTCCGTGAAGCATTTGACTCACATGACCCCACCAACAACTGAAACTATTTAAACAACGCATGCTATTTTTGCAGTGTTTGGCTTGTTTGCTGTTTGCTAAATTAAAGGGGGCTACACAATTTACCCCCTGACACATCTCAATCCACTATTCATTACTGATTTTGATCTTTGCTGATGTGCTTCCAGTGACAGCAGTGGCTTTCTGCTGAATGAAGCTTATCAGAAAACTTGAAGGAGAACAGCTGTTTCATATCTTATCACGGTCTCATAACCTTGAGTGAACATTTAAGTCATTCTAGCTTGTGTTGCTACATTTTCTGCTGTTGTAATTTCTGCTCTAATGCAAGGCATTTGTCTATGACATTATAGTGGAGAGAAACAACCTTGCTCTGTATGAAATGCTATTCTCGGTTAAATGTCATGACTAAAGTAGTATTTGTCAAACTAATGGGATTCCTTTTATAATTTGGAATCAATTAAATATCCTCAAAGGATCAAATAAGATAAACTCAAGTTTTTTTAACCAAATTAATTAGGTTAATTTCATAGACCTTAAGTTCATTAAGTTCTCATTTTAGTCTTAAGCATATTCCTATTTGATCCGTTAAACTGGTTCCGAATTATGATAGACATTTCACTAGAAATCCTGTCCATTCCTTTAGGCTTGAGAACATTCCTTTCAAACATTACTTTGAAAAGTTACTAGATATACATTTAGATTTAGACATCTAATTTATGATCTTGTGTGTAAAAAATGTCAGGAATCGAGATCATTGCATAAATTCAAACTATCCCTTAGTGACCTGAAGTATCTCAGAAAAACACTTTCACGGTGCTCTGTCTGTTATTTGCTGCAAGGCTATTTCTAATCAGATCATGTGAAATGACTTTGAAAGGCTTTGATGAGTCCCGTACACTACAACTGAATGCCTCCTGGACTTGACGAGAGACTGGAGGTAGTGGAGAAATATATAAAAAGAGCAATATAACAGTCTGAGAGCTGTAATATTGAAAAGTTCTTGCTCATTCTCTCTCTTTGACTTTCTCTCTGAGTGTAAACCAGAGAAATAAATCCCTGCACCCACCCATCTGAGAAGTAGCAGACTATTCAAGACTACTGGAGGACTGCAAGCTCCTCTTAGTGAAATCTAGGTTTCTCTGTTTGCATCGCTTCCACTGATACACAAGGACAGGAAGTGTTTGTCAAGGCTGCATTGCTGCTCAGATAGAAGAGGCTGTTTTAAGAGACTGAAGTGGGTCATTGAAGGTTGTGAGCATTTTAGACACCGAAGATAACTTTACATTTAAGTTGTGTCTTATTATGCATTAAACACTGTGTACTCGACCATCTAGTATTAAAAAGTAACCTACTATATACCATGTGCTTGACCATCTCATATGAAATGTAAAATGTTTGTATTGGCTCAAATGGAATGCTAACATTGCTAAAAATAAAACTTTTATGTTATTTTTTTTATTCAAGGGAAAGTTTGGTGTTGCTGCTAGCTTTAGCATGGTAGCTAACCTGGGGTGCATTTCCTAAAAATATAGTTCACCAACTATGGTTTGCAAGTTTCTCCATTACCAACATAGTTCAACAATTTGGTGTTTCCCGGATCCACGGTTCCAATGAGCATTCGCAAACAGCATAGAAAAGTTTACAGCAATAATCTGACATTAACTGATTTCGAAATATTTAATTAGCAGAAGTTATCACTCCAACACTTGCTCAACATCATTAATGAAAGTTCTATTCAACAGCGTTCGGATGATGGATGTGTGACAAACTTCTTCTTTTCGGGAAAGAGTCATGACTAGCAATCTAGTTTCTCCTACTATGCGTCGTACTACAATTGTTAAGCAGAGAATTACTTTGTTGTTCAGGAAAAGCACCCCTGCACTTATGACCTACCTACCTTAATTTCAATGTTTCCAACAGACACAATGTTTGCTGATGGTAAAGCATCTAACTCAACCCAGTTTTCAGTTTCAGTAATTGTCACATCCACTACTTTTCAATTTTTCAAATTCCTTCCAAAATCTAGGTGATCAAAAAAGTTGGTATGAAATACATTTTCACTTCTATCTATTTTCCAAAAGCATCTATTGATCTTATTGTGAGCAATTCATTTGAGAACATTTAATTTATTATAATATATTTTTTTACTTGTTTCATTTTTTTTGCTTATAATTCTTAATCAAAGTGTAATTTAAGTCTTCTGCCGAATGTGTGCCATATTTGCCCAATCATAGTCCGCTTAAACCCTGCCCCCTAACAATCAACCTCAAGACTGCATTTAGATCCACCACCATCAAATCAATAACTAATGCATAAAACCAAGTTCCAACCCTACATTTTCATTTCACCTGAATGTACGTCAAAATACACAAGAAAAAATCTGTTGCTACTTCAGTTTCATCTCAACTTTAAGTGCAATTATTGCACTCATTACATAATATACCATTTATCAGTGTGAACATACGACACAGTGTACTTATACTGCAAAAACAGTGTATGAAATAAGACAGACCTTTGCTCTTTATATAACCACAATTGAGCTCAAAACGCAAAAACTTTTTGTTGTCAGTAATTCCATGTTTGGTTCAGTATACTAAAGCCAAAGCTTATAACTTTGAGAAGCAACTGCGATATAAGTTATCAGCATTGTGTCTTACTCAGGTTTCTACTTGTCATGGCTGGTTATGCAGACTCAGAGAGTATTTCTTAATCTGGAATTTTTTTAGGATTTAGCTGTCTGGAAATGGGCTGTGATGTCTAACACAAAACTGTCCTTGGTCTCACTCCTTTTTCTGAGAGTTGTTGCATCCCTTCGCCTGCGATCAATGAGAGGGTGTAAAAAGGAAGAGTATGTGAGATTTATTCACTGTTATTCCAATAATTTATCACTTTACCAAGTATTTTAACACACATGGTGATTGGCTAAAGAAGATGCATCATTCATATAGTATTTAATAAGCTAGAAAAGCATGATTAATAAGAAATCAAAGACAGTTGACGTCAATCAACTCATCAAAGACTGTTCACCATGCTTTTGACTTTTTCCAAATGGCTGCTAAATCTATTTTAAGGAGGCGGTTTGTGATTGGCTGATTGGTCGTGACAGATACGCTAGAGGGTTTGAGGATCCTGTTCATGTAAAGCTCTAATTGGATGCAGATGTCACGCATGGCCATACGATGCTCTCCTCAGCGAGGCTTTGAAGTGACTCTGGACTCGAAATAATCGAGGACTGGGTTTAATTTTCTGGCTCATCAGTTATACCCAATACACAGAAAGAGAGAGAGGTCGTAGAGGAATGTATGGTTGCATGTGTATGTGTGTGAAGGATAGAAATGCAAGCTCAGGTACAGACTCACATCCCTGGATGACAGGGCACATTGGACACATTGGAGAACTGCCAGCCCTGACAAATCCCTCCGAGTGGCATTAGCTCAGCACATGTTAGTGTGTATATGTGTGTGTGTGCATTCTTTGCTGCAGTCAATGCATGTCAAACACAAGTGCTGATTAGGATAGAATGAGGGACTGAAAGAGATGAAAGGCAGAAATGAGCAGAAATATCAAGGGGTAGAGGGAGAAGGCAACATTCAGAACTGTAGAATAGTGCATATAGAAAAATTCACAGTAAGACTTCTTTAGTGTCTCAACTGTTTCTAATAGACAGCAATACATGGGAAGTAAATGGGGACATTTGCTTCAGTCTTGTTTTTCAGATTTACCTCCACTAATCTCACATGTATCTGAATCTGAAGTGATATTTAAAAATGTATATACTGATATATACCAATATACCAATGAGCTATTACACTATGACCAACTAGGCTATGTAATAACCTGTAGGACCTCTTTTAGCCCACCAAACAGCAGCCATGCAGCGAGGCATTGATTCAATGATTTTGTGATCGCTCTCCTGTGGTATCTGGCACCATAATGTTAACAGCAGGTCTTACAGTTCCCGTATATTGTGGGGTGATGGTGATGGAGCACGAACCCACTTTTCGATTGGTTTTATGTCCAGTTGAATTTGGAGGCTGAGACAATAACACAAATTCACCATCATGTTTCTTGAACCACTCCATGACCATTTTTGGCAGTGTGGCATTACCCTTTTGGATAATGGCCCCCACTGACAGGGAATACATTTGGCATGGCACTTGGTACTCAACAATGTTCAGATACCTGACAGCTGTCAGGAACTGTGTTATTGAGATAATGATGCCTAAAGTGTCCCAAGTATACAACACCCACCGCATAACACGGCCACTGCTGGCCTGTGTCTGCCTCACTGTGCATTCAGGTGCCACAGCCTCTGTTGCTAATCGGATATCTGTGCTTGGCCATCGATGGGATGCACCAGGAGTCTTGACCACTTTCTTCCATTCATCCATGGTCCAATCTTGCACCCATTTCATGTGTTTTTGGCAAAGGCGTGCAGTTAGCATGGGGACCCTGCTGGGTTTTCGGTAGTCTCTGCCTCAGACATCTGTGACGATGAGCATTTGATCAAATAAACCAGGGGCAGCATTTTCTTATGGTAGAGTATGGCAGTTGCCACCCAGTCAGGTGTGCCGTGGAAAATTATCCAAACTTCATATCTCTATTACAACCCTAATTCCAGAAAAGTTGGGACGTTTTGTAAAATGCAATAAAATCAAGAATCTGTGATTTGTTAATTCTCTATAACTTTTATTTAATTGACAAAAGTACAAAGAAAAGTTTTTTATTTTTATTTCCATGGTTTTCACTTACCAACATAAATGTATTGTACTGTATTGTACAACAAATGTATTGTAAATGTCAATGCAAATGTTGTATTTGATAGCTGCAGCACATTCCAAAAAAGTTGGGACAGAGGCAAAATAAAAGTGAAAAGGTTATAGAATATCCACATTAAACTGTTTTGAAACAGTTCACAGTAAGTAGGTGAATTGGTAATAGGTCAAGGTATCATGTTTTGGTATAAAAGTAGCATCTCAGTTTTTTCAAGCAAAGCTGGATCATGGCTCATTCCTTTGTGCCAAATTTCACGAGAGAAGTGTCAAACAAATCAAAAATTACATTTCGCAATGCAAATTGAAAAGAATTTACATCTTTCACCAAGTACCATACATAATATTGTGAAAATATTCCAGAGAAATCACAGTACATGTAGGGTAAGACAGGAAACCTTAGTTTAATGTGCTTGATCTTTGAGCCCTCAGATGGCTTTGCATAAGAAACCGTCATGCAGTTGTGTTAAATATAGCCACATTGGCTAAGGGGTACTTCAGAAAACCACTGTCATTTACCACAGTCTGCTGCTGCATCAATAATTGCAACTTGAATATCTGTAAATACATCAATTATTTGCAAGGATGCAGCCAGGTCCTCTGGGCCAGAGCTCAGATAGTCAAAAAGACAGTGAAAATGTGTAGTCTACTCAGATGAGTCCACATTTCAACTTGTTTCCGGGAAAAATGGATTTCGAGTTCTTAGGGTGAATCCCATTTCTCTGTCTTACCCCTTCCCCTATTCCTTCATCTTACCCCTAGCCCTTGTCCCTCGAAACCGAGTGGTAAGCGCTAGGGGTGAAAACATACCCCTATGAAATGAGACACCACTTGGTTACTGTTACGCAGTGGTGGACAAAGTACACAGATCAAGTACTTGAGTAAAAGTACAGATACGTATAATAAAATATTACTCCAGTAAAAGTAAAAGTACTGCTTTTTAAATTTTACTCGAGTGAAAGTACAAAAGTACTAAATTTTTTATGTACTTAAGTAAAAAAGTACTGATAGACAGATTTATTTTGCAGATTTATTTTATATAGACTACTTTATTTAATTTTATATTAGCACATATTTTTATAATCATACTGCCCAAAATATCTGGGTTTTTCCCAAAATAACCACTATATAGAGTCAAGATATATATTCTGTTGATATGGACTACGTTGATGAGAGTGATGTAGTAATGTTCACTGTGAAGCTTACTACATGCACTACATGCAAGATGGCGCCGAGGATGGCAGCCGTGTTGCGTGCTCCGGGAAAACTTTGCAGTTTTTCGTATGTTTTATTTGTTTTTTTTGTTGTTTTATGTGTTAGATGTTGTTAGTATAACTGTCTACGATAGAGACACGCTTTTGAACATTGGTTCCTCCGTCGGCATACGCAAACCGGACTTTGAGTTTCTGAATGCTGGTGGAGTGTTCACAGACACCATATCAGAGCCCTTTGTGTGGGTTGCGAAATCGAGGAAACGCCGCCGCCGAAAACGAGGAAAAAGAGCTGGCGTTCTCATCAGATTGAGACGCCGTGCTTTCCGACCTCCTCTTCCAACCATTTTACTGGCCGCGTTCAGTCACTGGATAACATACTCTGTGAACTGCGGGCGCGCATCTCATACCAACGAGAAACAAGGGACTGCTGTGTTATTTGCCTCACAGAAACCTGGATGTCTGCTATTGTTCCAGACTCAGCCATCGAGCTCACGGGCTTCTCCGCACCGCTCGGACAGAACGGAAGAGCTCACAGGAAAAGCAGAGGTGGAGGTGTGTGTTTCTATATTAACAACTCGTGGTGTGATGAAAGGAACATACACTCTATTAAATCATTCTGCTCCCCTGATCTGGAATTTCATACGCTTGTGTCGACCGTTCTGGCTACCGAGGGAATTTACAGCGATCATAATCACGGCTGTTTATATCCCCCAAGCCAACACAGACCAGGCACTCAAGGAACTGTACAGGAATATAAGTGAGCAGGAAACCGCGCACCCAGATGCAGCTTTTGTTGTCACAGGGACTTTAATAAAGCCAACTTCAGAACAATAGCTCCAAAATACTTTCAACACGTCACCATCAACACGCTGCGGAGATCGTGACACTCGACCATTGTTACACCCCTTCCGGACGCATACAAGTCCCTCCCGCCAACCTTTCGCAAATCGGATCACTCTTCCGTTCTGCTCCTGCCTGCTTATAGGCAGAAACTGAACGTGAAGCACCCGCCTCAGGACAGTTCATTGCTGGTCTGACCAATCGGACGCTATACTACAGGACTGTTTTGATCACGTGGACTGGGACATGTTCCGGCAGCGCCTGAAGAGGACATAGAGGCGTATTCAGATACGGTCACGTGTTTCATCAGGAAGTGTATAGGCGATGTAGTTCCGACCAAAACAATCCGGATCTACCCCAACCAAAAACCGTGGATTAACAGCGATGTTCGATCAGCCTTGTCAGCGCGGACATCTGCCTTTAAACCGGAAACTCTGACGATCGGAAACAAGCCAGTTACGATCTCAGGAGATCCATCAAAGCAGCCAAACGAACTTATAAAAACAAAGTTGAAGAACACTTCAACAACAATAACCCAAGAAGCATGTGGCAGGGCATCAACAACATCACAGGCTTTAAAGGAATAAACCAGCTACTGTGAACATTGCCGCCTCTCTACCGGACGAGCTCAACACCTTTTATGCTCGGTTCGAGGCTGATAACACCGCACACACAGAGAGCGCTCACACGGCTGCCGCAGAAGAGGTCAGTCCACTCACCCTTTCTGGATGTAACCCGATCCTTCAAACGGGTGAACATCCGTAAAGCCGAGCCCAGATGGGATACCAGGCCGTGTGCTCAAAGCATGCGCTTTCCAGCTAGCCGGGTTTTACAGATATGTTTCAATCTGTCCCTCTCTCTGTCTGTGGTTCCCTCATGCTTCAAAAAATCCATCATTGTGCCCATACCAAAGAAAAACAAAATCACATGCTTGAATGACTGGAGGCCCGTTGCTAGTGTTTTGAGAAGCTGGTCAGAGACTACATCTGCTCTGTGCTGCCTGCTTCACTGGACCCACTACAATTTGCATACCGCAGTAACCGTTCCACAGACAATGCTATTGCCTTCACCCTGCACACTGCTCTCTCCCACCTGGAAAATAAAAACACCTATGTGAGGATGCTGTTCGTGGATTATAGTTCAGCATTTAACACTATAGTGCCTGCCACACTGGTTGCGAAGCTCCAGACTCTAGGACTGAACAGATCTCTGTGCAGCTGGATCCTGGACTTCCTGACAGGCAGAAGTCAGGTGGTCAGAATGGGCAACAACACATCATCCCCCCTGATCCTCAACACTGGTGCACTGCAGGGTTGCGTCCTCAGCCCACTCCTGTACTCCCTGTACACACACGACTGTACAGCTACACACAGCTCCAATGTCATCGTCAAATTTGCTGATGACACACGGTGATAGGCCTGATCACCGACAACGATGAGACGGCCTACAGAGAGGAGGTGAGTACCCTGACTAAATGGTGTCAGGAGAACCACCTCTCACTCAACATCGACAAGACCAAGGAGCTGGTGGTGGATTACAGGAGACAGAGCAGAGAACACACACCCATCACCATCGACAAGACACCTGTGGAGCGGGTGAGCAGCTTTAAGTTCCTCGGCGTTCACATCACTGAGGATCTCACATGGTCTGCTCACACAGATGCAGTGCTGAAGAAGGCACATCAGCGTCTCTTCTTCCTGAGACGGCTGAGGAAGTTTGGAACGAGCCCCAGAATCCTCAGGTCCTTCTACACCTGCACTGTGGAGAGCATCCTGACCGGCTGTATCACCGCCTGGTTTGGAAACAGCACCGCTGGCAACCGCAGGGCTCTGCAAAGGGTTGTGCGAACTGCCCGCCACATTGTTGGAGGTGAGCTTCCTCCTCCAGGATATCTACACCAGGCGGTGTACAAGGAAAGCCCGGAGGATTATCAAAGACTCCAGCCACCGTCCCACAGACTGCTCTCTGCTGCCCTCAGGGCGACGTTTCCGCAGCATCCGATCCCGCACTAGCCGACTGAGGGACAGCTTTTTCCCTCAGGCTATCAGGCTAATGAACAGTCACAAATAACTCACCTACATCACACTCCCACTCACACAACATGCCATGCACTGCACTTTAACACCGTTCAACTGGACTACACGCACACACTGCACTAATCACAACCTATCTGCTATCACTGGACACCATACAATGCACATCCACGACACTGCATATGCATAATCTGTTGCACCTTTGCACATCTATCTGCTGCTCAACCAACCAATCTGCTGTTAATTTATAATCTGTTGCACCTCACATTATTACTATGCATAGACTACATTATGTATAGATACTGTACATAATGCAGATGTGCCCATACGGTGTATAATGTGTCGTTGATAATTAAGTATGTCTTTATAGTACACTATGTGTACTGAGTATATGTATGTGTATTTTGCACATTGTCTTCTGTACAGTCTGTAAATATGTACTGTCCATATGTAAATTGCTGTTGCTTTTTTGCACTGTCTGTCCATATGTAAATTGCTGTTGTTGTTTTTTTTGCACTGTCTAGAGCACTGTAAATGCTCCAGTGCAGTTTTTTGCACTGTCTGTCCATATGTAAATTGTTTGTTGTTTTTTTGCACTGTCTGTCCATATGTAAATTGTCTGTTGTTTTTTTGCACTGTCTGTCCATATGTAAATTGACTGTTGTTTTTCTGCACTGTCTGGAGCACGCTCATAAGAATTTCACTCACCAAGGCACTTGTGCTGTGGTGATGTGACAATAAAAGTGATTTGATTTGATTTGATTTACACTGCCATGTACCTGAGAGAAAACAGATTTCACCATCTAATTTTCACCAGTGTTTTAGAACTTGTTGTTTTGCAGAACGTCAGTTATATATGACATGAGAATTAGGCCTGAAATTAGGAAGAACATTTTAAGGAAAATCTAATTATATTTTCATAATGATTTTTTCTTCTCAAACCTTGTCTGTGGTGTAAAACACCCTGGCCCAATGCCCCCAGAGGGCATCACTTCCCACTCTGATAATTACTGTAGTTACTATGTTCTGGACATCACATCCTTTCTTTTTCCCTCAGATGTAATCTATCTAGGTGGCTGAATAAAGATATTTGAACTTTATATCAAAATATTTCTCAACTTAGCACCAGCAAGCTTGTTTGCTAGACAGTTAGCATCAGCTAACAATATTTACTTATTTTCAGTATGGTTATGAATAAACATTCATATCTGTCTACTCGGCTAGTTGATCTAAACAATATAAAATGTATACTGTTGATAAACAATATAAAAACAGACGTCACATAGGTCTAAATGCATAGCATTTTAATACAACTGCTAACGTTACAGCAGCGGGAATATGAAGCGTGCATGAGTTATTTTATTTAATCGGTGTTATTTTAATGTTTTGTTTTGACCTAAAACATAACGTTAGAGACACTGATGTTGATCTGTCTGCATTCAAGCATTTCAGTGGGCTTAAATAGATCACCCTTTACATCAGATTTCGTTCACAAACAACTGACAGTTTTGACCTAAATATTATTTTCAGGTACAATAATTAATCCTAAAATTCGACATTAGTAACTTACTTTTCACAGCATCAGTAGTGCGCTCACAAGATCTCCGGTTCTTTACTTGTGAGTTCAGTTCACTGAAGAAGACTCGCTCTAAACGGATCATTTGAATCAGTGAGTTTTCGACTGAGAACAGCTGCAATCGGATCATTGCAATTGGTGAATGAATCGTTTGTTGCGATTTGCGAACCGATTGAACAGGTTCATTGAAAAGAATCAGTTTGTTCATGAATCAGACACCGCTTCTGCCTCGGAGCACGTGATGTATTATAAGGAGTAACGATATGTTTTATGAAATGTAGTGAAGTAAAAGTACGATCTTATGCTTTGGAATGTAGTGAAGTAAAAGTAAAAGTTACTCAAAATAAAACTACTCCAGTAAAGTACAGATACTTGAAAATGTATTTACAGTAACGAAGTAGTTGTACTGCTACTGACCACCACTGCTGTTACGTCATAATACATCGTCGCTAGCTGGCTGCTACGTCACCATAGGCGACAAGTGTTGATCACAAACTTGCCGTCTAAAAGTGTGTGTATGTCAATTGCGTGGGTTTTAGTGATGTTTTCTCTAGTCAGAGAAATGCGGGACTGTTGTGCAAATCAGCAATGTAACATCAGTGTGGAAAAATAGCGATTTTTAAAAACGTTTCAATTAAGAACATGGTTGCAAATATATATGTACAGGACTGTGTAGAGCACAAAACAACACTATCGTAATTTTAAATCAATTATTTAAGCCAAAAATACTTGCATTTATGGACTCTCTGGATGATCTGGCCGCAGTGTGTTCTGGGTACCCTTGGTTTCAAGTAAGCTCGCGAAAATGCTTGGTTTTGAGGGGTATCTGCCCCTTCCCCTTAGCCCTACCCCTTGATCAAAACGAGAATTGGGATAGCCCTTACTCTCATGTGAACGCGCAAAACTAAGGGGAAGGGGTAAGACAGAGAATTGGGATTCACCCTTAGTCCTAAAGACCAAAGGGATCATCCAGACTTTCCTTAGTGACAGAAGCAAAAGCAAACAGAAGGGTGCAGCAGAGAAAACAGCATGGGTGACTGGCATATGTGCAAAGTTACTATTGACATGGAGGCATATATTGGGATTGTACAGAGACATACTGTATGCTGCCATCAAGATGATGTCTTTCATAGGAAGTCCATGGTTATTAGATCAAGACAATGTCATTCTGCATGTGCTAGAACAGCGTGGTTTCATAGACACAGAGTGAATGTGCTAGTTCAGGCTAGATCTGACTCCTATTGAAAATGTATGACCAGTCATGAAAAGGAGAATCAGACAATGGCAATCACAGACTGCTGATCATCTGAAGTCTTGTATCAAGCGAGATTGGAAAAAAATGTAGCTTCCAAAATTTTAACAATTAGTAGCCTCAATTTCCAAACAACGAAACATTGTAATTAAAAGCAAAGTTGATGTGACACAGTGTTAAACGTGCCTCTGTCCCAACTTTTTTTGGAGTGTGTTGCAGCTATCAAAATCAAAATGTGTTGGTGAAAACACTTTTTTTGTACTATAGTCAATTAAAAAAAGTTTAAGAGAATGAACAGATAAGATATTCTTGATTTTATGGCATTTCACAAAACATCCCAACTTTTCTGGAATTGGGGTTGTAATTTCACCCCGCCTCCATTCAGTTTGACGCACCACGCATAGCTTGGAGACAGATCTCTGCTTGTTTGCAATGCAAGGGTAAATAAATAACTGATGTTTGAATAAGTACAGTGTTCTCTTTCATAGGTAACTCAACGCTGCATAGCTTACCGCAGTGGGAACACCTAGGCAGGACCGACTGTCAGAAGCCCTTATAGAATCACGCCAATTCATTGGCTGATGGCGCGAGATACCGCCCTTATATCGACGTGCTTGACATAGACCCGCGTTCGCGCCATCTTACCCCTCAGATTTTCCTCTCTTCAGAAGCATACGCTTCTGCGTTTTTTCTGTCCCAAATTATTAGTTATAAAGTGCTAATCAGCGACTTTCCACTTAAGCGACCGCATCCGTGGAATATTATTTCTCCTAGTGGTGAGTGGAAATGGATTTTGGTCAAAGCCAACCGTCGTGCTCTCGCCTCATCGCGAGTGAAGACCAGGGGCTGGCCTGGCCCATGCACGAGACGCTATTTTTTGCATCTCTAACTGCAAATACTGCAATAATTTTACTTTAAAAACCTTGCACGCTAGACTCGCGGTTTATGACCGAGAATCTGCCGTTCTTCCTCGCCGACGGCTCCAGAGGCCTCCTTTCTCCATGAAGCCGCGGCCTGGAATTCGGAGGCAGAGCTCGAGGCCATGGAGAATGAGCAGTTTTCACTTTCTCTCCCTCCATCGCCTGGGCGTCACCGCGCAAATTCTCCGGTCCAGTTTTCTCGTGGTTGTCTTGCACCCAGCCTGGAGGCACGGGACGC
This sequence comes from Gymnocypris eckloni scoliostomus, assembly GCA_027564155.1. Lineage (NCBI taxonomy): Eukaryota > Metazoa > Chordata > Actinopteri > Cypriniformes > Cyprinidae > Gymnocypris > Gymnocypris eckloni. The sequence continues at coordinate 10,428,829 of CM050436.1, read as the reverse complement.
CGTTTCCTTCGGGTTGGAGGATATTTTATATACCACGGCCTCCGACTCTGAGGACTTCGGGGCTGCGCCACTCAACGCTCTCTAGCGGTCTCCCGCCTAGTCGTTAACCTAATGGATAGAGCGTTGGACTTGAAACCTGAGGTAACCCAAGGTTGTGGGTTCGAATCCGCTCGAAGGAAGTCCATGACTGCTCCCGGCGCTGCACAGTCGGGCTGCCCACTGCTCCAAGTGTGTACACTTGGATGGGTTGAGAACACATTTTACTCCTCATTATACTCTGTATAATTGTGTATGTGACAAATAAAGCTCATCCGAGGAGGCACGGCCTTCTCCGGCCTACACTGAGCCTGTTGAGGTTTTGGCGCACGCCACTGAGAAGCTGAGCTTAGATTGGCCGGATGACAGCTCGACAAGCGTTTCCTCAGTGGCTCTGGTTCCGACGAGGAGAAAACTGCCCTTCTTCCCTGACGTGAACCACGAGGTTTCCAGGTCTTGGAAGCAGCCCTTCTCCTCTCCTCTCCTTCCATCCAAGCCTTGTAGGACTACCTCGGCTTTGATCGGTAAGTCCTACATGGCGGCGGGACAGGCAGGTGCGGCTCTGCACACTATGGCCATACTTCAGGCCTACCCAGCGGAGGTACTGAAGGAGATGGATGAGGGGGACGGTGTGACCCTCGAAGCTGTTAAAGAGCTTCGCAGGGCCACCGACTTAGCTCTTCGTGCTACAAAGCATACTGCGCGGGCTGTTGGGCGTAGTATGGCGGGTTTGGTTATGGGATGAGCGCCACCTATGGCTGATTCTCTCGGAGATCAGGGAGAATGAGAAGGCTTTCCTCTTCGATGCCCCGATCTCCGGCTCTGGCTTGTTTGGCAAGTTCAGGGCTGCTAAAACGCAGTCAGCTGCATTTAAGCAGTTCATGCCGCGATGTGCGCATGAGCCAGCCTCTGCCTCTTCCTCCAGGTAACTCCCAGCCCCCAGTAAGGAGCCAGTCGGTAGAGTGAACAAGCCGATGCATCCCCCACCTTACACGGTTTGGGGTGCTCGCGGTCGTCCCGCCTCTCGCCAACGCCCCCGTAAGCAGGTGGATTAAAAACGCTGAATAAGCCCCCGCGGCGGCTTCTTCGGGTCGCTCCTGATGTACGTATAAGGAAAAGGAGAGCTTCCCCCAACTCGTTGGATCGCGACATACCGCTAAAGCATATCTGTCCATCTCTGAGATGCTCTCCTCTGCCAACTGCGCCATCCTCGCCGTTGGGAACGTCTCGAGGAGCGCAGGCCACTTCCCCTCTTCAGCGGCTGTTGGAGGTAAGAGACACTTCAAGTCTTCTCCCCTCAGAGTTGCTACAGGTTGCAGGCTTTGTACATGCAAGAAGGGACGCCCAGGGCTTTCCCTCCTCGTCAGTATTCCCTGCCCTCGCTTTTACGGCCTCATTAGGTCACACCTCCACGCACGAGGACGCTGTGAGCACTCCTCTGCTTCGGCTGGGTTCATGTCCCTCCCTTCAGGGGGACTTTCAGAGCAGGGACCCCACGTTGGTATCCCCCTTGATACATTTCACCCCGTTACCCTGTCGGCCTTCCTCCATACCTGGAGGGATCTGCCGGGAGTGTCGCCCTGGATTCTTCATACGATCCAGTTCGGTTACACACTTCAATTTGCTCGTAACCCCCATTTCAACGGGGTTCTTCTTACTGCTGTGAACAGCGCCAGCAAGGCTTCTGTCCTGCAACAGGAAGTCTCTTCTCTTCTGCTCAAAGGAGCAATAGAAGAGGTCTCCTCTTCGGATCTACACAGCGGCTTCTTCAGCCGGTATTTTCTAGTCCCGAAGGAGGATGGGGGTTTGCGTCCTATACTAGATCTGCGCAGACTGAATTACTCCCTCTACAAAGAGAAATTCAGGATGATGGCGCTCAAGAGCATTCTTTCCCAGGTCCAAGAGGGGGACTGGTTTATCACGGTCGACCTGAAGGATGCCTACTTCCACATCCAGGTGGTTCAGAGGCACAGGAAGTTCCTCAGGTTCGCCTTCGAGAGAAAGACTTACCAGTACAAGGTTCTTTCCTTTGGGCTAGCTCTGGCCCCGCTGAGGTTCCAGGGCATCCGAATCCTCAACTACCTGGACGACTGGCTTATTTTAGCCAGCTCCAGGGAGCAGATGATTCGTCACAGGGACTCTCTCCTTCTCCACCTTCGCGCGCTTGGCCTCTGGCTGAATGGCCAGAGGAGCGTGCTCACCCCAGCCCAGCAGACCTTTTTTTTGGGAGTCTGACTGGACTCAACCTCGATGCAAGCCCGTCTGGCCCCTGCTCGGGTAGAGAGCATTCAGTCGTGCACAGCCCGCTTCAAGCTAGGTCGGCACGTGTCAGTGGGCCTGTGTCGCAGGTTCCTAGGCCTCATGGCGGCTTCCCCGGTTTTTCCCTTGGGACTGCTCCATATGAGACCATTCCTCTGGTGGATGAAGTCCCTGGGTATTCGTCCCTCTTGGCTGTCCCTTCGCCTACTAAAAGTGTCAGGCGCCTGTTTCCTTGCCCTTTTAGTGTGGCGGGACCACAGTTTTCTCCTGAGCGGAGTACGTACGGGGGTAATCTGCCGTTGCCAAATGATAACGACCGATGCTTCTCTCTCGGGATAGGGAGTGGTTTTTGAGGGACAACCGGCTTACGGTGTCTGGTCAGGCAAGTACCTCACCTGGCACATAAACGACCTGGAGTTGAGAGCGGTTCATTTAGCTCTCACTCACTTTCTTCCGTTCCTGACGCACTCACATGTCATCATCAGGACGGACAACATGTTAACTGCCTGGTTGGATCAGTGCTGGAGTTCATACAGCATAAGTTTTCGGCTGGAGAGGCCGCTACCACCCTGAGAGTCTACGTTGCGGCTATCGCTGCTCAAAGGGACTCGGACGATGTCCCCCTGGGTAGGCATCATTTAGTGTCCTCCACATGCGTGGTGCTAAGCGCTTGAGGCCGATTCGTCCTCCTAGTTTCCCTTCTTGGGCCCTTTCTGTGGTCCTGAAGGGGTTGCTAGGGCCTCCCTTTGAGCCTCTTGAGTCAGCCCCCCGTGAGGATTCTGACACTGAATATTACACTTTTGTTGGCATTGGCCTCATTCAAGCATGTGGGAGATTTGCAGGCTCTGTCTGTCAACGAGTCCTGCACAGAGTTTGCTCCGGGTCTGGTTAAGGCCTTTTTAAGGCCAAGGCCGGGTTATGTCCCCAAAATTCTCTCTAGGTCTTTTCATTCACAGGCGGTAGTGCTACAGGCTTTCTCACCCTCCCCTTCGAGTGAGTGTGAAGATCTTCGTCTGCTCTGCCCTGTTAGAGCACTGAAGATGTATGTGCACCACTCCAGTCAATGGCGTCAGCCCTTACAGCTGTTAGTGTGTTTTGGCGCAGGTCGCAAAGGGCTAGCCGCGTCTAAACACACAATATTCCACTGGGTTAGGGATGCTATTTCGTTGGCCTATGAGGTGCGCGGTCTTCCTTCACCTCTAGACATCAGACCTCATTCCACCAGAGGGGTGGCTTCCTCCACAGCATTGTTTAGAGGGGTCCCCCTAGAGGACATTTGTATGGTGGCGGGATGGTCCTCTCCCTATACTTTTTTGAGGTTCTACAACCTTAATGTGAACACGGCTCCTGTTCCCAGGTTCTTTCTGCTTGAACCAGCTGTGTTCTTGATGTTCTGGTCTGTGATGGGCCAGATCTGGCAGCGGATAGCTTGGCGTGTGTGGTATATCGTTCCCACTGCGGTAGTTACCTATGAAAGAGAACGTCTGGGTTACAACCTTTGTTCTCTGAGTAGGGAATGAGACAGTCCGCGTCCTGCTGTCGACATGCTTCTTAGGAAAATCTGAGGGGTAGGATGGTGCGAACACGGGTCAATGTCAAGCACGCTGACATAGGGGCGGTATCTCGCGCCATCAGCCAATGAATTGGCGTGATTCTATATGGGCTTCAGACAATCGGTCAAACCTATGTGTTCCCACTGCGGTAAGCTACTCAGTGTCTTGTTCCCTACTCAGAGAACAAGGGTTACGTAAGTAACCCAAGATGTTTTCTTTACTCAAAAACTATGTCTGTAAATACTAATGTTTTTTTGTGTGTTTGAAGAGAGGAGAAGAGTCTAAGCATTTGCGTCTAGCTATAGACTATATATTTTTTTTACGTATTAAATATCCTGTGCACATAGCGATTCTTCATTTATATCATGAGATTTTGACCAAGTGTATTAACAAGAAAAACTAAGTGCCCATATAGCTACAATAAACACTATAACCTGTAAGTTGATGAAAGCTTAATGCGATGCACTTACTGCCTCTGCTCAGATACAGCCATTCTAATGACAGACAAACACAGATCTCCAGTATTTGCTGGTCAGAAACCTTGTTTACACCATTTGAGCTTTATTTTCATAAAATCCTAAGTGCAAGTGTCTGATAAAGCCACAATACCAACTTTGATGATGCAGTGTTAAAGAATATGTAGAATATTCAAAGTATGCCCAAGAGTTTTACACACCGGTCTGTTATTGTGGGGACATTTCCATGCCCCTTAACATGATGTGGCACAAAACGTAATGTGACTGGTTGCTTTACCTGTCAGTCATATTGCCACTTGGGCAGGCCTTGGCCATTCAAAGCAGCCAAAGTTCCCATACCTTTTGCCATCAGTCTGAAGGTCTGGCTACGCAAGACTAGGTTGTCAGCTACGCAGAAAGCTGTGACGAACTGGTCACTTTTGTAGCTTCTGGCGATTTGTCACACTGTGGCCCCGCAGTTTGCTGTGTGAACAATGCGCAACAGTCTCCGCTTCCCTTAGACATCATTGAGCTGCGGACGACACACGGCTGGATGACGGTTCATCGTTTGGTCAAACCTGCACCACTTTTGATACATATTACAGTGGCATGTGAACAACCCATACGGTGCACCGTTTTTCAAGATCGAAGTTCTAAGGTGCCATGCTATCACAATTTGTCCTTTATCAAACTCCAATTTTCCCATTCTGACACCGCACTCTCTACTGACTGAAAGCTGGTTCTCGGGTGGTATATATACTCCTCTGTGAACTGCACCTATGACACCATTCGGTTGCCAGCAGCGCCTTATGCTCTTGGCCAGGGGTGCCCAACCCTGCTCCTGGCGATCGACTGTCCTGCAAAGTTCAGCTCCAACTCTAATCAAACACACCTGAAGCAACTAATTAAGGTCTTCAGGATCGCTTGCAAATTAAAGACAGGTGTGTTTGATTAGAGTTGGAGCAGCCCAGCTAATAAATCACATAGAGTTCACTAAAAAACTTTGCGCAGGGGCATTCAAATAGTCCCAGCCAGTGTTGGGGGTAACGCATTACAAGTAATGCAAGTTACTTTTTCAAAAATTCCCATTTATTGACAGACAGTGCGCTGTGTGAACATAATATTGCTGTAGTTCTAGACTAAATGTGACCCTGGACCACAAAACCAGTCTTAAGTCGCTGGGGTATATTTGTAGCAATAGCCAAAAGTACATTTTATGTGTCAAAATTATCAATTTTTCTTTTATGCCAAAAATCATTAGGATGTTAACAAAAGATCTTGTTCCATGAATATGTTTTGTAAATTCCCTACGTACATTTATTACAACTTAATTTTTGATTAGTAATATGCTTTGCTAAGAACTTAATTTGGACAGCTTTAAAGGCAATTTTCTCAGTATTTAGATTTTTTTGCACCATCAGATTTCAGAATTTCAAATAGTTGTATCTCAGCCCAAATATTCATCCAATTCTAACAAACCACACATCAATGGAAAGCTTATTTATTCAGATTTCAGATTATGTATAAATCTCAATTTCGAGAAATTGAAAATGACTGGTTTTGTGGTCCAGGGTCACACATGTGAATGTGCCTTAATTCATCCCATTTGCAAAAAAACAGATTCTGAATTCATCAAAATGAATAAAAACAGTGAAATGCACACTCAGAATATGATGCAAACCTGCAATAATTAAATAGGTTATACAACACAAATATATCCAATCCCATTTTATTAAACGGTGTCTTTGCTGCTGACCTTTGATGATCCAGTTAAACCATACTAATAAGCAAAACTGACTTTAGATAAACATGATTTACTCTTCCTTCAGCCTGAGGTTTATTCATGACACTTTTTGGTGTGAAAAGGCTTTTACATTAGCTATAAATAGAACTTCTTTGAAACAAACAATCAAGTCCTGCTCATATTTAAAAAGTAATGTGAAAGTAATGCAAATGTAACGTAAAGCATTACTTTACATAAAAAGCAACTAAGTAACGTAATTAGTTACATTGTTTGGAAGTAACGCAATATCGTAATGCATTACTTTTAAAAGTAACTTTCCCCAACACTGGTCATAGCAATCACAGAGTAAAGGGTGCATACAGCAGCTTTATTCTTTTTAAGAAGTCTCCTCACTTTATAGTTTTGCCAACGCTGGGGACTTTGCACAAGTTGCTACAGTATATTACAGATGGCAACCTAAAAGTAATAACACTTCTATAGAGTCCCTTGTTATATAAACTAGAATATAAAATTGACAGTGACAGTGTGTGTTTGCAATGTAATCTGTACACAGCTACACTGATTCATGCATTTTTTCAGCACATGGGTCTCAATGTGTGTGTGTGTTGTGTGTGTGTGTGTGTGTGTGTGTGTGTGTGTGTGTGTGTGTGTGTGTGTGTGTGTGTGTGTAAATGTGCGTGTGAGCCAACATATGCGTATTTACACTCCCTGCAAACCTTGGTTTTATAATAATGTTTAGTCTGTCGTTAATGTTGTAGAATTGGAAGGACATTTCTGTGGTCTGGGAAGTAAAACTAAACTTCTCACCGTGAGAAGAGTCTCAGCATGTCAGCAAAAGAGGAGGGAGAAATAGAAACCCCCTTATTCACCTCTTCACTTCAAGTGTGAATCATACCTTCCTGACCAGAGGGATGAGAAGAGAGAAACAGATATGAACTGCTTAAAATCCAGAGACAATTCTCAAGATTTGCATCAAGGTAGAGGCTGCTGTGCCGGTGTTATTTTAGATGGCGGAACTTAAGGGCTCTTGCAAGCAGAGCAGTAAATTTGCACAAAAACAGCTTCTAGTGTTGTCTGGGGAATACAATTATTTCACACTAAGGAAATCCTTCTGTTCTTCACGTATGAAACAACAAGTATCTTACCCAAAGCTTTTCTGGGCTCTTTTCTTAAGGGAACAGTTATGTCATTGTTTACTCAAGGTCATGTTGCTCCATTGCTCAAATTACTTTTTCTGCACAAAAACTGTTATTTTGAACCAAGCCTGTAACCAAGTCTTGAACATTGAACATTGGGGGGACCTATATATATATATATTATATATATATATAAACACTCACTGGCCACTTTATTAGGTACACCTTGCTAGTACTGGGTTGGACCCTCTTTTGCCTTCAGAACTGCCTTAATTCTTCGTGGCTTAGATTCAACAAGGTGTTGGAAACATTCCTCAGAGATGTTGGTCCATATTGACATGATAGGCTGGACATGATTGACAGTTGCTGCAGATTTGTCAGCTGCATATCCATGATGTGAATCTCCTGTTCCACCACATCCCAAATGTGCTCTATTGGATTGAGATCTGGTGACTGTGGAGGCCATTTGAGTAAAGTGAACTCATTGTCATGTTCAAGAAACTAGTCTGAGATGATATGAGCTTTGTGACATGGTGCATTATCCTGTTGGAAGTAGCCATCAGAAGATTGGTACACTGTAGTCATAAAGGGATGGACATGGTCAGCAACAATACTCAGGTAGGCTGTGGCGTGTGACTCATCAGACCAGGCAACGTTTTTACAATTTTCTATTGTCCAAATTTGGTGAGCCTGTGCAAATTGTAGCCTCCATTTGCTGACAGGAGCGGCACCCGGTGTGGTCCTCTGCTGCTGTAGCCCATCTGCTTCAGGATTCGACGTGTTGTGCGTTCAGAGATGGTATGTTGTATACCTTGGTTATAACGAGTGCCTATTTGAGTTACTTTTGTCTTTCTATCATCTCTAACCAGTCTGCCCGTTCTCCTCTGACCTCTGATATCAACGAGGCATTTTCGTCCACACAACTGCCACTCACTGGATATTTTATCTTTTGTGACCATTCTCTGTAAACCCTTGAGATGGTTGTGCCTGAAAATCCCAGTAGATCAGCAGTTTTTTAAAATACTCAGACCAGCCTGTCTGCCACCAACAACCATTCCACGTTCAAAGTCTCTTAAATCCTCTTTATTCCCCATTCTGATGCTCGGATTGAACTTGAAGTCGTCTTCACCACACCTAGATGCCTAAGTGCACTGAGTTGCTGCCATGTTATTGGTTGATTAGCAATTTGTGTTACCAAGCAATTGAACAGGTGTACCTAATAAAGTGGCCGGTGAGTGTACAGTTGCATCTCAATAAATTAGAATGTTGTGGAAAAGTTCATTTATTTCAGTAATTCAACTCAAATTGTGAAACTCCTGTATTAAATAAATTCAATGCACACAGACTGAAGTAGTTTAAATCTTTGGTTATTTTAATTGTGATGATTTTGGCTCACATTTAACAAAACCCCATCAATTCTCTATCTCAACAAATTAGAATAATTAATAAGACCAATAAAAAAAAAAATCTTAAGGATTTTTTTGACCTTCTGGAAAGTATGTTAATTTACTCTATACAGGTGCTGGTCATATAATTAGAATATCATCAAAAAGTTGATTTATTTCACTAATTCCATTCAAAAAGGGAAACTTGTATAATGTATACATTCATTCCACACAGACTGATATAGTGTTTATTTCTTTTAATTTTGATGATTATAACTGACAACTAATGAAAACCCCAAATTCAGTATCTCAGAAAATTTGAATATTCTCTAGAATATTAGAATATTCTCCTAGAATACTCTACCCCTGGACTTTTATTGTAATAAAATTGTTTCCATACTGAATCGCTACATTATATTTCTCATCAACGACGTGTTTTTCATGTAGGACTAAATTCACTTTACACTTTACATACATAAAACAGTTTCATTGTTTGTAGGGACAGACAAACAGATGCAGATAATTAACGCATGCACTTTTCGTCTCTCTTTCTCTCTCTCTCTCTCAAAATGAGTATATTTGAGAAAAAAAAATATTGAGTAATTGCTTCACTGAATATAACTGTCGTTCATTTAAAATTTCTATTGTAAAAACGTTGACTAACATTAAATGATTAGCAGCTTCCATCTTACCTTGCTCTCTTTCATTAATCTGGATTGTCCACCTCAATAAGGAAATCGCAGACAAAGTCCCTTACGTCAGCCCCCTGCTGACGGAAATAACGCATTTACTTGCTGGACCATTAGTTGGCGGGTGGACAATCCGGTGGTGGGAGATGGAAAAGGAAGATGCCCATCTCAGCTGAGTCCTCTTTTGGCCAGATCGTACTGTCAGGGTGATGGGTTGAAGGGATGGAGCGAGCACTCAATAGTGCAAGAGAATGGGCTTTTAATAATAATAAAATAAAACAAACAAACAAAAACTACACCATAGGGGAAAACAGGCTGGCAACCAGGCTTGGCAAGGCTGGAAGCTCATAAGTAAGAATACTCATAAGCCGTGTGTTAACACAAGACATGATAACATGAATACACACAGCTGGAAAAAACACGAACTGCGTGCGACAACACAACACACATGGACAGAAGAGTGGAACTCGAGACCGCACGCTCACACAACGAGACAGAACATGGAGGGCGAGTGTCTGAACCCCGACATGAAACCGAAACTCACTACATGAGTGCCGGGATCCGAACACCACGCTCCAACACACGCAGACGAGAGAGCGCACGGCTCGAGCACACTTGAAGCTGCGCACTCACATAAAAACAGGACACGGCGGGAGTGTCAGGGCTCTGTCACAAAACCATGAATAACACTAGACCGAAGTGACAGAACCCTGATATTTTGGTAGGCCAGCCTGAACTCCTGGGAAGGTTCACCACTGTTCCAAGTTTTCTCCATTTGTGGATAATGACTCTGACCGTGGTTCCCTGGAGTCCCAACGCCTTAGAAATGGCTTTATAATTATTTCCAGACTGATGCATGTCAACTATTTAGTTTCTCATCTGTTCTTGAATTTCTTTAGATCGCGACATGATGTCCCGCCGGCGGGACGCTTAGTGTTGACAGGGTTTTAGGCCAATTTTACAGGAATCGTAAAGGGCATGTTTCACTTTGTCAGACAGGTTCTATTTAAGTGATTTCTTGACTTAACAGGTCTGGTAATCAGGCTTGGGTTTGGCTAGTCAAATTTACCTCAGCTTTCTAAAATAATGTGCTTAATCACAGTTTCATGATTTAACAGGAGGGGGTAATCAATTATTCACGTAGGGCCAGGTAGATTTTGACACCTTTTTTCCCTTGATAAATGAAATCATCATTTATAAACTGAATTTTGTATTTACTTGCGTTATCTTTGTCTAAAATTAACATTTGTTTGATGATCTGAATCTTTTAAGTTTGACAAAAATGCAAAAAACCTTTTCACAGCACTGTATTAGACTTCTTTTCAAATTTCTTCTCCTCCTTTTTCTTCCCCTTTTTGCTTGTCCTTTCCTTCCTCTTTTCATGTTTATTCCTGATTCCTCAGCTCTTCACATCTGTCTTCCGCTTCCCTCCATCTCATTAACACCAATATGATATACAGGGACAATCTCAGCAACTTATCAAAGCAAAAACACACTTCATAAAATATTTCCACTCTACATAATTTAGACGCTTCCGAGCAGGGCAAAAAAAAATACCCCAGCTTGAAACAAACATTCATGGAAAACAAGAAGCAAGACAAACAGATAATTGTGAATAGTTGTAAGGTTTTTATGGCTTTTATTTTGGAGATCTGGTTTCGTGTGTAGGCCATGTGTGAAAGTTTAAAGGTTAGATTCGGTCTGTGGGTCGGTTTATCCCCTGCTGGGGGTGATATTGACATAACAAGTGTCTGGATTCTCAAAGAGAACATAGTGTCCTCCAAACACACACACTGGAGGCTTATCTCCATGAATAAGTGGATAATGTTGGTGCCCGTGCTGTGAAAGTGTTTCTAACATGGCATGATCCCACACTTTAAGAGCCAATCAGACACCACTCTCAGATGGGTTTATCACCTCCAACACACTTATATAAACACATATTCCTCTATCATTTTGTTTCCAGGCCCTGTTATACTCTTTTTGCCAATCAAAGTCTTTGTCAATCATTGTTTATTTGCTTATTTTTTTTTTTGCGGGTATGTCAGACCTTTTTAAATCAATACCCTGCACCAGACTGTTAGGCAGGGATCCACTTATATGAATATTATATTGTATTTTATAGACCTTTTTTATAATTACTTTTGTCATGAAAATTGTATACATTTTTCCAAATAAAACCAATATAAACAAAGCATTTTCATAACTTAATTGCATGTATTTTAAAATATTTGTAAACTGTTTTTATTTATTTTTTCCTTTTTATTACAATAGTGATATATGTAGTTGATCCATTTGTTTAATCTAGTCTCAGACTTACTTTTTAATATTTAATATTTATTTTTCTTGAAAATTGTATAAAGGTTCTTCAAAATATACCAGTGTGAGCACAAGCAATTTTGTGGCTTTGCATATGCGTTTTTCAGCTATTTTATTTTTCTTTACTTTTTTCTTTATTATTTTAAGTGTTTTTTCTTGAAAATGCGATTACGCTTTTCAAATGAATCCAATATGACTTTTTCCAATACGATATTACTTCAATTTACTTCAAAACGTTAATTTATTATTTTTAGCTCTCATTTGAATACAATATTGTAGCAGAATCATTGTGTTTCTTTTAATGGATTATCTATAAATATTAATAAATTAAATAACAAAAATAAATTACCTTCATTGACCACAACTGAAAAGAAAACCTACTTGTAATGTATGTATTGGAGGAATGTGGAAAAGCCCATTTCTTTTTTATTTCTTGAAAAAAAAAAAATAAGAATCAAAATCACATTGTGAAATATAAATTATATAAATTGCAAGGTATAAAGGTTAATGACAAAAAAAAGAAAAATGACAAAAAAACAACAATTGTTTTAAGAAATGTATTGAGTCACATTGTAAAATATTATGACACAATTATAATAAACAAAGTTACAATTACAAAATATAGTCACATTGTGGCAAAAGTTGCCATTTCTAGATATAAAGTAGCCATTATGAGAAGAAAAAGGGCACAATTCAGAAATAAAGTTGCAAAGTTGCATTTTCAAGGTGTGTTTGAAGTCAAATTGTAATACAAAAAAAATCTGAGATACAAAGTTGCAATTGCAAAATATAAATTGATGTTGTTTTTGATACAAAGTCAGAATTATGAAATAGTCACGTAGGATAAAAGTTTTGATGTAAGGTCACATTGTAAAATATAAAGTCACAATTAGTTAAGATAAAATGTTATATTCAAGATATAAAGTCACATTGTGAATTGTGGTTCAATTATAAGAAACAAAGTTACAATTGCGAAATATAAACAAAAGTTGTATAATTTTAAATTTGTGTTCGACACAATTAGGCATAATTATAAAATAGTCACATTGTAAGATACACGTTTTGATACAAAGTCACATTGTGAAATATAAAGTTGCAATTATGAGAAGAAAAAGTCACAATTTAGTTATAAAGTTAAAGATATAAAGTCACATTGTGGCACATTGTGACATCTTCCAACTGAACGATAGCTAAGGTGTTTTTGTCAGTATGTACCTGTTATGGAAAAAAAGCTGCCAAAAGGTTCTGAAAGTTGCTAAATATTGTGCTAAAGTCGCACTCGTGTGTGAGAGACGCGGTAGCTGATGGCAGCGGGTGGGGGATATTGTTGTGGCCCGCCACAAATAAATGAACGTATGGTAAACACTGGAGATTGTCTGTGGGAGTATCCACGGTTCTCGATCACACAAAACGAGCAGTACGGGCGAGGGTAGCTTTTCCAGTAGTTAATCGATCGTGGATGGTTTCATTATCTCGGGCGGATAAAAAAAGTGTAAAAGATATAATAGTAATAAAAACAAAAATGTCACCAAATATACTTGGGCGGCTATTAATATATATCTTTTTACCGAGTCTATGTGTGGGAAACACAGGATGTAGAACATCAATCTCACTTAGTTCATCGTCTGTATATTTTGGTTCAAATAAGTTAGGTTGGACAAAAATGGCAAGTCATTCTGTCTGTCAAAATCTTTAGACGAAGACTGTTTTATGTACAGCGTGCATTTCTTTCACTTGTAAACAAGGCACAGCGTATCCAGATTCAACATCAGAACGAGGACTCCTTCATCAGCAGTATCACACGCATGCGTGAAACGTGTCGAGGACTGACAAGGAACTGAAGAAATTGTTAAATTAAGTTGTTATATTTGTTTTCTTTGCACACAAATTGTATTCTTGTAGTTTCATCAAATTACGGTTGAACGTCGGTTGTTACATGGATTATTTTAAAGATGTCCTTACTACCTTTCTGGGCCTTAAATTTGATAGTTGCGTTGCTGTGTATGCAAGGTCAGAAAGCTCTCGGATTTCATCAAACGTATTTTAATTTGTGATCTGAACATTAACAAAGGTCTTACGGTTTGAAATAACATTAGTATAATTAATGACAGAACATTCATTTTTGGGTGAACTATCCCTTTAAATTGTGGAAGGGGGAATTGAAAGACATGGTTTCCACAAAAATATTAAATAGCACAACTATTTTCAACACCAATTATAATAATAAATGTCTTTTGAGCACCAAAGGATATTAGAAGGTTTTTTGAAAGATCACGTGACACTGAAGACTGACGTAATGGCTCTTGAAAATTCAGGTTTGCCATCACAGGACTAAATTACATTTTATATTAAATATATTGTATTAAAATATAATTTGTTTTTAATTTACTAATATTATATATATATATTATCAGATAAATACAACCTTAATGTAGCATAAGAGACTCCTTTCAAAAATTCTTACTGACAACAAACCCAAACTGTATTGTAATTATTTGAGTATATTATGTCATCATAATTTTTACCCCCAGAACTCCAGTGTTATCTGTGTCTAATGACTTTTGAAATGCACACAATTCTACAGATAACCCATGCCCAAGAAGCAGTGAACACTACATAAGGGCCACACACACACGCAAAGTGTGGGGGAGGATTTGATAAAAGCAAAAAAACACACACTCAGGTTTATCAGTAGCTCTTAGAGAACACTTTGGGCTGCTCAGACTCATAGAAAGCTCTTGATGTTTCTGTCTTGCAGGCATGTAGATGCACAGACACTCAGCTTTTAAATAAATATGGAGGAAGGCAGCCAGTAGGGTGGGGCGGATTTTTACACATTTCTCTGGGGAAACAAAACTAGCTGCAGAGGCCTAACCGCTTGATTTATTAGTTTCATTCTGCACAATTCTATACCCCAAATCCACTTTACAAGGAAGTTACACTCTGTCAGTTTAAATTTTATTCAGAAAATGGCATGAGAAAAGTCTTCACAAAAATCTGTAAACCCTGTCCCATGCCCAGTTTTTCCATTGATACTGACAGAGTTTCAGATCACATGGCAGCTTGTGTTTGACCAGTGCAAGCCCATCTTTCTCACACTGAGAGGAAATTAATAAGTATAAATAAATGGTTAGTCAGCTTTTTGGAAAGTCTAATTTGTCAATTTGTAATGTTTCAACGACAGACAAGCATCTTTTTCTGCTTGAGTATGTAGTTTATAATTGAGGCAATGTCTTTTCTCTTTCTGAATTACCTTATATGATTTATTTCATCTATACAGTCCCAACTCAGCTAAAACACTCATGCTCACAAATTATTTAGGGGTTATATTCATTCAATTGTAACTATTTAACTTTTGATTTTTTTCCTGAATGTCTTATTCTCTTTTCTATCCTACAAATCTCCAAACTCAGGCTATTACATAGACAACCTCCTGACTCTAGATGGTGATGTATTAAAATAATGAAGTTTTTCGATCATTGAACTACATTTTTAAATATTTTCAATTTCATTATTTTCATTGTTTCTATCTATTCACCCATGTTTTTAAATATATTATTTTTTATTATTATTTGTGTACTTGATAGACACCAGTAACAGTGTATGTAATCATGACCCACCCTTTGAAATCCAATCATAAGTGGTAAGGAGATGCACGTTATGGGTAAATAATGATCTTGCTTGACCACTTGTGACCAGATTTTAATGCTTATTATACTTAATAATTATAAATACTTAATATCTGTCATGTTTTAAAGGGGCAGCTCACCCCAAACCCCCCCTCATGTAATTCCAAAGTTGAATTGGAAAATGGAAAATCAATTAATGAATGAAGTATTCCGATCATTTCACATAATTCTTTTTTTTTATCAGATTCACAAAACTAGCCTAAATGATTGATTCAGAATTGTACTGATTTGGTTCTAAAGTTCAACTCACTGACCTGGTAGCAGGGGGTTAACTTATGGTGGCAAAATGTTGTTTTGTTGTGGCTTGTTTCCGTTGTTTTGCAACTTGTTTCTGTTGTGTTGTGCTAATTTCATTGTGTTGTGGCTTGTTTTTGTTGTGTTGTGCTAATTTCGTTGTATTGTGGCTTGTTTCTGTTGCGTTGCGACTTGCGTTGTGCTAATTTCATTGTGTTGTGGCTTGTTTCCGTTGTGTTGCAACTCGTTTATTTTCTGTTGTGCTAATTTCATTGTGTTTTGGCTTGTTTCCGTTGTGTTGCGTTGTTGTGCTAACTTCGTTGTGTTGTGGCTTGTTTCCGTTGCGTTGCGACTCTTTTCTGTTGTGTTGTGCTAACTTTGTTGTGTTGTGGCTTGTTTTGCGCTTGTTTCTGTTGTGTTGTGCTAACTTCGTTGTGTTGTGGCTTGTTTCCGTTGCTTTCTGTTGTGTTGTGCTAACTTTGTTGTGGCTTGTTTCCGTTGCGACTTTTTCTGTTGTGTTGTGCTAACCCGTTGTGTTGTGGCTTGTTTCCGTAGTGTTGCTTCTGTTGTGTTGTGCTAACTTCGTTGTGTTGTGGCTTGTTTCTGTTGCGTTGCGACTCTTTTCTGTTGTGTTGTGCTAACTTTGTTGTGTTGTGGCTTGTTTCCATTGCGTTGCGACTTGTTTCTGTTGTGTTGTGCTAACTTCGTTGTGTTGTGGCTTCTTTCCGTTGCGTTGCGACTTCTTTCTGTTGTGTTGTGCTAACTTCATTGTGTTGTGGCTTGTCCGTTGCGTTGCGACTTGTTTCTGTTGTGTTGTGCTAACTTCGTTGTGTTGTGGCTTGTTTCCGTTGCGTTGCGACTTGTTTCTGTTGTGTTGTGCTAACTTCGTTGTGTTGTGGCTTGTTTCTGCTGCGTTGCGACTCTTTTCTGTTGTGTTGTGCTAACTCGTTGTGTTGTGGCTTGTTTCTGTTGCGTTGCGACTCTTTTCTGTTGTGTTGTGCTAACTTCGTTGTGTTGTGGCTTGTTTCTGTTGCATTGCGACTTGTTTCTGTTGTGTTGTGCTAACTCGTTTGTGTTGTGGCTTGTTTCCGTTGCGTTGCGACTTGTTTCTGTTGTGTTGTGCTAACTTCGTTGTGTTGTGGCTTATTTACGTTGCATTGCGACTTGATTCTGTTGAGTTGTGCTAACTTCGTGGTGTTGTGGCTTGTTTACGTTGCGTTGCGACTTGATTCTGTTGTGTTGTGCTAATTTCGTTGTGTTGTGGCTTGTTTACGTTGCGTTGCGACTTGATTCTGTTGTGTTCTGTTGTGGAGATTTAGTTTTGTTGTACACTACATGGTCACCGTAGTTAACAGCTTGCTGAAGGAGAAAGATCATCAATAAACATCAATCACTTAAAAAAATTATGACTAAATTTGCTCTAATTTGGCACTCAATAATTATTACGCTTGATTTGACATTTGACAATTTCTGAAGGCATGTAGAGTCATATGAGCTACTTTTATGATACTTTATTGGTACTTTTGTGTCCTTTTGAAGCTTGGTAGCCCCAGTCTTCTTTTATTTTCATTATATTGAAAAGAGAGGCAGAATATTCCTGAACAATTCAAGGCATGGGTATGGAAATATTTGGACTGAACTATTCCTTTTAAAGCATTGCAGCTCAGATAATAAACCACATTTCACCATGATGGCAGCATACAGGAAGGTGAGCTGAACCTTGCATTAGGATATGCAAATCCTTGAGATTTAGAGCCTTTATTTGTGTGTGTGTGTGTGTGTGTCAGCATTGTCAGCCATTCTAATTCCATTTCGTCCACAATAAGACATTAAATTAGACGGTGTCAGCATTCTTGATGAGGAAACACTAAACTGTATCCAAATAAGATATTAATGAGAGTATTGCTTTGATGCCTTCTTCACAACACAATCAACTGCATGCATGTACACTCACACAAACAGACCAAAACAAATTCAGCAAGTCATTGAGGAGGTTTATTAAAACCATTTCTCAGGACCCTCAAGAGTGTCTTGGCGCAGGGTTCAGTGTTATTTCATGAGGCATCAAAAGAGGAGCTTGTTTTGGTTCTAATATTTGTCTGCACTTAGACCCTTGTGAATGTAAGGACAGTCAGCCCGTGGGTGTTTGGGGGAGGGCAGGAGAAGGTGTCAGTGATGTGAGAACAAGACTGATGTCTGTGTGAATGCTCCATTTCAAACCTTGCATTGCAGTTGTGTCTGAAAATGCTGCTTTTTTAAAACAAACACATTCAACACAGACACTCAGACACACAGTGACCTTTGAAAAAGTGATTTAGAAATGTAGAATAAATGACATGGCAATGAAATTGAATTTGTGTTACAGAAGTGATCTATGAATACATTTAGTTATTTCAGAGATCTGGCCTGGTGGTTAGTGCACATGTTTGGACCTGCTGCGCAGTGATGCTTACCTGAGGAATCCTGCTTCTGTCATTTCCCAATCTTATTCCCTCATTCTTCTTTTAAATTGAAAAAGAAAAAAGTTACAATGCATCTGATCAGATCTCCAGATACAATTTTATTCTAATTCAAGTTGTCCATTCACTTCTGATTCTGTTTGATTTGATACAGTTCCCTTCATTCAATTCCCAAGTTATCTCCCTGATTATGCTGTAAATTGCACAGGCCAGTTTTTTTCCAGAGAGATTCAGACTGGTACTTCATCTTTAAAAATGTTTTTTTTTTTTTAAACCAGCTCATAAGTAAAAATGAAACAGACTTGTGCTTGTGAATGCTTGTGAAACAGACTTATGCTTGTGAATGCTTGTGAAACAGACTTGTTTCATTCACTAAAACAGTTGTATTGGATATCTATCTATCTATCTATCTATCTATCTATCTGTCTGTCTGTCTGTCTGTCTGTCTGTCTGTCCGTCCGTCCGTCCGTCCGTCCTGTCTGTCATCTATCTATCGTCTATCTATCCGTCCGTCCGGTCCCGTCCGTCCTAAAAATAAAAGCCTTTCTTTATAAAGCTAAAATGTTCTTTACACAAAGAAAAAATGTAAGACCTATTCACTGAAAGGTTCTTTGTGGAGCCCAAAACTGTTCTTTAATTAAATTAAATTCACATTTATTTTGTATTGCACTTTTCATGATGCACATCATTGCAAAGCAGCTTCACAGAAAATGAAAGTTTCTACATTACATCTAGAAGTAGTTTATCAGTGGTCAAGATGATCTCCATATGGCAGAAATGTACAATTCTACGACAGTAAAAACCATGCATTTAGTCAATGACGTATTCAAACAGAAGCGATGAACACGATTAACAGCGATTAACAGTTGTGATAAAACTTATAGGAAGGGAACCTATAGTAAGGAATACCTGGTAGAACTTCCCTCACATAAGACCTTTTCCAATACAAGATGACACTCATTAATTGTTTTACTATAAATAGAGTGAATTTGATTAAGATAAATGTGATATAATATTGACAAAATCATCTCATTGCTTTGCCTAATTGCAAAAGAAAACAATTAATACACTTTCTATTAACATGATTGTGAATGTGGTAATTAATTTAACAGAAACTCTTGCCACAGTTCAGAGTGTTGTGTGTGTTTAATCTTTTCTAGGGACATGAAGGAAAGCCAAGTAATTCTAAACAGTTGGCAGAAAGCTGTGCTCAGGAGAAACAGATGGTGTTCTTCTGGGTCCTGTTATAGGGTCTCGTCTGAACATGAAGGCGTGGCCTCAAAGTGCCCCGTCCAGCTGTGAAGCCATAACACTGGTGTTACTCTTTCTTTCTGTCTCTCTTTTTAATTCATAACTGCTATTCTTCTGTTGATCTGTTCTCTGTGCCTCTTGCACTCAGTGTGTCTCTTGACTTTCTCTATAGATCAGCATTAGTATGTTTATTCTTCATCCATCACTCTTATTGACTGTCTCTTGCTGTACAGTATCTGTTTCTCTTTTTGACTCTATTTCACTTGGGAAGCCTCTTTTCACCTTCCTTCCTCCCTCTCTTATTCAGTCTTATTCAATTGGATTGTATTGGCATACTTATTTTAAACACAATATTGCCAAAGCAGTAAAATAAAAACAAAAGTGAAAATAAGAGTGCCAGCAATGATAGAAACAACAAGTCATACAAAATAAAATGCGATGAAGAGACATTTTCTACTTTCTATATAGGACCTCAGTTTATGCCAAAACTATAATTTATAAAGTGCAAAATTATGCATAACATTTATTTTAACAAAACATACACCAAATTGTGTCAGTCTGCTTGAGTGAATCTGGGTTTAACTCTTTTAGATGTCTCTTTTAGGGCCATATTTACTAAAAGCTTGTGCCAGCACAAACCCTCGTTTGGTGTTAAAACACTACTGTCAGGATTTACTAAAGACATGCACTGAAACATTAACAATGAAAAGGCATGTAGCCTACAGTTATTTTGCAGCTGATCTTATTGCATCTGCATTTATATGAGTTTCAGATGGCAAGTTTAAGTGAGGAGCAAGGTAATTTACTAAAGCAAGGTAATTTACTAAAGTTCGCGGTAGTCAGTTTACTGGTATTTACACCATATTTAACACCCAAAAAAGCATGTCTTAACCCATTTTGCACACACACCTGATATCATCAGCTCTGCTTGTTTGCAGTCCTGTGGAAATTTGCTGGCTGCATCTATTTTTTATTCGCATATTGTCAGTAGATCACCAGCAGAACTTTCCACTCCCATTAGTTTTGTTTTTTATGGGATTGCACTTTCACACAAATGTATTCTGTTTAGTAAATTTGGCCCTTAGTGTATTTTGTGGCTCTTTTTTTATTCCAGCTAAGTGTCAATGTAGTTTACTTTAATGACATGACATAAAAATAACATTATTAGTATTGTTTAAGCTGCAAATGTTGTAAAATAAAACTAAATATTAATAGAACAAATGGAAGTCCATGTCAATGTTAGACATCTCTCAAAATATCTTATTTTATATTCCACATCAGAAGAAAAAGGTCAAACAGTTTTCATTTTTAGGTGAATTATGTCTTTATGGTTTGTCTCATTACGTTGGTTCTAATGGCCAGTTATATTGTGTAATATAGTTTAAATAAGTAAGAAATGTGTTTATATTTTTGGGATGAAGGACATTCTTATGGTTTGTTACCTATTTTATACTTGAGGAAGGCATGTAGCAGTCTATAACCCGTTTAAAATCTTTAAAAATTATGCTGGCCTCTTTAATCTCCCCATTGGCAGAAAGTTTCTTTCCAGAACTTCTTCATGACTTTGAGAGACATTCTAATGCATTCCAAGACCCTCCATTGATTTTTATGACTATTTCTCAGGACCTCTTTGCTCAGATTTGGGCAGTTCATTGTCCTGAGGATTGTGGATATGATGTGGTGGAGAACGAGGGAACTCTTTGATGTCGAAATGAGGAATTTGATGAGGATCTAATAAAGTGATGGTTAATTCAATACTTCAGTTTGGGAAAGAGGCCAACAATGTATTTCACCTGCTGCCTCCTTCACACTGTCTTTCTTTTCACCCATGTCCTCCATCTCTTTATTTTCTTTGAACACACTTTCTCTCTCCCTCCCTCCCTCTCTCCCTATTCCCTTCTGTGAGATTTCAGCAGTTAATTTAGGTCCTATATGGCCAGATGAATAATCGTTCCTAGTGGCTTTTCATGGGTTCCACAAGGAATTTCTGTGTGAATATGGCACAGGAACGTCTCTAGCAGAGTGCGGCTGACACACATCCCACAGAGGTCAGGCAGGCTGTGAAACACATGTGTACACACATACATGACATGCCATCCAGTCTTGGGTTGAGAGACAAGTGGGCTGAGCTTTGTGACCTTTTAACCCCAAACTAAAGCACAGGTCCAATCGGAAACATGTGTGATTTATTTTATAATGAACAAAGAATGCTTAAGATTAGACATGATTCATGAGGATAAATTAGTCATCTGACAGTTGAGTTCAAAGCATGATGGATGTGGCAGGGCTTTTTCAATCTCTGGACAGCATTGTCTAACCCCTGTCCATGGATAATTTTAGCAACAATAAAACTTTTATATATAAGTTACTTTTATATTCTAGTTAGTTTCCAAGGCAACATTTCTCATTTTTATTTCTTTTAAGTTTGTTTTCATTGAACATTTATATATTATTTCAATTAACAAAATAATTTGTAATAGTTTTATCTTCCATTTAAATAAAAAATAACATTATGCAGTATTTCTTGATTGATTGATTTCCAGCTGCTGTGTATGTACATGATTTCCATGAGGTCCAATTTTCCTTTAAAATTAATTTTAGTTTAGTTTATGATGTCTTCAGACTGACATATCTTCCGGTTGTAACAATAAACAACATTTGTAGCATCTGATAGTCTCTTCACTGATGACAGTAACTAGAATAATTGTATCAGCGTGTCTGTCTCTCCACCTGTCTTTGGTTCTTTCTGTCTGCTCCTTCCACTTTGCATACTCATGCATATTCAAGCTCTTGGCCTTGCAGATTGGATGGAGGCTCATCACCACTGCCTGATTGGTTGTTATATAATGAGGATATAGCTGCTTCATCCCTTCTGTATTATAACACAGCGAGCCATTCAATATGCTCGCCTAATTACCAGTGACTAATAAAGCTATTTTGAGAGCTGGGCTGACTGAGAGTAAGACGGTGAACGCTCTAGCGATCATTAATTAATTTGGTATTCCATTAGCACCACGATGTGAAACGTCACCCCTTCCTGTTTTTGAGTGAGAATTTGCTAAAGCAGAGGATCATGAGAGTGTCATTATAAGCTATTTTAGTTTGTTTTGTGTCAGGTTTGGCTCTAACAGTCCACATATAATTTGTTACATTTCAGCATGAAACTACATGAATTTGAAACAAAGTCACTTGGATTCATCGCCTTATAAAATAACTATATTTGCTAAGTGAGAGTGTGGAGTGAATGTTGCTTTGCTCTGTCAGCTGAGGTATGGGTGTCACCAGTGTACCTGTCTGTATCTGCTGTTAACCCCGTGGCCTCAGGGTGTTTTTGTTCTTCCATTTTGTAATACAGCAATAGATGTGTAGCTGTAAGTGTAGTTTGAGCATGTTTAACACAAATTACCTGGCCTTTTTGGAGAATAACCTCATAGGATAAAAGATTGCAAAACAGCATGACAACATGCCATACTATTTAAAAGTTTCTTTTAATTTAAAATATTAAATATTATATCCTTCTGAAGTGTGCTTAATTGTATTGACCTTCAAATCTTAAAAGTAAAATTGAAGAAAATTAAACTTGCGCATAATTATATAAAAGGCCACTTAAGCATGCTTAAAATCTGACTTTTATGACTGTTTCTTAACTGATTTAAGTACAGTTTTCCAATAAAGTTTGGCAACACTTTAGTACTGGGACCAAGTTTCACTATTAACTAGTTGCTTATTAGCATGCCTATTATTAACATATTGACTGTTTATTAGTACTTATAAAGTACATATTCTGCATGACCATATTATACTACTACCTTACTAACTGTTAATAAGTAGCAATTTAGGAGTTTATTGAGGCAAAATCATAGTTAATGGTTTGTTAATAGCGAGAGTTGGACCTTAAAACAAAGTGTTACCAATTTTTTTAAGTACTTTTAATAATCTAATATTAATGATCTACTTTTAATAATTTTACTTCTAATAATCTTTTCTCATGCTTTAAAGAAGTTTGGCATCGTCACAACTTACTAAAGCACATTTAAAGTACCTGATTATAATTTGAACTGTAATGTGTTATTCAATATTATATTTAAATGTCGTATGCTTCATGTATTTTAAATGTAGCCTTCTTAATTGCAACTTCATTTCAAATGTGTAATTACAAATGCATTTAAATACATGGCATACAAGTTTCAATAGAAATGCTTGTCAATACATTCAGCAGTACACTTAATCATATTTCAGAGACAGTTTAAGTAATTATGTAATTACATATACAGTTTTTCGAGTCCTATTAAGTGGGTCACTCTAATCTTCAGATATTGTGATTTAATATAAATTTAAACCATGAAAATGTTTCATTGAATCATAATTAACATGCAATTAAGTGTCTGAAAATATTACATTCAATAAAGTATATATTTTTTTAAAGTACTCTTAAAAGTATGCTAAAAGTAAAAATATGCTATTTTATTTTACACTTGCATTATTCTATATGTCTTTTCATAAATAAAAATGACATTGCTGTAGAAAAGAAATGTTGGAGTTCAAAAACATTTTGAACTAAGACTTAAGTGTGTCCTTAGTCATATCTACTAATTCACATTCTGCACACTTTTCTTTCAAGATTTAATTAATTACTGTTTGCAGCTTTAGGTTCTAAGACCAGGTTAGGCCTGAATAAGCACATATCAGATACAGCATGCTCATTCACCATATCCCCCGAAATCACACAATTGTATTAATTCAGTTTATTAGCATCCATTGAATATGAAGACAGTAGAAAACGATGACTTTGTGTGTCCCAATATTTGACTCTAGGTACACTGCCTTTTTACAGCAGCTCTCACACTCACTGCAGTGACCTTTTCAAATCCATTCTGACGGTGAAATAATTACATATTAACACAACCCAGCTGTGTGCAGAAAGGACCAAGAAAAATAGCCCGTGTTCCTTCAGAGAAAAGAGAAAGACAAAGAGACAGAGAAGATGAACATGAACTAACAAGTGTAGTGTAGAACTAACAACTGAGGCATTCAAGTGAGTGTCCGGTGTCCAGACTGCACTGCTGTGGGTCATTCAGGGACCATTTGATTGATATAACTGACAAAAAATGGCTGGAACTTTCTCCAAATTGCAAGATGCAATTTGGCTGGCTTTGCAACCATCTTTTATGATTCCCATTAATCTCAATGGCAGTTGCTTGGCAGGCACATGACTATCCAGATGTATGTGATTAGAAATATTTATGAGCAAATTGAATGTCTGTTTTGTATATTTATATATCGTTTTTATTTATTTCATAAATTGTCACATGACTACCTTTCGATTTATTCATTTATTTGATGAAAAGGGAGAAGAAGAAATTCATTTTTACTCAGTAGTGCTCAGTAGATATTTATAATGCTACAAAACAAATTATATTCCATTCAGAAGTTTGGGGTCAGTGAGATTTTTTTCAAAATAAATTAATACTTTTACTCAGCAAGGATGCATTACATTGATCAAAAGGGACAGTGAAGACATTTATAATTGAAAAAAAAGAAAAAAATATTTCTTTGTCATTTTAAATGTTTTATGTATCAAAGAATCTTGAAAAATGTATCATGGTTACACAGCAGTTTTGGACCTTGATAATGATAAGAAATATTTTTATAGCAGCAAATCTGCATATTGGAATGATTTCTGAAGGATCATGTGACACTGAAGACTGGAGTAATGATCAGTGTTGGGGGTAACGCATTACAAGTAACGCGAGTTATGTAATAATATTTAAGCTCAGATGAGCTTTTTATTTGTCACATACACGATTATGCAGCGAAATGTGTTCTCTGCATTTAACCCATCCAAGTCCTCACACACTTGGAGCAGTGGGCAGCCAGCGCTGCGGCGCCCGGGGAGCAGTTGCTTGAGCCTTGCTCAAGGGTCTCACCTCAGTCGTGGACAATTCCAGCCGGAGACGAGATTCGAACCCACAACCTCGGGTTACAAGTCCAACGCTCTATCCACTAGGACACGACTGCCCCCAATATTACTTTTATACAACTTTTTTCCAAGTAACTAGTAATGTAACGTATTACTTTTTAATTTACAAGAAAATGTCTGAGTAATTTTTTTTTTTTTCATTTATTGACTGACAGTGCGCTGTGTGAACATGATCTTACTGTAGTTATAGACTAAATGTGAATGTGCATTAATTCATCCCACTCACAAAAAACATATTCAGTATTCATCAAAATGAATTAAAACAGTGAAATGCAAACTCAGAATATGACGCAAACCTGCAATAATTAAATATGTTAAACAACACAAATTAATCTAATACCATTTTATTAACTTTGCTGCTGACCTTTGATGATCCAGTTCAACCATACTAATAAGCAAAAATTACTTTAGATAAACTAACAATTGTGCTTAATTGTTTTTTTTATTGTTGAAGAGTGTTGAACTTCTTCTTCTGCGTTCTACTGTACAGACGTGAATTTACTTTTCCTTCAGCCTGAGGTTTATTCATTACACTTTTTGGTGTGAAAGACTTTTACATTTGCTGTAAATAGAACTTCTTGTATTAAAAACAAACAATCAAGCCCTGCTCATATTTACAAAGTTACGCGAAAGTAAAGCAAAAGTAACGTAGCGCATTACTTTCCATAAAAAGTAACTAAGTAACGTAATTAGTTACTTTTTAGGGAGTAACGCAATATTGTAATACATTACATTTAAAAGTAACTTTCCCCAACACTGGTAATGATGCTGATAATTCAGCTTCGCGATCACAGGAATGAATGACATTTTAAAACATTATAATATAAAACTTTTTATTATAACAACATTTTACAGTATTAATCTTTTTACTGTAAATTCAAATAATTGTTACTTCTTTTTAAAAACATTTAAAAATCTTACTGACATCAAACTTTTGAATGGCAGTATATAGATGGCAGTCAGTATATGAGCAGATCTTGGACAGAATGCATATATAAAAATCTATAGCTATGCTAGACGACAATCACCTCACAGAACAGAAGCCCACGGAAAAGCTGAATACACATTTCAGCTATTGCAAATACAGCCTTTACTTCTCAAATGGCATGTCTGTACAGATTCTCTACGTCATTTAGAAAAGAAGCATAATTAGTCTTACACAAGAGCGCTTGATTTCATGCTCAAAATCACATTCACCATTTTAAACGAATCCGCTTCTATTGAATGTTCTAACATAGAACATAATCTCCCATTCCTTTTCTCAATGTTGCATGCAATACCAATTTCATAGTGTTTAATGTACACAAAGGTACAAAATCTTAAACGTGTCTAAGTGACAGTAGTATTCGTTTCAAAAGCAATGATTTTGATTTGAATATAAAAATGGCACAATTGGTTTAGACTGAGATTTTTCTTCTGTCTGGAATGCTTCTCTTGGTTTGTTTGGCAGCTCTGTAACGGTTCTGTGCTCATCTCTCAGACCTGCATTAGCGTGGCACAGAGCACTGAGCTAAAATCAATAAGCCCATAAGGCTGCTGTCACTGTTTCTTATTTACATCCCCTTCAAGAGTTCCTCCACCATTACTCTTCTAGCTTTGCTAACTTATGGCGCATTGGTCTTAATAAAGCAAGGAGTTAACAAATGGCAAAAGGTTTATTGGAGAACAGAACAGGCATTTGGATGTACAAATTGGGGTCTTTTGTAATTGTAATTCTCCCAACAGTATTAAAAAATGCAATCAATGAATGTGGACTGCTCAGTATAATCACGAAAGATAGATATTGCAGGTTTGCTCAGTGGAGTGTATTGGCTCTCCTGCTTGTAAAAATAGGTCTTGGATGGATATCAAGACATTTTTTTGTAACACAGCGAGGGAGGATTTTCACCTACACCTGTGGAAAGAAATGCTAATTGATAATGGCAAGAGAATTCTAAACACCCAAAATGACTCAAAATGTTGATAAAATCCAGAGCAAATGTTCAGTAGCTTCAATTTACTCCAATTTTCCAGATGGAGATGGAGTTTAATGGTCAGGCCACATGGGGGCCCCAGAGACAGAGAGGTCAGGAAACTCAGCAAATCATTTTGCTGTCGTACACTGTCACGGGCTTTTGTGTTTTTCTTTTCTGTAAGCACTTTATTCGTATTGTATTTTTAATTTAATTTAATTACATTTTTTATTTAACTTACAACACTACAATACCCTCTTTCAATGTCTTTTGAAAGTTTAGATATACCACTTTTAATTACATGCTTATATGAGTTTATTACACTTATAAAGTTTTCTGATCTTCCATCTGTCTATCGAAAAAGAGGTCAAACTTTATTTAAGGTCCAATTCTCGCTTTTAACAAGCCATTTACTATGACTTTTGACCTCAATAAACTCCTAATTTGCTGCTTATTAATAGTTAGTAAGGTAGTAGTATAATATGGTCATGCAGAATATGTGCTTTATAAGTACTAATAAACAGTCAATATGTTAATAATAGGCATGCTAATGAGCAACTAGTTAATGGTGAGAAGTGGTCCCTTTACTAAAGTGTTGCCTAAAAAGACATTTTATATTGTTTAGACTACAGTTTAGAGCACAAAGGGGTTTTGTACATGTACCTTTTTTAGTACATGTATATGTCAATTTATTAGACTTTCAGGCATGTACATTGTTCCATCTGTCTGAATGAATTAATGTTTTTTTTTGCAGCCGTTTAAAATATTTTCTTATGTCTTTATTACTTTATTGAAGGACAGTCATCATAGTTGTTTTTGGCCAAGGGGTTCACTATTGTCAATTTAAAATTTTGATATGGTTTCTAGGCAGTTAATTGTTCTCTTCCTCCCCCTTATTATATGGAATTCCAGTCCCTGTATATCTTTATAGTGGTCTGATGTGCAATCTCTAGCTCATTACTGAGGAATGTCAGGTATAATTGTATGTCTGCTGGTTAAACACTTTATGAGCCTTATACCTGAAAGTTATTACAGAGGATCTCAGACATTTATTCACTCAGCAGAACTGTGTGGTGTGATCTTAAGAGTGAGACATGTCTGAACTTTATTCCTGATGGCAAGGGAAATAGTAATAGTCCAGAATCACTTCAGTTTTCATAAATGTTAAAGAGTCATTTTTACCCCAGGTGAGTTTGCTTCCTGTCACAAAAACCGAGATGGTGTTAATGAAAGAGCTGCGAGTCAGGAATAGTCATTATAGACATCTGGAGAAAGAACAACATAGGATGTGTCTCTGAGGAGGTGAGGTGATGAGGTGAGGAGGTTGGAGGTGTAAAAAAGTTAAATAGTCTATTTTAGGGTCACAAATTGAAAACGATGTAAGCATTAATGTAAGCAAACATAAGTTGACTGGAATTAGTGTTACTATGGAGTAAAACCTACCTGGTCTCATGGCATTTACATACCTGGGTGCACTTTTTAGCGAGACACGAAATACGTACCAATAACTACATATTACTGCAGTTTCCAAAAGAAAAACACAGACACCTTTTACTCCTTTTCACACAAATTTACAGATTTACAGTTTTGATTAATAAATTTTTTTTCCTGTGGCTCAGTGGTAGAGCATTGCGTTAGCAGTGCAAAGGTTGTGGGTTCAATTCCCAGGGAACACACATACTGACAAAAAAAATGAAATAGCCTAAATGCACTGTAAGTCGTTTTGGATAAAAACATCTGCTAAATGCATAAATGTAATAAAGAGTAATTTTCGCACAATTACTTGAAGAATATGTTACGACTTCAAAAAAATATTAATATGCTGGGAGATTTGAAAACTGATGCTTTTGAATGTTAGCATCGCACATATCCAGCTTCATATCTATGGGTTTTCATAGAAGGTAAGTTTGTTCGGTAGCTCACGAAGTACGGAGACGTCCTTAGGAGGCGAGGAGCTCAGGTTCGAATCCCGTGTAATCACGGTTTGACAAAGCAGTTCAAAACTGCATATGAGGAAGGTGAAATGGCACGGACACTATCGGGTAGGTTTAGGGTTGGGTTTGGTGTAGGGCATATTTCCAACACGATAGAGCATTAACTTTTAGGGACAGACCCTGGATATTTGAATTCTGAACCGCTGTAATACGTTTCTGTAGCAATGTAAGAAAAACACAGCAAGTGTTCCTGTGGCTCAGTGGTTAGAGCATTGCGTTAGCAGCACAAAGGTTGTGG
Organism: Gymnocypris eckloni scoliostomus; assembly: GCA_027564155.1. Taxonomy (NCBI): domain Eukaryota; kingdom Metazoa; phylum Chordata; class Actinopteri; order Cypriniformes; family Cyprinidae; genus Gymnocypris; species Gymnocypris eckloni. Next base: position 10,399,456 of record CM050436.1, on the reverse strand, counting down.
GTTCGATTCCCAGGGAACACATGTACTGACAAAAATATGTATAGCCTGAATGCACTGTAAGTCGCTTTGGATAAAAGCGTCTGCTAAATGTAAAATGCACCTATATCTATGTAATAAAAATGGGCCAGGGTTCACGTATTTAACCTGTGTTTTAGCGCCACTCAGTCGACATTTCTCTTTGAAACTTTGGCGAAACGTGCAGTAAGGTACGTAAAACGGTGTTGCACAGAAATTGCACAGAGGAACGTATTTTTATGAGACCAAGTTAAGTAAAACAACAGTAGTAGAATAGATCTTAGTGAAGTTAAAACAATTTAATAGAAACTAATTGAAATAGTGATGTTATCCTTAGTGAACACCAGTAATTATATTTAAATATCCTTAAAATTGTTATAGATAAAATTATTATTGCTACAGTAATGTGCGCTATTGACCCAGATGGGGAAGTCGTGGCCTAATGGTTACAGAGTCAGACTCGTAATCGAATGGTTGCGAGTTTGAGTCTCGGGCTGGCAGGAATTGTAGGTGGGGGGAGTGAATGTCCAGCGCTCTCTCCACCTCAATACATGACTGAGGTTCCCTTGAGCAAGGCATCGAACCCCCAACTGCTCCCTGGGTGCTGCAGCATAAATGGCTGCCCAATGCTCCGGGTGTGTGTTCATGGTGTGTGTGTGATTACATCAACAGGAAAAACTTGAGGAGCTGTGCACGTCTTATGGTGAAATCAGTTCTGACTCATGAAAATCTCAATGTGCTTGAAGAAACTGGCTCCTGGGGGCATGAAAACACGCACACACACCAACCCTTTTCATGTCGCGACAGTAATGATTCACTCTGCTGATAGTCAGGAATGAGGCACCCAAGATATGATGATGTATCTGATTGCTTCTGGGAAACTCTTGAGATGTTTTACTTCATACACACTTTTTGTTTGCTCTGGATTATTTAGTAACTAAGGACAAGGTGATTGAATGTGGGTCATTGATTTCTAAGAATGAAAAATATTTTTAGACTTCAAACTGAATGCAAAACCTTTCATTCGGTTCAGTGGGACAGTGTACTTACAAATTAACTTAATGAATGATTTACGCAAGATTAATTAATTTATGTTTTTATGCAACTTAAAATAATCTTAAATATAAAAATAAATAAATTAACATCAAATAAGCATATAATGTAATTAAAATATATGTAATAAATAATGGTAACACTTTATTTTAAGGTGTCGTTACATGGACGTTACATGGACTTATTATTATAATAATAATTCATTATGCATAATTACATGCAAATAACCTTAAACCAACCCCTAATCCTAACCCTAACCATATAGTAAGTACATTTAGTTAGACTCAGTTCTTAAATATATAGCTACACTGAAATAAGGACGCCTTAAACTAAAGTGTAACCTAAATGATAATAAATTATATATAATTTATACACAGTTGCATTTTGCTTGTTTCATGAATAAGAGTCATTATTAAGAACTTATTAGCAGAAATGATTCTAATTTAAAGTGCCAGGGTAAGATGAATGAGAAATCTCAAAGCAGTCTCAGGTCGTATATTATTCAGAGGGTTAAATATAGCTTACATTGAGCTATAACAGTGAATGGATAATATAGCGTATTATTAGAGGGTTTTTAAATTACCCCAAAACACACGCAATACACAAACACACTCACTGACTGAGGCACAAATGCATACCACACATATGTATGCTCACAACATCTGCATTTTGCAGGTTTGAATCTGTAAAATGGGCTCATCTGTTTTGTGTATAACATGGTCCAAGGTCATTAGGTTTGAGCATAGAAGAAATGTAGGTCAAAAGTCTGCCATGGTATGCTAGTATGGTTTTCCCTGCATGGATATGCATATATACTTGGGAAAACTGCAAGGAATGTCAATTTAGGTGAAATTAGAAGAATTTTGAACAAAATCATTTTTTACATAGCCTATCTGTTTGTTGCTTCTGAAATAGGTCAGTTCTCACCCCCACCCCCAACACTCCCGCTACATAGATATGATTGAATATGATCACTTCCTCATGTTGAAATGATTGATGTATGGTTTGTCCAGATGGCTGAATGGTTTAAAGCCATGTCAGTGGGGGTTTAATCCAGTGGTGAAATATTCTACATTTAAATCTCTTGTTTAAATGTGTATGTATGATTTTATGGATTGTGTGGCAGCCAAATCTGCTCTTTTGGGACTTTTTCCCCCCCTCCAAACTTCTTGGGTATGAAATCCAAAGGTAAATATCCTGCCGCTGGATGGGTTGATCCGGGCTTTTCTGTGAAATGGAATCATGAGAGCAGCAGAGAGAGGCACAGGCTTTTGAGTTAGTAGGTTATCCATTCCAAACCTTTGTGACTCACACTCAGGATATATAGTCTGTGTGTTTATAGTAAATTATTTCATTTATTTTTTATGATAAATTGAGATGCATCATATTTTTATCTACTCTGGGTAACACCCTGAGCAAAAACTACTCTGACAGTTATTCTGTAAGACAGTGTTTCATGCCAAAATATTTTTTTAGAAAATCCGAGCCGTGAAGAGAGATGGATGATTATACTTGCTTTTACAAGCTTAGCATATGACGTGAGATGTGATTATATAAGACTAAATAATGAGAATAAAAACACTATCAGGGACTTTAAATACATTAAAGCCTAAATATAATCATAAAAAAGTAAAAGCTTTAGGATTATTTTTTTTAACATAAAATTATGATATAAAATTATATAATCCAGTATATCATATATGAAATGTAAAACCTTAAAAAAATATATAGATAAAAAAATTACATATATATATATATATATATATATATATACATATACAGTGCTCAGCGTAAATGAGTACACCCCCTTTGAAAAGTACACAAAAACACAAAACCATTTTCCAAAATGTTGACAAGACTAAGTTTTATATAACATCTGTTTAACTTATAACATGAAAGTAAGGTTAATAATATAACTTAGAGAACAACATTTTCAGTTTTACTCAAATTAGGGTGATTCAAAAATGAGTACACCCCACTGAAAGTCTCTGGAGCAAAGCAAAATTTTAGATTACAAATGTCTAATTTAACAAGAATTCAACCACAGGTGAGTCTAATTATTCATTACACAGGTGACAGTTGACTATAAAAGGGTGTTACTTAAAGAAAACCCCTTCCCATTTCATGCTGTCAGCAATGGCACCACATGGAAGAAAAATGTCACAAGACCTGAGAAAGAAAATAATTTCTTTACACAAGAAAGGTGAAGCCTACAAGAAGATCAGCAAAGCTTTACTTATCAGTCAGAATACTGTAGCAAAAGTGGTACAAACATTTAAAAAGATGGAACTGCAACCATCCAGGTCGTCATGACGGAAGTTAACACCTCGTCAGGAGCGTCTTCTGATGAGAAGGGTTGAAGAAAATCAACATGCAAGTTCACTGCAGTTATCTAAAGAAGTAGAAAGCCAAACTGGGGTGACTATTTCCCGTGACACAATACGGCGTACACTGCAGAGGAATGGCATGCATGGGTGCTCCACAAAAGAAGCCTCTCCTAAAGCCCAGGCACAAAAAAGCCCACCTAGAGTTTGCCAGGGCCCATGCTGACAAAGATGAAGACTACTGGGACTCTATACTCTGGAGTGATGAGACCAAGATAAATGTTTTTGGAACTGATGGCTTCAAAACTGTATGGCGTCAAAGGTGAGGAATACAAAGAAAATGCATGGTGCCTACAGTGAAACATGGTGGTGGCAGTGTCCTTATGTGGGGCTGCATGAGTGCTGCTGGTGTCGGGGAGCTGCATTTCATTGATGGCATCATGAATTCACAAATGTACTGCTCTATACTGAAAGAGAAGATGCTACCATCACTCCGTGCCCTTGGTCGTCGTGCATTTTTCCAACATGACAATGACCCTAAACACACATCTAAGGCCACTGTTGGATTTCTGAAGAAGAACAGGGTGAAAGTGATTCAGTGGCCAAGCATGTCTCCTGATCTGAACCCAATCGAACACCTATGGGGAATTCTGAAGAGACAAGTTGAGCATCACTCTCCATCCAGCATCCAATCTCTAAAAGAGGTCATTCTTGAAGAATGGAAAAAGATAGATCTGGCAAAATGTCGCCAACTTGTTCATTCCGTGCCTAGAAGACTGTCATTACAAATCATGGAGGCCATACAAAGTACTAGATTTAGTATTCTTGTATATATAGTATATTTAGTTTTTGTTGTGGGGTGTACTCATTTTTGCATCACCCTAATTTGAGTAAAACTGAAAAATGTGTAATCTAAGTTATATTATTAACCTTACTTTCATGTTATAAATTAAACAGATGTTATATAAAACTGTCAACATTTTCATGGCAAGGGAAGTTCATTGAGATATTTTTTAAATTTTTTCTTTTCAAAGGGGGTGTACTCATTTACGCTGAGTACTGTATATTCATCCAATATAATACATCCAGTATGAATATATATATATATATATATTAGTGGTGGGCCGTTATCGGCGTTAACGTGCTGCGTTAACGTGAGACTCTTATCGGGCGATAAAAAAATATCGCCGTTAATCTATTCTCAAAGTTGGGTTGGGAGCTGGGTCTATACTACGCAAGCTATGATGACTTTCACCCTGATATTTTAGCGCGGATGTATACCTAGCCGAATTGCACTGTAGGGGGTGAGAACGAGTCTTCGAACTAGAGGCTGACATTTTTTCGGGAATCCCGCGGGATGGGAAACAAAATCGCTACGAATCACGTGATTGGGACGGGAGAGGAAAATATTTAATCGGGAGTGGGCAGGACCGGGAATAGTAATGATACCCAACTTTACACACAAATATACCTTTTATATAAATAAACTATAAACTGTATATTTTAATTCTGAGCTCAACTGTCTCTGTATGCTCTCCTCCTGTTTGCTTTGGTGTGGCTGGTTAAGTGAATGACGCAGTCCGTGATGGACAGATTGTTAACGGCTGGTCTATGTGGTAATACACTCGGGCAGGACATCCAAACGCTCACCTATCATTCATCAACCTCAAATATGGCTTTTCATCTGAAAGATGTATGTAGTAGCAACTTTACATGGCCGCTCAATATGATGTTAACCTAGAGAAATGTGCGCTATTGAAGTGTTTGTGTGGAAGCGCGTTTGCTGCAGGACAGGCTCCGGTGCGCTCACTTGCTCTTAAAATCTCCGTCATTTTTGGTCATACAGATAAAAGTAGCCTAATACATCTTTCGAATCTGTAAAGACTCTACGCTTATTTGTGTGTGCACTCAGAATAACAACGAAACGTTGCGCTTTTAAGCAAACAGGATGCGCTTTAGGTCTCATGTGAACTTGAGCGAGAAACTTCGAAACTCCGTCTTATATATATATCTATATATAAAATATATCTATAGAGAGTGAAATGTCAAAAAAAAAAATAGAAGACGTGTGTGTTAGCATGGATGATTTACATGAAATTTAATCTGTGCAACACTGTGCATAAGATGGATTTCAGTTCAATATAATAACAAAAAACTACATTTTGGGTTTTTATTCAACTAATAAGGTGGGCACGCTGTGATCTGTACTATATTTTTACTGTAATTGACAGTTATCGGCAAAAAAAACAAAAAAAACAACAACACGGGAGTGGGAGGGAATGGGAGTCATTCTTCCGGGAGTGGAACGGGACGGGATTTTCCCCCAGTTTTTTCATGGGATTGGGACGGGAAGAGATTAATTTTTGTGGGAGTGAGACGGGAGAGGTTTGAGAATTCACTCCCGTGTCACCCTCTACTTCGAACCTGTGTGTATGCCTACCGTTACTGTGAAATTACCACATCAAACGTGACGTGCTAACATGGATGCAGCTATGAATCCGCCGGGTTTGCTTCAGGGAAAATTTATTTTTAAGAAGCTTCCCAATGGAAACTGTAAACAGTTCATCACGACCTCTTATGTAGGCCTACAGTTCTAAATTCATGTTTAACTGAATAAACAGTTAGTAAACACAAGTACATCTTATTGAACATAATTTATTTTCATCACCAATTATCATAGCAGAACAGCTTTCTCAAGCAGTTTGGGATGCATTTTGGAAACAGGAGATGAGCCCCTAGTCTAATGCGCCACGTGGCTTGAGAAACCCATTCTCAAAGACTTACTTTTAGTCATTATTTGGGTAGCACACATATTCTGAATGCCTTCGGCAGAATTCAAATGAGCCATTTTAATCTAGATTAATCTAGATTAATTTCAAGATTACAGTGAGATTAATCTAGATTAAAAAAATGAATCTATGCCCACCACTAATATATATATATATACATATATATATGTATATATAGATTGTATATCATGTAGAAATATACAAATTACTAATGTCGATTATTTTTTAAATAGTAAGGTGAATACATATTACTACATTATTTACATAAAAGTGAATACATAAAATACATTATTTTATTCATATTACTATTTTAAAATGAATCTACATTATATTAGTAATTTGTATATATTTATTTATGTGCATATTTTAAATTGTTTGTCCATTTAATACTGATGAATTGCTGTAACAGCAAAATAATTCAGTGTTTTTAATGGCAGTTGTTTCCAAAATGTCAAATAATGCTGAAATGGCAATAATGGTGTGATAATGCTGAAAGGTCAATAAAACAAAAACAAAACAAAAATAAACAAAAATATGTAATCCCTTATATATTTTACTGTCATAATGAAATGCAAGTTATTCTATCACTCTCTTTTTTTATATTTAGTTGTGCAAACGTTTTTCAAGTGTGTTCTGGCTTGTTTTGACAACAGCAAACAGGATTTTTTCCTCCATTTCCAACACTTTTGAGCCCAAAGTAAAGCTTCCAACATGCCTTGCTTTGATACACACACAAACACTCACCAACTGCTGAGCTCAAGTACCAGCTATGCTAGAGTAATCCCGCTTTCCTTTCTGCCGCTTTGTAATCTCCAGAAATATCCAGGCTCGTGCGTGTGTATATGTGTGTAATTTTCTACAGCACACACCGCAGCGATGGTCTTCTAAATTGGAGACTGAAAGAGCAGTGAATAGAGAGAGAGAGAGTCACATGTGGATCAGTATACACAGCTGTGACAGCAACAGAAGATCTTTTCTCCTCCCTTTTCATTCTTTTTCTTTTTTACTTCCAAGCATTGAGACTTTTTCTGCCTTTCCAAGCTGAGAGCATCTAGACGAGATGAAAAAGAAGGTGGGGAGAGCAAGAGAAGGAGAGTTGGAGTTTAGAGGGCAGAACGAGAGCGAGAGATTGAGACTGTGTGTTGGAATGCGCTGATACATGGGAACAGCCTGCTTATCTCCGTTTGTCCTACTGTCAGTCATCCCGAGGCGCACACGCATTCACTTCGGAACGCTGGAGGCTCCGTTTGGAAAGGTGGTGATTAACCCCTTCCCCCTCGTTCCTCCTCCTCCTCCTCCGTCTCTCTCGCCGTCTGGTTCTTCTACCTGCACATGTCTGGACTCGTTCTGTGAGTAAAGACACAGGGGGACAGGAAGGAAGAGATATGAGATAGAAACAGGGAGGGTAAGACCAAGACGGTGCATTTCGTTCTCTGCGGAATACGGTGGAAATATGGTATTTGGACACCTGTGGAACACAGCTTTGGATATTCTACTAGTGTGATTTGATTGGACAACTCAAATGGAATACCAAGTGAGGGACTGATGAACTGACTTGATTGGATTCACTCAAGTTTAACCTGCATTTCTACACTATGTCTAAACCTTCACGACTTGCTCGCCCATCCTCAGCGGGTCCTGGCTCCAAGCTCCCCTCGCCTCGTCGGGATGCACCTGCCGGCCGACCTAGAATGCATGGGATGGTGGAGAAGGTGATGCGGACAGGAAGTGAGGGGTATATACCTGGCCAAAGGCCTCCAGTCTATGGAACGACACATTCACAGATCCAACAAAACACTAAGGTAATGGAAGAGGATGAGATGGGCCAACCAAGGAGCAGAATCAGTCCACCTAAAGGGTCCTCCGCAACCATAACCCAGCAACAAGTCACACAACCCAGTAAGTAATTGATAATCAAAGGTGGATACCCCAAAAACTGTGCTTTTCATATTTGACCTCTGATGTTTGGACACTTTTGATCATTGTTTATCAAACATCATGTTTTCATTATTTGACTGAATAAATTCTAGGAGGAAAATGTTATTGCTGAGAACTTTCTTTCTTTGGCTCAGGAGATTGAAAAAAATAAAAAGTTATTTGATTTTTCTTTGAATCTGAGTAGGCCTGCAATGACTAATCGATTAAATTATTATTATGATTTTTTTTTTTACACAATGTATAGTTTATGCAGAATAACTTTAAATAAAATACCAAAATGAAAAGTTGGCTTTTAAAATAGGATTAATTGATTAATCTAAGACATAATCAGCAGATTGGTCGAACACTAATAGAAACAAATGACATGATTGTTTACATACAGTATGACTACAAATCATGATCTTTGGAAAACTCAGGCTTATGATAGCAGACTTGCTTATGTTTGAGACCGTGTTGAGATCTTGTGAAACTCCAGACAAAACAGAAGCAAAATACTTCTCTATTTGCTCTCCTTTCATTCTTATTCCTAAAGAAATTAAAATGTTCTGCCCTACTCAAGGATTTAGACCTTCTAGAGGAGTGACACGTTACAAGTGACACATTGTTTGTCTTCTTTGTGATTTTAGCCATGAGTTGAAAAGTCTTAATATTCTGAAGAATATTGGGTCTATATTTAGTTTTAAATGTAAATATTGATATTTGTCATTGGTGAGATGTTGAAATATGCATGTTGATTATGGGTGTGAGTAAAACTGGAACACAATGTTTTGTTTGCATAGGTTTTATGTGCATTTATGGTATTAAGTAGATCAGCATGTTTGGTTTGGAGTATCTGAATGTAAGTGAACTGCATATGGTATTACCCTAAAAATATTTGGTGCAGGTTTTATATTTATTCATATATGACAATGCGTTTTGTGGGATTAGATCGGCAGCTGGGTTGATTTTTGCTGCATTCTTCAAACAAAAATACACACATACATGGGCTCACCGTCACATTGCCTCCCCATTCCAGCACAGCGGGGTGCAGATTAATGCCAGTTTGAGTATGTGCATGTGTTTGTGTGTGTGATTAGGCACCTCTTTATCACATTCCTCCCCAGTGGGTTTTAATCCTGCTGGTTTTGGTTGTAGAGCACCGTGTCAACTCAAAGTTGCTCTAAAGTGGTGATAAAGACCAAATCCCGTCACCTCTGCGGCCTGCTGATGCCTGTCAGTCACATCCCTCAATGTTAAATGAGTAAATGTCTGCTCAGTGAAATTGCAGGAATGGGACACCCCTAGGTGGGGATTTAGACTGTGGTGATATTAAGAACAGGAAGTTCTGGAGGTTAACATTCCTCCTTTAGTTATTCATTCTGACGGGCACACACATGTACGCATAGAAATGAGTGTGTCACTCTTATTTGTCATTCATTTATTCAGTAATGTGTGATGAGCCTCGGTAAAAACTGGTTTCTCTCATTTTTGAGTAGTGTATCTGTTTGCCTCTTTTCTTTCCAACTACTATGACAGTAAAGGGACTAGAATCCAGATGTTACTATGAAAATTGGTCTTAAATAATTTTAAAGGCATAGAAGAAGCATATTCTCAGGCATGTGTTTGAAACATTTTCAAGGTGAATCAATAACACTTGACACAGAAACTTTTCACAGGTTTTTACATGGCTCTTTTTGATGGATGGTTGGACGGACGATGAATACAGCTCTCCAAAAGGCTACAAAAATTATGATTCATGCACTCTTTTCTCTATAGCCCAAGCCCATATGATTAATGCTCTATGATTTTAAAAAGCTTTTAAAAAATATTCTTAATCCATGATCTAGTTTGTGAAAAGAGTAGACATTTAAGTTGTTAAATATTGTTTGGGTTCATTTTCCATGTCATACATTTAGTATAAGCCTCAGGTGGCCATGTTGAATTAAAATTTGAACCAGTGTTATTTATATAGTATTATGGTATTATACATATTTATCTATTATTAATAATTAGCTTTAATTTATAGTTTAGGCGTTAGTAATTTTTATTTTGTGCTTTTGTCATTTTTATTTAACTTATTTTATTTCATTTAATTTCCATTAGTTAGTTTCCAAGTCAGCATTTCTAACAGTTAAACATATTTTTATGGATGTATATATGGATGTTTGTATATGATGATTATGGACTACATGTATGCCAAGCCTTATACAGGTGATATCAATGCTAATATAAAATGTTAATATAAAACACTTATTTTTATGACACATGATTGATAAATATAATGAAGAAAAGGCTCTATAAAGCCACCAATAGATGATTAATGCAATATTTTTCCTTTAGCACCAGTGGACTTTTTTGGCCTTTGTTAAATCATAACAGCCATACAGCCAATCACTTTTGTTATAACAAAAATAATAACTTGGACATTATTCTTAGTAGCTAACCTTTGTTTATATTTAGAGAGAATGAGAGAAAGTTAATAATACCAGAAATCTATTTTTGGAGCAAACTGTCTCTCAGTTCTGCCCAACTATAAACATTGTAGACGTTTACACCAATAAGCTCTTTAAATTCTTACTTTAAATGGACCATTTAAAGAGTTAATGTTTTCTAGACTTCGAGTTCAAACACAGGTCATAACGTATTGGGTGAATGGTTCTCGAAAAAATTAATGAATGACATATAGATTGATACAATTCCCAACTGGAGAGATGATGAGTGTAGTTTCTCTAAGTAACATTTCTTGTTCTAAATAAGAGTTAAGTGTCCTAAAGCACAGAAGTATACCTGCTTGTTTGTGATGACATGATGTGTAAGTTATACTGAAACATAAATACAACACTTTATACCTTTCCATTATGTTTTGAATAACCACACAGATACAAGTGCAAAAGTCTAATATGACCTGTGATCTGATACTAATGTTTTCTACCTAAGCGTGCCCTCACAGAAACATCTGGAAGGAAAACAAATACATTCTCTGTTTTTTCTTCTCCCGTTTTATGTCTGGCAGATAGAGTGATAAGGGTGAGTTTTGTTTATCAGCAGTCGGCTTTCTTAAAGGGGTTTTCTGTTTATCTGCAGGTAAAATGGTTCAGTCTTTTGTTTAATCTACTGTTAGCACTCTTTGAAAGTGTATCACAAGCAGGTGTAGCAGGACAAAGAACTGTATCACAGTCGGTAAATTTCATGGCTGGGTGGTCTTGCTGACTCATGGTTAAGCCAGATAGAGGTTATGGGAAAGAAAGAGGACAGAGAGGGAGGGAGACACAGACCTCTCGTCTTAACTAAGTTTATCTTAAGCTAGTTGGATCTGTACTCAAGCGTCTGCTGTTTGGATTTTCCATGCTTAGACTATGAGTGGTCACCCGTATTGATGTGTTTAACATATCAGTCTGCGATCTGCTGATATGAGAAACATGTCACAAGGCGTGGGATAGCTAGACAGTGTAGTACACTAAAATAATGCAGTTTGACATTTAATTAGGATTTCTTTTATACATTGCAGGACTCAAATCAAGAGAAAGTGAAAGTGTTCACTAAGATGTTTAGTCCTTTTCTGTTATCATTTTATGGCTCATGTTGTTTCAAAACAGCATGACTTTATTCTTTGGAACAAAAATGAGACATGTCGAAGAATGCTCACTGTTTTTCATAGAATGAAAAATCTAACAAATTGATAGACTTAAAATTCAGTCTGTTCCTCACACAACGCTATCTTTTGATTTCTAAAGACTGAAGTTACTCATTCCAAAAAAGTAAAGATGTTTAAAATGTTACAAAATAATTCATTTCAAATAAATGCTGTTCTTTTGAAATTTCTATTTGTAAAATAATCCTGAAAAAAGAAATGGATTACAGTTTCCATAAAAATATTGAGCAGCACAATTGTGTTCAGCATTGTTGATGAGAAATGTTTCTCGAGCAGCATATTAAAGTGATTTCTGAAGGATCATGTGACACTGAAAATGCAACATTGGTGAGCATTGGTGGCTTCTTTCAAAAACATACAAAATCTTACTGACCCCAAACATTATAATTTTAGATTATGTTTTCAATGTATAGGACATATTGTGTGCTCTACGGAAGAAAGTCAGTCATTAGGGTTTGAAAATAATTTTGATTTTGAGATGAACTTCCTTTCGTCAGCAAATAATCCCTTGATTTTTGGTGAAAGTGTCAGACAGGGATGAGTTTTTGTTATCAAGAGCAGGATCTAATACATTGCAATGAATGCTGAAGCTAGTTGAAGCACTATGAAGAGAATTACGGGTGGGATTAGATTAATGAGCACTATTCATTAACCCTTAATCCTCTCTGATTAAAAAGTGAGACACTCTTAATCTAGAACTGCCCAAACCGAAGACAGGACACTGTGGCAGAACTCACTGTATCAGCAAGTTCCTGAAAAGACATTCTGATCAATAACAGTTGAGCATTTCTTTTTTTTTACAAGGGATAATAAAAAAAAGAAAATTATGTTAATGTTCTCACCTTCACGTTGTTTCAAACCTGTATGACTTTATTTATTGGAACAGAAAAAAATATGTCTGCTTAGGCTTTTTTTCTATATTATTGTGCATGAAAAAGAGCAGCATGAACGTTCTTCAAAATGTCTTGTTTCGTGATCCATAGAAGAAAAAAAGTCATAAGTTTGAAACCTTATTAGCAAGGTTTTCACAGCAAAACCTTTCCCATTGCTACTTAAAACTATCCCAATCACTTTCAAGGGGGGATCCCCCAGTAAAAATCGTGTTCCAGGGGGTAAAATACACATTTATTGTCAGGTTTCCCCTGAAAAAAGTCGCATTGCAGGGGTGGAATGAGTGTTAAAGTAGCCCAATTATGTGGGAATACTCTTGGACTTGGCAACACTGCTTATATGGGTGAATATATGATTTAAAAATAATAATACATTTTTGGGTGAACTGGCCCAAATTTGTTTAAAAATAGGATTTCTTATTTATTTTTTTTAAACACAAAGGGACACTATTTGCTCATCCCAGATTCATTGTAACTAAATTACTCTTTTAAATTAGGTATTTTGTGCTTGGAAGCCACTCCATTAATCTCGGACCAGTAGACCATTATTCCTTTAGACAGATGGAGTACTCTGTTTGTGAAAAACGAAATCATGTGGGCAGAAGTTGATCCACAGGTCACTGACCAGCTCAGCTAATGAAAAGTGCCTGAGTGCTTTAACTTAATGGCAAATGGAATCTGGTAATTGTTCACCGTTTGACAGGAAGGATCGAAAAGGGGAGGGAGAGAATGAAAGGAAAGGTTTATAATTCTGCATTGTGAGAAATTCTTGTCTCTTAACGCATTCATGGAGAGTTAATGTCAGGAGAGGGAGTAGCACTTAGATACATTTCCTTACTTCAGGAATTTTCCAGAATCCTTTCTGCTGAGCTCATAGGCTGCTTAATCGCCATTGCAGCTGCAAAAAAAATGGCTTACAGGACAAAGTCACCAGTAACTAACCTGAGATCTTTGAAATCTGGAATTAAAAGGAAGGGAGAGACCATTTCAACAATGCTCACCTTAGACAAACTTTGAATTAGGTCATTGACTGAATGACTTTCTTTATTCTGTGCAACATAAAAGGAGATGTTTGGCAGAATGTCTGCTTATGCTTTGCATGGTAAAAAAGCAGCATGAACATTATTCAAAACATGTTGTTTTGTGTTCCATAGAATAAAAAAGTTTAGAACCTAAGAAGGATGAATATATGATATAAACATTGTAATTTTTGGTGAACTGGCCCTATTTTGTCAAGCAATCAAGCAAAAAGCTTGTATTCTAAAAATTGTATTATTACACTTTGCTTTGATCTCAGAACTTGAGAGCAATAACATCTTTAGAAAAAAAGGCTGAGAGACACTTTCAGCGACACCTACCTTAGGCAAACTTTGAATTAGGTAACTAACTAGGCAAGAACCAACAAGTTGAGTGTGTTTGCTCAAGTATATTGACATTTGAGTTAGCTTGTGTTGATTCATGGTGTAGCTCTACATGGTTTAGATGTCACAAAGTGTCCTGGTTATACGAGTCAGAAACAGAGCTAAAGACAGAGGGGGAGGAGAAGACCTCCATTTAACACACCTGGTTTTGTTGTTGTTACTAGGTAACTAACTAGGCAAGAACCAACAAGTTGAGTGTGTTTGCTCAAGTATATTGACATTTGAGTTAGCTTGTGTTGATTCATGGTGTAGCTCTACATGGTTTAGATGTCACAAAGTGTCCTGGTTATACGAGTCAGAAAGAGAGCTAAAGACAGAGGGGGAGGAGAAGACCTCCATTTAACACACCTGGTTTTGTTGTTGTTACTGTTTATCTCCCTCTGAGCTGAATTCATGCCCTGAGGATCGTCACATGTGAAGACTGTAGACGTTATGCGCTGAGGGTTGTTGTTGCTGCAGAACTTTGCATTTCGTGGCTGAAATACATGCTAAAAGATTTGTGCTCACCGATTCTGTTAAGTGCCTCTTCATGAGTATGTCCAAGTGTCCCTAAGGTGTCCATCAGAGATAACTTTCCTAAGCAGAAATCAATAAAAACGTGGGCAACTGTGTTTAAATTCTCATTCATTAGATAGAGACCTCTGGGAGTTTGTCTGAGTGGTTGATAAGGCTTTTGAAGATGTTGATTCCAGCAGAGGAAAAGTGCTCTTGACTGCACTATATAAGGAAGAACATTGTGTTGAAGGGATAGTTCACCCCCATATCATTAATCCTCAAATATATTCACCCTCATTTTATTCTTTCTTCTGTGGAACAAAGAGTAATACGATTTCTGTCCTTTTTGAACCTTGACAGCTCCAGTCCCCATTTACTTTCATTGTATGAAAAAGTACAGGACATTCATGAAACTGCTTTTGTCTTCCACAAAAGCAAGAAAGTTATACAGGTTTGGAATGACAATTTGAGTGAGTAAATGTTGGATGAACTACTAACCTTTCTACTAATTTTCCATGTTTCTTCAAAAGCAATTATTTTGGATAAACATATTGTGTGGTTTAACCTCTTGTCAGTCCAGACACACATCACTATGTGTTTCTCCAATGCAATCTCACGACCAATTCATACGTATTTTACAAGGTGGCTAATTCGTACGTCCTCACTCGTACGATTTTGAACGCTTTGTCTAAACCCCAGTGATGGGTAGGTTTAGGGGCAGAGGGTTAGGTGTAGGTCATTCGTACAAATTCATACAATTATGCAACTCGTTAAATACATACGATTTCGCAAAAAAACGTATGCATTTGTACGAGTGAGGTCGTACGAATTTGTACGAATTAGCCACCTCGTAAAATATGTACGAATTACTGTGAGATTGGGCTGGTTTCTCTGTTTTTAATGGGGCCTCATTATTTCAAACATAACTCAATGTGTTATTTTTGTAATATTTTAGTATTTTCTTGTTCTTTGTATAATATTATAGTCTCACCTCAACAAAGAGATTAAGAACAGTTGCACTTTGCAGAATGAAACAGATGTTAATTTCCAGACCATGCTAGAGTCAGAAGTCAGAGTCATCTTGTCAGAAGTTAAAATAACAAGAAGTTATTTTATCTTTGTTTTCACTGGATCTGCAGTAGCAGGAGCGGACTAAAATTGTTTCTTCCTTCCATTGCGACTATTCCTGGATGGGAATCCAGTCTTTAGCTCCCAGATGTGACTCTAGAGCATGCTATTTAAAGTAACACAATGGTGGATTCCTGTGAAATTCATCTGTTGCATCATTATTTACAATGCAAGTTAAATTGACCAATATTATTTTCATGTTATGGCTGATAACTTATCAATGCCAGATATTCTATACTATTCTTTGCCAAAATGAATATAAAGTTTTTGCCTGGTTGTTAAAAAAGTTGTTGGAAATGTAAGCCACACTGAAAATCTATAAATGTGCTTGGAAATAATAAATGTAATTTGGTTTGATAATTTGCATCTAATGCAATGACATTAATTTAAATGTAGCTTCATTTTCCAAATATTTAATGGGGCCACTCCCTTCTAATGCATTAGAGCCAAGTCACCAAGCAAGTTCATATGAATAATCAAATCATCTGTTGTAAAGTCACTTCTCCTTGAGTTTGCAGCAGTTTAATTGAAGACCCGGTGTTCTCTGCCCTAGTTTCCACAGAGCCCTTATGAGACTATGGGCTCTTACAGGTTTGAGGCCCACACATGCAGTACTGACAGAAAATTGTAACTTTTAATCGAGATCTGGTGCAGTGGATGGACTGTTTCTCAAATTCCTCCAGCGCTTGTCGTCTTCTTTTTGTTTTGTTGCTGTTTTTCTGTCCTTGCCTTTTCTTTCGCCTTTTCGCTCACTCTGTTTTGTTTGAGGTGTTCTCTCTAGTTATCTCCACCTCCTTTTATCTCTTTTTCCTTCTATCCCTCACTTTTTCTTGCCCTCTTCTTTCTGAACAGGTTGTGAGCTGGTTTTCTCAGTGCTGATTAAAAGTAGCGTCTCTGTTTGAAGTCTATTCAGCAAGCTGTGTGTGGTTGCTTATTAGGGTCAGCCAAGAGGGTTAGACACACACACACACACACACACACACACACACACACACAAACACACACACAAACACACACATACCTAATGAACGCCGTCTCCTAAAGAGACTCCTTGTTTCAAGAAAAGAGTGGTTAAGCAAGGATGAAAAGATGAAGGGATTTCCTGAAATGTTGGCACTGACTGTGGGTTGTGTGCACACACTCTTTCTTTTCCTCTTTCTTCTTTTCTCTCAGCTCCATTCTGACGCACCATTTAATGCCTAGTCAAGCACCTGGTACAGAGAGACCAGTGAAATAGAAACAAACGGAAATGGAGCGAGAAAAAGGGAAGGTTTTAAAGGTGAGAGGCAAAGCAGTGTACATGCAGTGAATTTCAACTGCCATGGAAAAGTTGTAGAATTTCATTTGAGTTTAACAAAACATATCTGTTGAATTAGACTGCAGCTAATCTAAACTGAAACCAAGCAGTTTATGTTGGAGATGTAGTTGTTACACACCATATACATTGAGCCCTGGTGCTCATTTGGGAGATTTAGGTTTGAATCTGGTCTGTGTTGTGTCCTAATCCCTTTCCCTTCCTAATACATTTCTTTTTAACTCTTTTCCCACCAGCATAAAAAAAATGTCCTAGATCGATGCATGTATCAACTCTTACATTTGGGTAAACAATTATAATAGTTAAAATAGTAAAAAAAAATTGAACAAATAAATATTAAAATAGCAGATTGCTTCTATCAACACCCCAAAGTTTGCACAGTCCTGTACGTTTTTTATTTCTTGATTGATTTGTGCTTGTTTGATGATTGCGTTATTTTGCATATGCATCTGTGATCACTTTTTCTGCTTCTTCTTCACTGTGTTATGATCCAGACATTCAGTACTCTTTCAGAAGATGTGTAACAGCACCCCCTAACCTATAAGAGTGAAAACACAGAAAGCCGGAAAATTCTGTCAGTGGCGGGGAAAGAGTTAATTATTTAACCCTCTGGTGCTCTTCGGTCACTTTTTACCAAAACATTTCTCAGCTTCATCAGAATGGTACGAAACTTGGTAAATTTTATGGCATTTGGAATGTAAACACAGAAAAATTGAGGGGTTGATTTGAGCAGGCTAAGTGGTCGTAAAAAAAAAAGTCACACTTGTGGTCTTCGGTCAAAAATGACCGACCATAGGAAATGAATGGGAAATTTACAAAAAACTAAAATTCAGCACATTTTTGTGTGTACAATCTACAAATCTGCCACAATGCAGAAAAAGGTACACAGCAATGACGGGGTGAAACTCTAAAACATCAAGAATGCAAAACAGACACATCCACACAAACACACATACATACTCAAATATACGCATTCAAATGAATTGGTATGATTATAACCACATAGCCATAACAACCCAGAAAACTGAAATAAGAGGTTGAAATCAGATCAGACCTAGAAGAATTAAGCTCTGATAAAACTTTCCTGTTCATTGTTGTTAGTTTTTTATAGAATTGTGTAACAAAATTCTTTCTCTGTGTTCAAGTTTGACTGTAGTAATAGTAATCAAAAAACCGATGCTTTATATCAACATTTCAAACCAAAAAAAAAATATCTAAACCTTTACAAAAAGATGTCTTTGAAAATGTTTAAATATATATCCAAACCCACAACTTAATAAAAATAAGTATTTATGTCTAAAAGCAATTAGAGAATGTATGGGCCTTTTATATTGAGCAATGTTGGAATCTATGGGCTAAACCATGGAATTGCAGATGTTTTTCTTATTTTACTCCCACCAGATGGCACTAATCTGGCTTCAAAAAATAGATTTTTAAAGGCATTGGCTTTATTTTAACATGAAATACTGCCATTATTGAAAAGTAATAGAAAAAAAAAGTTTTGTATTATTTTAAATGGGAAACTTTGAAACTAATTATTGCAAAAAATATGAATTAGTACCATGAAATTCTCTCAAAATACAAAATATTATTAAACAAAAATATTTTACATAAAAAAAAAAAAAAAAAAAAAAGGTTTTATGTTTTTAAAGTTGTAGGTGTCCGGTCACTTTTGATCGTGAAGACCACAAGTGTGACTCCCAAATAAGGAGCACAAAAGGACTTGATTCCAAAGCGATTCCACTGGGTAAAATAACTTTTTTTAGGCTAGCTTACATTTTGCAAGCTTTAACCACTCAGTTTGCTGGCTTAGCATGCTTTTAGCTTCTTAACTTGGTTGCTTGGCCTAAGCTATGCTAGGCTCCTGGGCCCTCATTGATCAACAATGCGTAGAAAAGGTTCTATATTTTGTCCTACGAATAAAATGTAAATTGCCTAAGTACAAGAAAATCTGTATTTATCAAAAGTGCGCATGCAGTTCTGAGTAAATAGTTTTTTTTGTATTCTTTGCGCAAAAAAGTATTCTCGTAGCGTCGCAAAACTGAGGTTGAGCCACTGATGTTACATGGACTGTTTTACCGATGTCCTTACTACGTTTCTGAACCTGGGAACATTTTAGTTGCATTGCTGTCTATGGATGTCTGAGAGCTCTCCGATTTCATCAAAAACATCTTAATTTGTGTTTCGAAGATAAACGAAGGTCTTACGGGTTTGGAACGACATGAGGGTGAGTAATTAATGACATAATTTTGGGGTGAACTAACCCTTTAAGTGCACTTAATTTTCATAAGGGATGTACTGACAAACACCTGTTGTACTCGGCTCGGCTGAAAGATGATACAGCGTCAGTGCAATCCGTATAACGATGATTAGTGGTTTTAAGATGGTACCTGATGTTGATTGGCGAGTTTCATGGCTGGCCTGAGGGTGATTTGTGTGGCTGCAGTTGCTTGGCACATTGATTTACTGAAGAACGAAGCAGAGCTAATATACGACGTAAGACAGCGTGTAGATTCATGCTGTTATATATCAGCATGTGCTCATCTAAAGCTCTCCAACATCTATTGAGCCAGACTGAATCATCAACAACTGTCTCCATAAGAGGTACTGAAAATGTGTTTGGGTGATCAGATGAGGAATCTTTACTTGTTGAGACAGATATTGTTTTGCTGACCGAGTTTGACTCTGTGTGTGTGTGAGTGTATTTTGCTCATGCCATTAGATAATTAGGGGTACTTAGTCTGCAGGGCAGATTTCTGCAATTGGCAGAGGCTTGTGTGTTTATTAAACTATGAGTCAGTCATTTGTCTGGTCAGTGTTTCCTTAGTTTTAAAAGTCATCTCATTATGCTTTAATATGAATTATTAGTTCCATAGAAACAAACTCAGGGCTTTTTGTCTGTTTGCCTGTTGATTTGTGCTTCTTCTCAGAAAACAGAAATTATTTGGCAGCATGAGTGTGTTTGGGAAATCTGAAAACAATTATTATTTTGGTAATTCCATTTGCTGTTACCTTTAAATCACACAAAATATTATAAATTAAACACAACATTTTAGACTGCTCAGAAATCCCTAGACTCTGTAGGTTTGACTGAAACCATATACACAGCTGCCGCTTTGCAGACCATCTAATAGCAGATGCTAAAGTTACTTCCAATCTGTGCTTCTCCTTATTATACCTTCTCTAAATTATAGCATGTATAGCTTTAGAATACACTTCTGAGAAGCTATATAGCAAGCTAGTTTTGAAAACATAAAATCTTTGAATGGTAGTGTCATTTCTGTCTTTCTACACTACTTTTCATATTTTCATATTATTTCAGTGTCAGAATGATTGTGGGAATCTTATGTGCAGAGATAGTTAACCAAGGTAGTATTCCATTTAGGTAGCCATGACAAAGCATCTTTTTTTCTCTCTCCTTTCCTCTTACACACTCACACACACAGAATAAATGAAAAGAAAAAAATAGCATGGCTATTATGTTATTTGTGTAAATGTACATGTATAAATACATTTAAAAAATCATACACAACATCCACAAAAAATACTATTTTGTGTAAAAGTAACTGATTATATGTACACTGTAAAAAATTACTGTGAATTTAATGGTAAAAGACTGTAAAATGCTACAGTAAAAATCTGTTAAATGGTTAATGGTAAGTTCCCCTACTATATGCGGTGAAAAACTTTATTGGCCATTACGTTATTTTACGGTAGTATACCATTTTTGGAAGTGGAAAAAGATCGTATAATTTACCGTGAATAACTGTAAATTGACATTCCCAGAATTCCCTACGTTACATTTCAAATTTGATGTTTTTTTGTTGTTGAAATAACCATTGCTGCGTCCCAATTTGCATGCTATCCGTCCTAAATAGTATTCTAAAGTATATTTAGTATGTCCCAAATCATAGTATGTTTAAAAAAGTATGCCAAAAATTCCCAGATGGTTTACTACTTCTGGTTAGAATTCGAAGTGCAGATCAATGCACACTCTAATGGATAATATTGCCCACAACACATTGCGCTGTGGACGACGATTCGAATTAGAACTACATACACACATAAAAAAAGTGTTAAAACTACAAACATGGTGAATATTTGCAACTAACGGACAGGTAGAGAAAGGGATTTGAGT
This sequence comes from Gymnocypris eckloni scoliostomus, assembly GCA_027564155.1. Taxonomy (NCBI): domain Eukaryota; kingdom Metazoa; phylum Chordata; class Actinopteri; order Cypriniformes; family Cyprinidae; genus Gymnocypris; species Gymnocypris eckloni. Next base: position 10,378,319 of record CM050436.1, on the reverse strand, counting down.
GATAAATAATCAATGTTTAAACCGATTAAAAAAGATTTATTTGATGTTATCCACGTTATATTTCATCTACAAAATATTATTATTTTATAATGACACGTTTGGTAATTAACTTTGAAATGCATCATGCAAACACATGAGCAGAGTTCTTGGTATGAAAGACATGCGATGTGCTTCTTTATTTCCCTCCAATACAGTAGGAAATCAAATAAAACTAAATGTGGATAATGTTAACTGTGACAAGATGATTGAAAGGGCAGTTTAAATAGTTGCAGGATGGATAATGTTAACTGTGACAAGATGATTGACAGGGCAGTTTAAATAGTTGCAGGATGCACTAACTAAACAATAGAGCGTCCGTTAAAGACGCAGCTATGACAAAGTAGTATGTCCTAAAGCTTGCCTACTATTCGGCTACATGTATAATGTTTATTGCATTATTTCAGTTTCATGTGTGTTACCATGATGGCGTTTAATGTTTGTGTGATTGACACTGTGCATCTTCTATATGTTAATACTTAAATAATATCTAGATTTAATATCTAATATGTTGCTACCATATTTTTTACAGTAAAATTCTGGCAACCACAGCTGCCGTTTATTTACCGTAAATTTTACGGCATTTTTTTTACAGTGTAAATTATAATTTTAGCTCCTTCATGCCTACTATTTCTAGTGTGTGTGCAGAGTGGTGAGAAGTTAGTTTCTCATTTTAGGTTCGCTAGTCAGTAACTGCCTCTCTGCATATTAGAATCTGATAAACGTCCCCATAATCAGACTCAGGAAATAGAATGAGTTCAGCCATTATGATATCATAAGTCAGACAGCCAGACCAATCGTCTCGTCTCATCTGACTCTGAATTCCTTCAGGCTCACGGAGAGACAGAGGATCATGGAATGTTGAGCATAATTAAAGGAAGAAAATCTAAATTGCAGAGTTATAGTTAATCGGAGGGCCTTCCTGGACCGCCGATCAGATCTCATCATATGAAAAGCTGTCATTGTCTGCGTTTTTTGTTTCTCTTTTCCTGTCAGCTCTTAAACTTTTGTAGCCTGTGGTAAAGTGAAATCTTAGAGCATGCTCAGTGGCTGGGAATGCTGGAAATAATCACTGCAGTTCATCTGAATTTGTGCCCGTGTGAATTAGATGTAAGTGTTTTAACATGGCGTTTAGAGCAAGTTTTGCTGGTTCTCCTCCATTTCGTTGGGTGTCTGGATAGTTTAATTGATTTAAAGTACGGCTGTATATTAAAGAAACTTAATTATCTTCGCCACTATTTATTTCATCATGCTTTACAATGTTGTATTCCGACTCACTCATTTGCACACACAGATTTGCACCTCTAATTAACTGGCTGTTCTGCTGGGGTCAGAGGGTTAAATAAACTATCTTAGTCATTATTACAGAAATGTGTGCGAATAAGATACAGTCTTCTGTAATTTTCCCTTTTTAAGCAAACAAACAAATAAAGTAATCTACATAACCGTTAAAAATGTGACCGTTAACAGAATTTGAATATGGTCACAAAAGGGACTGTAAATACATTGATAACATTACAAAATATTTCTGTTTTAGAAATATTGTTACTTTCTCTTAAAATGATTTCTGAAGGATCATGTGAATCTTAAGACTGGAGTCATGGCTGCTAAAAATTCTGCTTTGCCATCACAGGTATACATTACATTTGAAACTCTAAAAATAGAAGAAAAACAATTAAATTTAATATGTACACAATATTGCTGTTTTTACAGTTTTTTTATCAAAGAAATGTCTTGATGAGAATAAGAGATTACATTAAAAACATTAAAAAACCTTTTTTTGAACAGTAGAGTTTATGATTTAATAGATCAATGCTTATTTGAATGGAAGAATTATCACAAAGTAATACTTTAATATGTTGGTGTACACCTTTAATTAAAAACAGGCTCAAAATGCACTCAATTGTGTTTCAAATGTTAATATTAAAGACATAATAAAAATGTATACTTTATTAAATAGTCTTTTCTTTTCTTTTTATATATATATATATATATATATATATTGGGGCTTTTTAACTTTCTTTCTTCGTTATTATAACAGGGATTTTAAACCTAGAGCCTTTTGTTACAGCACTATCATTTAACACTTTATATAGACTACAATACAAGTATTGACTGTAAGTTAAGAACAATTCATCTGCATGCATATTGTGTTCCTAAACAGACTGACCCACAGGGCTGTCAGATCTCCAACAGAAAACAAAGAATTAAACATATTGTGTGCAATAGACAGCACTCTGCCTGTTTGCTCTCAGCTTTTCTTGTGCTTGTTCTTGACTACAACAGCGACACCCGACCAGCAACAAATAAAATATTTTGTGTGTCTGTGTGTGTGTGTGTGTGTGTGTGTGTGTGTGTGTGTGTGTGTGTGTGTGTGTGTGTCTGTGTGTGTGTTTGTTTTAGTATGCGCATGAGTGTTTGGGGGATGGGCTGAATGTTTAAGTGTCTGTTGAGTGTTTTAAGTTCTGCAGATAACCAAGGACAGTTATGTCTTTTCCACTATTTAGGCTAGCATCCGCCTTTCAATCCTCTTCATTCCTCCCCTTTTTAGTGTGTCTGCCAGTGACCGAGCTGAACAGATAGTCTGTTTAAGCGGGCATGTTCTGTATTACTGGAAAGAGAGGACCTATAGGAAAATATAAAGTGTTTATATGTTGTGGGTGTGTGTCTATTTGTTTGCGTTCAATTGGGTTACATTTCGTCAGGGAAGATTTATACAAGCGTCTCTTGACATCCACATGACTTTGTATCCGGGACTGTGTGTGTGTGTGTGTGTGTGTGTGTGTGTGTGTGTGTGTGTGTGTGTGTGTGTGTGTGTGTGTGTCTGTGTGTGTGTTTGTTTTAGTATGCGCATGAGTGTTTGGGGGATGGGCTGAATGTTTAAGTGTCTGCTGAGTGTTTTAAGTTCTGCAGATAACCAAGGACAGTTATGTCTTTTCCACTATTTAGGCTAGCATCCGCCTTTCAATCCCTCTTCATTCCTCCCCTCTTTTAGTGTGTCTGCCAGTGACCGAGCTGAACACACACACCCTTGCACATACCTACGTAAACACTCCAGACATGAGCTCTGTTCCAAAACTTAGTGAGCTGCCTATGTAGGCAGTATTTAAGGACCTCTCAACATGAAGGCTTGTTGTCTTTATTATGCTGCATCCAAGCTACCTTGTTTTAGACAAAACCCGAAAGCACCATTACAATCCCACAGTGCTTTGCAACAAGCTGAAATTCATAAAGAACCAAACAACTTTGATATAAACTGTTTGGTGTCATTAGAAATGTATTGTTTTATCCTATATTTGTGCTAAGTGTTTTGTTCCTAAAGTGTCATGCAATTAGCTTAGCATCACATGTATCTTTCACAATAAAAGCAATCCCATGTAAACATTTAAACAAACGCAGATTCATCCAGTAGTGAAAACTATCAATAGAAATCATTACATGTCTTAAGAAATGCATGTTGTAGAGTTGTTTTTTCACCAAAAACAAAATAAATTCAATAAATAAATACATTTTTGGAATTGAATTTGTATAATTGGGTAAATAACCTGATATGCTGTTTAAAGTATCATTTTTCAGGTGAAAAACCACTCATAGTAAAGACCCGCCTCTCGATACTACAGCTGAACAAATCTTATATATATTGCTACTTTAGAATCGTTTTAGAATCATCCAGACTGCTGACATGTTTACCTGTTGTAACTTTTCCATGTTTGAGTCTTCTGCTGTTTATGCAACACATGGACTTGTCACCAATGTAAAGCGATACAAATTGCTCAATTATTATGTTCCGAAACAGTTAAGATGCTGTCTTAGAAGACAGCTGTATATGTAGTCAGTATGCAAAGCTCACTTGGTTCTGGCACAGATCTGTTGTGTGTTTTGGAGATGTTTTGTTGCGCTCACTTAAGATCTCACTGAAGACTGAAACCTGGCTCTGATTCTAACAGCAAACTGAGGGATTTTGAGAGGAAGCTCTAAATTCACAGATGCACACATGTGTGTGTGTACACATGCGGCCCTTCAGTTTGTGTCGCAGGGGGCTCCGTAGCAGGAAGTCCTCCACATGTTTTGCTTTAGAAGGGATTCTCTCTCTCACTTCACTCTTCATCAGTGGCTCTTTCTTTCTCTCTGTCACACATCTCCTTTTCTTTTCTTCTCTAAGTTCTCCATTCCCCTCTTTTTCTTCTTGCAATGAGGTGATCCAGGCTCGAGGGAGTGCCAAGAGAGTTACAAAAACCGCATTCATCGCGACACACAATCGAAAACACACACACACACGCTCACACAACACGTCCTGTCTAAACAATGCTCCTTGGCTGAGTCTGGGGGAGTGATTTGAGTTGGTGTAAAGGGACAGCACAGGAAGTGTCAGGGGTTTGGAGAACAGGAGCAGCCCTACAGCGAGGAAAAAACTTTCCCTGACTTAGCAGCAGGCGGAGTGGGTCTCAATCTCTCTTGCTCCCTTGTTCATGCTTCGGTTGCTGTTTGGATGTACGATCATGGACAGGGCAAATAGGGTGAGTAACACAAGCTCTCTATTTCTCTTTCCTCATACTTAAAAAGTTTTAAAGGGATATTGGAAACATTGTTCAGTTCCACTTCTCCTCTGTAGCACATTAAAAACCTTTTTTTCCCATAACTTTTATTGAGACATGTTTAGAGCGTAATTAAAACACAAATACCAACTCCTCAGCCAAACCTCTGCGTATTTAGTGCGTATCCATTACTTTTACAATTCAGCAAGTTTATATCTTCCTCCCCTGTTTCTTCATTCCAATTGATTGTCTACAATGCTTCTCATATTCTATTATTGTATATAAGTATTGTATCCCTCTTGTTCATATGACTATTTATTAAGTCCCAGTATACTGTTTTTTGCACATCTTATTGTTTTGCACTTTTTATTCCATTGCACATTTTACTCTTATTTCTCTTTTTTTACCATATATATGCTCTTGTGTTTTGTTACTTTTATATAATTTTTATTTTGATTATTTTGCACTGTCCACTGAGTGGACCTGATTTCACTTACATTTCACTTATGATTATACCCTGTATAATTTATTATGTGACAAATAAAGAAATCTTGAACCTTGAAGGGAAGGATATGGAAGCATAGTGGGAGTCTCTGAAATGTTTTGGGAGATATTTGACGTGCATCACTTTGGTTGGTCATCATGGTCAAATCTTCTTGTAAAACATTCTTGTACCAATGATAAAACTGTTTAAGTGTTAAAACATTTTGTATTTAATTATTTATTTTTCAGAAAGGAAAGTTTAGTTTTGACCAAACATAGCAATATAGTGGTTTTCGTGTTTACTTTGAAAGAAACGACTAATCTGTCATTGAGCTCTCTGTCTATCATTGTGCAATCACAGAACTGTTGTTTTACAGCATGCACATAAATATACAAACAGATTGAAAGTGACAATGAATTCCCGTTGAGAATTCCCTAGTATCACCATGTTGGCGTTCCATTGTAAATCATAATTGACTCTTCTTTCCGTAGATTTGTAAACATGTTTATCGACCATCTCATGAGATCCCGTTCCACGCCTGTCCGTTGCAAATTACTTGGATGCCTTGGATTACTTTGACTTTATTTATAATCAAGTGAAATCTGAACTCATTGGTTTCAGAGTTATGTCGGCAGCCAGAATTCCTCTGGGTAGTGACAACTTTTCCGAGTTTCTCCCTCCACGCTGGTTAAGTAGATTTGCATCTGGAGGTCTTGGGCTGCATCCCATGTGTGTCTGGAAGGAATACCAAAGCTTTTCTCTCAAGGTTGTTTGTCCAGAGATGCTGGATATAAATTTGAGTAGGATTCAGTTGTGCTGATAGATGAAACCTAAATTTTATGATGAGGAAACTTCTGGACCTGTGTTTGAGCTTTGTGTGTGTGTTCTCAGGATTCAGAAGCCAGGGAATGAGGCCAGTGTAATAGACTCTTAACAGTTGGGCAGATGATGTTACTTATTCAGCACTTCTGAGTTTTTCGGTCCTTGCAGACAGCCTGCTAAAGCAAGCACTCAACCAGTAAATATTACATTTACATTACATTTATATTTAGTCATTTAGCAGACGCTTTTATCCAAAGCGACTTACAATTGGGGAGTACATAAAGCGATTAATCTTGAAGAGGCAAACATAAAGAGGAAGTGCCAATAACACCAAGTCTCAGGCATTGTTCAAATAAGTGCATGCTAGCAAGGGAAGGAGAGAAAGATAAAGAGAAAGATGAAGATTTTGAAAAAAGTGAAATATTTTTTTTTTTTTTTTTAAGTAGTCAAGTAGAGTTGAAAGAGATGAGTTTTCAGTTGTTGCTTGAAGATTGACAGGGATCCAGCAGTTCGGATGGGGGTGGGAAGATCATTCCACCGGCCAGGAATGGTGAAAGAGAATGTTCTGGAGAGTGATTTTGAGCCTCTCTGTGATGGTACCACGAGGCGACGCTCACTAGCAGATCTCAGACTTCTGGAGGGGATGTAAATTCGTAATAGTGAGTGGAAGTAGGTGGGTGCTGAGCCTGTGGTTGTTCTATATGCAAGCATCAGTGTCTTGAACTGGATGCGAGCTGCAACTGGTGGCCAGTGCAAGGAGACAAAGAGAGATGTAACATGGGCTCTTTTGGGCTCGTTGAAGACCAGTCGTGCCACTGCATTCTGAATTTGTAGAGGTTTGATTGTGTTTGATGGAAGTCCAGCTAGAAGAGCATTACAGTAGTCCAGTCTAGAAATGGCAAGGGCCTGGACAAGAAGTTGCGCAGCATGCTCTGTCAGAAAGGGCCTGATCTTTCTGATGTTGTGTAGTGCAAACCTGCAAGATCGAGCAGTCTTTGCAATGTGCTCTTTGAAGGTCAGCTGGTCATCGAAGATTACACCAAGATTTCTGACCGAAGCTGATGGGGAAATTGTTGATGAACCTAACTGAATCGTGAAATCATGCTGTAGATTTGGAGTTGCAGGGAAGACAAGAAGCTCAGTCTTTGCCAGGTTGAGCTGTAGACGATGTTCTTTCATCCATGCCGAGATGTCCGCCAGGCACCCTGAGATCCGTGCAGCTACCGTTGGATCATCTGGTCGAAATGAGAGATAGAGCTGTGTGTCATCAGCATAGAAATGGTAGGAGAAGCCATGTGCCTGTATGATGGGAGCCAGCGATGTAGTGTATGTGGAGAAGAGGAGGGGTCCAAGAACCGATTCCTTTGGATACCTCCCCTCCCCAGGCCACCCTGAAAGACCGACCAGTGAGATAGGATTCAAACCAGCGAAGTGGAATCCCAGTGATGTCCAGTGATGAGAGGGTGGACAGGAGGATCTGATGATTGACAGTGTCAAAAGTGGCAGACAGATCCAGCAGAATGAGGACTGATGATTTGGAATCGGCTTTTGCAATTCGCAGGGCTTCAGTGACCGATAGTAGCGCAGTCTCAGTTGAATGGCCACTCCTGAAACCTGACTGTTTAGCGTCCAGTTTGTTGTTCTGTGAAAGAAACAATGAGACCTGGTTAAAGACAACTCGTTCGAGTGTTTTGGCAATGAATGGAAGGAGAGAGACAGGTCTGTAGTTTTCTAAAGAGAAGTGTTTAATGTAGGTTTTTTGAGCAGTGGGGTTACCCGAGCCTGCTTGAATGCAGTGGGGAAGATGCCTGTGAGGAGAGATGTGTTGATAATGTGTGTGAGTGCTGGTAAGAGTGCAGGAGAGATTGCTTGGAGAAGGTGCGAGGGGATTGGGTCTAGAGGACATGTTGTAGGATGGCTGGAGAGGAGAAGTTTTGATACTTCCGCCTCAGTGAGGGGACAGAAGGAGAAGATGGGAGTTTGAGCAGTGGATCTAGTTGGTTGGAGGTCCTGTGTGAGTGAAGGTGAAAACTGACCACCGATTGTTTTAGTTTTGTCTGTAAAAAAAGTTGCAAAGTCATCAGCTGTTATAGACGTGGTGGGAGGTGGTGAAGGGGGACAGAGGAGAGAATTAAATGTTCTAAAGAGATTACGCATATCTGGAGCATTGGTGATCTTGTTATGGAAATGTGATGATTTGGCAGTGTGGACTTCAGCGGAGAAAGATGAAAGAAACGATTGATACATACTCAGGTCCGACGGCTCGTTTGATTTTCGCCATTTTCTCTCTGCCGCTCGGAGTCTGGTCCGATGTTCACGAAGAACATCAGATAACCAGGGGTTAGAAGGGGCAGTTCGTGCTGGCCTGGAGGAGAGAGGACAAATGTCATCTAGACAAGTGGTTAAAGTAGAGCATAAAGTATCAGTAGCAGCATTCACATCCAGAGATGAGAAATGGGTAGGTGAGGGAAGAGAGGAGGATACTACAGAGGAAAGATGTGAGGGAGAAAGGGAGCGTAGGTTTCATCTAAAAGTAACCGGTAAGGGGGTTGGTGGCACCCGGGTAGCAAAGTGTAATGTGAATTTAATGAAGAAATGATCAGAGATATGTAGTGGTTGTACCAGAATGTTATCTGCAGTACAATCGCGTGTGTAAATTAAATCAAGTTGGTTGCCTGATTTGTGAGTGCTAGTAGTGGTAAGGCATTTGAGATCAAATGAAGCTAGGAGCGAATGAAAGTCTGTAGCATAAGGCTTTTCTAGATGAATGTTGAAATCGCCAAAAACTAAGAGTGGAGTTCCATCCTCCATGAAAGAGGACAGCAACCCATCCAGCTCCTCTAGGAAGGGGGCTAGAATTTGGCCAGGGGGACGGTAGATTACCACAATCTGGAGTTTTATAGGAGCCATTACAGTAATCGCATGAGATTCAAATGAGTTGTAATTGCATAGGGGCGAGTGGGTTGAGTATTTCCAATTATTTGAAGTTATTGAATATTAAATATTGAAGTTCTTATGCTCATTTCACTAGCAGGTAATTTAATTTAGTATTTTCCACTGCATGTATCTTGTTCTAAAGTGGTATACATACAAAGTTCTGTCATGAAACTCTAAATGGTGCAGGCTGATAGGTTCTAACTTTACTCAATATGCACATGGTGCAGCTGATTGGTTTCTTTTGTATCAGCTGTCAATGAGCTTGCTGCTCAACATTCAAATACTCGGCTAGTGCTTGCTGTAACAGTAGCACTACGCTTCAGAAACCCCCCACCTTCTCCAGCTCCACCTGTATAGATCTGCTATGGGGTAATTTCATGTATATGTGCAGCAGCAGTATTTCTTAAATGCTTACAACAGCATGTCGGTGGATGTATTGGCAGTAGCAAGATCTATTCCGCGAAGACCAAACACATTAACGTTGCCATGTGTGTTACCATGCTAAACTCTCCAAGAGCTGTCATGACAGAACTTATCGTTATGGTTAAGCTGACAGTATAGTCGTTCTTAACCCTTAGTGCCAAAATAAGTTACCTACCTTTAATAATTTTTTAATTCATCTGGGTCAAGTTGTTTTAGTAGTGGGTCCTATAGGCAAATATTATGTTGTCCTAGCAGAGGCCTTTATTTGAAATTCCCTGCTCAAAAGACAATTTTAGACAAACGTATGCTTGCATGATGCAGGTCTAGCTAGCTGACTTTAAAAGCTGGTGTTTTTAATAGTGTTGTGAGTCTGGAGCCTGAGGCCCAGAAGACTGAATGTCCCATGCAAGTCTTACAAGCCAAACTATCAGTATGCTGTATTCTGGCCAAGACCTGCAGCACATGTCCAGTTGTCTGATCAACATGTAATAGTGCTTTTAATGGGATGTCTATGCGTCTGATATCAAAGTAGTACCACAATAATAGATTGATGTACAACTGCTCATGTGAATATGCAAATGCTGATGCAGCTGTCTTTGTGGAAGGAAGCACTCAATAGCTATGTTAAAATCTATATACTTTTATATATGTTTTGGGATATTGCATAGAAAATACAAAATAGCGACACCAATGTGTGATAGAAATTTGCATAAAAAAACGATATGCTCACTTGAAGTGGATGAATGTTTTATATAATAAAACATTAATACATTCCTAGATCCTCATTACAAAAGCAGTGCGACTAAATATTTTGGATTTATTTCCTTGGTTTTGTTGTCTTGAACACATGGGATGGAAACTTTGTTTCTGCAGTTCTCCAATTTTTCACATAAATTAAATTAACAACTTGGATGTGAATGGAGCTATTGTAGCAGCCTGGTAAACTTTTATGGACTGATAAAAACGTATGCATCTAGACTCAAAAAAGCTGCCTTGTGGCCAACCAGACAGATTGGATCTGGTGGATTTTGCCAACTCTTGCTTTTTATGTAAAATTGTGTTGTGCAGGCTGTCAGAAACTGAAACTAATGACATGATAGCATGCTGCAGTGATGCTAACACTATTGGTTGATATGACCTGCAATATACTGTAGTCATGTAAGTTGGAGTAAAACACAAAAACAAAATGTTGTGTCGGCTTTTGACAGAGCCATTTTATCCTACTTTGTCCAGTCCTTTCTAGAAATGCCTCTCACTGTGTTCCCACCCATTTTCCTGTAGAACATTCAGCAGTCTTTGAGAATAAGAAAAGAAGAGGCAAGACAATGATGTCATAGCAAAAATCACCGAACCATCTGCGAGAGCCAGATGAAACAGCTGCCTCAATTGAGATGGACTTAACCTTTTACTCTCAGCAGAGTGCTTATTTTCCTTACGCCTTTGCTCTTCGATTCGGCACACGATATCAGCGTGTTTCCTCTGTTCGTGAGCTCTGAACAACTACACCTGTAGCACCATCTCAGAGGAGTCTTCATCCATAAGTTCTCCATTAAATATTAATCCTGTCTGGGAGCACATGCCCCTTTTATACAAGCCTGGCTGAGAGATAGGAACTAATCGCTAATTGAATCGCCCTCATTTAACAAACTTCCTCAAAGGTTCTTCGACGCTTATCTAATCCTGCTCTCCTTCAAAATGGGAAAGTACTTCTTTCTAGTCCCGCAGTAAAAAGACAAATCTTTTTCTTTTTGATCAAAACCCTGCAAGTGTTTAGACTTCAACAAATGCATGTAAATGTAACAGAAGCATTTGCAGAATTTGTAGCGTTTAGAAGAGGCTGGACTAATACTAGTGGTCAGTAAATCCACAGTTTACACTTCGAAAAGGAAACTATTTACATAAGACTCTCATTTGGTTTGAAACTGTAAAGCCATCTTTCCCTTGTTTATAATTCTCTTATGATTAATCATTTTTGTTTCAGAAAACAGTATTTTTATTCTCTTAACTTGAAGCTGAATGGTGTAGTTTTCTGTGGCACCACCCCTCAAACAAAATTGCTAATTGTTTTCACACAGGTTTTCCAAACACTCCCCATTGGCTGTACAAACATTAGCCTCACCCAAAGCTCACACTATTGGTTGAACTGTTGCTAGCCTGGGCAAGTCAGAATTCTCACACAAACAGCAATGTTGTGCCACTGTTTACACTTTTCTGGGGAGTCAACCTAAAATGAAAACTTTCAGTTGTTTCTGTATATTAAGTAGGCAGTTTAACATCCAAGCATTGTACAAGGTAGTACACAAAATAAGTCATGTAAATCAATAATCTTCCCTTGTAATGTGAACAGGAATAAAAGTTGTGATTTACATTCAATAGTGGTTATTTTAGCTGGAAACTGCGGTCAGCTGTATGTTTAGGTAGGCTATGCGTTTGGGTTTTTGCAAAAAAAAAAAATCTAAATCCTGCTTTCTCTTTACCATTTCTCTTGCTTGAGGAGGGCCGGAAAGTGATAGTTCACCACTGTTATTACCTCACGTCTTGGTGAGGAATGATGCTTCCCACAACTTACATATGTCTGAGCAGCTGGCTTGCTTGGCCTGTGTAGAGGTTCTTAAGGCTTTTTTATAGTTTGCCATATAAAGACGGAATGATGGATGAATGGATGACCTTTGTTTTTGCTCTTTTATGATCTGAATGAAGGGCCCTGACTGGTGATCTTACATCAGCTGTCCATGGTTTGTCTGTATGCCTTGCTGTGAGACTGATTATCCTGTGCAGTAAAATGTAATTCCCTGTTGCGAAGTGGAATATCAAAAGTTTAAAGGCAAATCCTGGGAGACTGTGATTACGTATCTGCTTATTTGTTCTGTGTAACAGCTCACATAAATCTAAACTACTGTGGTGGCTCGTTAGCTCGCTCTATCCAAAACACATATGGGAATAATGTACAGATGCTGGTCATTATTGGAAAAATAAATGTGACAGGGTGATCTGGATCCCAATAAGATGCAGTGAAATAAATGCATGGATATTAAATATTGATTTGAGTTAATATTTTATAACGTGAGTCGAGAATATGGAGTCATACAAGTGACATGAAACTAGCACAGCTATGTTAGAAATCGGTTGTCATGGGCAGGCAGATATATAGTTTAGCAGTCATTATACAAAAATAACTGACTACATAATACTTTGATTGACCAATCAGAATCGAGTGTTCCATGGAGCTGTATAATAAGTATAAGCTGTACAATAATTATAATAAGGTTGTGGAAAATCTGAGTTTAAAAAAGTATTTTTCAAGTAAAAAAAATTAAATCATAAAAATCATAAACTGCATGTTGAAAATGTTTTAATTTTTATGGAATTTCTATGGCTTTTTACTGGCTTGATCCCTAGTTAGCACTATTTTCTGATTTTGCTTTATTGATCAAATTATTATTATAAGTGCTATATACAAAGTTATCGAATCTTATACAAAGAACTTGATACAAAGTGAATACTTTCCAGATAATATTTCACTCATTTATTTTGGCTTTAGTATACTGACAAATAAATAACCTTAAAATTAAATTTTGAAAACAAGTTGTCTTTATAATATCATGCATTTAAAAGTGTATTATTATAATATCATGCCTTTAAAAGTCAAACCCTCTGACTTAACAAACTGGAAAATAGAGTCAGCTTTTTCTTCAAAGCATAGTCTTCTGAGAGTCATAGAATCAGCCATGCACCGATCACATCCCCACAGGTATTAATGCATGGGGAAGCCTGTACTATTTTCCTCAGATTAGCCCACAAGCACCCCATTGCCATGGGAACCACTGAGGCAATCAACAGCAGATCACCTACAAATGGCACCAAGTCTGAAAGAGAGGCAGCGGATAATTCACTGATGCCAGACCAGAGGCTGATATCACAGCAGTCCAAGACAGATTTGACAAAAAACATTGGCGCATAACTCGTCCTGCACCGTTTGTGCTACAGACATTAATGATGCCTCAAAACATGCGTCTTGCTGAGTTAGAGGTATGCTATAACGTTTATGGTATTGGACAGGAATTTAGCCTGCCAATTGATGGAATTGCAGAGAAATCCTATAGATTTATTTTAAAGGAGTGACCCAAACCATGTCTACGGACTAGTGTATCATAACTGGATGGGCCTATTTGAAGCTGTGCAAGTGCACAGTGCAACCACCTAGCAAGCCAATCAGTACACACTAACATCATGGGTTGCCAGGTCTACAAAAAAAACAGCCCAATTTGTAATCAATACTAACCCAATCACATTCTGGGGAAAATGGCTATTAAAATCGCTCCAAATTACCATTCCAGGGGGGCTCCAAACCTCCTTCCAGGGGGTTCCACTTTGGTCAAAATTGCATTCCTGGAGGGTGGGGAATTTCACTTCAACATGCAGAGTAAAAAACAACCTGTGGCAGCAGTATAAAAGTAGCCCAGTTCGTGGGACCTCCGCAGACTTGGCAACACCGTCAGCTAACAATACTCACGTTCTTCATTAAATGTCAAATCTACCATTCAAATGTTTGGGGTTAGTACGATTATGTAATATAATGTTTTCTAATTTAATATCTTTTAAAAAGCTGAATTTTCAGGATCCATTACCCCAGTCTTCAATATCACATGATCCTTAAGAAATCATTCTAATATGATACTTTGGTGCTCAATAAATATTTCTTCAAAGTTGTTAAAAGATTATAATCTTGAGACCACAAACCTTTGAATGATATGTATTATTATACTATATCATATAATATTATATTGTATTATATATTATATATATATATATTATATTGGTAATTTAAATACCTACATAACATTTGCCTGCAAAAAGTTATTGAAATCATTCTTTGTCTCTAAGGAAACACTGTGTGAAAAAGAGTCAGTTATTCCATAATTTCTGAGGGTTTATGGTACATCATATAATCCCTTAGAGTGTCCCTACTTTCATCTTATAATTACAGATTAATCAGCCATGTGCTCTTTTCATCCCAGCTGGACACGAGTGTGTGTGTGTGTGTGTGTGTGTGTGTGTGTGAGAGAGAGAGAGAGAGAGAGAGAGAGAGAGAGACTGGATAAGTGTTGAGTAGTTAATTATGTTTGGTCTTTATAAGTCTTTGGGTATTAAACTTGGCTAATCTTAATAAAAATGGATGAAATCCCTCTAACTGCTAACAGTCAGGACCTTTTTTCACGCTTTAATGTCATCTCATTTTTTTCTTTTTTCCTAATTTATCTGTGCTAACCATATGCTAATGACGCCTTATCCTTTTCCGCTTTATAATCAGCTGTTAGCACGAATGTACAAAATTGCGCAGCACGGATTGGTCTTAATTCAACAGATGAATTTTTGATGTCTGCATCGAGGGCAATTTCACTGGAAAAGGTTTACTGGCTGCTAGGAAGGATATGATTTTCCATAAGGCCTATTTGGCTGTGGTTATATGATTACTCGTTTTCATGCGACTGGAATGTGTCTGAGCCATAAATATGTTTGCAGGACAGCTGAATGAACTAGGTGAAACTTGACATGCCGGAATAGATTAATGCATCTGGCCAGCTATCAGATGCTGAAGCGAAGGATCCCACATTCTCTTTAAAGTAACATCTTTATTATCTTCGTGACCTCCTGTCTCTCTTTCTGTGCCAGATCCTCTGATATGTTCTGATAAGTGAGTCTAGCTAGACGAAGTGGAAAAAATAAATTTTGGTTTATTTATACAGTGATAAAACTTCTTTTCTGGAAATATGAGTTATGGACAGACCAAGAAAACATAGGGACGCTTGATATTTCTGTACCATATTGGTTCATATTCAAATGCATTTTTTGGTCTAATTATTATTATTTTTAATTTAGTCTAATTATTGTAAGCTCATGCTCATTTATTTAGACAAAATAGTAAAAACTTTTAAGATTGATGGAATTGTAATAGAATGAAAAAATTTAATACATTTATATAATTGAATTATTTGAATGTATTAATATATAACTTTATTATAGTACACAACTTTAAAACCATTATTTTTTTATACACACACACACACACACACACACACACACACACACACACACACACACACACACACACACACACACACAGATATATATATATATATATATATATATAGTCAGAGCTATCAATTTAAAAATAGGTTTTATGGTTATGACATATGAGCAGACAAAATATAGACACATTTTCTGTCTTAACTCTAAAAGCACTTCAAATTTTCAGGTAGAGTTTTATAATGTGTTGTGATTTGACTCTGACAGGAGGATGCTGGGAAAAGTGTCAGTAAAAGGCAGAACATCTTTCCCACACCTCTCCCCTGTCCACCACATTCTTTTACACACGCTGCACTTGTCATTTTTCACACTGAGAGCTTTTCCTGGCAGCTGCTGCATGCGCTGAGTGGAAATGCATCTTTACCTCTCCTCCTTCCTGTCTGTTATTCCTCTTCTTCAGTGGTTTGAAATGGATGGAAGCAAATGGTTTAGAGATTCATGAAGGAGCAGATCATTAGGCGTAAACAGATGCTTTAAAGAGAAAAAAAGCGTTTGTTTTGTTATGTAGAAAATAGATGCATTAATGCATTCACAAAAACCGTCCACACATTTATTTATTAACCATTCAAAGCTCAGTGGGAAATTTGCTTATGGGTCTGGGGGAGTTCCCAGGTTTTCCGATATTTCAGTCTTAAGGTCACGCAATATTCCGAATGTGGTTTGAATGGAAGGAAAAGGGAAAGCCTCCGGAAAATGTCGACAATGGAAGTAGCAACGGGACACACAGCGAGTCCACCCCGTTCCCTGCCTGTTCCTCGGATGTTTTCCTGCATTCCACCAATAGACCCCACTCCTCAAATGGAAGTTTACGTCCCGTCTTCCTCTCCCAAACCCAGAATTCAGCTGGGCCTTTTAGCTCAGCAGTGGACAAACAACAATTTGGCACATTTTCCAATAACAACCAATGTGACCTTGTCACAGTGCATAAAGCACTCATGTAGTACAGTAATGAAATGTCTTTGAAATGATTGATAGAAGCAGGGTTGTTTTTTATAAACTTATTGTGGGATATTTTGTAGTGTTGCATATCAGAGAATGGTGATTGGTGACACTTTGTGTGTTTGATTGTAAGCGTGTATGTTTTGACTACAGACTTTAGACTCTAACTGTTCTTCTTAGCAGGACTGAGCACTAAGTGACATCAGGCGTATGGCATTCTTTACACACACCCAGTGGATCACAGAATGTTGGGAGCTCACACCCCATGAACACAGACACACATATCCAAAAACAAGCTCTGAATAAGTATTTCATGATAATTCATTCAGATATACACTTCCATTCAAAGGTTGTTGTTGTTGTTTTTTAAATAAATTAATAATTTTTATTCAGCAAGGATGCATTCAAATGTTTAGTTCAGTCATGAAACTCTAGATGGCGCAGGATGATGGGTATTAATGTAACGGATGATATTCACTGCGTTAAACGACTTGGCACAAGCTGATTGGTTCATGTTGCATATGCAGAAAATGAGCTTGCTGCTTTACATTTAAATGGCTGGTTAGCATCCCCTTGAGCATTTTGCATTTTTATGCTATTTGTGCAGCAGCAGTATACCTTATATACTCACAGCACTGTATCGTCGTATGCATTGACAGTAGCAAGTTCCTGTACTTGCTTGCAGCAGCAGCAGCAGTAATCTACAACTACAGCATAACCAACAGCAACAGCAATACAGCAACAGCAGCGTAGCAGATCTATTCCACCAAGACCAATACATTAACACTGTCATAACCATTACCATGCAAAAATCTTCCAAGAGTTGTCATGATTGAACTGATCAAAAGTGACTGTAAAATACTATAAAATGTGACAAAATATTTTTGTTTCAATGACTGTTTCCATAAAAATGACAAGCATCACAACTATTTTCAACATTGATGATTTTTCAACACAGAAATGTTTCTTGAGCAAAAAAAAATCAGCATTAGAATGATTTGATTTCTGAAGCAATATGTAGCATATAGACTAATGGCTGCTGAAACTTCAGCTTTGCCATCACAGGAATAAATTGTATGTTAATATATTTTCAAATAGAAAGAGTTATTTTAAATAGTTAAATATTGTATAATATTACTGCTTTTTATTATTTATTTTGATTTTGACCAAATCCATAAACACATAAATTATACTGACCCAAGATTTCTAAACAGTATGGTGTACAAAAAATCCAGTTGGTAGATCTAGTTCACAACACTGTTCTTGTGAATGATTCATACATGAGTCAAACTGATTCTCGAGTTCAACTGCGGAGGATTATCAGTGCTGAAAAACTTCATTTTTGGTCTGTTTGTATGAAAATATTGCTAATTGTATACACTACTTTAAATTGTATTTTAATTTTCAATCTGTGTAATTTTTTTAAGCTGAACTGCAATCACCATTCAGAACATCTAGTATTTTGAATTGATCAGATCTTTCTGCAAAGCTTTTGTTTGATGTCATAAACAAAACCTTGCTTTGTAATGTAGTAAATGTGTGTTTTGTAACTCCTAATCTTGTGATGATGTTGACATTTGTATAAATCAGATTTGTATCACATGGGTATTAAGCGATGATGTGCATCTGCTTTAGTGCTCTCTGCCTGTGACTTTCCGGACACTTAATCCTGATTGTGAAAAACTGGATCAGGGCTAAAGAGGACAGGAATCTGGATTGGGGACAGTGATCTTGAGCCCATAGAGCTTGGTCATTCTTTCACACTAATTTGACTTCAATCGTGGAAACTTAGACTGCCCTCTGTTGCTTTTGTGTCACAGAAACAGTGTCTTAGCCCTGTGCTCTTATATATGAGTGTGTGTCCCTGGGGTCCTGCTGCATTACAGCACTGACATGCCTCAGTGCTGATGACATCGTCCAACTGGGAGGCGGCCTAGCAGGGATGATGTCATAGACAGCGAATCAGATCATTTGCTGCAACCTTCATCCATTAGAGAAATTACAGGCTTCAATCTCACCGTTCTCCTGTTCTTTCCCATCCATCCTTCTTGCTATCGCATCTTTTTAACCTCATTGCTTTCTCCATTTTGTGTCATTCACTTCCTTTTTCTGTAATGTGATGTGTTGTACCCTAAACCAGTTTTTCCCAATCTGCTCTACCTCTGGCTGAACGTAACTCTAATTCTGCAATGATCATTTTACTTTTTCTCTCTCTCTGATTAATGCTGTGAAATATATGCAGTTTTTTTTAAACTGCTCATCCATTGTATTTCGATAGTTAGTGGATGTCAGTGCATTGTGTGCAAAGCTTGGAGAAATTCTGTTGTGACAGATAAAGAAATCACTTTGCCAGATGTGTGTGCATGTTGTAAACCAGACACTAGAGGGCGGCAGAACTGTACCAATATAATTAACATTAATGAAGATGGACAGCGGCCCCCACAGTATTTGAGCACTTATGGGATGGATATTTTGAATTTTGGTAGCCAAACAGATTATTTCCCAATGTTGTAAGGACAAAAATATATAATATAAATTAATATACAATGGAATGGAAACTGGCAGGTTTCTAGCATTCTTTAAAACATATTCTTTAGTGTTCCAAAAGAAAGTCATAAAGGTTTGGCACTTGATGTTTTTTGATGACAGGATCTTCTTTTTAGTCCTTTAGGGCACACTTTGAGGGGAAAACTGCATTATATAGCAAAATATCAAACCAAGTGACAAATTTCCCAGCAAAATAGTAGGCTACACTTTCTCATCGAAAGGTTTGTCAAATTATAAGGCAATATATTAACTGTGACATGCATTAATTTGTATTTATTTAAATGCTTGAGAAACTATGCAAACAAGCTAGTGTTTCCTTGGTCAAATAAAGCCATGTTTACTTTCTTCATATTGACTCAGTCATTTGTTATGACTGTTAAAAGCTGGTATGTTCTCTATTAGAGTGTGAGTGTGTGTGTGTGTGTGTGTTCGTGGTTATAATGGTTATACACAGACTAATGGTTATACAGTCGGACTCGTAATCGAAAGGTTGTGAGTTTGATTCTCGGTCCGGCAGGAATTGTAGGTGGGGAATGTACAACGCTCTCTCTCCACCCTCAATACCAGGTCGAGATGCCCTTGAGCAAGGCACAGAATCCCCAACTGCACCGCGACATAAATGGCTGCCCACTGCTCCGGGTGTGTGCTCATGGTGTGTGTGTGTGTTCACTGCTGTGTGTGTGCACTTTGGATGGGTTAAATGCAGAGCACAAATTCCGAGTATGGGTCACCATACTTGGCCGTATGTCTCATCACTTTCACTATTAGTGTTTCTAACCGCTGTCTTGGACGATATCAGTGTGTTGGGGTCTAGTGCTGTTCTGTGAGGGAAGCTGTTTCTGTAGGCTGCAGTAATTAAAGCTGGAAAGACTTGTATACACAGTGAGGAACTGAAATTGAGACTTTGAGATGTTTTCACTTGGCCAGATGTTGATGTCATATTCAAATCTTTATTTGTGATTTATGAGATGAATAACGTATGTATTTGTGGGGTTTTAATGTCTCTGCACTATATAGTCTGCCCCCTCATGGTTTACCCCTGCCTTATTGTGTCATGGTGCAATAGCTGTCAGATTCTACAGTCTTGTACCCATTTTGCTTTTTTCTTTCTGTTTATCTGGGAAAGAGCACACATTTTAGAGGTCACTTTAGAGCCAGGGGTGTGATGAAGGTGTGACAGCGGGCACAGTGCCATGGGCCAGTTCAGTCATCATTTACTCACCCCGGGATTTATGACCTGCATGGCTTTCTATCTTCTGTGGATCACAAAAGTAGATGCTCTGAAGAATGTTTTACATACAAATAAATTATATAGGGACCAAGGGTTGTAAAGCTCCAGAAAGGATGAAAAATATCCAAAATGTTCAAACAGCTAAATACTATAAATAAATAACCTTTACTTCTGAAATATCAATGCCTTTATTATTATTATTGTAACACTTTTACAATAACAGTACATGAATAATCTTGCACTAATACTTAAATTAAATATTAGTTAAGGCATGTACTAATTAAGATCTAACCTTAGCTACGACATGAGTGAAATTAATTAATGTGTGAATAACCTTGGCAACATGTTTGTTGGTTAATGTATTAAATAAAACTTTGGTGTCAGTTTTTACACAATAATTAATATGACTCTTAGTTAAGGTTAGTTCTTGATTAGTACATTCCTTAACTCATCATTAGCTTGTATTAAAGTAATATTTATTAATAAGTATGTGGCGTTATTGTAAATTGTTACCACAAATGGTTTACCTCAAGTCATTCTATAGTGAAAGTGTATAGTCTATAGTGCATTAAGCAACTTCTGAAACCCCCAGAATTTACCTAAACATCAAGAAGTGACCATGCGGGTTAGTGCCAGTTTAATTTTAATGGGACAGAGACAGAATGAAGGGAGTGAGATGTGCAGTGCTGTCGTCTGAATGAGAGCACTGACATTTGAAGGTGCTTATCTCGTTTTAGAACAGAGAATGGATTCTAATTTTAATAAAGCCATTTCAGCAGTGTTATATTAAAACATAAATTCTAATTTGGCAAAGCCCATGAACATTATGAAGAATCTGGACTGAGATAAGAACGGTGTGTGTGTGTGTGTGTGTGTGTGTGTGTGTGTGTGTGTGTGTGTGTGTGTGTGTGTGTGTGTGTGTGTGTGTGTGTGTGTGTGTGTGTGTGTGTGTGTGTGTGTTTGTGTGTTCATCAGACTGTATTCAGTACCTTATTGTCTATATCTCTGGTCAGACAGACAGCTGAATTCCTGCCAAGACAGACTCCTGTTAAATGACTTTGGATACTTGCTGTACTTTACAATATAACCATGGTGTAGCACTTCCCGCTTTATCTTGAAAATGTGTTACACACACACACACACACACACACACACACCTTTGGATGTCTCTTCTCCAGCTGTGTGCGGAATGATCCATGAGTTCATTCTGCCAAATATAATCAAGATGCAATTCTCACAGATAGGGCTGGTGTGTGTGTATGGGTGTGTGTGTGTGTGTGTGAGCAGCTGTTCACAGGCGGCTCCCTCGTCTCCTCTCTTCAGGGTGCCGCAAGCCCCTCTGTTGGCAGGGCGACCGTTGACACAGAGACAAACACACAGCCGAGAGCTTTTTATTCACTTTATTAAGGGGAAGGGTCAGTCGTGGCCAACTGTGCGGTAACTCACATATTCAAACTATCTTGTAATATGCAAAGAAAACCTTAAAATGACACAGTACAACAAATATAAATTATAATTTTGAACAAAATCTATTATTGTTTTTTTTCCACCTGTTCACAAAATATTTACTTGTCACACAATTTTGGAAACTTGACACTCAAGCACAAGAACCACACACTAAATCTGCAAAACCATACACTAATTCTCAGTGACTCATAACTTTATTTCATAAAACACTTTTTGCAAAACACAACTCACAGTTCTTTATATAACATGCAAAAATCTAACAGGAAGTATCTTAATTTCCTTTTTCAAACACACTAATTCATCAGTGCCTCACACTAACTCCTCGCATGTGCAAACACTCATTGCTTTACTAAACACCAACAATCATGGTTTTAGAATAGGCCAATAAATACACATCGACACAAATACACATGGTCATTCACAACCACAAATGCTTACATAAAAAAATCAACTTTGGTTTCAATCTTGCTTTCATGTTTGCTGTGAATTGAAACATCTCTCTGCCAGTTACTTTCAATCTTGTACAGAAATGTACATTGTAGCTCATGAAATAAGAGCTTTAGGTTTTGAATAACTGTGTGTATATGATATAGCCAAAAATATAATGGTAAAGGTGTTTGCAACGTGAGATGTGAGGCATTTTTCATTGTGTGTGTGCAATTTTTGGATTTGTGTTTAAAGTTTTGAAAATGTGTGTAAGCTGTCTAAAAAACTGTAAGAATACACTTTTCCCACTTCTCATCAAGAAAAAGAATTGGTGCAATTCACTTTATGATAGAGTTCCCTCTTGTGGTCGCTTCCAAAACAACCATGCAGATAGATAGATAAATAGATAGATGGATGGATGGATGGATGGATGGATGGATGGATGGATGGATGGATGGACGGACGGACAGACAGACAGATAGACAGATAGACAGATAGATAGATATTCTATTCCTTGTACACTTTCTAGAGTGTACAAGGTCAGGATGTTTGGCCTTATACAAATAAAAACATTACAGTACAGTGGATGAATAAGACTATAATCTGATAATGAAAGGCAAGCGTTGAGCAGAATGAACTCTGACACTGTTATCCGTGTCTGCTCTTCTGCTTGCAGATGAAAAGATCACATTCACTGTAAACAGATACTGGAGGCCGAAAGCTGAACTCTTCCTGTGAGAGAGGCAAAAATGTTACCAGGCTGCATTGTGGCACCATTACAGCATCACAAAGTCCTGTATTCGCAGTAGAAAGCTCTTTTTAAATAAATCAATCACTCACCTGCACATATGCGGGAACTAGTAACACACTTTCTATAATCCACACCTGTTTTACAGACGCCTGTAAATGTGTGTGTATGCGTAAAGGTCTGGAGGTTGTAAACTTTAAGACAAAAAAACAGCTGCTCTCTTTTACTCCAGCAAAATCTGTAGTCTTTAGTGGTCAACTGATATTTACATTTACCAGACACTTTTATCCAAAGCGACTTACAGTACATTCAGGTTATATATTTTTTATCAGTATGTGTGTTCACTGAGAACTGAACCTACAACCTTTGCGCTGCTAACGCAATGCTCTACCACTGAGCCACAGGAACAGTTAAACACTGTGCTTGTGAATATACGTTGTCTGAAATATGTGTTTGTTTTCTGTTGAGAAACCCATGTTTTCCTCTGGGAATTTGTCAGTGTCTTCTGCCTTGGGCTTTCTGTTGGCTGAGGGAATAAGATCATCTATGGGAACTTGTTGGAACAGAGCCAGTCAGATTTAATCTGGATTATAAATTGATGAAGGAGATAAAACAGTCTGCCTGAAGGCCCCTTCTATTTTTTGTAGAACCCCTTAAGGGTTTATCAGTCTTATTGGCTGAATGTGCCACCCAGCATTGTGATCAGGGGAAAAGGCGCGTATAGTGTCACACCCGTATCATGTTCTTATATGTTTTTATGCTTTCATAATCCAATTGAAGTTAATTATTCAAGTAAAAGATGATGATGAAGATGAGGGGTTCTTGCCACCCAAACCCTGAAGCTCAACCTTAAAAGTGACAGTGATTGACAGTTGTAATCCATCACCCAGAATGCCTCAAGGTTTGGAGGATCTTTAAATGGGCTCATTAGAGGTGTAGATAAAGTAAACAATCTGTAGAGTGAGTGGTGAGTGAGTGAGTGAGTGAGTGAGTGAGTGAGTGAGTGAGTGAGTGAGTGAGTGAGTGAGTGAGTGAGTGAGTGTTGAATTTACACCACCAAATTGAACTGCAAAGATGATGATTGTTTCCAAACATGTTTCCTGAATGCTCCCAAAAAAACTTGACAACTTTACAAGTCAATATGAGCTTGGTTTGAGCTTATTAAACATACTTTTTGAACAAAATGAATAGTAGGATGATCATATGTAGGAGAATACAGTTTTTTGAGGTTAAATGAGACTATCATCCTTTAGTCCGTCACTGTCTGCAGTAACACAATATCCCCAGCTGCACAAAAGAGCTCTGTCCAACTAGAAAGAGAGAGATGATAATTTGTTTTTAGAGAGAGTGATGGAAGTTTATGAGTGGTAGCACACAGATACACATTCCTCCATAAATCCATTTCTTTACTAAAGACACATGCCCTGTTCAGTTTACAGCTCCGTGTCTGGCCATTGTGTCCTGTGACCAGGAATTGCTAGTTAAAGGAGGTGAAGAAGAATGGAATGGAAATAAAAAGTGTTTTTACGGGGGAAAGAGTGAGGGATGTGGTTATACTTCCTCAGCATTTTTCAGTGTGATATTTTTTTTATCTGAAAAGGAAGATTGTGTGCTTTGGTAGATGGGAATTGTGCTGTTTAGGCTTGTGGTTTGGGGGAATATAAGCAATGGGGAATATGTGTGATGAGGAAGATGTTAATCAACATCTTGCAGAAGGTCACTGGTGCTTTGGTAGGTATGAGAGGTGCTGATGATGATCATGATTGACTGTACTGTTGGTATTGTGTTTAATCATGGAACATTTGGCCATTTAGATATTTGGGCTTGTAATAACTGGATGGCTTTGACTGGATGGAGTTTATAGGTTTGCTTTGGTTTTTGAAATGACCAAAAGATGACTAAAAGAGTTTGTTTACGTCCTCAGTGACTCCATGGCATGTTTGTAATGCACTGTAATTTCATTCTATGACATAATGTCTTTAAAATAAATTTGTATGATTAAAAAAAATAGCAATTAGACAAATAGTATGCTTAAGTCTAAATGCATTGTGGCGTATACATTTTCTTCTGACACTAAGATTTCTGACTCTAACGCTTCTTACAGCTTTCAAGCTAGAACAACCAAACTTGGCACAAACCTTTGGGTTTGCCTGACTCATGTTGCTGTATCTTTTCTAACTGATCCAACTCATGAAATTCCAGTAGCGGACTTCCAAATAGGCCAATATTCCCATAGACTTGCATTGACAAATGGGACTCCAAGTGCCAAACATTTTTCATGCAAACTCCAAATTACACCTATCAAGATGTTAGTGTGTTAAAATGTAATATAGCAATACTTTGCTAGCAACATGCTAACAGAGCCTATCAATATTCTAAAACATGCTAGCAATGTGGTAAAATGCATTTAAAACAAAAAACTAGGATTTTCTCAAGCCATATAACCTGGAGAAACTTCTCCCAGTCTTTTTAAATACACATGCAATCTGAGCATATAATGAAGGCTAACATTTTTAGAGTTATCTTTGCAATGGATATTTTATAAATATTGGTTTTCAGTATTTTGTTGGGTGAAAAATGTATGTAAAATACACAGAACTTCAACCTCTTGAACAAACTGTACTTCTGTTTCTCATAGGCATGTCAAATAAAACATGGCATCTATACCCTGACATGAGGAATAGTGTTTAGTTAACAAAAACAACAATATAAGACTTACAAGAGCGTACAAGAGGTTCTTTCCTTTCCATGTGTTATGTATTAGTTTTCATCTGTCTGTCTGAGCTGACTGAACTATTATGAATTGCACGCTGCATGCAATCCACACACAGACTTAAATAGTCTTATGACTCTTTGATGTAATGACAGACTTGAATAGGATTATAGAAGATATTTGAAACATTTTAAAATACCATTCATTGAATAAACTACTTGTCTTGAAACTGCGGAGCAGCCGCCCACTTTCAGCTGTTGAAGGATTACAGTTCTCTCAAAATCACTTCACATTAGACACACTGTATCAGGAAAAAAAGGTTTGACCAAACAGGAGTATTTGACTTCCATTGGCAGCAACAGGAAGTGCTTACCACAAATAGGGTGCATAATTACAACTCATTGTGTTTTTAAAGTAAATCCAGTAATTCTTTACACAAAGACTTATAAGAAATGTCATACTGTTGTATATAATACAGTTATTATAGCATTAAATTAACCTAGTTTAAAACATGGGAGAATTCTATTGACTGTAACTATTCTACACTGTTACCAAAGTTATAAAAGGTTAAAAATATTTTATCAATTAAATTGTACTATAACTACTAACCAAAAATATCAGATTTGTTAATATATTTTATTTAATTGTTTATTTAATGTCTACAGACCTTAGTCAGTTTAGTGTCATATTACATTTTTTTGACAGTGATGAAAATGATGCTGTGTGGGATTAAAGTATGGTACATTCAGTGGATTGTACTGTTATACTGCTTTACTGGAGAAAAAAACTTCAGTAGACAAAATCTCTATAAACCAGTTTTAAAAAACCTAATGCACTATTTCAAATGCATAAAACATCATATACCATTTAGTTTAACTTCCTAACACTATTTTCTAATGGGTTAACCTCTTCCTTTCACTGGCCTTTTGTTGGAAAATAACTAAATATATTTTATACCTAATATTTTATACCTCATTTGTGGAGTGCTGATACATGAAGCAAAAAGAAAGACCTTAAAAGAGCTTAACATAGATTGAGAAAATTGTGAAAAAAAATGTGAAGGAGAGAAGGAGAGAGGAAGTGTGGATCTAGCACCTGTTGGCGAGGGCCCCTCGCTAAGCTTTACGTGGGAACGTTAACGTCACCGTCACCTTTTTAGGTCTGGGAATGAGGACACACACACACTCACAGACTCCCGCACACTCAGCGTGCAGCAGGGTGTTTTCAATTGACAACTTTCTACAGTTGAACCACAAGAGTTGAGAGTTATCCAGACTCCATTAAAGTAAACTGCTAAAGCGTCTTTCATTCATGTGAGAGGCTGTGGAATCTGGCCAACAGCTGCTCTCTGCAGACAGACTCTTAAATCCAGCGTCTAGGGTCATTGTATTGGAGAGCATGGCAGAACTTGGGGAAGAGAATAAGACAGGCCTGCATGTTGAAGGTAAGGGCTCAGTGACACTGATGTAGACGTGATAAAGCAAGGTTCCAATGACAGCGTTGAATGTTTGCTGAATGAATGGATTTCTTGATTTTCTTGTTGACTTACTTTGAGACTGTGTGTACAAGTGTGTATATGTGTATGGCTTAGCAGTTATTAATAGACAGTTGATAGATTGCTGTCCTGTGACACTAAGCGTACAGGGGAGGAGGATGGGTTTCAGGATTTCTCAACCTTACACTCTTACAATTTGGGAGATTTATTGACCTTTTAATGAGCATTTATGGTAAACAACAGAGCACTGCGCAAAAGTGAATGTTAGCCTACTATTTTTCACCTCATATATGAAGTAAACAATGAATCCCATTTGGGCCGTATCTCAACTTGTTATTGAGGAAAATATGCCCATATTAGGTACAAAAATCTGTGTGCCAGCTTCATATCGGAGGGCAATACATCAGAGAGGCAGGTCATTCCCAACTGTAGTTTTGCTGACAGAGTATTTTCTCCTTAGCACTTTTGCGATTCTTTTAGCTCTCATGACACTAACTAAAAATGACTGAATGTTTTTGTCTTACTTTAGCATTCAATTTTATTCACTTCTAAGAAAGTGCATGTAATGATGTTTTGATGTGCTTGTCTTGTGGGTGTGCATGTCACATTTGATAAAAGTAAACATTCAGCGCTAACGCTCTGCTAGCTTTGTTAGGACATGTTTGCTTCTTTCGGCTTTTGGAAACTTTAGCTTGAGGATGATCAACCTGACATCTTTATTTAATAGATTTTGTCCCGACAGCTCCATCTGAGAATCATCTGTTGGAACATCTGAAGCAGAAGTACCCTCACCATGCCTCCGCCATCATGGGCCATCAGGAGAGACTCCGAGAACAGGTGAAGACCACTCACTGTCAATACCAATGTCGGCTCCAGAAGTCCAGAATCTGTCCACTAATGTATTTGATCTAGGGATATGCAGCAGATTTGGGGAAATATTGTATTTAGCATCAAAGCTGAATGACAACCCTGAGCTTAATCTCTTTATAATAGTGGAGTATCACACATATCATATTACAGCCACTTATGCAATATTTCCTTCAGAAACTTATAAAAGCTTATAAAAACGCCCACTCTAACATACATTTATAATCAAGAAAAGATGTGATTGTTGCCAGTCAAATGACATTTCTGCTTTTTTCTTCAATATATATGAATTTATCATAAGATAGATAGATAGATAGATAGATAGATAGATAGATAGATAGATAGATAGATAGATAGATAGATAGATAGATAGATAGATAGATAGATAGATAGATAGATAGATAGATAGATAGATAGATAGTGCTGTCAAACGATTAATCGCATCCAAAATAAGTGTTTGTTTGCATAATATATGTGATTTTGTGTATATTTGTTATGTATTTATAAATACACACACTTACAGTATATATTTTGAAAATGTTTACATGTATGTATATGTGTATATTTATATTCATATACATTTAAATATAAATAAATATATTTAATATATACAAATATTTGTATGCATGTGTGTGTATTTATATATACATATTAAATATACACAGTGCACATACATATGTAAACAAAAACGTTTATTTTGGATGCGATTAATCGATATTAATCGTTTGGCAGCACTAATATAGTTGTTAATGTCAGATTTTATAGGGTCTTTGCTAAATGAAAAAAAAAACATTCTGGGACCTGGCATGGATCAAATCCATATATCAGAGTTCTTTTTTGGTATGTGTATGCATGTGTTTTTGTATTCACTGCCATTTCTTTGTCTCACTGATGGTCATAAAATTAAATATAGCTTAAAAGTCACATGGCTGAAACATATGAATAGCAAAATATGCAAACTATAAAAATGCAATACAAATAGGTGACCCTGGACCACAAAACCAGTCTTAAGTCGCTGGGGTATATTTGTAGCAATAGCCAAAAATACATTGTATGGGTCAAAATTATAGATGTTTTTTTATGTCAAAAATCATTAGGATATTAAGTAAAGATCATGTTCCATAAAAATATTTTTTAAATTTCCTACTGTAAATATATCAAACCTTAATTTTTGATTAATGATATGCATTGCTAAGAACCTAATTTGGACAACTTTAAAGGCAATTTTCTCAATATTTCGATTTTTTTTTGCCTTTGCACCCTCAGATTCCAGATTCTCAAATAGTTGTATCTCGGCCAAATATTGTCCTATCCTAACAAACCATACATCAATGGAAAGCTTTCACGATATATAAATCTCAATTTCGAAAATGTTACACTTATGACTGTTTTTGTGGTCCAAGGTCACATATACCATGTTGCAATACCGGGAAAAGCAGTAAAAATGTTTATATGACCATTAACCAGTGGCTGAAGTTTTTAAGGAGCCTGCAGCAGTTTTTATAGTCTGCAGGTAATAGCTGGAAGAAACATTAAAACAGTGTTATGTATCTGGCATTATATGGTTGCAATGATTACACACTGAACCATACAAAATTATAGTAAGAGCCACTAAAACACTCATTGTTGTAACAGTGTCTTGTGTGTATGTGTTATCTATTGATCTTGATCTGTGGGTCAGCCAAAAGTTGTCCACAGGTTTTCTTTGTTCCGGATCTTAAGGACTGAGTTATCTGGTGGCTGTAAATATTAGATAGAGGGCATACAGTGAAGAAAAGAAGTAGTGAAAATAATCTTTTATCTGGTCTGCTTTCTTGAAAAAACGTCAGTGAACAATGAGCAGTTTCTGCAGAGAATGATGCATCTTGCAATATGAAACTGTATTCAGTGTGTGAATGTGAGGCATGATGTCCTTACGCTGCACATTCTTCAGTTATATGACCACATGGATCGCCTCTCGGCTGACTCATAATATTAGCTCCATTCATTATATGCTAAATTATTTTTATATTAAAAAACTGGATAGTTTTATTTCTCACTGCTACCCCATAACCAGCCAACCTCTAGAGCCGCAAAGTACTTAAAAAGGTTGTAAACAGAATGACCTGTCAGTCCGAACAGGTGGAGATTTGTTTTATATGTTTCCCCTTTGGCTGAAAGAATCCATTTTCGGTGCTTGTGCCCAGCCATCGTTGCCTGAGGTGAGAACTGCAGTCTGTGCCGTATATCATAATGACACATTTTTGTTGTCAGGCCATGCCCTAAAATTTCCATTTTCTGTTCAGTGTCACACTCAAGTCAGAATGTTTAAGGAAAATGACAAAGTTTAGCACTGACCAGATCTTAAAGTACTCCACTACTCTATTTAGAAATGTAATGTATACCTGTGATGGTATGTGCAGTCATTACTCCAGACTTCAATGTCACATGATCCCTCAGAAACCATTCTATATGCTGATTTGCTGCTTTATGTTTTATTAGTCGCCTACTCAATTATTAATACTAGTTCTTATTATTATCAATGGTATCATTGCTGCTTAATATTTTGGTGAAAATCATTATACCTTTTTTCTTCAGTGACACTGAAGACTGGAATAACAGCTGCTGAAAAGTCAGCTGTGCCATCACAGGATTAAATTACATTTTGAAGTATATTAAAATAGAAAACTGTTATTTTAAATTGTAATAATATTTCACTGTATCACATTTTACTGTTTTTTGATCAAATATTTGATATAGTAAACTGTAATATACACATTTTTCACAATATAAACCGTTTCCTATCTTAATATATGTGGTCTTGGTGCACATAAGAGACGTCTTTCAAAATCTTACAAAAATAATATCCCAAACCCTTGACCGGTAGTGCATACATTTCTGGTTTAATGTGACAAAAGTTTTCTTTATAGCACAACACGGGATAATTTATATACATAACACTTTTAGATGTATCATTTTGTGATATTACGATTTTGAGAACAACATGCTTTCTGTAAAATGCACTCTTTTGCTCCGTCGTTCTCTTTTCACTCGTTTTTGGCCATACTCATCCACTCAGTGAGCCTGTGGAATGTTATTTGGATTGCCCCAGGGGGTATTAAAGAGAAAAGGTGGGGGCAGGGGCCAAACGCCTCCCACAGCGGGTGAATTGAGGGAGTGTTGCATTTGTTAACTCTGATTGAAAACAAAAGGCCTCTCACCTGCTCTTAAAGACCTACACAGCAGAACAATAGAGGTGATTGACATGCAGCTTCTCAAGAAGGAGAGTACTTGGCTGCAGAATGTGTGTGTTGTGTGTGTGTGTGTGTGTGTGTGTGTGTGTGTGTGTGTGTGTGTGTGTGTGTGTGTGTGTGTGTGTGTGTGTGTGTGTGTGTGTGTGTGAGAGCGTTTGTAACAGTGTAGGTGGGTTTACAGAGAGAGAGAGAGAGAGAGAGAGAGAGAGAGAGAGAGAGAGAGAGAGAGAGAGAGAGAGAGAGAGAGGAATTTTGATTGGTTTAGTGCCCAGTCATCCGTACACTTGACTAACCTTTTTTCTCTGTATCTTATTTGTATTGCCAATCATTTGCTTTTACAATACTTAACACAGACCTGTTATTATAAAATAATTGCACAAACAATATAAAAGCATATCTTGTTGGGGCTGGTGGTTACTATCTTAGAGCTGTTCAGTCCTGCATTACTGAGGGCATGATGACGGATGTGTGTCATATGAGCTGTTCTGAATGTTTCTGTCTTTATTTGTATGGGCGTTCTTTAGCTGATAGTCTGCTGAACACTGAACACTATCAGCAGGAAAGCGCTGAATCGCACTTAACAAGGAGTTTAGCATTTAGTTTAGTAAGCCTTCACCTGCCCTTCACCTCACACTAAATCAAAAGTAGGAGAGATCAGGGAGTGTTGCATCACATTTTGTCTAAACATCTTTATTTCAGTGGTTTTTGCACTATTTGTCTCAAACTTTAATATAATATTAATGAAAGTGTAAGACATATACTGTAAGTGTAAATTAATGTCACGTAAAAAATGCAGTTGTCACTACTGAATGGAAAGCATGGGTGTTTTAAATTTTACGCATTAATTGATCATGTAATACGATTTATTTGTTCAAAATAATTGTCAGCCCTGCTGTAATTTAATATAATATATAATATTTTGAGAATATTAAATATGTTATTTGAAAACACATGCATAAAACATAGGCCACGATGATCGTTGTATTATTCTAGTATTTAAACAAACAAAACACAATCAAAATAATTAAGAAAACTTAGGATAATTCTCTGTGAAACAAAAAAATAGCATGCTCCGATTCGATTTAGGAGTCATTTGACATTGCAACTTTGAAGTCACAAACGTATTTATATTTGTGTGATGATCCGCCTGTTATTTTGGGTGGAGAGTTATAGGGAATTGAAGTCACCTTAGTAACGTGTGATGTAAGCGCAGACTTGGCTCAGTTTACAACTAGGTGAGCGCGCAGAGCTGCTGGGGCAAAGCGCGGAGAGGAGGGGCGCGCAACTCACACACACACACACTCGTGCTCCTCCATTCAGCGAACTGTACTTACTCCGGGATATAGAGACTAAAGGACATGGCACAGGCTACTACTCAGCCTTCCTCCAAATGATGGGAATACTGAGAATGAGTCGGATCTGAGGACGATTGTTTTGAGGGTGCCTGCATATCGAGAAATAAGGTATAGTAACAGTTCCTCATACTTAAAAAAAACTTGCAATCTATTTATAAACTTAGTCCATTCGCCTGAAACTGAATCATGCGATTGTCTCTAGTCTTGCGCGGAAACTTCGGAGCGGCGCGTTCTGTAATAAGAGAAGGCGCGCGCATGTTTGCGTCTCTGCACGTTACTGTTGCAGTAAGTAACCCGATATGAGATTCATTCTAGAGACCGACACGGCTGAATAGATGCGGATAAGTAGGACTACAATGGCAGGGGTCTGCTGTCCCTTACCAGATGTGCTCAGGGGCGATTGGAGTGCTGGGACACTTTTAGCCATCGTTTGGATGTTTGATATAACTTGCTGACTGTTCCATCATGCCTGTGTTTGATTTTAGACAGTGATAGACTTCTTGAGATATGTTTTTTTCTTCTTCGTTTTTCCTGCACTCGTTTGCGTGGGAAGATATAAGATTAGAAGACTTGGCTTTCGGGGTTTGTTGTTGGCGTGCTAGGTTTCTATAGTAGTTTGTAGGGAAGCTTCAATTGGCTAGTTCCAAGGTGTGAATAATGGAAAGGGGGCGGAGCTTCACCAAAGATGTCAAAAAATAAGATGGAAACGTATATTTTTAGTGTCTGTAAAGGTATCAACAAGGCTTTAAGGCTTTTCATTGATAACAAGATTAGTGTATTAAAAAAGGATACTAACGAATCATAAAAAAACATAACAGCTGTACTTTTATCTCCAAAGTATTTAGCTAAGAATAACAATACTTTGTGATAATTCACTGGCAGTAATTGATAAAGATTTTATATTAATATGATAATTCAACAGTTCCAGTTTTAAATAACTAGTTGTGTACCTGAAAATAACAGCAACAGGGTTGATCATTTCTTCTGACAAACCTAAAACAATATAGGGATGCATGGGGCTATTTAAATAAAGGATAATTATGATGGTGCCATGGTTGACACACACACACGTTATGTAATATGTTTGAATAAAACCTGTTAAATTCAGTGCTCTGCCAACGCCACTAGAAGGCAAGCATGCAACCATTAGCCGAAAAAGCGTAATGGCTAAAGCTAACGCTTCTGGTCTGGCAGTACGTGGGAAAGGAGACCAGAGGCCGTTTTTTTTAATGGATGTCAATGGAGGAGAGGCTTCACTATGCTGAATAAACAGCTTTTTAGAGGAAACAGCTCATCATTTAATGAACCAACAGCCTATCTGCTAATCTACAACATGTTTTACACTAAACAATACTTTTGGATTGAACTATTTTTAGAGTTTACACTGAAAAATGCCGTTTTATAAGAGAAGTCACAGACTTTTTGCGACAGGTGGGAATCAGCTTATGGCACTTCCCATTCATTCCTATGGTATCTGTAAACGGCCATTGATTGTCGCACTACTCTCTAACTGAAATTCAATGTCGTCAAGGCTGTAATGTGATTGGTTATCAAGGCACACGTGATCCAAGTTGACAATTATGCTTTCTCCAATATTAAGTAATACAGACCCTCTCATCTCCCTATAGTAAGAAAATATCTGGCTCTGCATCACAAGTGCAGTGCTTTACCGGGTGAGCTACCAAACAAGTTTACTATGTCAAAAGAGCCAAATATATGGAGCTGGAAATTGTAGCAACTTAGTTCACAAATAATCCACTACAGTACAATTGTTGTGAGGTTATAGCATTGTGTTGTTGAAGGAACCATGCAAAAATTATTAATTGTCTACCACATTTGTGTGGAAAGAAATAAAAGTTATTGGTGTTTTACTGTCACTAGTGTTCATTAGTTTTTCAAAAATGAAGATGGGGGCATGGTTTTCCAATGAACCTTTGTTGGTTAAATTAGGTATTTATTATTCAAAACATACTGTATGGCTAATAAACTGATAGACCATCAATAATGCTGTAAAGAATCTGTCAGCATTTGCTTTCAAATTAAATGAGCCATGATATAGTGTATTAAAAAGCAGTTTAGACCTGTTTGGAAAGTCACACTAAGAATTCATCCTATTGTAGACTCTGACAGCTAATGCAATTACTTTAAGAGCATTGCTCAAAAAGGGTAGAGGCATTCTGGGTGGAAACTGAGCTTGCTGTCAGACAGGAAGTTGATTTTAAGTGTAAGATTCATTTTTACATTCTTTATAAAGACGTACATTCTTCCAATTAGTGGTTGAGCAAGACAGCATTGTTTATGCCGGTTTGAAACACTAACTAACACTCTCTAATTATGCTGGATAATCATTTGCTAATTATACAGTTATATTAAATTGTTGGGTGTCAGAAACATTTAAATGAATCACAATATTAGCACAGTTTTCTTGTTGACACAATCATATGCACTACAATGCTGATCTTCTTCGTAATGATCTTCAGCGCAGTTTATTTTAGTGCAGTAACTCCGGCTGGTCACAGATCAACCGCTTGGCACCATCCCAGTGCTCCATCATTGCCGTTGTCTGCCAAGAGCAGACATGAGTGAATTGATATATTAAAATGTTCAGTTGTGGGTCATTCCGGGGTCATGAGCTCACACTGGAGACGCTGTCAGTTCAAAGCGTCAGTGCAGTTTCAGTTTTGCATGTTTGGCTGCTTCTTTCCCATGAATGGTCCAATTTCACAGGGTCATGCAAATACTGTGGCAAGCTGCTCTGATGGGGATTTGATGCTCATTTAAGCATGATGTGCTGAGGAGCCAACCAGCTATGCATTGTTATTGTGTGTGAGAGGCGCCTTTTATCATACCAAAATCACTAGACGAAGGATGTATCTTCTTGAACTGTGTTTTGTTTTATGGTGGCACTTTGCATGTAATATATGATAGTAAGTAAACAAATTACTGTTGTATTAAAAACTTTTTGGTCCTGTTTACATTACTTGGGTGAACCAATCACAAGTGTTGATGTTATCTGACCAATCAGAGCTGTTCAGTGAAGTTAAAGACTTTTCTTAACTATATCTGAAATAAGTTATGTCATATTGTGCCATTAATGCAACAGCAACTGTAATTTTAATACATTTTAAACTGTATTCATTTCTGTGATAGTAAAGCTATTTTTTTTCAGCAGCCATTAATCCAGTGTCTTCAGTGTGACATGATCCTTTAGTAATATAGGAGTATAATATGCTGATTTGGTGCTCAAGAAACTTCTTTCTTATTATTCTCAATATTATAAACAGTTGGGTTGCATAACATTTTTGTTGGAACTGGGATTGTTTTTTATCAGGGTATAGATAGTTTAAAAGAACAGCATTGTTTGAAATTGAAATCTTTGTTATATTGTAAATGTTACTGTCACCTTTGAGCAGTTTCATTTATCAATTTCTCTCTCTTTCAAACAGAATCTTACTTACCCTGGTTGAATTTTTGAACAATTGTGTATGCTTACAAAGATTGCGTATCTCAGTTTATGTAAATTAAACTTTTGATTCAGTTACATCAAGGTTTTTGAGAATGTGTGAAAAGGTAACCCCATAGAGACGGTTTGAGTGATGCTAAGTTTTCTCAGGAGTGTTTTGTCTCAGGTTTGAAAAGTGATCTTTCAGCATATAGATTAGTGTAGTGACTCATTCTGTTACTATTTGTTGCTTCTGTTTCTATTATTCTGCTCTCTGTTGTTCCACTCTTTCACTCACACCTTCTCTTATCCTGTCATCTGAAAGATATAATTTCCTCTTTCTTCCTGTTGTCACGGTTGTGTGTTGCGGGAAGGACGCAGGAGACAGCAGGTGAGTAAATAATCGTTTTAATTCTACAACATAGGTCACACAACCTAAAAAACGAGAGAATGGACAACGACTCAGGGGACCTCAGGACTTATAAACACATAAGGTAATCAGGGAGAACAGAAACAGGAGAGGAGTAATCAAAGAATAATCAACTTAACTTAACAAGAAAAGGAAAATAAGGAAACGCAGGAAGGACAGGGGAGAAACAAAGAACAGGGAGTCCAGAACCCTGACGCCTGTTTGTTTTTGTCATTGTGTGTATCTGTGTGTGATTTATATGTGAGTGTGTGGCAGTGGTCAGTGTCCTGTAATGAGAGGGGAGAGTCTGTGATTGTCCTGACTGAGGTTAAGGTTGACCTCTCCCATTCTTCATGGGTCAGTACCAGACCAAAGATCAAAATGAGGACCAAAAGCCAAAGATCAAAATGAGGACCAGAGCTTCAGTTTGTTGAGTGGAGCCAGGTTTGGCTAAAGCTGTAGTTTGATCTGTGATTGAAATGTGAGTTTGGGGTCAGTAAGACTTAAAACTACTGTATTTTAGTCAAATAAACACAGAGTTGGTGAGCATAAGAATCTCCTTTCAAAAATATTTACAAATCTTACAAACCATAAACTTTTGAATGGTATAGTGTGTATATATTGTCATGTTGTAGTGCTAAGATGCTACATAGCCTTGTCTGCAGAATGTGGATTTCTCACAGTTATACTACAACACCCACACTCAAGGTTATTAATGTGTCAGCACATTCCTTCCTTTTCAATTCAGACACTCTCTCTCCTTTTTCTGATACAAATCAAACCACCAAGGTTAGCAGAAATAGTAGGAAAACTGCCAATTTTCCAGTTAAACCAGGAAATTGCTGATGATTACAGTATTTCATACTCATTGAATGAGGCTGACACAGACAGTAAAAGTATTATTAATATAGCTAGTGACATTCTATTATTATCAGTGAGTGTGCCGTGTATTTGTTAATGTCTGTTCAAATGTTTTTAAAAAAGGGGAGTTTCTCAGGGTGGTGACCTTTTATTTAAACCAACAATATGTGAGAAATCAGTTGTGCATAAGAATATACTGACCTGCTAAATTGATTTTCTTATCAGTAGTTTTGTCGTGTTTTCCAATACAATTATTGGTTACACTTTATTTTGTTACATTCTTACATTGTAATTACATAAGTAAGTATTGAGTAATATTAATTAACTACATGTACTTTTTATAGGGTTACAGTTAGGTTTAGGGTTAGTTACTAGTAGTTATGCATATTTTATTGTTATTACACTAGTAAATACATTTGAAACTGCATATACAGTGTAAATACACCACCTTAAAATAAATGCTACCTAAATATCATAATCATTCTTCAAGCAAGTAACTAGTTTCTTGTGTTTTAAACATTAATGTTGTTTATACTTGAACCAAAAAAAATGTTAGTGAGGTAAGAAAAATTCAGAATAATTCAAAATATTTCCCTAAAAAGATATATCTTAATATATTTTCTAGTAATTTTTTTAATGAGAAATAGGACACAAAATATATACTATATACAATGTGGCAATTATGTTATTATGTTGTTATTAGAAATTTATCTGTATTACATTAAGAATGAACCTGCAAAGTCAGCAAACATGCCCAAACCCATCTGTGTGTGTGATATTTTCCTGCCAAGGTGTCAGTGTTGATGTGATGGATCGCTCAGATGTTTATCAATACATTCACCTCCCTGCCGAACATCTGTGTCCCACCTTTACGTGCGGACCAGACCTCAAGCATCGGCATGGCGAAAGCATGTCACAAGACTTTGTGAGCGGAAAAAACAGACCCGCCATCTGGTTCTGTTTGGCACAGACAGACTGTAACCTCACTCTCATATGTTCCTGCACTGCCCTATTCACAGAGAGAGAGAGAGAGAGAGAGAGAGAGAGAGAGAGAGAGAGAGAGAGAGAACTGGGAATAAAAGGAAAAGAGAAAAATGGCCTTTATACCTTTCACCAGTCCAAAACAAGACCAGATGGACAACTTTCCAGATGCTCTTGGTTCAACAGGATTTAGATACAGTATCTGCAGGCCTGCTGTTAGGTCTGTTATTGCATTACTGGTAAGATTATGTGTCTGGTTTAGGAAAGAAAATATTTTGGTTGTTAAATATGGTGGTTTGAGTCATTGATTGGATTGCTGTCCATCTCAGATGCATCCTGGAGGCCATATATACTTGTTATTTTCTTGATGGGATATCTGTCTGAACAGTAAAATGAACTGTGTGAACTTTTTGAATGTCACTTTTTAAAGATTTAGTTATCCCATATGTGTAAGATTAACATGAAAAAGTGACTGGAAGGCATTCATTTTTGATTGGCATTTAGGGTTTGACGTGACAGAGAGGTGTTTAATTTTATGCAAATGACATGATGCAATGACTACCAATGAGTTCAGATAGCAGAACTGATGAGATCCGCCTTCTGATGCAGCTGGACACTACATTGGAGTAGAAACACATACTAACAAGAAAGAAGACTTAGACGTAATTTTTAGGAACAAGAATAAGACGTATTTGATTGGAGGCCAAGGCGGCATTGATGTCAGTTCATATTACTCTTTCTAAAGTAGACTAAACCATCACTCGGAACCATTGACTAAAGTGTTTAAGTGTATGAGATGCATGAATATGTGTGTTTAGGCCTGTTCACACTAAAAGCGAAACAAAAGAGTGAAACAAATTTATTTTTCTCTCTTGCTATCCACTGCTTTTATTCAGTATCTGGTTCATTTTAGGTGTTCTTGTCATATAAAACAAGATTTAAGTTAAGTTAGGTGTACTATGTAGCTATTCTCTAATTTCTCAACACAAATCTCCGGTCCACTGAGAATTTCTTTTTGAGACTAAGCAAAAAAAAGGTCTATTGAGTCATCATCACCATAACGATTTTATTGAGCCCCCACTGTATTGAGTGTATTAACATATGACTGAATGAGTATATTTACATGTCAACACATTTTAAGTGCCCAACAACTTGCCATTGTTTCTCATTTCCAGATACAATAGGCTAGCAAATCGTTTGCATATAGAAGGTATTTTAGGCTATAGTAGATTCTTAAGGTTACAGTAGCCCAAAATGATCCAAAAAGGTCCAAAGAGAGAGTAAAATGTTGTTGGTGCAAGAACTCATTGTAAGCTGACTTATAGTGGAAAAAACTTCAAGAAAAGTAAAATACGTCATCTTTTAATGTTGTTTGTGGAGGCAGACAAGGACAGGACATCATAGACTCCAAGGCATCTTGTGTGTGAGTGTTTTTTGTCCATAATGGGTATAGCTGATGTCACATTACTCTTTTAGAAGGGGAATCCCAGTTTAACTGAAGTATCATGCCCAGAAAAAAAAGAGTAAAACAACTGGCAGGGTCAGTTCAGTTCAGCTTTAAAATCATCTCTGTCCAGTCTTTCTCAGTCATTACTAAAAACATAGACTGGTTAACTTTGGTCTGAATTTTTTTTAGACTCATTATGGTATCTGGTGCAGTTTTTTACTGCTTTTCTTTCTCGTCTCTCATAACAAGCCTTATTGGCTTGACTATAAAAGCTTTGTAGTATTGCCAAAGGAATATGCAGGTACACACAAGGTACATGAACAGTGCTCCTTATCTCTGTCTGTATCTTTATAATTCATGCCAACACACACAAACATTGTATTCTTACAGCTGCAGATATGAATGTTTCTAGCTATTTTCTTAGCCACAGTTTCCACATAGATAACCATGAAGATAAGTTAATTAAAGATAAGTGAGTTATCATAACCACAATCATGCTGTTTAAAGATAATGTCCCTTTGTAGACACAGAAACCATACCCGACCAAAGCATTTCCAGATCAGTAGTTCATGCAATATCTGTATATGCGATATAACTGTATTCAGGTGAGCAGACACTTTTATCTGATCTGTAGGGTGGAGAACACATATGTGACCCTGGACCCAATCTTTCGAAATTGAGATTTATACGACATCTGCAGGGTGAATAATTAAGCTTTCCATTGATGTATGGTTTGTTAGGATCGGACAATATTAGGCCGAGATACAACTATTTGAAAATCTGGAATCTGACGGTACAAAAAAATTTGCGTTTAAAGTTGTCCAAATTAAATTCTTAGCAATGCATATTACTAATCAAAAATTAAGTTTTGATATATTTACTGTAGTAAATTTACAAAATATCTTTATGGAACATGATCTTTACTTACTAATACTATCCTAATGATTTTTGGCATAAAAGAAAAATCAATAATTTTAACCCATTTTTGGCTATTGCTACAAATATACCCCAGCGACTTAAGACTGGTTTTGTGGTCCAGGGTCACATATATGATATTACAGACCTTCCAACAAACATGCGTCAGCTGTGCAACTGCCATTGAGTTGAATGGGAATGTTAACAGACAGCTGTCTCCAGATATTATAGACTTCCTCAGTGTTTGTTATAGGTAACATTAGCTTTAAATGCATGCAGCATATTTTTAAAATGCAATGCCAATAATATGCCATCCAGGCACCACTGTTATACTATTTTTAACACACTATGGTTATTATATTTATACTATTTTATTGATCAATTTGTGATTTTTTATATTATTTTATACTTTTTTGTTTAAAGTATTATGATTATATTATTTTTTAACATACTTTGTTTTTCATTGTACCATTTTTAACATACCATTATTTATACTTTACTATAATTTTAACAAACATTTACAGTAAATATGATTTCTTAATACTTGTTTTAAAATGATTAATAAATTATTATAAATGATTATATTCGTATTGTAACCTAATATTGTTTTTGGTATCATTTATATGTGTTTTTCTATTATTCTACAAAGTTGAAATAAAATGAATAGTGTAGTCCAGTATTTTAAGCAACATAACAAAGTTTATTTAATATTTCTTGGCTTTGGTACTTGAATTGAGATGTTTAAATCTTAATTCTCAATTCTCTCAATATCTCAAACTCTCAAAAACGTTTTGAACTTGTGATGAACTTCAGTTAATTATAGAAAAGGTTTGAGAATAGAAGCTAACCTGTGGTGACTCACACACACACGCACAAACACACCCTTGAGCATTTATTGTCATCGGTCGGTTGACAGCTCCTGTTTTGTGCGTGCCCACTGACTATCATCAGTGGGTGGGTGTGGATCTAATTTCCTACCTCCTGCCCTCAAAAGAACCCCAGGACACTTTGCTGTGGTATGGAAAGTTTTGATCTGGTTTCATCTGGTTTAGTTCAAACTCTCTCTTTTGCTACCTCATATCAAAGAGATGAATAAACATCTAAATTACAAGAAACCACAGGTGTGTCGGTGTTTCAGTGTCAGGAGATCTGCTCTTTCATACATCAGTTGACTGTTAACGATGCATCAGCCAATTTAAATATCAAAAGCTCTCTGTATCAGATGTCATGACTTATTATAAAATCTATTTGACTGAAACTGACTCCTGTTACCAGAGGTTAAAGGAATAGTTTGTTAATGATTGTATGTCACATTTTACTCACCTTGAAGTAGTTCCTTAATGGCTGGTAGACAAATGTGGCATGTTTGAATACAAATTCAAAATCAAAAGCTGTTGAATTATAAAAATGTATTTTGTAGGGATGAATGAAGAATGAACGTTTTCAATTGTGTACGCTCAGTTTGTGACCCCTTGGACTGTCACAAAGGTCTCTTCAACCTCTTTGTTTTGGAAGAAGTATAAAACACTTTTTGAAGGTTATAATGTTTAGCATGAAATGCTCATCTTCTGCTGTGGGTTTGTGGGGATTTTCAAACTGAATTCCACATTTTCTGTTCTATTATGCATACTTTACTCATTTTTTTGTCTTCATACTCTGTGTCTCTTTCTCTCTGTCCTAATAGTTATTTCAGGGGATGTTGTCCACTCTGCATTCTGAGATAGATATTCAAAGATATCTGCTGAAAATCCAGAGAAGTCATTCACGCAGAGTCAGTACAAGCACAATGAAAGTGTGTGTTTCTGCATGTGTTTGTTTAACAATCCCACAAAATCACCTAACATGGAAAAACGTATTCATCTGAAACTGATTGTACTGACTGTATTGATATATACAGTCATGTCCATACTGGCTTTGATGGATACATTTTGAATCTAGTTTTTGGTGTATGTACTGTAGGCAGTCTGATCTGCATGACTGATTGCAGTCTTCAAAGCTGACCGGTGCCTGTCGCTTTTAATGAAATGTGCAATGTGTGTTTCAGAAAATGTTAATGTATTCAGACAAAGTATGCTTTGGTCACAATGAGTGGTTTAAGGAAATCTAGCAAAAACCAGCTTCTGATTGTTTTACAAGGTTCTACACTGTTAAAAATAAAGTTTTTTATAGAAGAACCTTTTGTGCAGTGGTAAGTTTCCATGGATGTTAAGGTTCTCCATGGAACCATTAATGCCAATAAGAAACCTGTATTTTTTAAGAGTGTCCATAGTCTGGATGGTCATACGCTAGATGGTGCTTCAAAAAGATGGACAACATTGATGTTGATCTACTAGTTGGTGGTGCAGAGATTGACCAGGTAGATCATCTTAATCATTCTGATTAGTGCCGATAGACCACTTTAAACCAGTTATACATATCATCAAATCATCTGGTCATCTTAATCTGGTAGAATCAAGTTTTCCAGCTGAGAAGACAAAAATGGCTTTATCAAGCTGTTTCCTTCTAGTAGACCACTTAAAGAGATAGTTCACCCAAACATGAAAATTTGATGTTTATCTGGTAACCCCAAGGACATCAAGATGTAGGTGACTTTATTTCTTCAGTAGAACACACATGAAGATTTTCAACTCAAACCGTTGCAGTCTGTCAGTCATATAATCTCAGTCAATGGGACTCAAGGCTTTAAGAGAAAAAAAAACATACACAGACGAAACCAAATTAAACCCTGCGGCTATACAATACATTGAGGTCTAAAGACATGAAGCGATCGGTCTGTGCACCACATCCCATTTCTTAAACAACAGTGGTATGATCTAGTTTTTCAAGCAGAAAAGACAAAAATGGCTTCGACCACCTACCACATCCTAAAACAGTCTACCATGTCCTAAAAAGACAAATAACTTTATTAAGCTGATTAGTGCTAGTACACCACTTTAAACCAGCTACATGTTCTAAAAAACAGCCTGACCATCTTAAGCTGGTATGATCTGTCAAAATGGCTTTAAAGCTGGTTTGTGCTAGTAGACCACTTTGAACCTGTCCTAAAAACAGCTGTAACATCTTAAGTTGAATGAATGAATGAATGAATCCAGCATGTTATCTAAACTTTTATTTTGTTTTTTTTTCTACAGAACCCAGGCTCTAAGCAGAGTGTAGTGTGTTCGAGTCCATTG
This sequence comes from Gymnocypris eckloni scoliostomus, assembly GCA_027564155.1. NCBI lineage: Eukaryota > Metazoa > Chordata > Actinopteri > Cypriniformes > Cyprinidae > Gymnocypris > Gymnocypris eckloni. The sequence continues at coordinate 10,334,746 of CM050436.1, read as the reverse complement.
CCTGTGTTTATGGATCAGGGGGAGCACGGCTCACTGGTCTCTCTAGATGCTCTGGAGGTCATGTCTGAGTGTGACATGCCCATCGCCTTCACCCGAGGCTCCCGGTCTCGAGCCAGTCTGCCTGTGGTCCGCTCTACCAACCAGACCAAGGATCGCTCCCTAGGTATACAGATTGATATGCACATACTAAGTTATATACACACGTAAAAAAATATTGCAACCATGCAGACCTATTAGATCTATTAAATCTGTATTCATTCATTAATTAATTAATTCATTCATTAATTCATTCAGTCATTAAACTGCAAAAGTGAATTTAAAACTGAAAAAAATTTTTTTTTACCCAAATCGTGCAGCTAAATAAGCTAAATAAAAACAAAACAATACAATACACATACAATATATTTTCCCCTTTTAATTCAAACTTGCAAAGGTTGTGGGCATGTCAAATTTAGTTAATGATGGGTATTCGATTTCTGTGGAAATCTGCTGAGCTTTCTGTGGAGTTGTGTGGGTCTGAATGAGTGATCTTGCTCTGCTGCTTTACTTATTTCCCATGTGCTGCTAAATGATTTAGTTGCAAAGTTAAAGCGTCTATGGAATTGTGTGTTTACTTAAGTCTGTCTGTCTGTCTCTTGTATTTAAGTTCAGTGTCCTAACAGCGAATTCGGCTCTGTCATTACCACTTCATGTAATGGAAATATATGAGGCTCCGCTGCTGAAATTCATAGCCTGTACTTAACAACGCACAGGCATATATTACGGCACAGACTCATGCTTGTGACACACACAGAAACACACGGAAATAGAACTCTTTTGCCAACACACACACACACACACACACACACACACACACACACACACACACACACACACACACACACACACACACACACATATATTCAATAGTACACTCTGTATTCTCCCTTACATCCAGATAGAATGACGGTCAAACACACACAGGCCTTGAAATGGGAGCCTTCTCTGGCTGCTCAACTCTGATTGGTTGGTTTAAACAAGGACCAGATGGAAAAAACAGTTAAGAGGATAAAAAGCGTGTTCACTCAAACTATTCCCTCGAAATTGATCTAAGAAGATATAGACAGACCTGCAGAGAGAAATTAGATGTTGTTTAATCAGGAAGGAACACAAAGGCAAGGAGACGTGCATCTATTAAAGAGATTCATCGTTGACCCGACTGCTGTAAGTCATCATTCATCTAGTTCAGTAGTATTTAGTTTCAGTCGCTGTCGTCTTAGGTTTGTTTTAAGACCTTTTGAATTATAGGTTCTGGAAGTAAACATTTAATTTATTCATATTTTACAGAAATTCTTTTGTAAAAAAAACTTTTTAATTTTTGTAATTAACTTCGAATATGCCATATTTTATTCAGTTGTATGTTGACATTTAGCCAATAGTTTAATATTGTACCGTTTATATTTGTTTACATCATTCGTAGTGCATCATGGGATGTGCAGTTCATGACTTTGTATAAGATGTTAAGTATTCAATCTTGTAATTATGAATTATTGTTTACGTTTTCAAATACATTTTAGATTCAAATCAAAGTTGGCCATTCATTTCAAATCTGTTTGGTTTAGTTCATGGCTTAGATAATCTTTTTTCAGAATTTGTAAAAATCGTTTAAAAAATGTATACTTTTATTGTTTTTCATTTTTTTTTGTATTTTAAATAAATCTGAAACTAAAAATGTATAAATATTAGATTAAAAACATAAATGAAAATGAGAAATGTTGCTTTGGTAACTAATTGAAATAAAATTTAAGTTAAAGCTGAACTACCAAAATAAAAACTGAAATAAAAAGAAACTAAGTCTAAGTAGAAATATATATAAAAAAGAAAAATGACAAAAGAACATAACAAGAATACTAAAAATAAAAATATAAAATAAATGTTAATTCAAAATATTAATATATAATATAATAGTATATAAATAATTTTAAAATAACACTGATCTTTATGGAGAAAATGAACAGAAAAAATACTTAGGACAATAAGACAGTGGGATGATATAAGAAATCTTAATTTTGTCTTACATTTACATTTATGCATTTAGCAGACACTTTTTATATCCAAAGCGATTCAGGCTATACATTTTTTCAGTATGTGTGTGTTCCCTGGGAATTGAACCCACAACCTTTTGTGCTGCTAAGAAATCTTAATTTTGTCTTCAGTCTGACAAAAAGACAGTGGGATGATATAAGAATACATTTGTATTTAGAATGAATTAACTTTTCCACAGTAAACAGTATAAATGAATGATTGAAATGTCTCATGTGGTTGTATTCAAATTCATACAATTAGAAGCTTTTGCTTCTGAGGGTTTTTAAGTTTGGCTCAGAGTGTTTGTATGTGATTGTGATGAAAGCAGTCATTCATATGTGGCTTGGCATTTTGCCCAAGGTGCTCGTCTGAATTATATGCTGTTGATTGTTTGATGCTCGGTAATTAGTTATTAATGTTTGTCATTAGAGTGAAATTGTAGGGTAGCGTTTCAGAAACTGTTCCAAACCAAAGTGAGTTGAAGGAAAAAAGAGCACTGAATGAAAAAAAGTGTGTTTAAAATATGAGTGGGAAATATTTGGGATCTCACAATTTGATGTGATTCATGAAGTCACAATTCATTCTCAATTCCGATATAGAAAATCCTTCTTTTTTGGTCTTTGCAAACTGAGTTACAACAATTATGATATTATCACACACCATCTGATCCATTTTCAAATGTTTTCACTGAGCTGCTTTCATCTCCATGAAGAATACATGCAACACTTCATGTGGCTTATTTAGCCAGAATTCTTAAAGAACAAAAATAGATCTGCTTCTCTTTACTTGGATATAAACATCCAACATGCTTTCTTTAATAAACATGCAGATCTGGTTTGGCTACATGAATGATTGTACAGAGCGGAAATGTAGCATTTAAAGGATTGAAAGTTACATACATGCAGTGAGCGAGAGCTGTCGTCTCGTTTCTGTTTGGTTTCTGTTTGATTGACAGTTTCGAAGTAACCACTGGAGGTTTGCATGCTGGTTTCCACAAATCGTCCACGAATGTTGCTTTCACACCGAACGCGAAAAGAATGTTCGCCTTCTGCTAATTCATGCCTGCACACTAGGTGGCGCTGACCAACAATGCATTTTTTCTTCATGTAGCGTATGTATCTCGTGTGGTTTACATCGTCCGCTGCTCAATATACAGCATTAAATTAAGATAAATAACTTGTGTTTCTTCATCAGAAACTGGAAAATCATTCCAATTTTCCAAGCGATAAAACACATCCAGTGTAGTCAGTCCCAAGCTGTTGCGGTGTTGTAGACATGGTGTAGGGAAAATCGTGTCAATCCAAATGTAAGAAATTAGGAAAATAAAACAACCTCAATAGAATGGCGCCAAAGTGGCCGTTACAGCAAATACAGCAGTATACAGCAATTTAAAAAAATACAGTAAGTCTGAATGTGGGTTCTGACGTCACAGAAAATTCCCATGATGTAAAGGGTATTACAGTTATTTACTGTAAATGGAATTTGCAGTATTATACTGGGTGATATACACTCACCGGCCACTTTATTAGGTACACCTGTTCAATTGCTTGGTAACACAAATTGCTTATCAGCCAATCACATGGCAGCAACTCAATGCATTTAGGCATCTAGATGTGGTTAAGATGACTTGCTGAAGTTCAAACCGAGCATTAAAATGGGGAAGAAAGGGGATTTAAGAGACTTTGAATGTGGAATGGTTGTTGGTGCCAGACGGGCTGGTCTGAGTATTTCAAAAACTGCTGATCTACTGGGATTTTCACACACAACCATCTCTAGGGTTTACAGAGAATGGTCCGATAAAGAGAAAATATCCAGTGAGCGGCAGTTGTGTGGACGAAAATGCCTTGTTGATGTCAGAGGTCAGAGGAGAATGGGCAGACTGGTTAGAGATGATAGAAAGGCAACAGTAACTCAAATATCCACTCGTTACAACCAATGTATGCAGAATACTATCTCTGAATGCACAACACGTCGAACCCTGAAGCAGATGGGCTACAGCAGCAGAAGACCAGACTGGGTGCCACTCCTGTTTGCTAAGAATAGGAAACGGAGGCTACAATTCGCACAGGCTCACAAAAATTGGACAATAGAAGATTGGAAAAAACGTTTCCTGGTCTGATGAGTCTCGATTTCTGCTGCGACATTCAGATGGCAGGGTCAGAGTTTGGCGTAAAGTACATGAAAGCATGGATCCATCCTGCCTTGTCTCAATGGTTCAGGCTGCTGGTGGTGTAATGGTGTGGGGGATATTTTCTTGGCATACTTTGGGCCCCTTAGTACCAATTGACCATTGTTTAAACGCCACAGCCTACCTGAGTATTGTTGCTGACCATGTCCATCCTTTTATCACTACTGTGTACCCATCTTCTGATGGCTACTTTTAGCAGGATAATGCACCATGTCACAAAGCTCAAATCATATCAGACTGGTTTTTTGAACATGACAATGAGTTCACCATCATCTCTGAGGAATGTTTCCAACACCTTGTTGAATCTATGCCACGAAGAATTAAGGCAGTTCTGAAGGTGCTTACCCGGTACTAGCAAGGTGTACCTTATAAAGTGGCCAGTGAGTGTACAGTAAATAACTAGAAATTACAGAAATGTCTAACAGTTTACAGCAAATGCTCACATTCTCATTTATTCAGTAGTTGATGCAGTTATGTGGTAGTTTGATGGAGTACATTTTCTCAACTTCTCTCTTACTTTCTGAGTGATTAAAAGCACTATCTGTCTTCCATCCCTGTCGGTCTGTCTGTCGAATTATATTGTTTTATAATACACATTTCACATATGCATTCATATAGTCCCTTGTGACAAACAGTGACAAACATAAAAATCCCTCCATCCATCCATCCATCCATCCCAGAACATTCTACTACACACTACTGCTCTCTCTCTCTCTCTCACTCACATCCTCTTCCCACCAGATTTTACACACCCACACATCTGGGTGGATCCCTCATAGAGTATCATGCAGGAAGAGATTATTCGCTAATCGATATGTAAAAATGCATGATACATCAGTGCCATATAAGATATAATCTGATATTACAGTTGCTTAATTATCTTAATAACACTGTTAAAAATCATTTTAATTTAATTTATTAGGACAAAAGACTACAGAATTTTTGTTGCATAGTTGCAAGTAGCTGCTTGAATTCTCGAATAATGTCTTGAACTTTTCTCAACCTGTTTCTTCTCTCTGTTTTTTTAGGGGTGTTGTATCTGCAATATGGAGATGACACAAAGCAGATACGCATGCCTAATGAGATAACAAGTGTAGATACAATCAGAGCTCTGTTCGTTAGTGCCTTCCCTCATCAGCTCAACATGAAGATGCTGGAGTCGCCCAGCACCGCCATCTATGTGAAAGACGAGACCAGGAATGTGTACTATGAGCTCAATGATGTCAGGTGAGTGTGTGTGCTTGAGCTTCAGCTTCCTTAAAGTTTCAACAGCTTACTATCTTCCTTCCTCATTCCACATGGCCTGCTTCTTCTAGTTCTATGACATAACTTAACATAGGAAGTGACCTTCTTCAAGGTCCAAGTGCACCTCTATTTCCTTTTCAATAGCTTTTTCTTTGAGAACCAACTCAGCAATTGAATCTCACATGCTTTAGTTATACAGGAAATGTGCAGTTGTTAAAGTGTTGAAAATGAACATTCATTCTGCTGTTTTATTTCCAAATTAAAAGACAAAACAACAAATGAAAGACTAAATGTGTTATGAAAGTAGTCCTTACGACTACATTATATTCCAAATCTTCTGTCATATGATAGCTTTATGTGATAAACACATTGAAATGTAAGCTTCATTTGCTGAAAGGTTGTCTGCCATGGCTTTCAAATTTTACATGTGGTACTAAGACTTCATATGGGTTTGTACAGCATGACAGTGAATAAATGATGGCAGACTTTCTTCAAAGACAAAATCTTTAGTAATATTTATTTAGAGTCTAGACTGTAAATAAGCCATCCTTGCTAACATACACATAAACAGAACATTATATTTAGATACTTTAAAATACCTCACACAGCATTTGTTTATCTGTCTTTAAACCAATAAACCCGACTGTCTGTCATACATTACCCACCAGCACAGCTAATGTTAACACAACACTTATGTCACACTTCAAACAAACACTCCCACATATCTTTCGCTCTCATTCTCTGGTCTTTCATCTTTCCCTCCACCCTCAGTCTACAAACACTTATGTGTATATTGATTTCCTTACCGTATCTCTATACCTATTTACAGAATTATGAGTAAGCCACAACACATTCACATTTGAAAGAGAACTGGAGTTTTGTGACTTTTAGTCTATATCTATATGCTAGTATACTACTAAAAGTTGACAAAATTATACACTACTGTTCAAAAGGTAGTAATAAAAAAAACGTTTTGAAATAATTATTTTAATCTCACCAAGGCTGCATTTATTTGATCAAAATGCAATAAAAATAGTAATATTGTGAAATATTACAATTTAAAATGACTATTTTCCATTCAAATAAATAGTAAAAAGCTATTTATTCCTGTGATGGCAAAGCAAAATTTTCCATTACCATTACTCCAATAAAATAACCATTACTCCAAAAAAAGCCATTACTCCAATTTTTAGTGTCACAGGATCTTTCAGAAATCATTCTAATATGCCGATTTGTTCATGAACTATTTTATATTATTATCAATGTTTAAAAAGTTGTTTTATTTGTCAAGTTTAGCATTTATCTTAAATATAAATATTTTGTAATATTATCAAGATGTTTAATGTTATTTTTTGTCACTTAATTTAATGCATCTTTGCTAAGTAAAATATACATTTTCAAGAAAAAAACTAAAGCATATCAGCGCTTCAGTTCCTCCCACTAAAACATACATCAGCTCAGTAAATACATCAGTGTATGAAAGAATCATGTGACATCAAACGATTGCAATGGTGTCTTTAAAGAGCCAACCAATCAAAGCCACGTTTAATCATTGACTTTTTTTCCTCAGATCTAATGTAATTATCAATAGTGACTCATACTCTTATGTCCTGTGTAGACAGAAGAGCAGTCCGTCTCCCCTACATTTCCATGGTGATGTAACTTGCACTTTGATACGACTCCTTTTCTATCAAGGCTGTAAATCTGAATTACAGCCACATGACCACATATCAGACTTCATAAGAAAAATGCTCACTTCACTTTACACAACAAGGTTTCATACGCAAACACATTGTGAGCGATCCTGGTAGACAGAGACTTAAAAACATAAATAGACAAGCTTGGTTACTTAGTAGACAGTTAATGTTTTCGCTCGATGCTTTAGCATTAGTAAATCATTCTTGGGCCTAGCGAGAATTGAAGTCTGGACATTAACGGACATCTCAGACATGGATCTAGTCTCGGAGAGCCGTAGCTTCTCATCACCATCTCCACTTTATCGCTCCAGCTCGCCTTCGTCTCTCAGTGAATCGCTTCATTCTCGCGACTCCTTTGACCTTTCTCGCTGTCACTCTCCGCTCGCGTGTTGACATTCCATCAGCCCTAGTGCACCCCGTTGTGGCAGAGCTGAGGGGCCGACCTTCAAGGCACTATGGCCGACCTCATTCAGATGGTGACATTTGGTCTGTATATGTAACCGATGTGGATTTTTCCCAACACAGGAGCATCACAGATCACTCCTTCCTAAAAGTGTACCACAAAGATCCAGCGCACGCCTTCAATCATGGAGCCCGGCCAAGCAATGGAGACGCAAGGGTGAGTGCCAACCTAGTGTGGACATTTTTGTTAAGAAAGAAGGCTTAATGGAGAAATCTTCTCCTAAAAAAAATTAGATAGCTACAAATGTAAATTGATTTGTATTTGGTCTTCATATTATGAAATGTATAATTGTGATCTAAATACTTCCATGTTGCAAGTCAGAACAGATACATATTACTCAAGCAGAGCAGTAGATAAAAGAATATGTAATACTTTTTGGAGTTTGGTGCAGTTGAGAGCTCTGGTTGGCTGGGTTTTGTTCAGCATTGGTCTGGATAACAAACTGACTTGTGAGGTTCACTAGTCTAGCTATGCTACTGTTCAAAGGTTAGTAACATTTGTAAATGTTTCGAAAGAAGTCTTTTATGCTCAACAAGGCTGGATTTATTTGATCAATAAAACAGTAATATTTTAGCTTTCTGTTTAAATGCATTTTAAAATGTAATGATTTGATAGCAAACTTGAATTTTAAGCAACCATTGCTTCAGTGTCACATGATCCCTGTTGATGAAACTGTTGTGCTGCTTAATATTTTTATAGAAACCATTATAAATGGTTTTCAAGATTTTGAGATGAATAGAAAATGTAAAAGAACAGCCTTTATTTGACATAAATAATTTGTAACAAATGTTCTTACTGTAACTTTAGATCAATGTAATTTATCCTTGCTGAATAAAAATGTATTATGAATGTAAACACAATTTTTAAATCAAACATTTTTCAGTTTTAATCCTATAAGTGAATTTAGGCATTAAATATGTGCCTATAATATATAATTTGAAATCTGGATATACATTTTAGAATTGCTAAAGATTTAACAGTGTTGTTAAATCATTGATGGTTTAAAGATTAACCTAAACTTAAAAATAGGAGAAATGAGCATGAGCAATTATTTGTACAATATCAACTGATAAATATCCAGTATCGATTCATACCAATAAATAAAATCCCTATATTGGGCAATAACCGATGTGATTCTGTTATATATCATACTTAACAACCATGTGTCTGGTAGACACGACCCTAAACGAGCATAAGTATAGAATGCCTCCCTACTTGTTCAAACAGCCCACTAACTACTTGATTTTGAAAATATGCTCTTTTTCAAATCCTCTGTAATGCCCACATGTTGCCACTTTTTCTTTTTTGGCAAGCTCAGAAGAAAGAACGAACTGAGGGCATTATTTAAATAACAGGTCCCTTCTCAGCCTCCAGTCTTCTGTTCGGCCGTCTCCAGAGGTCCCTCTGCTCTTCACAGTTAGAGTCACCCCGACCCCGGTCACCCCGTTCCAATCCTTTCATGTATGTCTTTGTCCCCTAGGCCTAATTTCAGGGGGATTGGATCAGGATTGAAGCAGAATTGGTGGAAGCACTGAATGGAAAGCAAAGGCTTTTTCCTCGTCCCTTTTCCTCCCATAATCCCCTCTAATCTCTTGCCATCCCAGCCGTGTTTGTTTGGCAGTGATATAACGGAAATTAGATCGCAAGGCTTTCATATTCTCTGTGTGTTTCCCCAAATTTAACAAGGTAGCCCCAGACTTTTGTCTGTGGTAATCCGCGGTCTGGCTTTGACCAACTCGCACTGCTAATATGCATTTGATTAGAGCTTTAGACGCTGCCATAAGAGCCCTTAAGGGAAGCTGTAGAAGTTCCAGGAAGTGAAGGACTTTACTCACTATATTTTGTTTGATTTTTGTTTTAAGGCTCTTTTTACATTTCGTATGCGTGCAAAGTTAGAAGTTGAAAGACTTATTGTTTGTGTCATATGTCTGTGCGTAAGTGGATTAAAGTATGTTGTGTGATGACTTACAGTTGCATACGTACGTACACACAAGAGAGAGAGAGAGAGAGAGAGAGAGAAGGAAGGAATACAAAAGATAGAAACTATTATCTGTTCTCTGACAAGATAGCGAGAACAAGTTGTTCAGACAATTGCCAAAGTTCACAGAAACAGTGTCAGTGTTTGTCATCGTGGCAGTTTACAAAAAGTCAAGATACATTAAAAGTACAGCACTTTTATATGGCATTATGACTATAAGTTTGTATGTTAGTCACACAAATGTGTGACTGTGCAAGTGTTTGGTGTTGGGTTGTCCTCTAGTTTAGGTAAAGATTAGATCAATATAACACATGTAACAAGTCAAGAGAAGTATAATCAGCAAGAAACTTTAACAGAGTTGTGTTTTTGTGAAGGGCTACACGAGGTTATTGCATAACAGCTATCAAGGCTTCAAGTTTTGTGCAAGTTCTCACATGCTTTACCATGTGACTGACACGGATCATAGGTTTGACGCCCAGCTCATATTGTGTATCTGTAAAAACACAGCAGCCACTTTGCACGAATAGGATGTAAAATAAGACTCGAAGAATGTAATATATGTATATTTGCAACTGATGATTAGTGAAATAAGGTGGTTTAACTGTCAGAAAATAATTAACCATTACCATTATTTCAGTAGAGTATGTGAAGAAAAATTACTCTTTTGTGTGATTTTAATTATCAGAATTATTAAGGTCAAGACTGAAGCAGGTGATTAAAGCATTAAAGACTATACTTTTCAGACAATGTAGATAGCAGTTAAATAATAGCTCTTAAAACATTTTAAAGCATTGTATTTGTGCCTCTAATGCTGTAATGTGACACCAAAGTTTACTATATTTATGGAATTATTTGTTTTTACATGATGGTCTGTAAATGTATCAGAGTGATATGATCTGACTGTCTTGAAACTTGTCAGTGCATATGACTTTTAATCTCTTGTCATCCAATTAAAAAAGCAGGAAATCCTAAACGTAGCACTCTCGTGTCACATGAGAGTCATTCCGCTCCTATCTTCCCCCTCTGTGAAAAAAGGAAACATTTGATATCAACACACAGCAGTGGATGTTCATAAACAATAGTCCATGTGTGCATGAAACCTGAGCCTAAATCAATATGCCAATGAAAATGTTAGGACATAAGTATTTGTTAAATAAGACATGTGGTTAATGGTTTATTGACTCATCTTTTTCAGGCATGACAGGCTAAATTACATATTGTATAAATATGGAAATAAATCCAGTAGCGAGGATTGCCTGCAGATCGTCTAGTCTAATTGTGTTTGTTTCAGTAATTCAAATAATTCAAGCTTGATTTGTAGCCAGAACACACATATGATGAAGGCCATGCTCAAACTCACACACACTGATGTTTTGACCATAGTTGCTGCTATTGTAACTATCAGGGGACAAGAGATCCATTATGCTTTCATCCAGAGCTTATATTGAAGTACACTTACACACACATGTGAATGAGCAAACGCGTACACATAAACACATGATCAGGTCTTCTCAGTTCAAGCACTCAGACAGATTTAACAGACTAATGAAATAAGCCCTGCACCTGTTCAAACACACTATTTCTGTGTGTGTCTGTGTCAGAGAGAGAGAAATAAAACTTCCTGTTGAAACTTTAGGCAAAAACATACAGTGAATGGACTGCAGCAGAGTGAAAATGTATTTAATTCACTGGAATTATGTTAAAATACCAAATTACTGAAATCTGTTGTCTACCTTTATAATATATATTGAATAAAAGATAAAGTCGCATGATGAATCAAAGTTCATCAAAAGTAGCTTTTCCACAAGTTGAAATAAATACTAATACATCTACACACACACACACACACACACACATATATATATAATGTGTATGTGTAAAATTTAATTCACTCAAATACAAAACTGCATCATGGGAACACAAATGACACTGAGATAATGCAATAAACATTAAAATCCAAATGTAAATAAGTGGTCTTTAAATGTGAAGTGTTAAGGTCATTGCAAACCGAGTCCCAAATTTTCACGTGCGTTTTTCAGTGGTTTTTTTTATTCCTCACACGTGCGTTTTTCCGTGTTTTTTTTGTTGTATTCCTCATCCTTTCCTATCAAAATGCATGCTATGGATGCAAAAACGCAAAAAATCTAATCTGATCCGAATTTTTTAATGATGGACAAAAGTTTCGGAGGCAGTGTAAACGTGATTGACACAAGATGAGGTCGTATTTATTTTTTAACGTGCAAAAGTTTGACTAAAATTTCGGACTCAGTGTGCAAGGACCTTTATACAGAGAATTCTGGGTCAAAATTAGTCAGTTTATGGTTTTCCACTGTTAATTATAAGATGCCATGGTAAATTTAACAGTATTTTACTGTAAAACTACATGAAAGTTCAAATTAGATATATTATATCTTTTACCATTAAAATTCAAAGATCATTTGAAAGTGTAGTTTTATTTAACACAGTGTCTGTGTGTTGAAAATCCAGCCGTTAATTTAATTAAGGAGATTTAATGAGATTGTTTTAACTGTTGTGCACATATCCAGATCTGAATCTCTGTATCCATATCTACACACACACACACACACACACACACACACACACACACACACACACACACACACACACACACACACACACACACACACACATATGCATGCAGCTGTGTGTGTCTCAGTGCCAGTCTGTTAAAACAGCAAGTGGATTATTGTGAAGCGTGACTGACCACCGTTTACGGATGACTGTTAATTTGAAACAGACCCATAAAAACCAATGCAGTCTGCTACAAATTCTGCATGAACGTATGGTCAGACTAGTCTCTTTTGACTGTCTGCGTGAAGTTTGGTCCAATTTGCAGATCATTCTTTGAATTTCGATATCCAAAATATTTTTGGGCAAATCGAAAATCGATCATCTCATCTTCATATCAAGAAGAATAATGGCATCTTTTTCCTACACTTAAACTTTCTGGTTGTAGGTTTTAAGAAGGCCTTGTGGCCATTTATCTAAGAAAGAGAAAGCAAGAGGAGCAGAATATGAGTGGAAAAAGGGGGCATCAGAATTTGTCTTAAATTCCTCTTGGGCCAAATTCAAACCAAATGTTCAATGATTTCTTTATTTATCACAGGTTTAATGTTTCATGTCAGGCTTCCTCCAGCAAATTCTCTACCTTTTAAGGTAATGCACAGAGAAAACGAAGAGATGAGAACCTGGAGAGGTTGAGACAGGCAAGAACTTTCTTGTTATTCAGACAGTGTTGCAGGTAACATCTGGAGGTGATCGTTATGCCTTCAAAATCGTTATGCTATCAAACTTCAACAAATCTGCTCTCTGTCTTACACACACACACACACACACACACACACACACACACACACACACACACACACACACACACACACACATAACACTGCCATTTTCACCCCCAAAAGTTTTTCATCTTTTGCTGTATTGTGTCAGTAGGAAATATCAGTTTACATTTCTAGGGCCGTTAATTGTAATAAGCCAGTGATCCATTAGTGCAAAAACTTTTCACAGTACTGTAGCTTTGTAGGCATCTTGGAAATGTTGCCACAGTTTTTCTCTTGTTTCCTCATGTCATCCCAAACAGACTGGATGATGATGAGATCAGATCTCTGTGTGGAGCACTGGCTGTTGTCAGATTTGTGCATACAAAAATCTCACTGGGTTATTACAATTAATTGCAAAGGAATGTAAGTTGATATTTCCTACTGACACAGTATACAGCAAAATATAGAAATAACTGGCTTAAAGCCCCCGTTTTTTGAAAATGGTAATGGCCTAATACTTTTGCACAGTACTCTGCATATGTATCGTTTTTACAAAAATATTAAGCAGCACAACTGTTTTCAACACTGACCACCAAAACCAGCATTGGAATGGTTTCTGAAGGCTCAAAAGACACTTAAGACTGGAGAGACGTATAGCTGCAGAGAAAATTACATTTAATACATGACATTTTAAAATGTGTTAAAACAGTTATTTTAAATTGTTGTATTTCATAATATTAATGTTTATAATGTATTTTTGCTCAGATAATGGAACATAATTAATTAAATATAATACTAGATGTGGCAGGAAATGTTGGACATGTCCACAAGTTCTGGCGGAAAATGAGATTTCATATTTTTCTGTCTTTACATGTTTGTGGTAGAGTGATAAGTTAATTGCATATTAATTATTCACCACCACAATGATATGATGTTGCAAAATAGCATGCTGGTGTCCTGAGGCACATAAAGACTTGGACGACTCACCTGTTCTGGGTGTAGCCTGAGCGCTGACTCACCCCAGCACAATGCTCTCATTGTTTGAGATTCAGAGAAGCAGGGCAATGTTTCGAGGGACATCAGTCTGTCGTCTTTCTATTATTTTACAAAGCTCTTTGGCCTAAAGGCGCGTTCTTGTCTGTTTCTTCTCTATGTCTCTGCTTTGTTTTTTTTCTATTTTCGGATGTTGCAGACGTATTCAGAAAATAGATGCTTTGCTGTGTATTGCCTTCATAGGCAGCTGCCTTCTAAGGTGTATTATAATTCAAATGGAACCTAATTTGATTTGGTACTATTACTTTAAATGAGTTACTGGTTTAAAAAGTTTTGTGCTAAATGAAATTGGGCCCAAGGTGATGGAAAAGTCTGAAGGACTTTTTTGTTTTTCTGTCATTTTTACATACCGACAAAAATAACACATTTAGTTTCATTCTAAACCAGTTTTTCTCTTAATTCTGTTCATCTGTCAAGTCATATGGTTTTTCCTGTTGCTCCTCATTGCTGAGTTTGGAGCCGGATGCATCTGAGTTTGTCTGTCTAGTATCCTCAGGCGTGAAGTTCTGCATTCTGAAGTGCACTGATCGGAAATCTTTCATCCGCTCAGGTCATATCTGAAATGTCAGTGGCTTATTCTTTTATTTTTTGGTTGCATGCAGTTACTTATCAGATAAGATACAACTTTTTAAGTGGTCTTAAAGGTCGTATGTTGATGTTTTTTCCTGTCTCCATCTGTTATGTTTACTGCAGTGGCAGTTTATCAGCAGCTTATCGTTTTATCATTTGTTTTTAGTAGATTGTGGTAAACCAGTAACACTGCTTTATGGATGCAGACTCTGTTTAAAGCAATACTATATCCACTTATGCCTTTTAATTACATTGTGGGATGCATATGAACCATGACCACCTATGTCTCAGTGCACATACACACACACACACACACGTGCACAGTTTTTCCAAAATATGAGCTTCCATCTGAAGCGTATTAGTGTGATTAGTCTACTCTACTTCTTGGGTGGTCAGGTCAGATCAGGCTGCCCATGTGTGCTGCCTGTTTAAAAACCAGCATAGATTACAGGTGCTCTGAAATTAGATGGAACACAATGACATATTATTTTATCCAAACAGAAGTTTTTGGGATACTGTGATCACTCAGTGTTTCTTTCTTTGACTTCTTTCAACCCTTTATATTTCACATGTGAGATGGAAATGTAACATTTCTTTCTCACTGTGATGAATGAACAGAATTGCCTTCCTAGACTAAACTAGAACATTGAACATCACATGGACCTAATTTTGCTGTGTATTCATCAGTGTTGTTATTGTGAATTGAAAACTAAAACTGTTAGAAAATATTTTTTGCTTATTGAAATAAAGCTGAAATAAAATCTAAACATTAGATGAAAAACAGAACAATTTTAATGAAAATGAGAAATGTTGCCCTGTCAACTTTCCGAAATTAGAAAAGTTGAAGTACTGAAATTACCAAAATGACAACTGAAATAAAATAAATGTAAGCTAAATAGAAATAAAAAGACAAAAGTTCATTAAAAAATTGCTAAAATTTAAATGAAAACTCAACTTTTTTGTATAAAATCGTCATAAAATCTTATTAACAATGGTATTTATGTTTAACATGCAAAGTGTAATTTTTGAGGTTTTAGTGAGTTTTATTCTCTAATTCTCTTTTTTTAGAGATTGCATTATGGTTCTAAATGTAGAATTATTATTTTAATGTGATTTCAGCAAGTATTTTTTGAGATCATGGATCATTTTATTTTATTGTTTTTTATTTGTATTATTTAATTTTATTTAATTTCATTTCGCTGCATAAGCCACTTACCAAATACAGGCCATGTTACCAAATACAATTAACTTTTTCTGTTCCCATCACATATTTGAATATGTTATGTGTAATTCAAGTTTATCTTCTTTTTTTAAATCTTAAAATAGGCTTAAGATGACTAAAAGACCAACTATGACCAGCAAACCAGTTTAGGCTGGTTTATAATCTGTTTTAATTCAGCTGGATTTCTGATGTTTTCTCTTTTAATGTGAAATCTTATGTGTTTTCTCTCTCATTCAGGTTCACAGGGAGATGATATATGCTGGACCGAGTGGTCATCCTCTCCGGCAGCCCCCGATGGGTCCTCCTCCACCCCATATGCAGGGCTCCATGTCCCCTACCACACCTCATGCGATGCCCCCCTCCCCATCCTGTATCCCCTTCGGTCCACGCACCTCAGGCCGTGGGGTTGCCACAATGCCACGTGAACGAGCAGGACACACACTCCCCTCCCCCGCTCGCGCATCCTCCCCCAGCCCGAGCGCTATCCTCGAGCGGCGCGACGTCAAACCTGATGAGGACATAGCTGCAAAAAGCATGTCGCTGCCCGCCCGAGCCGAAAGTCATTATGCTGACCCCTATATGTTACATCACCATGCCCCGCCCCCTGACACAGTAGACCATGCCTACCACCGTGCCACCATGCGCTCTTACAGTAACCCCGGCGTTCCCTTAGAGCCCACGGACCATCCTTCGCTCTTCCGACAGAAAAGCAGGAAGTATACAGATAGCCAGCTACCCATGCTAGGCTCCAAAACCCCGCCCCCTTCCCCACACCGGATGGCCGAGATGCGAGTGATGGACATTCACTCAGTCCAACCGCAGAGTTCTATGACCATCGAAAGGGCATCACCTATCAGACAATCATTTAGGAAGGAGGCTCATCTTGCTATGGATACCATGGTAAAGGCAAGGGGTGGCATGGGGTCCCCGGCCACCCCTGATCTTCAGGTTCACAATCCTCTTGCCCCCCCAACAGACCCTCAGACACGGTAAGTCATCATTAAAAGTAAACGAGAATATTGAAGCATGAAAATAACTAACTTTCCATCTACAACATCCCAGTATTCATCAGCATATGTTCATATTCACACTCTGCATCAGTTTATTGTCTTCCACTGCATCATGGCATTCCCTAACTGCATCCAAAACACATCAACAATGTCTTGTCTAAGTACTAGCAGCTATTATTGGATGTGCGTGTTAACGTTTAAATAGAAATTTGTAACCAACTTGTCGAATGTATATAGCAAATGACCCATCTGAAATAGTTATTCTTTCCAACAGTCAAACTTCATACTGAATGCTGCTGAGAAGTAGGTCATATACTGTATATGCAATATGCTTGTCTTGCATTTTGATCATTGTAAATAAACGTAAGTGTTCACTTAATCAACATTAGCAAATATAGACATTTACTGTATATTTAAAGTAACTTAATCAATAGGCAGTGCAGTACCAACAAGTAAAAGCTCAATATAGCCTATTATAAGCAAGTATGTTTCATTTATAATGTTTACTCTTTAAACTGGTATCACATTTTGTACAGGTATTGTCCCTCATAACTGGTAGTATAATAAACCTATAAGCAAGCCATATATTGGTATACGCCAATTTGGCATTATATAGACTACACAAATGTTTCCGTTTTATTCTAAGTCAAAAGACTTCCTCACTTTCTAAGTGGACATTTCTCGGAGCCCGCCATGAGTGACCGAGAAAACAAACACATATAAGGTATGAGGTAACATTAAATGATTTTGTTTTCCACTTCCGATACTTTTAAGAATAATATATTCATTTTTTAAATGTAAGATTAGGATGACAGTATATAAAGCAAAACATAAATGTGCAAAACATTTAAACAAGTAGCCTATTTGCAATGTCAAGTAGCAGCAGCATTATCAATTAGTCGACTATATCCCTGGTTATTGTTCACGTAAACAATTTTAGGGTTGATATTCTGTTTAGCTGGGTTTGTTTTCAAAACTACAGCATTACGTAACTCAGAAAAAGACTTTGAACTGTAATTCAGTCAGCTCTCTTTTACTGTGTTGGTTAAGTGGAGTTAATCGTACCCTTTATGTTTGTCTGTGCCTTGTAAGTCAGATTTATTGTTTTTGGCGATGTACTCGCTGGCTGAGAGCAGTCAATACACAGAGTCAACATGCTAAACTGTTTTTAAAGGACAGAGCACATGCAGGCCAGAAGTTTCTAACATTATCCTGTAGAGCAAAGACATAGTGCTTCGGTGTGTGTGTGTGTGTGTGTGTGTGTGTGTGTGTGTGTGTGTGTGTGTGTGTGTGTGTGTGTGTGTGTGTGTGTGTGTGTGTGTGTGTGTGTGTGTGTTGGCACAAAAAGGGCAAATGGGCAGTTAAGCATAAAAAAAAGACTTTAGTTAATCATCATTTGAAAAGTTTATGTTTTTGATTTATTGTTTTTTTTTGTATATGCTACAAAGACCATAGCCAGGAGTCCAGATCTTACTCCCTTTCGCTTAATTATTTATGTAGATAGGATTGACCATAAATCAAGGAAGTCTTTTAGAAATTAAATGTGGTTAATATATTGGCAAGAGATTTTTTTATTTTCTGTTTGCTTCATTTTTTTCTGTGTAGTTTCACATAAAATTCCCAATTTATGAATGGCAGCATACGTTGAATTTTTTTCATTGTTTTAAGAATTTTTATGTTTTTGAAAAGTCATATACTCAAAAAATATACAGTAAAAACAGAAATATTGAAAAATATTATTACAATTTAAAAATACTGATTTCTATTTGTATACATTGTCAAATGTAATTTATTTATTTGATGATGAAGCTGAATTTTTTACCAGTCATTACTCAGTCTTCAGTGTCGCATGATCTTTCAGAAATCATTCCAGTTTGCAGAATATTTGCTCAATAAACATTTATTAATAGTATCAATGCTGAAAACCAGTGTGGTGCTAAATACTTTAGTGGAAAATGTGTTATTTTTGTTCTTGTTGTTTCAGATATTTTTGATGAATAGAAAGAACAGAAAATAACTGAATTTATTTGAAATAGAAATCTTTTTTAATGTATTTACTGTCACTTTTAATACGTTTTAGCAATTTTGCTGAATTAACATATTAAGTTCTTATTAATTACTTATTTATAAATACATAAATATTTTTACTGACCCTAAACTTTTAAACAACACTGTAAGTGATAAAGCAAGGATTTCACTTGGTAAATTGTATTTAAAATCTCTGTTTAAGCATTAATGTACGAGAGACTGTGCTTTATTGTAAATATGCACTGACAGTAAAATTTAGGCTGATGCCAGTGAGCTGATAATTAACCATTATTTTTTTGTTTAAATACATTAAAACTAAAATCAATTGTTAAAGGCTACAAGTGAATTTAGACATTACGACATTTTGATGTACACTAATATGAAAAATAGATATTTTAGCCAAAATGCTATATTAGCCAGTTAGTATATCTGTCTTTTTATTAATGATGAATGAGTAAAATGGCCTTAGATAACTGAGCCATCTCAGGAGGTACACAGTCCTACTGTTATTTCAATTTTCCCCTTCACCGTCTCCACACATGCCCCATCAGTAGTAAGCATGCGATATGCTCTATCTCTCTGCAGAGAGAGAATGAAGGCCATGGAGGAGCAAATAGCCAGTCTGACTGGTCTTGTGCAGCATGCTCTCTTAAAGAGCCACAGCACTAACAGCAACGAGGAACACCCCAGGTAAGCAGGGCAGGCTGGGTAATGTAGTTCCCAGAATATCACATCGTTTCCCAAATCAAATAAGAATAGAAAAAGGAGGAATATGGTGGATTAAAGGTGGTGGTAATCAGACACTGGGTGTTTGAAAAAGACTTGGTGGGTTATTTGACTACTAACTGTGCATGAACTAAATGAACTCATTCTCACAATAACTGGTGCCTTTAAGACACAGACTAACTGCAAGTGTTTGTAGAGTGATTTTGTCTGTGTGTGTATTCATGTGCATATGTGCATTCAATCATTTTATATCTCTTGCTTTTTTCCAGCGAGAAACCAGTCAAATCCGGATCACCGGCTCACAGCACATCTAGCACAGGTACATTCCTTCTTAACATTGTGTCCAGACCTCATCTGGCTGTTTCTAGTGGTCAACAGATATTCTTATCTATTATTAGTAATATAAGGCTAATTCTGTAATAGTATCTCATCTACCATCAACATTCAGCAAATACAGATGTATACCATTTAAACAAGTCTTTAAATATCTCATAAACATTTCATTTCATAAATCTTCAATTGTACAATTGTAGACTTCATAAAAATATTTGTATAATCAAACTTTCAATTCTTGGTTTCAAACTATATATGCTGCATTATATTCAGATGGCCGCTGTCATATTCATGTCATATTCACTGTGTAACGTATGCAAAATTAGCACATTATTAAAAAAATATGATTCCCGTTGCTCACAGACTTGCCAGATTACTGACTTCCCTTAGTGTTTTCTCTGTTTGTTTGCTTAATTTCTATTAATATTTTTTATGTGTAAAAAATACTAATATGATTACAGAATCAAGAAGTTGCCATCTAAAGTATAAATCTGTTTATTTAAAGTGAAGATAATTTTTTGTTATTTTCATATAATTTCAAATAAAGCGATTTATTTTGCATGTGTTTTTACTATATTTAAATGAAATAGTGTGATATATACATTGGCTTTATATCAGCCAGCCTGCTCTCTAAGACATTGGCATTAGCCATAAAAAAAACATTGGTCGACCACTATTTGTGTGTGTGTGTGTGTGTGTGTGTGTGTGTGTGTGTGTGTGTGTGTGTGTGTGTGTGTGTGTGTGTGTGTGTGTGGGCATGTTTATGTGGTTTATGAGGACACAAATTTGTATAATGACATAGGTATGACATAGGTATTACAAGGAGAAGGTGATTTATGAGGACATTTTCAGTGTCCCCATAATTTAAAACGCTTATAAATCATACAGAGTGAGTTTTTTTGAGGGAAAATATAAATGCACCGTCTCCTGTGAGGGCTAAGTTTAGGTGTAGGGTAGGTGTAGGGCAATAGCACATACAGCTTGTACAGTATAAAAACCATTACGCCTATGGAAAGTCCCCGTAAACCATAAAAACCAACGTGTGTGTGTGTGTGTGTGTGTGTGTGTGTGTGTGTGTGTGTGTGTGTGGCGTGCGTGTTTATGGTGGCTCTTGCAGCAACAGGCTGTTGTGCATCCCACAAATCCGATCTCTCCCACTCATCTGTCACTCAGAATTGCAGCCTGCCACATGTTTCCCGCTGTTTCCACACATACACACGCTGAAACGAACACAGAGAGCGAGTCACTCAAACAGCATAAGCCACGAAAGAACAAACATGTCTACAGGCTGTCTTGTGCTCTCACATAAATATGTGCTTTTGCAAGAACTGACCTGAAATGCTGTATGTTCAGTTATGCTCAGTGGAGTTTGAAATGTAATCTTGACAAATGTTATGGTCAAATATGAGTACAACAACAAATATCACATATCCTTAAGCTTAGGGCCAATATACTGGATGTGAATATGTATTTGTAAGGCACTTAAATTGATTATATCAACAGCATAATTTCTTGAGCTATAAAAAGATTATAATTTCTCTTTTTATATATATATAAAACTTGGATCATCACATTATTTCTAGCAATCCATCTATGTCAATTGTCAAATAACTATGTCACACATACATCTGAGAGCCCAGTCTGACGTCTTATCATTAAATAATTTATTTGTTATTGTTGGTCATGTTTCTTGTGTGTTTTTGTATTTTGTTTAGGAGGCTCTCCTGTGTTAGCACAAAAAGTTCCTGCAGCACCTCCTGACCATAGCCCCGCCCCTACACCACAACTAGGCCCCGCCCCCGTGCATGTTAATCTACACCTGTTCAGGAAGAATGTCTCTGAGCTCCGCCTCCAACTGCAACAAATGAAACAACTACAGGTAATGGAAGTCAGTTAATATAATAAGAAATCTGCTGTTATAATATGCATTTTGCCCCATATTTATTCAACAGGTGCATTCATGTTCATTGTTATTTTAAAGACAACATGAAACAACATTCATAACTCATGTATCTAGAGTAAATTGACAGATCTACATTCAGTAAAATAATATTCAGGGAACAATTATTTGACAGTTTTACATTAAAATCATTATAAAACACTACAGTTCAAAAATGTATTTGTACCTATATTTAGCAAAGATGCATTCAATTGATTAAACGTCACAGTAAAGACACATTTAATGTTACAAAATGAAGTAAATGTGTGTGTTTTCAGCTTCAGAATCAGGAGTGCGTGCGTGCTCAGATAAAGCATGCAGAGCAAGAGATCAGTTTGAAGCTGGCTGAAATGCTGAGACGACAGGAAGATCCGACACAGAAACAGAGGACACTGGTGGAGGAAGAGAGACACCGATATCTCAGCATGCAGGAAAGAGTTCTCACCCAGCTAGGGTACGACTCACACACACACACACGCACACACACACACACACACACACACACACACACACACACACACACACACACACACACACACACACACACACACACACACACACACACACACACACATAAACATGGAATCTGAAATTCACTTTCCTGTGGGCAAACAAATGCCTTTTATTCCTCATACGATCCATTACAGCCCCCTTTTTAACTCATAACCCTGCCCACACAGCTGTGTGTAAACCATAATTAAATCCCACTTTAATTTAACTGGTTAACAAGCGTGATCTCCAGACAGCTTTAAACATGCACAACTGAACTCAGTGGGAATAAACACTCGGCAGAGATCAGGAGCAGCATTAGCACTCTGTTTTCCTTGGTTTTACGCCAGTGCCCAGTCAGCAAAGGTCTCTGGGTGCCTGTGAGCAGTGAATCGTGGAGCCAACAAGGACAGTTTGACTTTTACATGTGTGGCCGCTTAGGAATGTAGCATCAGAACGGTAGTTTTCTCCTCTTTGTGAAAGGAGAAGTGAAACGTGGAACATTAGCAAACTGCCTCAACTGATATATCAAATTACACATCATTCATATAATAATGTATTTAATGTGATGTAGAACCCTGCTAAAAAAACAATAGAAGCCCAATGAAAACCATCACATAAATTCTAATGGTTTCCATTAAAATACCATTATGAACCATTAGCTTTTTCCAGTAAAACCATCACAAAATTCCTTTTTGTAGTGTGTTTTGGGCATTTTTTCAATAGGACTTAACACAAATAGAATCCATCACATACCAGTAGACACCATTATAGTTTCCATAAAAACCAATACAATTCCCATTGTAACCATTAAATCCATTACATTTTCTATGGTGTTTTGGGCAGGGTTCTATTGTTTTTTTTCAGCAGGGTACATAATTTAGTTTCAAAATAAACTTTGTTTAAAAATGCTAGATAGATAGACAGACAGACAGACAGACAGACAGACAGACAGACAGACAGACAGACAGACAGACAGACAGACAGACAGACAGACAGACAGACAGACAGACAGACAGACAGATAGATAGATAGATAGATAGATAGATAGATAGATAGATAGATAGATAGATAGATAGATAGATAGATAGATAGAAAATAAGGTGAATATTTTGTTGTACAAGAGGCTGAGATCCACTGATATGAACAAGTAACATAAACAAATCATCATGGCCATAATGTAATAATTCTCTATAAACTCTCACTAAATCCTGCAAGCATTGGATAATTTTCTTCAACCAGAATTTTAGCAGCCACTTTAAACACTTGGTGGCAAAAATGTCAAGAGCATAATGTGAAATCTACACTGCCCTCTGGTGCCACAACAGTGTAATTTCAATATTGACCAGATGACTGGATGACATAAACACAAGTTTATGTGGATGGATTGGCTCATCAGTTATAATATAAGATATCAGTGTTACTATTTGTGTTGTAAGTGTCACGTGTGTTTGTGTGTAGGGATCTGGAGCTGTATGTGGAGACACTGAGGACTGACTCCAGCCCTGTTGTGTCTCAGAGATCTGTGATGCTGAAGGAGGTAGAGGAGGGAGCTGTCAGTCTGAGGAAGGTGGGCGAGAACCTGTCTGGACTGAAAGGTACAACAACATAAATGACCTGAAATCAACTGGACTTTGCTTTCTTGTTATTCAAAATATAACAATGGCTTCCTTAGCTACAGTTGAGTATTCTCCGATATTAGACCTGCCCACACATAATAATATTATGTAACTTAAAGAAACTGCGGGCCAGCTGTATCCATGGAGGTGTGAATTGCAATAAAGATTTTATCACAGCTTTGTAGGTAACAGATACAACAACACTGCTTGTTGTGGCTTGTGGCTGGTGATGCTGCTTGCTACTTGCTTACAGTGCTATAATGGCATCTTTATATAGAATAAGCTCAAATTTCACACCTTCAAACAAATCCTCCTACTTGACTCTCAGTCGTATGTCATGACGACCGACATGCGTAAACAGGTTAAATGTCAGACGGTTTCCCAGCTGATAATGACACTCAGTTTAGTAGCGAAACATTGTTTTTTTCTTGCAGGGGAGTTCCCAGCTCTTCAATCCCGTATGCGGGCGGTGCTCAGGGTGGAGGTGGAGGCTGTAAAGTTCCTCAAAGAAGAGCCGCATAAGCTAGACAGCATGCTGAAGAGAGTCCGAACCCTCACGGACACACTCAGCAACCTTCGCAGGTACAGACTGAGAGAGAAAGAGATTGAGACAGACGTTTCAATTGCGAATATAATAAGATTGTGGTTAATAAAATACTTCATGACAAACTTTATGGATCTTCTGATTCCAGCCACGTATCCGAGCAGCCAGAGCATTATTGGAAATGAATATGCAGTTTCTGTTCTTCATCTTTCATTCTGATTGTAATCATGTGTGAGCAGAGACTCTGTATAGGTCAAGACAGATGAGAGATCTGGAGCATCTGCTACGAGTCACTTCTTTCTCCTCTGTGTCAGACCTGATCAGACTCAAGCCGGTTGCTGTTTTCGGTGAATGTGCGAATGCAATGAATATTACCAGCGCTCTGGAAAATAGTGTTTTGTTTCTAAAGCAGCTGCGTGTTTCTGATCCGCTAGCGGCACCAAATGTAATTGCAAAACTAAACAGATTTTTACACATTCTGATGAAAATGTGTGTGAAATAGGTGGTTGCTAGTGTGTTTCGGGTGGTTTCTATTTGGTTACTTATTGGCCCCAAGGAAAATGTTTTCTCGCCCAAGTCTAGATATGGCTCAAGTTTCTTCTTCTGTGGTAGTTATCTTCCAATCAGGCGAAAACCTGAGTTAAATTTAAATTACACTGACTTTCTTTCCTCTCTTTTTCTTTTTTGTATTTTCTTTTTTATTTATATATTTTTTACTTAAATTTAATCACATTATATTTTATATAATTAAATGTAATTACTGTCATTAATTTAATGTAATTCAATTTAATTAGATTGCATTTTAGATTTATTTTACATATTTCAATTGTAGATTCTGTTTTCTTTTTAAAAATGTATTAATTTTATTTAAATTAAATTACATTGACATCCCTTTTTATTTAATTATTTCTATTTTTTAATTGTATTTCTAATTTTATTTATGTTTTTATTTTTAAATGTTAACATTTTCTTTTGGTAGCACAAACGTTCAGTTATGGGTTTGTTTATAACTCAGTTATGTGCAGTGCAAATAGGATTCTCAAATACTCTCTCTTTCATTTTTTTTCTTCATATAAACGTTCTGAAAGCTCCACAGAGCCACTGAAACACAGCTGTGATAGGACTATTTTAACTCTTTTTAAAAATTACACACCGCAGCTTTAATCCTTTAAAATTGAGATGATAAAAATAACCTTGTGATTTTAAGTTTGGTTAGATTTTGCTGCATTGTGTATGATTCCTCATTGTTTTCTATTTGAAATATTATTTGTTCTTTAGGTCTGCCACAGATAGCCTGCTGAAGCCCTCTGACCCTGTTTCCTCGACACCTGCCTCTGAAAAACCAGAATCAGCCATGGTTGAATCCCTCGAGACTGCCTCGGTTGCACCTCAGTGCTCCACAGTGAGGTCAGAGGTTATGACGTCAAACCCTGTGGTAATCCACCATGCCCAGGCCTCTCCAGTAGCTTCACAACAATCCCAGCAATCAACAGCACCCTCACCCATTCCCCTTGTCGCACAAAGACGAGAGTCTACCCCTTCACCCACCAAACAGCTCAAAAAACCCTCACTTGAGCAGACACTAATACCAAATAACAGCAGTAATGGAGTCTCTTCTAATGGCATTCATGGCAAAGGTCCTTCCACAAACTTAATTGGGGAGATTCATGCAAGCCGCAGCAAGAACAAGTACAGGGCTGTGTCGATAGAGGTGAGTATTGTGCATGTTAAAGCAAATGAGTGAGATGAAATTGTGCGTTCCATTGTTTAGTTACTCGTTTGATTGGTATCTTCAGGCTGCAGAGAAAGAATGGGAGGAGAAGAGGCAGAACATGGGTCATTATGATGGGCAGGAGTTTGAACGGATGCTCCAGGAAGCAGAAGCCAACATGCTGAGAGGAATACCAAACCTCGAGGTGCCCAGTGAACCTGAGGGCTCCCCTGCAGTGGTTCCTGCCTCCCTGGAGGAGGTGGTAGAAAAAAATGAGCCCACAGCAGCACCAGCAGAACAGGGTAAGAGACTGAAAGACACACCAGAGGTCTTGAGACTACTGTTTGGCAATGTTTATACTTAATTTTGTTTCTGCAGATGACATTCAGCCAAATTCTGAGAAACCTACTAAGACCGCTCCAGAGAAACCTCCCAAACCTCTGGAGAAACCAGTTAAGTCGGCTTTGGAGAGACCTCTTAAACCTAACCTATCCACCAAATCCAGCCTGGAGAGACAAAGTAAGACTCAGGAAAAAGTTGTTAAGCTTCAGACCACAGAGAAAGCCAACAAGTCTCCTCCTCCACCCCCACCTCGACGAAACTACACCACCAACACTGGAATGACCACCACCCGATCTGGAGAGGTCATTTACACCAGCAGGAAGGATTCTGTTATGGTACAAGTGTGTTTGTAGGACAGATTTTTATTTTGTTTACTTTGTCTGAAGTTAAAATATACATTTATATTAATAATACAATAAAAAAATATAATTCATTACGATTTAATTATATTTGTAATAATTATTAAAATAAATAAAATCTCTAAATATTCATGAAATGTTAATTGTATTTTCAAATAATAATAATTATTATAAAATAATACAATTAAATACAATTTGTGGTAACACTTTACTATAAGGTTCATTAGTTAATGCTAATTAATGCATTAACTAATATTAACTAACAATGAGCAATACATTTGTTACATGATTTATTCATCTTTGTTAACATTAATTAATAAAAGCACAACTGTTCATCATTAGTTCATGTTAGCTCAGGTTCATAAATTAATAATAACATATAAAACACTGGATTCTAATAATGTATTAGTAAACGTTGCAGTTAATATGAACTGATATTAATAAATGCTTTACAAGTATTTTTCATTATTAGTTCACGTTAACTAATGTTAAAAAATTGAATCTTATTGTAAAGTGTTACCAAATTAATTATATTTAAAAAAACATTTATATATAAATGTTTATTTAATTATATTTATGATTTTAATAATTTGCAATATAACTTGTTTTGTAGGAGGGTGAAGAGGAGTCCAACAGTACAGCATCTCAGCCTGAACCAAAATCCTCTCCAGAGGTGAAGCCCAAACCCATTACTCCTCCACCTATCGCTGCCTCGGCTATCACTGAGGAAGAGGATGAGGGAGACAAGATTATGGCAGAGCTACAGGTGAGATACACACATAAACTAAAACACACATTCATACACATGCACACTAATACAGATTTGTAGCAAGCATAACATGTTCCTAATGGGTATAAATGATTATACAAGCACATGCTCACTTTCTTTCACTAACTATAGGTGTTTTGATGTTTAAATTTATTGGATGTGAAATTGCTTTGGTGTGGGTGCTAAGATGCTTTGGGTGTGCCCTGTGGCTCATTCGGTGGCAGTTTCATTTCCCGTGCACTGCAGTAGATTAGCTTCTTTTATTTTATAAATTCACAACATAGTTCTAATAAATTATTTAAAAACAAAACAAAATGGCCTTTTAAAATAATGCACATACACATACATGCTTATTAGGACAGAAAGTGTAATGTAATCAAAATATATGTAAAGTAAACATATAAATATATGTAAAAAGAATTGCATATAAAAATTAAAATTATAATACCATTATAATGGATGGATGGATGGATAGATAGATACTGTATAAAATACATTCATTTTTGTTACTAAATTTGAATGACAATAAAATACATATAGGCAGATAATCTAATCTGATTTGATTAAACTAATTGTAGATCATTTCTATTACATTATAAAATAATCTTGAACAGGTTTGCCCAATTTTCTATGGGCAAATTCTAATCTTTTACCCCCTTCCTCGCAAATTCTTCTCTTCAGGTTTTCCAGAAGTGCTCTTTTAAGGAGGTAGGGCTCAAGGGTTTGGTAGAGCCACAGATCAGAGAGCTAAGACCTGGGGTCTTACTGCCCTTTAAAGATAAGAAGGTAAAGGATATGATGTCCTTTAGTAGACCCTCCAACTGCCTGCCTGTGCCAGCCGCTTGTCCCTGATAGCTGTTCTTTGCAATGCTTGTATGGCTTTCGTACCCTTTGCTAACTTCCTCTGTACACTCTTGTGATGGGTATCCAACACCAAAAATGTTCTCACTGTTCTTTAAGTTTAAATTCTGTTCCTTTCCTTTTATTTCTGCTGAACTCATGAACTGTGCTGATTGTAGTGATGTAGTGTGAGCCAAAGGGGGAAACATATGATTGGGTTTATGTGTTCTGAGTCATCCAATCAATAAACTACATTTTCTACACTCTGCTGTCGAAGGGTGTTGTGTGTGTTTTCTTTTTTACATTTAGCTTTTTAATAAAAAAAAGTGTGATCTCAAATGGAGACAATTCAATTTCCGAAGCTTACCTGAGGTTACATTTTTGCTTTAAAATTTACATTTACAGGTTGAGTTATCTAACTGGGTGTAGCATAATCAAATTGTCCTGGGCAAAATATTAGCAATTTAGCAGACTTGCGAGAAATTATCAGGACCTCCTTTAATGTGCGCATTTTTTTTTCAAAAAGAGTTAATGTCTAAATCATATGTGTCAGTATAATGCAACTTAGAATTGGTTTTGTTATTGAGGATTTTAGAGGACACTTTCAGCTAGCAGTCTGGAGTTCAGAATTTGTTCTTTGATCTCACTTTGCTGCATGCCTGCTACTGTATAAGCCTCCTTACTTATTTAATGGGTTTTCAATCTCACTTTCTTTACCTTCACTTTACCTTCATTTTCACAGTATTTTCTCACGGTCAAAAATTGTGCAGTGTAATATAGAATGTACAGGTGAAATATAACCAATAAGAAACTTGTTATGCTCAAAATTGTATTCAAAATGGAAAAAGTTGGAAACTGTTGGTACATGCAATATCAATTTAAATTGACATTTTCATAGTTATTTTCCAGTTTATGTGTATAATTTTGAGCAGTTTTTTTTAGATTAATTCATCAGTGCCTTAGGTCTAGCTCCAGATTATGGTTTTAATCCAATTAAGTATTTTTAAATTATTATGAATCCCATTTATTGCATATTTTAAAATATGGTTATTACTGTAGAGAAGATAAATAGTCTATATGTACAGCTGTAACATATTATTGGCATCATTAAGTTTAGAAACATGCTTCATGACAATTCTTAATATTAAAAAATATTTTGATATATATGATAGAATATATGATCCAATAATTTGTTGCGTCAAAAGCAGCCTAAATGTTTTCAGTGGTCTTAGAGTAGCTTATAGACTGCGATTGTTTCTTTGTGAAGTGATGTTGTTCCCCACAAACCACAGAATACTGAAAACCAAGACGACAAGAACCCTGACACAGATGAGAATGGCAACAATACAATTCGTCAGAGTCCTGGGGTGAGCTGCAGTGTTTATTATCACAGTTACACAGTTATTATAAACTTATTATGAACCCCTAAAAGAAAAGTAATCAGAACGATAGTTTGAGCTCTGTTTAAAAAAACCTCAGTCTTAGTGATGACTGGTCATAGTTAGAACCCCATCACTAAAATATCTATGCAATAGTCTTCTGTGAATCCTCATAAAGACCGGTAATGGCCAAGTCAATTTTAGAATATGATTAATACCAGGTAGGATTACTAACGGATTTATATTTGGCTCATGAACCTATACCTAATTGAAATTTCATTTTTTTCTTCTCTGGCCTTTGGCCTTTAAAGGTCATCTACTATGTCACAGCTCAGATCTCCAAGGGAACTCCATCTGCCTCAGAGGAATCAACAGAACGTAGAGACGCCTCACAGTCTCCCCCATCACAGGTGTCACATGTCAATGCTTCTGACCAATGCCAAAGCCAGCTGCAAGTATCCACTAACAAATTTGGTGCCTTCAAAAGTGGCGGCTCAGTAAGCCCTTCTATCACTCTACAACAAAATCAGCTGTCTTGTTCAGCCTCGTTGAAGTCAAATCCTCCCTCTCCACTGGAAGAAGTTCCAGCTAGCCCAACCAAAGGGAAAGTCCATGTGGTCAAAGCTGCTCAAGTGCAGGTTAGCATAGAGGAGAGGGTAGAGTCTCCAACGGCAATTTGCTCACCAGTCTCTTTTGAAAACACTGCACCGATTCTTTCTAAAGCAGTCCCTGTTGGGACATATATAGCAAATCAGAAACGTATATTTGGTTCATCCAAGGTGAGGGAAAGTAAATTTGAGGAAATGGAGGAAACTAATGAGGCCTCTCTCTGTCCCGATCTGTCAGGAGAAGAGCCACCTCCACCTCCTCCTGATAACTTTGCCTTTATGATCACTAACACCAAGGTACAAGCCCTTTCCACTGGAGAGTACCATCAGCTAGTCAATGCCAAGAAAGGTAGTGTGCAGACAGTAACCTTTGGCAGCAAACCACCAAGTGCTTCTGAAAGTGGCACGGCATCAGGAGGTGATGCCGGTACTAATGGTCCCACTGGGGCTGGCAACAGTAGTAAAAAGCCAGTCATCATCATCTTTGATGAGCCAATGGATATCCGCTCAGCTTATAAACGCCTCTCTACTGTCTTTGAATGTGAGGAGGAGCTAGAGCGTATGCTTGCAGAAGAAAGAATAGATGAGGAGAGTGAGGAAACTGAGGAAGAAGAATGGACTAAGGGAGTGCAGGTCAAACTGAATGGAGTTAGTAGGGATTCTGGAAGAAGTACTGGTTCAAATTCTCCTGCAGATATCACAGACGGTCAAGTCAGGAACTCTGAGTATATATCTGAGGGAGGGGCATTAGTAGAGGTTACTGGTGATACAAAGGAAGATGGAAAGAAGAAGTTCAAGTTGAAGTTCCCTAAGAAACAGCTAGCAGCATTAACGCAAGCCATTCGAGCTGGAAGTAAAATGGGAAAAAAGACTTTGCAAGTTGTCGTCTATGAGGATGAGGAAGAGTCAGATGGGACTGTCAAACAACACAAAGAGGCCAAGAGGTTTGAAATTGCTTGCTCCAAAACAGAGTCTACAAAATCAAATCAGCAGGAGCCTATTGGACGAACTGACCAGATTCGTAAGAATACCTACAAAACCCTTGACAGTCTAGAGCAAACCATAAAGAAGCTAGAGAACACAATTTGCGAAATGGGACCGAAGTCTTCGGAAGAGCCAGAAATATTGGTGAACCCTGCAACTCAGGACAATAAAACTGTAGAGAGTCCAGGGCACTCAGAGAAAAGACTTTCTCCCCAAACCTTGGTCCCTAGGTCGACATCTGCCAGTAAAGGTCCTGGTCTACGAAAGAAGACAAAACCACAGCTTCTTCCTCGGCCTACCATCATACCAACTACTGGGGTCTCACTCACACCAGTTCCCACCCAGCAGGTCTCTCTTTAGCTCCTACTACCTTAGCAAAGACTATGGGTCTTTCCCTCTCCTCTTGCTCATAACAGTTCCACCCTATCCAGTGACTTCTGAAGGTCCTTAGCATTTCCTGCAGTGGAGGCTACAAACTCTGGGATCTGAACTTTTTTAACACCTTCACATATTTTTATAAATATGGTGTGTTTATTTCTGGAGTGATGTGTCATAGATAGACCTTTGTGTGTTCACTGATGGTGCTCTAATCTTGGGTTTAGGCAGCCAACAACTTTCACCGTCTTAAAACCAGTCTCACACTGTTTCTGGATCATTTTTGTGGGTTCTAAGGCAGTCCTTAAAGAAATTTGTTGCTATTCTGGGCTGGTTTGCATGCCTCCTTACTTCTCTTTCTGGTATACAAACTCTACAATGTCATGGTGATACCACACAGATGTGTTGTGCAAGCTTTGTCTTGCTGTGATTTAGCTTACAAACCACCTCAAATATGGCTCTCTTTTTGTTTCTTTCTTTTTATTCCTTTTCTCTTCTGTTTGGTTTAAATCCTTTTTGCAGAATGCCAGCGTGGTCTCGCCTACTAGTCGGATGCCGGTGCCTGTTTCTGCCAAGGCGCGGCAGCAACCGGGCACCTCAGAGAAAGAGAGGGCAACAAAACCACAAAAGCTACAGGACTCTCAGAGGCAGTTCCGCCAGGTAGTCTTATCATAGGACCACTTGTCCAGTCAGAACGACACGCACACCTAGGCATAGACTGAATGCTCGAGAGGAAAGTCAGTTCTAGCAGGGCTTGTATTGAGAGGGGAAAAAGAACTAACATAAAACCTGACGAGACCGAACAAACTGTTCTTTGGTTAAAGGCCTAGTGCCGAAAGCTGTCTTTTGAACTGTTGATGTTTTTCCTGCTCCATTTTTTAATGGCTGTGACCGAAGGCAGCTGACTGTTATTTCATAATACCATCAAATGCTTCTGCATGTTTGCTTTGCTTGTGGCTTTGGTGCTGTGAAAGACGAACTAATTGACAAAAGTGAAAGAAAGTAATATAAACACCACAACCACTGCTTACCTAACATTATTGGATGCTTAGACTAGGGTCTCTTTAACTAAAATACCACTGACATCTAACCCCTACATACTCCAATGCCAGTGAGACTTCAACTTCCCTTGTAAGTCAGGATGCTTCTGTTTAACCCATTTTTGGACCCTTTCCCTGTTTACCTTTTGGAGGAATCTGCAAAACCTGGCCTCAATGCCCAGGGTCCACAAATCCATGAAGGTCCCCATTATCCTGTGTATGCCTTCCCAAATTGTACCTCCTCTATTCCTCCTGGAGCCTTCTTTGGTTATGAGTACTGGTTGGTTGCACTCACTCTGCGCAATACTCACTCTAAAACTTATAATCCTACCGTCCCTCACCTTCACTCTCCTTTCCTTCTTACAGTCTTTTTAAAGTTATTTTTATTTATATATATTCTCACCCTCAAGACAGTTTTTTTTTGTGTGTGTGCCTTTAGTATTTTCACCTATACATGCAGATTCTGTGTCTTTGATAATCTATCATGATTAACTGTATGTCCCAGTAGTATGATTTGAAACATGCTTAGAATTTTTGCATATTTTAATCATAAATTCCCTGTTGACAATCAGTGTGTTTTGGCATCTTTGTTTGCAGGCTAATGGAAGTGCTAAGAGATCTGGAGGAGATCCCAAATCCACTTCTCCCATCGTGCCTGCTTCTAAAATTCCTGCTTTTTCCTCTAGTACAGGAAAAGGCTTGTCCCAGACTGATTTTACTAATATTGTTAATTCTTCTTCTCCTTTATCTTCCTCCCTTCCCACTAGCAAATCCTCTATCCCTCCTCCTCGATCCAGTTCCACCCCCTCCTCTTATCCCCTCCCTTTCTAATGGTTCTTTAAAATTTGCCCCTCCCACTCACAGCACTAAAGGCCTCTCTATTCCCACGCAGACACAAAACGGTCGACCTTCCTCCTCTTCTTCTTCTTCTTCATCCTGTTCCCACTCCCCTTTGTCCCCGACTATGTTGAGTCAGAGTGCGAAGAGTATCCGTACCATTCACACACCCAGCTTCACCAGCTACAGTCGGCCACACAACGGAAATGCCGGTAAATCAGCTATTCCCACGGTAACTCTTGCTAAGGATGCTGCATAGAATGCTTCGCTGCTTCGCAATCATTCATGCATAAATTATTTGCATTGAGTGTACTTTGTTTTGGCATGACTTTGGTTATTGCATATTATTATTTTCTCTGTTAAAGTGAAAGGCCATCATCCATTAATCAGTGTTTTAAACTTGAATCTCTGCCAATCATAAACATAAAAAGATAAACTGTTTTATTTTAAAAACTAAAGAAAATGATTTAATTGCAGAGAGCAGGCTCTTGATTAAGGATTTTACAAAGCACTTCATTTGAAAATAATATTTATTTTTCATACAAGTTGAGAGACTAAAAATTGTTAAAGTCAGTTGTAAAAGTTTGTAAACAAGGTTTTGGTTATTAGTATCCTCTAAATGATTGTAAATGGGATTTTTTTTTAAGTTGTCAGACATTGGTTGTAGTCATAATAAGTGAAAAAGTACTGTAAGTATATTAACCATTAATACAATATGACAAACATTGTGTCTGTTTTTTTTCTCTCTCTCATGCACTGCCAATGTCTTTAAGATTTATCATTATAAATTGACAACCGTTTTGCAATGAACAGTTGTCTGTCTTTTCAGTAGTTGTGCCTATTTGCCAAAGTTAGTATTTTACATCTTTACAACTGACTATATATACTGTGTTAGAGACTTTGTGCATTTGGGATAGGTTATACCTGGCTTAACCTACCTATGTCACAGTTCCTTGATTTACTCATGCAGTCTATGTCTCTTAAATGAATGAGTATTGATGTCTAAATGTAAACTAAAATTGTAGTGATTGATACAATTGCTCTCTTTATTTCACATGTAAATACTGTAACATCTCTATTTCAGAGATTGTCTTTAGTTTTGTTAAAATACTGTACCAAAGTTTATTTCTATGCATGCCTATACAAAATTGTAGAAAGAAAGAATGTAATAGAAAAAATCATGCTTGCACAGACAGATTTTGTAAATAAATGTTTTCTTTGGTTTTGTATAGCTTTAATTGCAGAAGCAATCTGTGCAAAAGAGTGTAGGTATAAAAAGGAATACAATTCTGCATGCTTGTTGTTCACATGGTCTCTCGGCTATGGTTTCTTCACTGCAACACTGCAAGTCCTTCTATTAAACATTTTGGCAGATAGTTCAGCTGACTTGTGTTTTTCATCCTATATATTTTCTTTTACACTTGCACAGTAATGACATTCAGTACACAGGCGAATGCTATTGTACTGGTCAAAAACCTGGACAAGCTTCATTGATTGTATGTAATGTGTGCTGTAGTCAAAAGGTTTTTACATTGAGGAATCTGAAACAAAGTTTGAAGATTTAATTTGTTTTGATTTGGTTTGTTTAAAATATTGGGACATTTCCCATGCTTCCATTTGTGTTATGTATACTTTCAGTGACATTAATATTATACAAAAATTGTAGTAATAATACCGAATACAAATACATTGAAGATCAAAATTAAAGAAACATTTATGAACACTTGATTTTGTTGTTGTTGAAATAACGTAATCTTCATCGTTCAAAATTTGAAGAAATTTTTGTTGTGGCTGTCCCATGCTAGTAGAACAGTGTTTTACAAAATAACCAAGGCACTTCAACAAAAACCCTTTATTTTGTGGAAAACACAGTGATCAAAATTAGAGAACAGCAAGTCAAGTCACCATTATTTATAAAGCGCTTTTTAGAATGCAAAATGTGTCAAAGCAGCTTTACATTATTAAACAGAGAAATAGTGTTGAAGTAGTGTGTTGTTCTCCTCTACATTTACATTACATTTATCAGACGCTTTTATCCAAAGCGACTTACAATTACATTCAGGTTATACATTTTCATTAGTAAGTGTGTTCCCTGGGAATCGAACCCACAACCTTTTGCTCTGCTGATGCAATGCTCTACCACTGAGCCACACAGGAACAGACAAAACCAGCAGTTTAATACTAAGCTGCAGCAGAGTCAGACTGGACTGGATCTGGGTAACTGCAGTGACCATCTGCTCTGGATACAGACTGGATCTAGTGGCTATGGTGACCTCGGTATAAGAAAGAAACAGACTAATATTAGCGTGCTATTCTTCTAACGATGTAACAAGTACAACAGGTGTTATGGGAACTGTTCCCGGTTCCGGTTGACCTAATTAATGCAGTCTAACAATCCTTTAACGGATTTGAATTATAGAAATGCGATAGTGAATTATGTGTAAGCCAGGTTAAAGAGATGGGTCTTTAATCTAGATTTAAATTTACAGAGTGTGTCTGCCTCCCAAACAGTGTGAGGTAGATTTTTCCAGAGTTTGGGCGATAAATATCAAAAGGATCTGCCACCTGCAGTTGATTTTGATGTTCTAGGTATTATAAAATGGCCAGAGTTTTGAGATCATAGCGAGCGTGAAGGATTATAATGCGATAAGAGCTCACTCAAATACTGAGGTGCTTAACCATTCAGGTCTTTATAAGTAATTAGCAAGATTTGAAAAAGTATTCAATATTTAATAGGGAGCCAGTGCAGTGATAATAATAATCTGTTACATTTATATAGCACTTTTCTGGGTACTCAAAGTGCTTTACATAGAAAGAGGGAATCTCCTCAACCACCACCAGTGTGCAGCATCCACCTGGATGATGCGACGGCAGCCATATTGCGCCAGAACGCCCACCACACACCA
This sequence comes from Gymnocypris eckloni scoliostomus, assembly GCA_027564155.1. Taxonomy (NCBI): domain Eukaryota; kingdom Metazoa; phylum Chordata; class Actinopteri; order Cypriniformes; family Cyprinidae; genus Gymnocypris; species Gymnocypris eckloni. The sequence continues at coordinate 10,298,138 of CM050436.1, read as the reverse complement.
GCTTATTGGTGGAGAGGAGACAGAGTGATGAAGCCAATCAGTGTATTTAGGAGGCCATGAGGGTGAGAAGCCAATGGCCAAATTTGGTCAGGATGCCGGGGTAGCTCCCTACTCTTTTTCGAAGGACATCCTGTGATTTTTTAATGACCACAGAGAGTCAGGATGGTGCTTTTTGCAGTATAGTGTCCCCGTGACTACACACGGCGGCATTAGGACTCACACAGACTGCAGGGTGGGCACCCCCTGTTGGCCTCATTAACACCTCTTCCAGCAGCAACCTAGTTTTCCCAGGAGGTCTCCCATCCAGGTACTGACCAGGCTCAACCCTGCTTAGCTTCAGTGGGCAACCGGTCTTGGTTATAGCAGTCAAAAATTACTAGTTAGTGTACAGGCCCTTGCTTTGAATGACTTCAGCACATCTGCGGACACAGGACATCACTAGTCTCTCACTCTCACACTGCTCTGGTGGGGTTTTCCAGTCTTTTCCACAGTAGCTTTTTCACCAAGGATTTTACAGAGATTTTCAGTCAGGTTTAGATCAGGACTCAGAGCAGGCCATTTAATTATTTCTATGTTTTCAGCTTTACCTGTTTTGCAGTGTGACGGGAGGCATTGTCCTGCATGAAAAATGCTGGCTAATTGGGCAATGAACGCAGGGAAGGAACCACAGGAGGTTCTGATAAACATTTTCATTCACATCTGCCATGTAGCTGTATAAGAGGCCAAACTCTTGCTGCAGAAAACATCCCCCAAACCACCATGAGACTTCCTCTATCTTTTACTGACTTCTTTACACACTTGGGGTTCAGTCTTTCCCCAGTTTAACAATGAACAATGTTTCCCATCGGACCCAATTCAATTAAACTTGCTTTCATCACTGAAGTGAACTTTGGACTAGTTCTCCTTTGTCCACACAACTTGTTCTTCAACAAAGGTGAGCGTAGCCTTTTGAGTCTTTCTGCTGATGAGAGGTTTGGTCACTGCAGAATGCGCTTTCAGTGCAAATACTCTTAAACATCGAGACACTGTATGCCAAGACAAATCCTTACCCTGTTCAGCACTGAACTGGCAAGCACTTCCAGCAGCAGTGTTGTACAAATTGCCCATTGAGATTCTCTGCATTATCCTGTCCAATCCTGCAGCCTTTCTGACATTGTAAAGATGCAATATTCTAGAAATCACAGATTTGGAACAACCAACTTCACTTGCTATAGCTGCTATTTGGACCACCTGCTGAAGTAATGTTTCAGTCACTTTAGAACGGCTCACCATCTTGCAAAGTCAGTGAAAACTGGAAAGTTAGGCTGCCAGTTAAATAGGGTTTGTCATATAATTAAGGAGATTAGCAACAGGTACCAGATTAACACCAATAACTGGGAGGTATCTGAAAGTATCATACTCGGTTACTTTCGTAACCTCGGTTCCCTGAGATATGGGAAGGAGTACTGTAAGTATGGGAAAATCCCTTTTTTCCCCTTCACTGAAGCCTTTTTCAATCACGCAGTTATAACTGCATGTGATTGGTTCGTGTAAGGTGAAAGAAACGAACCAATCCACGGCGGTGGTGAGCGAGCCTATGGCTATACAGCCTGCCATAGCCTGCCAAAATGGGAGGGGCGGCTGGCTATATAACTCGCCGCCTGCCGGCACATCTCAGATTTCTTCGAAGGAAGCAACCGAGCATGCAGTTTATAGCACGGCTAGGAACAGTACTCGTTCCCATATCTCAGGGACCGAGGTTACAAAAGTAACCGACTACGTTCTCTTTCGATATTTTACTCATACTGTAAGTATGGGAACCAGTTCAATCACGCCGTGCTATGACGTGGAACGACTCGAAACCAAGACTCACGTGGGATTAGGCCCAGGGGAGTCAATAAGCGCAGGGTGAGCCTTGAGGGTCACCCGTGGCTGGGGTGTCGTCCCGAAAGTGATACTTGGCGTCCATACAATTATGGACAGACCAAGCAAAGAGGGGCTTGAAAAATGTAGGTCAAGTGAACCCAAAAAGATTGCTATTTAGGCAGAAAGGACTCTGACCTGCAAGGCAAGGACATCTAGGTTGTAAAACTTTGCAAATGTGGACGACGAGGACCAGCCAGCCGCCTCACAAATGTCTGAAATGGACACCCCACTGGACCATGCCCAAGACGAGGCGATGCCTCTGGTGGAATGGGCTCTGATTCCGATGGGGCACTGTAACCCCGAGGAGGAGTACACTAATGGAATAGCATCCACTAACCACCTAGAAATTCTCTGCTTTGTAACAGGGTAACCTTTAGCGCGCTTATCGAAGACAACAAAAAGCTGTTCTGACTTTCTGTACGAGGCAGAACGCTCAATGTATATTCTCAGGGCCCTGATGGGCAGAGCAGGGACTCCTGGCTGCTTGTCGGGGGGAAAAACGCGGAAAGCGTTATAACCTGGGCTCTGAACAGGGTGGAGAGCACCTTCGGTACATAACCCAGCCTTGGTTTCAGGACGAACTTGGAGTCGTTGGGCCCGAATTCCAGGCAAACAGGGTTGACGGAAAGGGCCTGCAGGTCTCCTACTCGCTTGACCGACGCCAGTACTAACAGCAGGGCGTTTTTTAACGAGAGTACTCTGAGGCTTGAGGATTGCAATGGTTCAAACAGGGGCCCTTTAAGGGCCCTTAGTACGCTTGGTAAGTCCCAAGGTGGAACTGTACGAGGACGCGAGGATTCATTCTCCTGGTGCCTCGTAAAAAGTTACCGCAATATCTCTGCCCACCGATCGGCCAGCAATAGGGGCATGGAAAGCCGCTATGGCTGCCGCGTAAACCTTGATGGTAGATGAGGAACGCTGTTTATCCAGCATCTCCTGTTGAAATGAAAGAACCACTGACACATCGGAGATGACCGGGTCTAAGTCGCGGTCTTGACACCAAGTCGAGAAAATGGCCCATTTCAGAGCATAGAGGCATCTGGTCATCTGGCGTCTGGAACGAGATCATGTCGCTTGCAGTCATGGAGGGACGCTGATCATGCTGGGTGAAGAGGACAGGCGAATGCTCTCTCTGCGGTGATGGCGAGGCACGCGGGCATTGAGCCGGCATGAGCTTGCTTGTCACTGGCTGCTCAAATCCTCTGCTCCGCTGCTTTTCCTCACAGGTCCCTGAGAGGAAGAAAAGGGGGAGGGGGGGTGAGGAACGGAGTCGCTCTCTGAAAAGAAAGCTATCCGTGCGCATAGAGAGGCAAGACTGAAGCTCTCGCAATGGGAGCAGTCAGTCCCGCGGAGGGCGGAGTCAGCGTGGGATTTCACCAAGCATGACACACACTCAGCGTGAGAGTCATCCGCATGCAGGGGTGACCTGCACGTCTTACAATGATGGCGCAGCATTTGCAACAACACCGTGAAATTTGCTCTTTTAGTGAGGCTCTTTGGATCGACGACGGATGGCTGCCGGTGATGACTGAGTCTGCAAGCTGGTCGCTGCGAGGTCCTAATGCTTAAGGCGTTTCAACGGCGGATCGCGGCGGATCGCGACATCAGCGAAGAGTCAGTGAAGAAGGGAGTTCATCGCTGAAGAGAAGAAATCTGAGATGCGGTGGCAGGCGGCGAGTTATATAGCCAGACGCCCTCCCATTTTGGCGGGCTGCATAGCCATAGGCTTGCTCGCCACCGCCGTGGATTGGTTCGTTTCTTTCACCTTACACGAACCAATCACGTGCAGTTATAACTGCGTGATTGAAAAAGGCTTCAGTGAAGGGGGAAAAAGGGATTTTCCCATACTTACAGTACGAGTGAAATGTCGAAGGGGAACTTCTAATTTTGATCTGTGTTCTATTTCAAATATCTCATTTAAGTTTTTATACAGTGCTTCACTAAATATTTAGCTCATGAAATATGCTTAAAAACTCCACTTTTACTCCTGTTAAGATAACTTCAAATATGACTGAAAGAAGTGAAGTCAAGAAGTGACCTCAAAATTGTAGGTTGTTCTCTTATTTTGATCTCCACATATGTCTCCACACTGAGTAAATGATCAGCTTTCTTACTGTTATTTTATAACTTAATAAACCCTAGCCTAAGTGGATTTGCACACAAATAGCTTCAATGTTACTGTATATTTGAACTACGCCAGGTTTGTTTTATGAAGAATTGTTATGAAGATGTAATCATCGCATACAGCAGGTAAAGAGACCAGTAGAGGGTGGTGTGTGTTAATGGGGATGTTGTAGAAGGGCTGATTAATTTATCTGTGATACCTCCTACTTGAAGTCAAAGCATATGACTAAAAGAGGAAACAGATGAGCAAACACAACATTCATTTGGTCTATAGCCAAAGGAGGCATTTATCATTAAGTCAATGTGCTGGCTGCTGGAGAATTCTATAACCTTCTTGTAAGTACGGAAATAATAAGAGCAATACTAATAATGATATTAATATTGTTGACCTTTTTTTAAAGGAAAAATGCTTTCTTAGTGACTTAAAAACATGTTGCTTTTTTAACAGTTATTTTACCATTTACCTTGGTAAACTGAATGTTGTTTGACTTAAGCCTGGTTTCACAGGATTAGGCTAAACCATGATTTGTATAAACGTGCCTTAGAAAAAAAAACATTTCTGGTGTTAATCTTGAGACTAAACAAAGGCATTTATATATTTTAAGATCAGTCAGTACAAGTTTATTTCAGGTGAAACAGCTCAGACATACATTTTAGTCTAGGACTAGGCTTAAACCTTGTCTGTGAAACCGGGGGGTTAAGTACTTAATGCTAATGCACGTTATAAATATATATATATACACATTATTTAATAAAAAATGTCTGGCTATTTCAGGTTATTTATGTTGTTTAAAATAATAATAATAATAAACATTATTATCATATAAATATACCTTTTAAGTTCAAAGTCATATAGTTATTTGCTAGACAAGTTCTTAGAAAAAACAATTCAACAATCACTGTGTCACTTTCTGCAGTTCTGGAGAAAATAAACCCGTTCAAAAGTTGGACACACCTTTGATTAGATAGTGTGCAGAGCTGTAGACAAATGGTAGCTAATAAATAATCTAAAACAAAAATTTTAGATTTGTAAAATTTTTGGAAAATGTCCACACTTCAATTTGTGAATGTATAGCTCCAATGACTTTACTGTTATATAATAATAACACAGAATAGTAATTTCTAAACTTTTTTATCTATTATCATAGATAAGCTAGATTTAATATCTGATACTTATTATGACTCTTCTCGCCATTCTCCTAACAGTCTCATATTATAGACCAGCGCTATGTCGAACCACTCCATGGAGGGGATTTACCTCAGCTCTCACTTGGAGAACATCCTGCTCGCAACCTTCTACATTGTCATCTTCATCCTCTCAGTCCCGAGTAATGCTCTGGCACTTTGGGTGTTCTGCCACCGCAACACCCACAACACCCCTTCCAAAGAGTTTCTGAAGCACCTGGCTATAGCGGACATGTCTTATGTCTTGGTGCTCCCCATGCGAGTGATCTACCACATGTCAAACAGTCACTGGCCCCTTGGTGAAGGAGCCTGTCGCGTGGTTGGTTTCCTGTTCTTCGTCAACCTCTACTGCAGCATGTACTTCATGACTTGCATCAGTGTAGACCGTCTGTTGGCTTGTGTTGTACCACACAAAACTCTCAATCTGAGAAAGACCAGAAATGCCAAAGTGGTCTCTGCAGTAATGTGGGTCATGGTGACTATTTCCATGTTGCCTGTCCTATTCTCTAAAAAAGAAGTGACTAGACAAATGCAGAATGTGACAGTGTGCGAAAAGCTGTACATTGAGAATTCCTCCAATCGCACCGGTGCATTGGTGTCAACTGCTGTTGCATTTGTGATACCGCTGGTCACACTGAGCATTTCTTACATTCTCATATTTGCCAAAGTAAAACAGATGACTTTTAAAGAAAGGACGCCTGCTCTGCGTAAGGCATTGAGAATGATTGTTCTAACTGTGGTTAACTTCTTGATTGCATTTGTGCCCTATCATATCCACCGATTTGTATTTATCCTACAGCATGACGACATGTCAAGATTAGAATCAGAAAGACAAATGTTGCATTTAGGAAATCGCATCACCTCAGCTTTAACATGCGTAAGTGGCGTGTTGGATCCTGTCATGTACTTCTTTCTGGCTAGAAATTATCAACGGACCCTCCTGCAGATTTGTGGCAGAAACCCCAACGATGAGCAATCCACCACATGATCGGACAAGAAATGCAACGACATCTTCTCAGCTGTTAACTACCAGACACACTGAAACTCAGTATGAGTAAAACAAGGTTGAGTGTGAAAGTAGAAGTGGAAAAGGTATGGCTGATTCGTTCAGAAACTTGTTGAACCATGACGTGCAGCCTGATTCCTTCTACGACATGATGTAGGAATGGTGTTTATTTAACTTTTTTATTCTTTCAAAATTGATAATTTATCATATACCATTTTTTGTAAACACTTTCAGTTGTTCAAAATAATAACAAATAAAATATTATTTCAAAATCTCATATCTTTTAAGGTCTCCACTAACACATTTTACACACTAGAAGAACTTATAAATATATCGTTCTTTATTGGAATGCCATTGATGGTTCCACGAATAACTACGGAAACTTCCCATTTCACAAAAGTTTTTTTGAAAAATAAATAAAAACATGTTCAAAGTAATAAAACAAATGGTTCTTTTAAGAACTGATCACCTTTTGGAAAAAGTAATTTTCAGAGTGAGTATTTGTGAAATTGTGTGTGAATTTGAATTGTTTATTTTAAAATGCCACTTCAGATGCAACTTCTGGAGTGCAAACATGGATTTTGTTGATATAGAGCCTAATATCTAAGAATTTAATGCATACATTTAGAAAAATCAATTTAGAAAGTTTAAGGAAAATCAACTGTCCAAATTAACTGCATGTGGACAACATCTTTTTTGAAGAGGCTATCTGTAATAGTACTAAAGTTAGTTTAAAAAAAGTGCACAAGCTGTTCTGAAAATGCAGACTTATAAAAAACACAAAAGATTAAGATTAATGTTAACCACATATCTTAATCATTTAAAACATGCTATGTAAATTACACAGGCATACCATTGCCAACAAACTTGTTTACTTACGAAAACGCCTTTTCACTTTTTGGTCACACACTGTTCTGATTGGGTATTTCGACATAGAAACATCAAGTAAGGTTACTGTTAACCACAGACTTATTTAAATTATAAACTTATATTATTAAAAGAAGGTTGCATAGGCAGGCCATGGTCTACAATATAAGTTTACGATGAAAACCGAGACTTACGTACGAAAAGAATAAATTCGCATTTTGGTCGCACTGTGGACCCGTAGAAGAAGGTGTGCCTAGTAACGCGGTTGTCAGGAAGTCATTGGAGATAAAACGTGTACAGCAGTATGACTTGTTTACCTTTTGCCTGATATGCCAGCCGTGTTTATGAACACGTTACGTATCGATATATATTTCGGGTCTTTAGATTGGTATCAGTTCTGTCTAAGTGTATCGTCCTGGATCTCCTCAGTCCTCTCGGTTGGGTGGAGTGTTTTTCTTCACTTTCTTCACATCGTCTTCAGGATGACCGCAGGGTTCAGGACCACAGTTTAAGGTGAGGTTTAAGCATTAAATATGCAGATATCCACGCCCTCCATGTGTTTGATTTCATGGCACTGTAAAAGTAGTGAACAACATGTTAACCCAACAACACGTCAAATTCATCCAAATAAACAGACTTTTTAGGACCTTCAGATCATACTTCGTCTCAAATTCTCATACATGTTTTCTTATTCTTATAATTTATATTGTGGAACTGAAACTGTAAGTGCCAACACAATATAATGTATTATGCTGTGCATAAATACGCATTCAAAATATAAACACATTTGTTTAACACATTTTTACAAAGAAAAGTGCCAAAATCCCACATAACTGAGTAAGTAAACAGATACAAAAATACTGTCATTCCGTGTCAAATCAACCACATTAGAGAAACTGCTTGACTTTGATTTAGTTAATATTCTGAAGCAAGACAAACGTGCATTGATGAAAGCTAAAATATTAAATGGCATCCATGAATATTTACTTACTGCATTTACATTTATTTGGACATTCATCAGACAAAACCTTTAGATTTTGAACCAAATTACTGGAGGAAACTAACTTTTGCTACACTGCAATCATAATTTGTGACGCTGGACCACAAAACTAGTCATAGGGGTCAATATTTTGGATAAATAAGCTTTTTATTGATGTATGGTTTGTTAGGATAGGACAATATTTGGGCGAGATACAACTATTTGAAAATCTGGAATCTGAGGGTGCATAAAAAAATCTAAATATTGAGAACATCGCCTTTAAATTTGTCAAAACTAAGGCCTTAGCAATGCATATTACTTATCAAAAATTACGTTTGTGGTCAGTCTATTTGAAAAATCCTTCTTACATTATGCCAATGTTGACAGTTTGTTTATTTATTTACCCATAGTTGTCATGCTTGTAACTCAAGAAGGAATACAGATATCATAAATCCTTTTAGATTTGGATTCTTAACAAACTTTTCTTTAGAAATCTTAAAGGGATTTAAATATATATACCATGGCTGTAATGCATCATGTAAATTATGGACTTTTACCAAATATCACATCCAGAAACTGTACAAATTCATATTGTTTTAATTATGAACAATCTAACTATTATTTTCTTTGTTTAAAAAAATAAAATAAAATAAACATCGGTTTGATATTTGGTTTTATAACTGCATTTATAAGTGTGGCTTAGCTCTGCCACTGTACATATAATATATTTCCAATACATTAACTTCACTGACAGAATTATGCAATTTTTAAAGGATTTTTGGCGAATGCATACTAGTGCACTAACCTCTGGGCCAAACATATCTCGTTCACAAATACAGCAAAACGTTTTAGTCCTACCGCTCTACTCTTTTGATGTACACTTTCAAATGATGTTTAAAATCCATGGCTGAATGTATCAGAACTGATGCACACTGCTTGTGTTTCCTGTTTCCAACAGAACCATCAATGTTCAGTCTGGAAGAGTGTGAGTGATCTAGCTGACGGGTGTCTTTGTGGCACCTCTCATCAGTTGTTATGGGTACGGCATCCTCTCTGGTGAGCCCTGGTGATGTGATTGAGGATGCGTATGGGGGTGAGGGAGGGGAGGCGTGTGAGATACCGGTGGAGGTGAAGCCAAAGGCCCGTCTGCTGCGGAGCTCCTTCCGCCGTGGGCCTCGTGTCATCGGCGCCAGCTTCAAATCTACCGGATCGGTGGAACTGGAGTATGCGGCTGAGTATGAGCGCCTCAGGAAAGACTATGAGATCTTTCGGGTCAGCAAGAACAATGACATCGCTTCTATGCAGAAGAAAGAAGCCAAGCTGGATGAGGAGAACAAGAGACTGCGTGCTGAGCTGCAGGTTTGAGAGAGAATAAGAAAAATCTGAGCTTTTCATGTGGGTCAGTTACAAATAATAGTGTTGGACAGAAATAAGGAAAACAAAGACAAATGATTAAAACAATTCTAACTTAAAGCACATGTGCCAAGTTTTTAGAAATGTAATGTTTATATTAATCTTGGATCGGTTTAGTATTTTTTTTCTAATAAATAATTATTATAGATTATACCCAAAATTGTATTATTTTAATTATGTTTACCTTCATTTTAATATCAGGACAGTTCAGTAAGATATAACACTTTTTAACTTTATGTCCCCTAAAAATATCAAAATATTTTTTAGTTATCAAAACATGTATTATCATAGAAGTGTATACAATTCATTTTATGTCGTGTATGAACTGCATTTTAATACATTTTTGAATAGATTTTGAATCAATAGATCAGTAGATGTTTTAGGCACATGTACCAAATACAAAGAAATTGAAACTCATTTTACTTTTCTCAACTTCTATATCAAACTCCTTCTGTTTTGCTGATTCTGTGTTTCTCTGGTTGTCAGGCTCTTCAGAAGACTTACCAGAAGATTCTTCGAGAGAAGGAAAGTGCCCTGGAGGCAAAGTATCAAGCCATGGAGAGAGCTGCCACCTTTGAGCATGACAGAGACAAGGTCAAACGGCAGTTTAAGGTGTGAATCTTATTTTCTTCTCTCTCTCACATTAACTGACTTACATTAATTCTTACCTTGCACAATCCTAAATCTTCCCAAGCCCCTGTTTGACTCCTTTTGTTTTTAGATTATGCCTCTTTAGCCGGTAGCTGTTCTAGTTTTCAGTGCATTCTTTACCTCACCAGTGTCTTTCCTTCATCTCTATTTCTGTCCTAAATCACCCGGCAGATATTCCGGGAGACTAAAGAAAAAGAAATTCAGGATTTGCTGCGGGCAAAACGAGCTCTGGAGTCAAAACTTCAACAGCTGCAGGCTCAAGGCATTCAGATTTATGATCCAGCAGACTCTGACTCAGATGACAACCACACTACTGTCACCAGTAAGAATGTGGCAGATATATTTCACAAGGGAAACTACATTTTTACACCTTCTGATGAAAATGAGCATCCACATGTCAAGATGCATGATCTAGATTTTTCACACTGACTCACCTTTCTTTGGAAGAGGAAGTAGCTTTTTGGTTCTCTCTCTATTATCTGTTTTTGGTCAGGTCAGGTTAGGTTTGTTGCATTTCACTTTAAAAGTAAGTGTGCTCTGCCGATAAATTTGATTGACCAGGCCATAATTTATTCTGTTTGTCTGTCTCTGTCTGTCTCTCTGTCTGTCTCTCTGTCTGTCTCTTTATCTGTCTCTCTGTCTGTCTCTCTATCTGTCTGTCTTTCTGTCTCTATCCATCTATCAATCTGTCTGTCTGTCTTCTAAATATATACTGTATGTGTGTTTTAATGAATATACATATAAAGTACGCACACATACATCATTTACACAACTTTTATTTTGGATGAGATTAATCACAGTTAATCGTTGCCCAGCACTATTGATCTGTTTGTTTATGTATTTAAATATGTTATTGTCTACACCAGGTCACAGAAATATTAAACCGTTATAAAGAGTATTTTTTTCCTAACTGTGTACGGCTGTAGTATCTACCAAATTCTAGATTGGAGCATTATTGTAAAATCAAATTTCTGTTCCAATACATCCCTAACGTCCACTCTGTGTGCAGCTGCAGGAACTCAGTGTGAGTACTGGAGTGGTGGCATATTGGGCAGCGAGCCGTCCATGGGCAGTATGATGCAGTTACAGCAGACACACAGGGGTCCTGAATTCGCTCACAGTCTCATTGACGTGGAGGGGCCGTTTGCTAATGTCAGCAGAGGTGAGTTTGCACCTGTGTGTGTGTGTTGTTGTAGGTGTACATATGTATGCTTATGTTTGCACGTGTTGTTTCAGATGACTGGGATGTGGCCGTAGCCAGTCTCCTGCAAGTTTCTCCTCACGTCTCTCAGGCTCTATGGAGTAACACAGTCCGCTGCTACCTCATATACACACAGGAGACCAGAGCAGAGCTGCAGGCCTTTATACAAGTACACCTGCTTGGATAACACATCTTAAATACACACAATCTCACATTTTAGCAATCTTCATCTATTTGCATCTCTTTCAGACTCATTCTTTGAAGCTGCAGAGGTTTTGTGAGGGATTGGGTCATTTCTATCTGAACGTGTCATTTCCTGAGGAGAAGGCTGCTCTGTATGCTGCTGAACGCAGGCAGGAGATCGAGAGGAGCTCTGTGTGTGTGCTGCTACTCAAGTCCTCAGTGACCAGGTGGTCTTTCTATCTTACTTTTTATCATTTTATTGTTGATATGAATCACATGTCTCTATTGAATTAATCTATTTTGCTCTTTTAGTTGTGTTATAGAGGATGTGGAGGAAGCATTTGTGAAAACCCCAGACTCTCGGCCTCTCTTGCTGTATTTGAGAACTGGTGACAGAAAAGGAGAAAAGGAAGAGGTGTCCGCCCTCAGCCCATCCACTAGAGACTTGCTGGAGAGAGTTAACAAAGCTGACAAGAGTGCCAAACTTAAGGTAACTTCAAATGATTCATATGGGTTTAAAAATTCTGTTGAAATTCCTGAAGTTTCTTCTGAAGATACTTTTTTTTGAAAGATCATAAGGATTTCAAATGTTTTTCTAAACATTCTATAGGTCATCAAATTTATTTTAAGAATTCTTCTTTTAAGTTTCTTCTAAGATTCATATATAGAACTAAAAATTTCAGACATAGCACCACTATGTGGGGGTAATACATAGCTTTTAGATTTAGGATTACCCCTTGACTGTATTCAGTTGTTTTTGACCGGTGAACAGCAAGTAAGGTATTTTTAAGGAAATGTTATATTCTTTTGAGATTTTAGGTGATTTAGGTCTTATTTAGATCGTATTTCAGGTTGTTTTGTTTGTTTTAACTGGTTCACATGCAAAGGCAAACCTTTAGCACATCACTACATATATTCCATATGATCTGTCAGTTTTGAATGCAAACAGCCAATGTGTGTTTTTTATGACCACTTAGACTCATCGAATCAAACATGTCACCTTTTGGCGAAATTTGCCATTTTCACCTTGAAATAGGTCATTCACGTGAATCGTGTAGATCTGTAAAAAAAAAGTGTGTGTGTGTGTGGGGGGTCGTTCTCGTATTCTAGTCATCTACGTCACCTGTAGCGTTTTATTCCCTATCTTTTTTTTCTCTTCTCTGCATTTGATTGACTTAACTTAATGTTCTTTCCCTCATCCAACCAATATCACTCCTGAAGCTTTTAGATGCTGCTGACAACTGTCCATATTTCCTTTTTCACCCCTGACGAGTTTGCACCCCTGCGAATGAAGTACAGTTAAAAAATGACCAAGAAGCTTAGAGGGATCAAGAATTTCAAACATAGAAATAATATTGTGGTGTGTAGTTCACTTTCACACTTTATTTTTGGTAAATTATTCTTTGCTTCTTGTTTTCTGCAGGTAGTGGATCATGCAGGGTCTGTAGAGGAAGGAGCTGCTCTTATCTTCACTCAACTTGAGAGAGTTATCAAACAGGTACACACACACACACACACACAGGAAAACACAAGTGGGCGTTGTGGTTAATAGCATTCTGGTACTTAGTGTTCTTGCACTAAGTGATCATGCTCTTGACAATTATAAAAATAACCCAGCTGTCAAGAGCTCGGTAAATACTGGCCAGCACACGTTATGTTAAACTAACAATGCAAATACTTACTATATAAAACTATTTACAACAAAATCATATATGTAATAGATTTACAGTGAAATTAAATAGTTTTTAGGTCTATGCAAAAATACAGTAGGAGCAGACTCGGTGGAATGTCAAGTGAAAATGACTGTTGACAGTCTAGTTTGAAACAGAAAAACAGAAGTGGGCAACTCTGAGATTGCATATTGTTTCTACTGTTGGTAAAACTGACCCAGCCACTGAAGTAAAAACAACAACGACTTTGAAAATAACCCAGCATTTGTGTAAAAATATAAGCATTGTTTAGAGTGTGGTTCACTATTTAAGGTTCTGAAAGAGGAACATATTTTCTTGAGATGCATGATGTTAAACAGAAAGGTTGATGATACACAGGGCAACTCTTTCTTCAGGAGTTGTTGGGTTTGGAGTTAGAAGAGAGTGGAGCGGTGGAGGAGAGAGAAGAGGAAGACTCTGGCGATGTGCTGTGGGATCTTCATGATGAGCAGGAGCAGATTGAGGCATTCCAGCAGGCTTGCAGCAGCGCTTCCAGATTCAGCTTCCAGAAGGCATGATGGCTCTGTTATAATTTTCTGTATTGTTCATTATGGACCAAGCATTTTAATTAATGATTTAGGTCCACAATAAATCTTTGTAATTCTGTGTATTTTACAATAGCTGAAAGTACTACACATACAATATGCTAAAATTAAACAAATATTGATTAAACTGTATACGAATGGCAGCTGAATGCTGTATTGGTTCTTTTCTCAGTATGTCGACCAAATTAATGACATGGTAGCCGCCCCTCCACCCACCCCACCACTGCTGGTATCTGGTGCACCTGGATCAGGCAAATCACTTCTGCTTGCTAAATGGTTGTTTCATCTTAACTCTAAATATGAGGTATTTTGAGAATAATAATGTACAACAATTTTCACACTCTAAAAAATATGTCATTGCTCTGCAGGATAGAGTTACAGCAGAAAGACTCTCCCAACACCCTCATCCTGTATCACTTCACGGGACATCCCCTCTCTACCAGCACAGATCCAGTGCTCATCATTAAGCGCCTCACAGTGAAGGTCAGACACAGATATACACACACTCATTTCACTCTATTAAGTTCCTTAATCTGTGAAAAGAACAGAGGCACAGACCAGAATCAGTTCTATTATAACTAGTGGTTTAATACATGCAGCCTGCACTATATAGGGCTTCTCATACGGGAAATTTCTATAACGTTGTCATATATAACCCTAATTTTGCCATAATCCTGGGTTGTCTTGCATTGCACTGTTTATACTTCTTGGGTGGTCGAGTTTCAAGATTCTCTTTTCAAGATTTTGTAATACCTTTTTTATTCTCTACTAGAGGAATCTTAATGTATAAGTTAAATTCAGATTTATTTTTGTAGCATTTTAACAAGAAATATGAGTTCAGTGTATTTTTATTTAATTTTAACAGCCCTAACAATACATAATAATTAAAATAAAAACATAATTCCTGCCTCAAATTTTACGTAGAAAACACCCTAGAGCTCTAGAAAAACCTAGCCTCCATAGAAAACACTTGCATCCCCATTGGGTTCTCTGGACCCCAAGTTTGAAAACCCCTGGTTTAACCCAAAGTTTAAGAAGCCTTAATCCAGGGTTAAAAAGTTCTTATTTAACTGTTATGCAAAAAACTCAAAACTGTGAAAGAACTTGTATAGTTATATTCACAAGGTCTTATACACATACAGTACACCTGTTTATTTTTACAGTGATCTTTTAACTATAAAGCAGCACTTGGTTTCCTTTTATCACGAATATTGTCACCCTTATACTACAGATGTGACCTGTCCTGGTTGCTATCGGCATCACAAGCATTAGATCCAGACTTCCTGTACTACTTTTGCCCCCACAAGTCATAAACTCCTTCACACATACAGTCTTTATTGGTCAATTTTCTGGTATGAGACATTGTAACATTACCAGTATCATGCTATTTGGGCCAATCATAAATCAAACTGTTTACTGTAAGTGCCACTGCTTTTTCTATGTAAACACAAGACCCTACCGACCCTAATGATGATTGACATCATGGACTTTACCGGTATCTTGGTACTGATGTGTGAATAATATCTTACCGGTAATAAGAAGGTTACATAAAAGGGTTTTATAGACACAATTCAAGCATAGTTAACTAAAAATAAAACTTTCCTCTGAACAATTTCTCTTTCCCAATCGTCCTTGTAGCTGCTCCAGCATTTCTGGTCTATTTCCGGCCTCTCGATGGACCCTTCTAAGATCCTCGAAGAGTTCCCACGCTGGTTAGAGCGGCTGTCTACGCGTCACCACGGCAACATCATAATCATCATTGATTCCATTGACCAAATACAGGTAACACTTCCTCAAATAGTCTTCCTCATTGGGCTGTGGTGTGTTTTGTCGTAATGTTTAACAATCTGTGCTAGTGAAAACACAACTAAACACCCACATTTATTTTTTTTATGTGTGGGAGTTAATAGTAATTAATTTTACATTTTACCATCAACTGTTTACATGATGCTAAAATGTATTTAATTTCAGCAGAAATGTTCAGCCTTTTTCTATATGGAAAGTGTATTTCTATATATTTCATTAGGGAAAAAATGCATTAATTATTTTGTTTTATTAGATATTTGTTAGTGACTAGATATTTGTTTGTGTATATGTACACACACACAGTTAAATATAGTTTTAAATTACATGTAATCAGATCTCAAAATAAATATCCATTTGTCTCTACGTACATTATAATGTTAAGATACCTAAATTGACTTTCACATTTTTTTTGTTTGTTTAACTTGACTAAATTATATAGAGAATAGTATAACATTTTAATATTTATCAGGCAGTAATCAGTTTTTTAACTATAGTATAAAATAAATATCAGCTTTCCATTATTCATTATGTATATCATTATATATTCTTCAGCATGATCAGTTTGTTATTTTTGTATTCCCCAGAATGCTGAGCGGCACTTGAAGTGGCTGATTGATCCTCTTCCTGCTAATGTGAGAGTGCTGGTGTCAGTTAATGTGGAGACCTGCCCACAGGCATGGAGGTTTGGGATGCACAAACACACACAAAAACTAATTTGATATTATGCATGCATGTAATATTATACACAGGTAGACAATCACAAAACATATTATGTTGTTTAGATTGTGGCCCACGCTGCATCTGGACCCACTCAATCCCAGCGAGGTAAAGAGTGTCATCAGCACAGAGTGTGTGAACAGCGATATCAAACTAACCAAAGATCAGGTAAACATCTTTGTCAGTCCGTGTTCATATTTGTTTATGTATTTTGAGTAGGAGTATCGTCTGTATTGCTTGCAAACAGGAAAAGAAGTTGGAGAGGCATTGCCGTTCAGCTGCGACTTGCAATGCGCTCTATATCTCACTACTGGCAAGACTTATTACACAGTAAGTAGATTGTGAATTTGTAGTGTTTGTGGGGTCTATGTCTATTAATATTCCAAGTTTGTATTTATAGTTCTGTGCATGAGAGTGAGAGCATGAGCGTGAAAGTCTGATATATATACAGTATATATTTATATTTAGTGGTGGCCAAAATTTTAAGAACACTTTGCATATTTAAGAGGTTTCAGTTGTTTTTGTTGAATTGACTATTACAATACCCTTAAAACGAACTATTGCCAGAACTATCTGCAACGGAAGGAATCTGCTGGAATATTGAAAATGATGGACTGGCCCCGTCAAAGGCCGGACCTCAACCCCATCTAGCGAGTTGGAAAATAAACTGGACCGATCTGTTGTACATTCGAAGGCATGGGATAGCATTAGTGTTTTAAGTTCTCAGGAAATATATTGACACTATGCCAGAGACATGTGCTGCTGTAATCGCTGCAAAAGGTGGACATACCAAATATGAAAGTTAAAAGTGGATAAAAACAGTACGACTCACTTAATCTGATATTTGTTGTACTCCGAGCAATCATCTGCGTGTTTCATGAACATTAAGAAATTAAATCATGTTTTGGAGGCAAAAAAAGGTCAATATTTTCAGATCTGTCAGATGTCTGTCAATTTTAGCCACCACTGTATATATTGTAGAATGTGCATTTTCCAAAGTGACAAAGCTATCAGTTAATTTTGAAATGGACAAATTTATGGTAAGCAACAAGACAGGCTTGGTTTAATTACATTGAAACATTTAATGCACTATATATACAAAAAAAAATAAGTGCCTTGCGAATGTATTCAAACCCCTTAATTTTTTCACGTTTTGTTATGTTGCAGCCTTATGTTAAATTGCTTTAAATTACTTTTTTCCACATAAATCTACACTCCATACACCATAATGCCAAAGTAAATTAAAGGTTTTTAACATCTTTGCAAATGTATTAAAGATAAAAAACTTAATTGATTCCATTGCATAAGTATTCATACCCTTATCTGGGGCAGTTGAAATTTAATGCTCAGGAGCATTCATTTTGCTTGTAAATGTTATCACTCTCTGACTGAAGTTAACCTATGGCAAATTCAATTGAAACGGTATGATCTGGAAAGGCACACGTCTTAATAAAAGGTTGAACAGCTAAAAATGCATATTAGAGCAAAGACCAAACCCTGAGGTAAAAAAAAAAAGAACTGCCTGTAGAGCTCAGAGACCAGATTGAATCAAACCACACATCTGGGGAAAAGTTCAGAAACAATTCTGCTACATTTATGGTTCACAGAGTCATGTAGTCTCTCTTACCCTTAATGGAAGACGTTTAAAACAACCAGGACTTTTCTTAGAGCTGGCCTCTAGGCGAAACTGAGCAATTTATGGAGAAGGGCTTTGGTTAGTGTGGTGACCAAGAACGCGATGGTCACTCTAGGTGAGCTCCATGATCATATGTGGAGATAGGAGAAACCTACAGAAGGACAAACGTCACTGCAACACTCCACCGATCTGGGCTTTATGAAAGTCTGGTCAAACTCAATCCTCTCCTCATAAAAACACACTTGGAATTAGCAAAAAAGCACCTAAAGGACCCTCAGACTGTGAGAAACAAGATTCTCTGGTCTGATGAAGCTCAATTCCAAGCATCATGTTTGAAGGCAACCAGGCATTGCTCATCACCTGCAGAGTACCATCCCAAAAGTAAAGTGTTCTGGTCGCATCCTCATACTGTGGGGCTGTTTTTCAGCTGCAGGGACTCGTCAGAGTAGAAGAAAAGCTCAATGCACCAAACTATTGATATAGCCTTAATGAAAACCCAGTCCAGAGCATTCAGAACCTCAGACCGGGCAGAAGGTTCACCTTCCAACAGGACAGTGACCCTAATCACACAGCAAGAGTGTGATTAGGAGAAGAGCCCAGCCAGAGCCTGAGCTTGAACCCAATCAAATATTTCTGGAGAAACCTGAAAATGTGCGTTTGCATTTGCCATCTAACATGACAAAGCTTGAGAGGTGAAGAGGTGAGGTGAAGAATGGCAGATAATTGCTAAATGCTGATGTTCAAAGCTTGTCGCATCATACCCAAAAATACTTGAGGCTGTAAAGGTGGGTAAGTACTGCGTTAAGGGTTTGAATACTTATGCAATGCACTTATTTCAGTAAAAATTGTGTACCGCCACCTATCTCTCAAATGGACCATTGACCCTTCTAATTGAGATTGTCAATGGTCCACCTACAGTAACCTTAAAACAGCTAAATTTCAGTCCAATTATTCTGTCTCTCTTTAGCACACACTTTATGTTTGTATGGGGAAATAATATTTTTATGTCTAATCTGTCAGCTCTAGATCCTCCTGGACGTTGGAGAGAACTCTTCAGCAGTGTGCGTTGTTTCAAGATACAGTATCGCTATACAGTCTGGGCCTGAAGGTGGCGCTAGACTCACTCAGCACGGATCAGGAAAAAAACATCATGAAAGAGGTCACCTGTCCAAAGTCACCTGTTAGAAGAATCACTATAAAACACTAAACTACACAGTTTAATTTATTTATTTGTATTTTTTCTTGTGTAGTTATTGTGTCTGGTATGTGCCAGTCACAACGGCATTAGTGAATCTGAGGCTTTGGAGCTGTTCCCAGACCTGAGTTTTCCCGCTCTCACCTCACTGCTCCTCAATCTGGAGAGACTCCTCATCATTACCTACGCCTGTGGCCTCATTCGCTTTCAGCACCCACAGGTGTGTATGTCTCAGTATCTTTGAAGTTATATTTATATTATAAGTTATACTAAATATGGTACTGTGATCTTTGTTGGGTGAATATTTCACTTTCACATCTCACTGACAGAGAATTAACAGAGGTAAATAAAAATCAAACTGGATTGTGTAACCGTGCATCATTTCCAGGCATGTGAAGCGGTCAACCAAAAGTTTCTAGATGGGGGCAAATGTCGTGGATCCTACAGAGAGAAAATCATTTGGTTCTTCAGTGAACAGCTGAAGTAAGAATAACTTATTGAGCATATTGCAGAAATGGGATTTTTTTTTATGTATATGTATTTTTGTGTTTTTTCTGACCTGGGAAGAGAATTGTGTAAATCTGAAGGGGGTTACTGTGATTTCAAGGCTGTGGGCAGAACACTCTTAGCATCTCTGTGAAAATTAACACTCACCAAGCACCAAATTGTTGTTAGCAAGTAGATGAAACGGTGATACTATGTGGCTGTTAAATGTTTCAGAGCGAAGTGATACTGTGTTCATTTTCACCAGAGCAGCGCATCCTCTGGTGTTTTCAGTTCTCAGTTCACAGTAAATGCTGCTACACACAAATTCCATTTATTTTATTTGATCTTATTTTTTATTGCAGTACAATGGTATTGTTGTAATAGTAATTTGCATTTATTTATTTTATAATTTAAATACTAATAATAATTGTTGTTGTATTGTCATTTTTTCCTTAGCTGATCACATGTCTGATATTCTCTAAGATCAAAGCATTTATCGATAAATAACTGCCATGTTGGATTGTTTTGTTAAATAATTTGTGTTGGTTCAGGCAAGACAGAGTGACGTGGAGGGTGGCTGATGAATTGCCTTGGTTACTGCAGCAGCAGGAAGATCAAAGTAAACTCCAGATGAGTTTGCTTAACTTGTTTGTGTCCCAGAACCTGTACAAAAGGTACATTCTTACATTCCTGCTGTATCTCTGATTTATGTGTGAATATGTGTCTGAAATAACATCTTGCTGCTGATGTGGGTTCTCAGGGGTCATTTCTCTGAGCTGCTGACATACTGGCAGTTTGTTGGTAAGGATAAGTGCTCAATGGCAACAGAGTATTTCGATTCATTGAAGGAGTTTGAGAAGACCTGTGAGAGTGAGCAAAGCATGAGCCAGCTGGCCAGCCTGTACGAGACACTAGGCCGCTTCCTCAAAGATCTGGGACTTCTCAGCCAGGTGATACAGATGGAAAGACCGATGATCACCTGTATTCATTTTAAAGTGTGTGGAAATGACGTGAATGTTTTGTATTTAAGGCGGTGGCCCCCTTGCAGCGCTCCTTAGAGATCCGTGAGACCGCTCTGGATCCGGACCACCCAAGTGTGGCTCAGTCCCTGCACCAGCTGGCGGGGGTCTATGTTAATTGGAGGAAATTTGGAAATGCAGAGCAGTTATACAAACAAGCTATGGAGATCTGTGAAAATGCTTACGGCCCTGAACACAGCACTGTCGCTAGAGAACTAGACTCACTCTCGCTCCTCTACCAGAAACAAAACAAGTACAGCACATTTTTTAATTAAAATTCATACTCCACTATGCAGATATTGCAGAGGCTTTGTTCCAAATCCTAATGAGCTGCCTTCTGAGGAAGAACCCATCCCAAAGAACTAAACTAAAACCCTCTACATAATGCAGCAAACTAGTAAACATGGAAATATCCAGAAAGTCTTGACAGTCAAATAAGCATAAGAAACATAGCACACAAATATTAGATTCAATGTTTCATTTTAAATATTATATTGGTCATTTTAAACATTTTATTGGTCGTTTTGTGTTTGGGGTGAGATTTTAAGAATGTAATATGTTTGTTTTCTATTTTAATATATGTTAAATGTAATTGATTCCTGTGATGGCGAAGCTGAATGTTTGATATATATATATATATATATATATATGTAATACATATGTAGATATATATTTTTTAAAACCTACTAACCCATATTTTTTTGTAATTGCGGTGCATACTGGGATTGCTTTTATGAAACAAATCCTAGGCAGCTTTCTAGGATTTGGAAAATATACCTTTTGTTTATGTTTTATGATGTTATTAATTTAGTTAGGGCTGGGCTAATTCTGTTTTTTGTTTTGTTTTATCTAGATATGAGCAGGCCGAGAAGTTGAGAAAGAGATCAGTCCAGATCAGACAGAAGACCGCACGACAGAAAGGCCATATGGTAAGGAAAGGGCTGACAATAATTTTAGCCACATTTGTGTCTAATTTGGTCCCACTCCATAAACTGTGAGTTCAGAGTGGTGGTGGGGAAAAGCTGTATCTCTTATACTGTATGTGCTTGTGTTCTTTTTAGTATGGTTTCGCTCTCTTGAAGCGGCGGGCTCTGCAGTTAGAGGAACTTACTCTTGGCAAAGACTCAGCAGATTGTGCCAAGACTCTAAATGAGCTTGGTGTGCTTTATTACCTGCAGAACAACCTGGAGTGAGTAAATCATCATTTCCTACATACCACACATCCTGGAAATTTTGGAATTGTGCATTGCAGATTTTCAGTCTTTGGAAATTAGAAAAACACCTTGTAAAATATTTTAGTTTAGTAGATATTTCAAATACAATTAAAATGCAACCAGTCTTGATACAAATTTCACATTTGTTTTGAGTATTGCTGAATTAATTTTACTGAATAATTTGGACCTATTTCCAGTCTGCTCAAAGCTGTTTTGAGAAAAAAAAGAAAAGGAAAAAAAACCTTTTCATAGTATTTGCACAGTATTCCCTTCTTCCCCATGACTGGGTTCAGCTGGGCCTATTTCTTCTACATGCCTGTCATGGGTGTTGCTTTCTTTGCCACTTAGTAGCACATTAACAGTCATGTCTTGGCCCCATATTATGTATATTGGTTTTCCAATGAGCTTCAAAAAATTAAGAGCTTCTGGGGCATTTTCTTCATCATGGTGATGTTCAAAGGTAACATAACCATACCCGAGAGACAGATTGTTTCTTCTGTCTTTACACAGTTTCAGTGTACAGATGGAGCCAAATGGGAGCACAGCTCCTGTTTGGTCTCATCAGGGTGCAGATTACTGACAATCAATGATATAGATCAGAGCTGCTCTCCTCTTCTTAGGGTTTGCATTTCCTCTTGCAAACCTCTGCAAGGCAGGGCTTCCTCAAAGTTTGAGATTGTGTCATATATATCAAATCTGTCACTGTGCCTTGCTAGAGCTTCAATAGTCATGTTTTTGGATGTGATTTTGTGTGTGTAGATAGATAGACATTGTATGGACAACTTGTTGTAAACTATTCTTATACTTCAGTACTTTATTATAATACACATTTTCCATTTGCAGTTATGCATTTTAACATGTTGGCGTTTATTCATAGTGCTGCAAAAATGTTCTTGACCCGTTCCCTGGAGATGCGCCAGCGTGTGCTGGGGCCCAGATCACCCCGACTGCGCCCAGTCTCTGAACAACCTAGCCGCGCTTCACAGCGAAAGGAAAGAGTATGAGAGTGCCGAGGAACTGTACGAAAGAGCACTTGACATCCGTAAACGAGCACTCGCCCCAGATCATCCCTCTCTCGCCTATACCCTCAAACACTTGGCCATGCTTTACAAACGCAGGGTGAGAAACCACAGGAAAGAGTCACATCTCACTTGCTCTGCAGAACACGTAGCAATCAAGTGGTGTTTATGCATGCATTCATTCTGCAATGTTTGTCTTTGTGTGCGTTTGTCTTTTTAATATTATTAATGATTCTGAGACCCTTTTTAAATTGGCTGTCTGTCGGTGTGTATGTTAGGGAAAGCTGGAAAAGGCAGTTCCTCTGTATGAACTGGCTCTTGAAATCAGAGAGAAGAGCTTTGGGCCTAAACACCCCAGTGTTGCCACCGCTTTGGTTAACCTTGCAGTGCTCTATTGCCAGCTGGTGAGAAACATCTCCGATTTCTCCCACCTGCTGTATTGTAAAACTATCCAGTCTGCTCTCTGATGATGTGACTCATGTGATGTGTGTTTGTGTTGCAGAAGCAGCACAGTGATGCATTGCCTTTGTATGAGCACGCTCTAAAGGTATATGAGGACAGTCTCGGCCGATTGCACCCTCGTGTTGGAGAGACTCTGAAAAATCTGGCTGTTCTCAGGTTAGCCATATTTTCTTAACTCATCTATACCAGTTAGATTTATATTAAATTCTCGGCACATTCAACAAACATATTAGGCAGCAATTAAGAACTTTTGCTCATAATGATTACAATGTAAGGATAATATTTAGAGATCGACCAATATATCGATTTACCGATATTTAAGCATTTTACCACTATCGGATATCGGTTTTGTAATATCGGATTCACTGATAAATGCCGCCATCTAGTGGTTGTTTTGAGAGTTGCACGCATGATCGCTTTTGCAGCTCGTCTGAGAGGAGACGAGACAACAACAACGGCGTCCAGGTACTTGATTTTCTGTAGTTAGTAAATTTGATTTAACATAACAGCCATTAATGAACAAATTGGATGTATTACATAAATGCCTGATATGCAGTTTATGCAGCTTGGCTCTAAGAAATAGAGACGAACTCACGGAGTCATGTAAGATAATCCGTCAATCTTTCCCAATAAAGACGTAACTGTGCATTAATTAAATAATACAGCCATGAATGAGGGCATGCTGGAAATAAAAGCGCTGAATTGAATTCTCTCTCTGTTGTATATGCTCATCTTAGTCTCGTGAAGCCACTTTCATATTCCTGTTCACTCAACGATAGATGCTCAGGAAATGCTCCAGCATGGCCACCGCATGGAACTTTGAAAAAGATTCACTTGTTTGAAACACTAAATTATATTAACATTTACTATATAATGATTATTTCGCCAATAAACATCTAAATAAATACATCTCTATCAAAATTAATTATGTATTATGTCTGCAAGAGATCTCAGTTTGAGTATAGTTCTGTGTAAATAGATAAACCGCACTGTCAGCAGGCATTTCATAACATAATTTTTATAATTCTGATATAACATACCAGTTGAGAAATGTAATAAAATACAATGTTTTTTTGTTATAGTTTAGTTCAATATTCAGAGAATATTATTAATTGAATTAACATTATCAAGTTAATTATTATTAATTCTTTAGCCTATTAAACAGCTTATAAACCTAAAACTGTAGTTTAAAATGAAGTTGATATGACTCCTGCCCTTTATTTTCTCCATTTGAAAACATTAGACATTCTTTGGATGATGCTTTTTAAATAAAAAAAATATTGTTGTAATTTGAAGATTAAATTTAACATGAAAGAGTGTTAATTTTCAATCGTTTTTTGTTGTTAAGATGACTGAAAGGTGGAAAAACCAGAGTGAAGTATGGACTTCACTCAGTTATTTATTCACTTTATAACAGTAAATAAATATCATTTCTGCATATCGGTTATCGGGAACATAAACATGCAAATAATTGGTATCGGTTATAAAAAAATCAATATCGGTCGATCACTAATAATATTACATCGTAAGGATAATATTTGACAATTTTGTATGTTAATCTAAGGTTGGCATCATTTGGAGTCTTTACAAATGTTGTCGCCATCTGAAATCTTTGCAAAAAGACAAATATTTACAGCAGCCAAATATGGAGTGCCTCAAGGATATGTATTAGGCCCACTGCTGTTTTGATTATACATGCTGCCCTTGGGCACATTTTAGTACATTTTGTAAAAATTGGTATTTTAATAAATATGTAAATAATATAGGGTAAGTAATTAACCATATCTAGAAACCAGAATTTTATAATTTGGACCAGTAATATTCACGTAGCAACCATCCAGCACATCCTAGAAACCTCATAGCAATAACATGGTAACCACTCTTACTTTCTCAGCTATGAAGAGGGAGATTTTGAGAAGGCTGCTGAACTGTACAAGCGAGCAATGGAAATAAAAGAGGCAGAGCCATCTCTGGTGTGCGGAAAGGCCCCCTCGCGTCACTCATCTAGCGGTGATACCTTTAGCCTGCGAAGCCCCGCCCTGCCTCACACCTCAAGGTGACACCTGACCCCTCAACACTTACCAAGGGGAACTCTTACCTCTATTAATGAAGCCATATTGGCCACACTTGATGTGTTCAAGCATGTGCTTGCAATCTACATGGAGCAATCAAATATGCATGGTAAGAAAACATTGGAATCCAACATGGTTCTCATTCTTACTGTAATTTACAGTATAAATAAGTGTTTTAATGTATCATTCATTGTCACTGGGTGCTCTCTGACTCTCAAAAAGGCCAAATCTGAGAAAGTGTTTTGTACCTGTGATTTTCAATGACTGTTGAAACACAGCACTCAATAGCATCAGCATACCAATGACATTTCAAATGCACTGCTGTTAAACTGTTAGGTGTAGTAGTGTTTAGTAAAGTCACTATGACTAGAATAGTGTTATTTATGGAAGGTCACCTCAGAGTGGGAAAAACTGACTGTTAGAAGTTTAAATACATTTGGGAGATATAAAGGTATGTGAGATACTGAGTAGTGAGAAATAAAGATAAGAGGTCACATTTGCAAGAAATAGTCTAAATTCACAAAAAATAAGGTTGCAATTATGAGAAATTCTCTAAAATGTAAATTAAAATACACTAAAGTCATGAAATATGAAGTTACAATTAGATGATATGAAGTTGCAGTTACAAGATATATAGTAGCAATTAGGAGAAATTGCAATTATGATACAAGAAGTTGCGATTTAAATAAATGTTGCTATGAGATATGAAGTAATTTGGAGGAATAACATTGTAATGTGAATTTGGGTTGCAATTATATAAATTCACAATTGCGAAATATGAAGCAGCTACAGGAAAAAAAAAGTTGCATGTCAAGGTATGAAGCCACATTTATGAAGTGTGAAGTTGCACTTGCAACTGCAAGAAATAATGGTGCAATTATATAATTTTTTCTTCTCTCAGATGGCAAAAGGCCTTCATAGTAATGAAGCATGATTGTTCATGCAATGCTAAATATTACTTGCATTTTCTCTATATATATGTACTTTATTTTCCTCCAATTATCACTATGAGAAACTTTTTTTAATTATAAACTTGAGAACAAGTCGAATGACTTGGTTAAAGTTTAAAATGTTGGTTGAAGAAATATAATTACCTTGGTATTTTATACAATGTCAGTATTCGTTTCTTCCAAAGCACTTTTCACTTGCATGGTACAAAAACATTTTGGAAAAGCTGATGTGGGATCAATTTATTTTAATATATTTTCGCAAATATTTTCTGGTTTCTATCACTGCTGCATTCAGCATATGCAAACACAAAGTCAAGCTTAATGGAAGTTCTCATCATTTGAGAACTGCAATACAACGACTAAATACCTTCGTCAGCATGCAAAATATGTGGTCCAGTGTCTCAGCTCCTTCCTTTGGCCTATGGCCTGCTTCCTGTCATGCAAATTAACCTCTTCGCCATAAAATGCAGAACTGTTGTAAATTGCACAGCATTACTAAAGGACAGCTGTCATACATATCCATACAAAACACTATATTATATCAAGATACAGGTAATGAAAATAAGTCTGATTTTATTGTATTCAATATTTTATTTATTGTATTGGTCTCACATTTTTGAGAAGCATTTAAATGGCTCAACACCACAGAACACAGCATGTGCAATAATTATGCTTCTTGTAATTCATAATGACTGGGTCCAAATATATGTAGTTTATTTTATACAATAACTGTTTATCTGAAAAGATAGATCCTGATATTACGACCAATGTTTTTGTATTTGGAAATGGTACTGCCGTCTTTATTTTTTTAACTGTGAATGTGAAATACCTTGCTATATCACACGTGTGTTTGCTTAGTTGGGGACACTTCATTTCCAGCGATCTCGTCAACTTGATTGCCCAGATAATATTTAAAGTGAACTGAGCTGGACGATGCCAAAACTGAACTCAATAATGAAATGCCTTCAACTGAAAATTGAGTGTTTAATCTTGTCATTTTATGTTATTGACACTATTTTCCTATTTTGAAATTGTGCAATTGCTTTGTTTACAATTTGTATTGTTAAAAGCGCTATATAAATAAAGGTGATTTGACGTGTCAAGTTCTGATGGCTACCTGTTTACCTAGAAGAGACCTGCATTATGAAGGAATATAAAATACTAAATGGATGCAAAATTGTGGAAATTACAAAATCCAATTTCTGAATGTCTGCCAATACTTATGGATATTTGGAAAGGTGCTAAAGCAGAATCAGTGTGATGTGCCCCATTCTGTTTAGAAAAAAATCATCTTTGAACATTTGGAGAATTCAGGGAGAACGTGCTAATTTAATTTACTTCAAACTTCCATTGTTATCATACAATTTGCACCAGGACTTTTATACACTGCCAAAAGTGTATTTTATACCCAATTTCTTTTAATACATGTGATCCATGCACAAAATAATATTGTGTATCATCTACCAATAAATGCATATTTGAATATAAATAACAGTTGTAGAGGTTTTTACTCAATGCAGAGGAAAACAGATTTCACAACTATTGCTAATGCTGCATTCACGTGCTATCGGAATTATCATAAATACGAGTTTCCAAATCGGAAATTGGCCATATAAGGCCGTTCATGTCCAATTTCCGACTAGGAAGCTCGCATTTACGATAATTCCGATAGCACGTGAATGTAGCATAAGTCTTCTTTAGATTTTTCTACAAGTTTAAATGCAGGAAAAGCGAAATGAAACGATAATGCATTTATTTATTTTTTTGAATTATTACAATGTTATACCATTCAATACAGCAGTCAGAATCAGGCCGATGATGAAATGTGTGGAATATTTGTGTGATGATCTGGGTGTCTGTCTACAAGCACATTCAGTATTAGACATGACAATAACATATTTAGATGTGTGACTGAAGTCATATCCATTTCCGTCACATAGCTGTTAACAACAGCTATTTAAAAACAATCTTTCAGATTGGTTCTATTAACCATTCCATGCTCTGAAACATTAACACTGTGAAAATAAAAGATCAGCAGTATTAAGACTTTCAGTTGAAGTAAACCTGTAAACATCTTGAGTGTTACAGGCTGCTTGCAAAAACAATCCAAACTCATTTAGTCCTCAGATGTTAAATGTCTACAAGTACAAAATAATGAGTTTGTCTTTAGTGTCTGTTGGAGAGTTCAAGGATGTCATTTTCCTCCTGCTTGCCCTTACATCTTTCTCATCTGAGCCATCAGCTCTTCTAAACTCTGATCCGTTTCCTCCACCGTCTCCCCTGATGCTCCATTCTGGCAAAAAGAAAGAACACATGGAGGATTACACATACATGGTAGTCAAGAGACGGTAATGATTACCAAGGCTGAATTATTATCAAAAATATAGGAAAAGCACTAATATTGTCAAATATTATTACATTTAAAATAAAAAGTAATTTGTTCCTGTGAGGAGAAAATGTTTCCGCATGCATTACTCCAGTCTTCAGCGTCACATGATCCTTCAGAAGTCATTCTAATATGCAGAATTGCTGCTCAAGTAACATTTCTTATCAATGTTGAAAACAGGTGTGCTGCTTAATGTTCTTTGATAATAAGTTCAAAACAACAGCATTTATTTTAAATAAAAATTATTTGCAACAAATGTATTTACTGTCAATTTTGATCAATTTAAAGCATCCTTGCTGAATAAAAGTATTAATTTTTTTATTTAGTAAATTAGTGTTAATTATTTAGCAAGTAAATGCATTCAATCAGTTATTATTGATCATATAAGCATCTAACTAAAAATCACATCAAATATTATAAAATGCAACTTCACTGCCTGTAAACTTTGTTTTCCTGGATAACCAAAGTGTTGTTATAATTCAGTGGGTCGTACTTTCTCGGGTATGGTGTAGGCTACAGTAATGCCCTCCGGCAGATCTGGTACCGGTCCTGATGCGTCCTGAAGCTCTGCCTCCGACACCTCTGACACCAGCTCAATGCCTGGCAGGAAACAACATCACGTTCAAGCTTACATAACATTTAAAGATTTCTGTTTTACGTATGTGAATGTGCTGTGTGTGGGATGCCAACCCCATTCATTGTCCTCATGCACCACTTCCTCTTCTTCCTGTACCACTTCCTGCTTTGGCCGGTCTGCTTCTTTTTTCTGGAGTAAGGAAGGAATAACATATACTGTTAGTATTAATACTAACTGGTTGTCACATTATCCATTTTTTACATCCATGATTAAATAACTTGCCTAGAAACAATTGTTAATATTTGGGAATTTTTGACTATTACAAAAAAAAATTAAAGATGTTCAGCAAATCTGAAACTACTTTAAAGACATGCAGTTACAGAAAATTAATTAAATGAAATATTAAGTTAAAAGAAATATAATCAAGGAAAAACGGTTTCAGAATTAATGTTGTGGTTAAATTATATATTTGTATTAATCAATAAATCTCCCTTTGACTGAACTATCAAGGTGTAGCAGTAACACATAAAAATGAGTGTTGTAGGAGCGTCACCTTGTACTCGTCCTGTTGTTGTCTGCAGTGTCTATCGTCACACTGTGGGTTGGCCTTCATTGCCATGCTCGGGAAGAAATCCTGCATGGCATTATAGCCCAGGTAATAACTCACTGTCCCAAACCCCAACAGATACCTATAACAGACAATTTCATTCCAGGCTCTGTGATCTAAAGTCATTTGGAAGTATTGACAGGGCAAGACCTCGGAGAAATCGAAATGACCATGGGTTAGTCAGAATGGTTCAATTTGGTTACGTTACAAAAATGACTTTATTTTGCCATCTAATGGCATTTGTATGATACTACAACAGTAAATGGAAAACCAACTTAAAGTGGTTGTTCCTCTGCCCTTTTGATTTAGTTATTTTTGTTTGACAGAAATCAAATGCATTATTTTGTTTGACTGAAATCCTACTGACATGCCAGCTGATAATTATTTGGAACAGTATTATGATATAGTGAGCTGGGGTGGTTTCTGTATTAGGGCGATGCACCATCAAAGTGTGAAAGGGAGGGATTTATTTCAACCACGGTGTGGCGCTAGCTTTTAAACATTCCTCGATTAATAAGAAACATTAAGTCAGGACCTGTCTGTATGGGCTGAATAAAGCAAACCAGTATCTCACCAGTAAAGTGTTGATGGATGACGATTGTAACGGAGGTAAAGATAATTACATTGACGTACAGAAGTCATGCATTATTAGCGCGCTCTCTGATAGCTCTGCACGAGCGCATTTCAGTATAGTCGCATGCAAGGTAAGTGTTTTATGATGGACACTTGCTGAAGAAGCACGTTTTAATAAGAGTTTACAATGGTTAGTGGTATTTATATACATATGGGCATCAACACGTCACTCACTCTGACAGAGGAGCTGTTCACTGGTCACGTTGAGCTGCTTTCAGATTGCCACATTTGACAATTTATTTACTTTTTTAATTTGTGCTTTAGCTACGTTTAATAATTCTCAATGGATCTTTATGTATTTATTTACAGTCAGGTTAAGGCGGCTGGTACAGTGGTCTGTTTGATATTGCAGCTTGACTTTTTAGAGAAAATTATCTAAACAAATGTGGCATTTGTTTTTTCCTCAGTTTTTGCTGTTGCGCTGTATGAATTATGAATATTTAAAACATTTCTTAATTTATCTTGAACATTTTTATATAGTTTTGTGAGAATCATCCTCAAACTTATTCTTGAACTTACTAAAACATTTCTTTAATTAAAATGTTAAGTCTTAATATTTTTCCTTTTGTTATACTAGAATAAATCATACTGTGATATATGCTAAAATTGTTGGATGTGGCGCCCTACCTATGCAATATGAAACATTTGATTTTGTTTTAAATTACTTATGGATCAGTCAAGTAAACACAAGTTGCTTCAGTCTAAGTGTCCATCCTGAAATATTACTAACCATTTAAAGGTTATTCTTATGTATACTAAAAGAGTTTGCAGCAAAAAGACATGTACCACAACCTGAAGGGGGATGTTTTTAGAATTATACTAAAAGGCCTTTTAATTGCTAAAAACTATAAACTATCGATCGTGTAGTAGACTGTACAAAAGGTTTTTCAGTAAAGTTGGTCATGTTGAGTTCGAGACCTTGGAAATTTGCGTATATCATATATATGATAGTCTGTTTTATAGAGATTTAAAAAACAGCATGGTTAGGTCTGTGCTGAATCATCAAGATTGTGATGAGGTCTTACTTCAGGACATTCTGCACAAGGAGCCCGGCGACCACTCCCATTGTGGTGGGCAGACTGGCAGCACAAACCCCATCCCTCTTCAACGTCTTCTCGTCGATGTTTGCAGCCACTATGAGGGGAGGTGCACACTGAAACACACACACACACACAACTGGATCAGATCACTGTTTCCAACCCATCTGACATTTGGCAGAAATAACCAGTGTTTTATGGTTTATGACACAGAAACCAGACAGTATAGAAGAGGGTACAACCATATGAAATGGTTTTAAGATCATAATTCATATTCAAGACACAGTATGTTTTGGGAGTGTGAGTGCATCATACAGCAAAACAAGCCGTTTCTCCAGGGATGATGAGCTGGATGTGTCCAGAAACGGCATTCTCGCTGACGCCTGACTCCATCCAGACCTGACCCAACTCATTACATGCCTATAAGAGAGAAACAAACATGTAAGTACTTGCTGAAGTGACTGTGTGGGGAAAAATAATAAAAGTATTATCATTATTAATTTATTATAAAAACATAAAATGTGTGTAAACATATATTTGTATATATTACAAAGAATTTTTACAGTTTAGTGCCAAAAACTCACAGTATTAATGGCCATCCGAGCCTCAAAGTTATCAACACAACTGAGGACTAAATCCACAGGCTTCCCCTCCTCAAGTCCTCCGTGACTGAAGACACAAAAGCAAGATTGTTTATTACAGCCAAAATGAAAACTTTGAGCATACGGTGACATTAAAAAGTGATCACCTGATGCGGTTCATGAAATGCGTGAAGTTGTCCATTGTGGTGATGTTGTAATTGTGGGTCTCAAAAGCAACATCTGGATTAATGTTCCTATGCAGGGAAACAGAGTAGTAGTATATTTTTATTTAATGCCATGCCAGCATTTTAGGCTATTTTCATAGCAAAAACAATAAAAAGTACAAGTAAAACAAATACAATAAAAACTAGCAAACAAGTTATATAACACAATATTTTTTTACATGAACACATGATCAAAATTCTGAAACTTTCTGGCAAAATTATATTAAGCTCTTTAAGTGAGTTTGCAGGAAAATGGAATTAAAATGCAAAATATCAACTAAAATGCTGTAAAATAACCTTTTAATTTCACATTTTTAATCCACATACAGAAAGATGAGGTGGATTTCCACAAAAAAAAGAAAAAATAAGTTTGATATGGAAATTAACCTAGTTGTTAATTACTATTTCTCTAAGAATTTTGAAACGGTGATATAATGATTCATGCTTTTATTTGTTTTAGACTTGACTACGAACATTTCATGCTGATTTGATGCTCAAGAAACATTTCTTATTATTATTAATGTCGAAAACGCTTGTGCTGCTTTATACTTTTACACTTTTTCAGGAGTCTTTGATTCAAAACATTTTTTTGAATCTCATATATTTAATTTTTGTAACACTATAAATGTCTTGACTGTCACTTCTGATCATCCTTTCTATATATGTTAAGATGATTATTAACCATCCCCCTTACCTAAGAGTGTGTTTTGCAGCCTCAACTTTACAGAGCCCTGCCTGATGTGGCTGGAAGAAGAGCCGGTTCATGTTGGCCAACTCCACCTTATCGTAGTCAAACAGCAGCAACTGCAGGGAAGAAATCACAGACACAGCAAAAAGAGGCATGTCAGTCTGTTACTGCAGAGCCGAGGCATGTCTCTGGGGGTTCTGCTGTTGGCTTCCCTCCTGTACTCCGACTGGCAACACACTACAAGAATGCACCAATTTTAACTAAAAAACATTAACAGTGCACGCCATAGACCGGCCAATGAGTGCATCTTTATATTTGTCCAGTATGTTAGATCTATATATTGAGGAATGAGGATAAAGGTGCATTACCTTACCAATGCCACATCTGGTGAGCATTTCTGCAGTGACACTCCCCACTCCTCCAACTCCCACCACTGCCACAGCATACGAGCGGATTTTCTGAGGATGAGAGCAGGTGGATAGTGCTCATCTGAACAGTTAGCATCAATATACAAGTCTCATAAAAATAATAAATACACGTTTACCTCGTAGTCTTGAACTATACCCATCCTTTTGAGTGCCATCAGACGACTGTGAGATATTAAATATACAATTAAAGTGACTATCACACCGCTTCAGCTTTCCATATGTTCAAAAACAAGTCGGTGATAATAGATAAACGTAGCAGCGTCAAATCGCTCACCTGTATGGATTTGAGTCTACGACTTCAGCGCTCATTTTATCAATCTTTGGTCTGAGGTGATGTTCAGCATCACTTTGTTTCTGTTTGGATTTAATTAGTTCATTTTCTAACTCACGGATTCGCAGCTTCAGTTCCTCAACGGTGGCCATTTTTTCTTTAAAAGTCCTATATTGTAATAAACACGAGTTGATGTGATTTTCCAATGGGAAAAATAAAGCACGCCAAAGATTAAAATTAATGTACACGTCCGCACTGTTAGAAATCAGCTGGCGAAGAGTGTGTCTAGATATTGAGCCCGGAGTGAAACACAAAGCACACAGGAACGAACGTTTCCTCAAAGAATGATTCCCGCAAATCGGTTCGTTCTTTTAAATGAACCGGTTTTAAAAAATAAATAAATAAACTCTATCACTACACCACATCTAAAACATACTACTGTTTATTCGTTTTTTTTCGACAGTTTTTCCAATTTAGAGCCATAACTCATCGCCGTTTAGAAGCTAAATATAATTTAAATTAAAAAATGTATACAATTTATTTAAAATACTAAGCATTTTTGCACGTGAACAAATCCGTTTTGTGAGCCAATTAATTTAAAAGATTCGATTCAAAATAACTAATTCCTTACGAATCGCGCGCCGCTTTAATGAATATTTAACTATGGTAACAGCTTAAAAAACGCTGTTAGTATTTTGGAAAATAATTACATGTTTTCCACTTACTTCCAAAATTATCTACAGTAGAGTAAAAATAATATTTAAATTTAACTATTTCATTTCTGACACTTACACTCTCCAGTCCAGTGGGTGGCGGTCAGTTTTTCTCATTTCACAGAGCTAATGGCGCGAATGACTGGAATATGACTTCACTGTCTTAGATTTTCAAAATAAAACACAGACAGCTCAGCTAATGAATTATCCTGTTGTTTTATACAAGAGATGTTCCTATGTGTGTCTATGCAGAAGTGATACAAACTAAGTTGAAAGTAGATCAAACTATTTTAGTAATTAGTTTTAATCCTCGTAATCACCGCGCAGCAGCGCGAGATTCAGTCTCGCGGTAAGTCTTCATTTTTTATTATGAGTGTTTGTTTAGGTTGTTTTATTTTAATAAATATAAAAAGACACGCGATATATTGCTTGGTTTTAGAGCTGTGCAACAGTTAGACACTCGTTGATGTCTTGTTGGCCTTGTTTATGAGATAAACAACCTGCAGTGAGAAGTCGAATGGCCATTATTGGTGTCATAGTCCTGATTTAATTAATTTAGCATCCAGTTTTTGTTCGATTTCTGTATTAAGTTGCTATTTACTTTGTTAAACCTAATAAAAAATTGAAAATAGGATACTATTACATTACAGACAGAATAACACTGAGATAACGGCATACTAATGATTAGCATATGTTTACATTGTTTTTATGACGATATTAAATCCTTGCACATTTGTTTCCACATGATGTAGATTATATGCCACCATGTCAAAAGGCAAAAAGGAGGCATACATTGTGAAATTTATTGAATGCAATGGACAGAAGACCGATCTGGCTCTCCAGGCCAATAAGGTTATCATAATGTGTCATTCTTGTTAACATCTGTCATTAAATGCTTCTTATATCTTATAATATCCATTGAAATGTAATAGTACTGTACTTGATGTGTTTTGTTCATATAATCATATGCTCGTCTTCAGGCAATAGTGGAACTGCAGTCAGAGAAATATGTGCAGACGCTGGATGAGGAAGCCGCACTACAGCTGGAC
The DNA here is from genome assembly GCA_027564155.1 of Gymnocypris eckloni scoliostomus. NCBI lineage: Eukaryota > Metazoa > Chordata > Actinopteri > Cypriniformes > Cyprinidae > Gymnocypris > Gymnocypris eckloni. Next base: position 10,262,600 of record CM050436.1, on the reverse strand, counting down.
CACAATGACAAGTCCCTGTTTGTTTTCAGTGACTTCACCAGCAATGCCTTTGAGCACTGCAGGAGGGTGCGTTTGTGTGACGTTTCACTTTTTGCAGTGATATTAATTCCATTCCATCCAGAGAAAATATCATTCCATATTCTTTATTGCATTTACATAAAGTGTGTACGTTTTTATGATCTCGGTTAGTGATTAACTTTTGGAATTAATTTTTGGACTTAACGGAATTTATTAGAGACACCAAAACCAAATTTAAAGTTTTCATTTAGCATGAAACACAAAGTCTCTCTAATAAAATAGTGTTCAAAGAGACGTGTTCACAGGTGATAAACCAGTCGTAGTTCTTCAACAAACAAGCTGCCTTGATATGTCTGCTGAACAAATATAGTATATTGCTACTCTAGAGTTATTTTTGGTCAAGGTGAAGTGCTGACATCATGTTTAATTGAAGCTTAACACTACCAGTCAAAAGTTTTTTAACAGCAAGATATATATATATTTTTTTTTTAAGAATTCACTTTTGCTCGCCTGCATTTGTTTGATCCAAAATACAGCAAAAGCAGTAATAATGTGAAATATTGTTACTATTTAAAATAACAGCTTTCTATTTGAATATATTTTAAAATTTAATTTATTCCTATGATTTCAAAGCTGAATTTTAGCATCATTACTCCAGTCACATGATCCTTCAGAAATCATTCTTATACTCTGATTTGGTGCTCAAAAACATTTATTATTAGTGTTGAAAAAAGCTGAGCAGAATTGTATTTAGGTTTATTTGATGTATAGAAATTTCAGAATAGCATTTATCTGAAATATAAATAGTTTGTAACATTATGCATGTCTTTATCATCACTTTTGATCAATTTAATGCATACTTGCTAAATAAGTGTCATTTCTATAATCTCATAATTTATTAATAAATATATACTGATTTAAATATACTGACTCCAAGGTTTTGCATGGTATAATGTATTTTTATTTCAGATAAATGCTGATCTTTCTATTCATCAAAGAATCCTGAAAAAAAAACGCCCTCACCTGTTTTAAATATTGAAAACTGTTCTGAAGGATCATGTGACACTGAAGACTGGATGATGCTGAAAATGTAGCATTGTCATTACATGAATAAATTATATTTATAGTTATATATTATAGTTATTGTAAAAAGTAAAAGTATTTCACAATATTACTGATTTGCTTTATTTTGGATCAAAAGAATGCAGGCTTGGTGAGCAGAAAAAATTATTTAAAAAAACATTAAAAATCTTGCGGTCCAAAAACTTTGAATTGGTAGTGTATCTTTGCCATATTCACAGAAAAAAATACAAATACACTGACACAGTCAAAATGTGTCATCAGTGGAACACTATTTAAACATTACTGTTTTAATAAAAAACTTGGCCTTCCAAAAATATTCTTTCAGGATATTCTTAGTTGCCAAATTTTTTTTACATCTCTAATCTAATCTAAATGTAGCCTGAATGCACACTGTAAGTCGCTTTGGATAAAAGCATCTGCTAAATGCATATGTAAATCTCTCCGTCATTTACAAAAAAAGCTGAGAGTGATGTATAACTTAAGTTTTAATACCTGTACTCTTGTTTTTTTTTACTTTATGTATTAAAAGTATTTTTGTATGGCATTTATTTGAAACACATTGTTTGTAATATTATAAATGTAACAATCTTTTATTGTTAATAATCTTTCTAAACTGTATGTTTGTCATATTTGCAGCTGGGATGCAGAATCGTGAGTCCTCTGGTAGTGCTGTTTTGTCTGCAGAAGCAGAGATGTGTGCCCAAAGCAGAGCAGCCCGTGTACAACATGGCCATGGCTGATGTCACGGTCTCCTGCACCAACCTTGACAAAGAGGCACGGGTAAGGAAAAAACATTCATGATTAAGTCTATTATATAATCGTTTATTTTCTCCATCTTTGCTTACAGAGTGTATAAAGTAGGATTGAAATAGTGAAATAATTACATCTGTATGTGTAGATGTACACTATAAATAAGCAGCTGTTTTGTTGTTCTTGTAGAGTGAAATGATGGATCTTGTCCAGCTGATGGGTGGACGGGTCTACCGTGATCTCAATGTGTCTGTTACTCACCTGGTGGCAGGTGAAGTGGGGAGTAAGAAATACCTAGTGGCTGCAAGCCTTGGGAAGCCTGTTCTTTTGCCCAGCTGGGTGAAAGCATGCTGGGAAAAGTCTCAGGATAGGTAACTACATGGTTAAAGTCACCATCAGATGAGTCACTGTGAAATCTAAATTGACTACTCTTATTTTTAGTATTGCAGTGTTGTTATAAACAACCATTCACATACCCTCATAATCTTTAAACAAAAAAAACCTTCACAATCCTTCTTTTCCCCCCCACAGTGTTTTCCATCACTCCGAACTGAATACAGAGGAATATCAGTGTCCAGTCCTGAAAGGCTGTACGGTGTGTGTGACGGGACTCTCTACTGTGGAGCGTAAAGAGGTTCAGAGGTTGTGTGAGCAGAATGGAGGCACCTACACGGGGCAGCTCAAGATGAATGAGTGCACTCACCTTATTGCCAGTGAACCCACAGGTGATCCCATAATCTCTGACCTCATTAGTATGGTTTGGGACACAGTCCAAGCATGTTCTTCACTTAATTTTGTTTGTTGCATTTCAGGTCAGAAATATGAGTTTGCCCATAAATGGAACGTATATTGTGTGTCCATGCACTGGCTGTTTGACAGCATTGAGAAGGGCTTCTGTCAGGATGAGAGCAGATATGCTGTGGAGCGTGGAAAGAAGAGAGCGGAAGAGAAGTCTGGCAGACCCAACACCTCCACTCCTACAGGACCCAACAAGAGCAAAGAAGGTGAGTAAAAACACTTTTTTTATTGTACAGCTTGAGGCAACATTTGTGTTGTACATCAGAGCCACTCACTCGCTATTCTCACACACACGCAAACACGCACAATAGAGATGTGTTTCAGACAGCGTGCGCATAATTCCTCTTCCACGTCTCCCTGCATTTAAGATACATACACAAAAAATTATATTAAAAACCCTTCACGGCATTGTCATTCTTTGTGCTTTTTCTTGTTTCTTGCTTATCCGATAATCATCCGATCTGTTACTCAAAAACCACAATATGATGCGCTGAATCAACGTATATTACTCCCATACCCCATTCTACCTCCCGTGCCCCCGGTCCATGGTGTAAAAAAGATTGGAGACCCCTGATGTATGTCATACTGACACAAAACCAATGGTTTTTTTTTTTGGAAAGAAATTAACACAAGGATGCATTAAATGGATATATTGTTAGACATGTTTTTTTTTTTATTTTTTTATTAAAAGAATCTTTAAAATCTTGGAATTTTCAGTAAAATATTAAGCAGCACAATGATTTTTTAAACCTAAATGATAATGAGAAATGTTTTTGTGTAGGATCGCGCGACACTGAAGAAGTAATGACTACTAAAATGTCAGTCTTTCTATCATAGGAATAATTACATTTAAAATATATTTTTTAATTGTTAAAATATTTCACAATATTAATGTTTTACTCTATTTTCAATCAAATAAATGCACGCCTTTTAGATCATGAGAGACTTATTTCAAATATATATTTTTTATTTTACCCAACCCCAAACCTTTGAAAGCTAGAGTGTTTATTGTCTGTATACAAGTTAGTTATAATTTGTATGTATTTCATAAAACATTACCTGAATAGATTATAATTATGACAAATTCCATTGTCTGATTTATTAAGTTTACAGGTGTATATTTCTTTGTCATTTGTTTGTGCTGAAGGTCCCTCACTTCTGGGATTGAGCCATATTTCCAATATCAGTATGAATGTCAATGAAACAGCCCTCACCACAGCAGGAATCAGCCACATAGAGACTCCTGATCCAGTTGACTCATTTGACATCACTGTTTGTCGAGTTGATGACCTGTTGGATGGCTGTAAGGTTAGTTTGTCTTAATCATTTCCCAGGGCTTAAAGTTCTCCGGCACCGTGCTGGATCTCCGGCGTGCAGCCTTTGGCTGGGAAAAAAATAAATCCTGCGTTTAAAAAAAAAAATTATATCACTTTCAAGTTCACACATTTTTTTGGCCCAACGTTTTGCTATGGTTTCTGGGTTGAATGACATGTTTCCTGGAAACGGTGTGCAACGGGGTTTGAGATACGTTTTCTCTTGTTTGGTGGGTGTGTAAAATATGTCAGCCCAATCAGCAGCAACATGTATATAAACACACGGTTAAGGTATATTATTATTAAAGAGACAGCTCGCACAATGTGTCCAAGTGAAGATGTTTAATATGTGTCCGCTGCAGCTCGGTATACGCAACAATTGAAGATCTTAGAAGACATGTTTGTCAAGATTGTATAGTAAAATAGCATATCAACATGATGATGGTGAATTTGTAAGTAAATGTAATTAATGTCAAAATAAATTCACAAGAGCAAGTATATTGTTTACACATGTTTATTTACATTAAATGCAAAATAACTAAAATAGCACAAGTATAGATCTGGAACTTCTTTAAGTATGTCTAAATATCATGTAATTGCAATGTCTTCTGGTCTATATCCTTTCCTTACGAGGGTGTGCTAGACACTGATTCATGTAACACAAAAATACTATACGTATTTATATATTTTGCTATTGTATTGTGGAGTGACACGTTCATAAACTTCTCTATGCTCCTCAGATTATATAATGGTAACTATTACAATATCATAGCACAACAACAATGATCAGCAATAATGATAATACTCACAATAAAAATAATAAGGTCATATAGAACATAATACAGTCTCGGATGTAAGAAGTGGATTATCCTTCATCTGACATGTTTGTCTTTTCATCCTGAAATGCGAGGCAAATGTTGGATCACAATAATTAGGAACCACAGTTTCCACAAATCCCTTCAATCGATTGGGATGTTCTCTTTTATTCTGGATGGCAAGGGCAGTGACTATAACATTGAGAGTATATTTTGCAGTATTAAACATGTATTTATACCGATTTCATCAGACTCCGAAAATTCTTCACAAAGAATGGCCTTCTCAGCTGCCATAGTTGGAATACTTGCGTCATCAGAACAGGGTGTTCAACGCACCACCGTTTCTGTTTAAAAACGTTTTGCACTGTTTTGTCGGGATGAATTTGACATACCAATACAATGAGAGGAGCACAGCTTTCACACTCAACCAAACTAACATTACTAGCCAATCAGATTTTTTGCTCTTATAAACACGAGACGAACATAATAGTATCCAATTGCAGATTCACAGCCCTTATGAATGGAGAAGCGTGACAGGCGACACATTAAAAAAGCTGTGAGGCGCAATGGTCAAAGATGTCCATCTAGTGCATATTTTGATAGAAAACTAATTAAAAAGCAACTGAGCCCTTGGCGCCCTCTGCATATGTATTTGTTATAGTACATAATGTACTTAAATTGGTTATGTTCATATTATGTATAGGCATTTTACATTGTATTTTAACAGTGTTGTTCAATAAAACAATGTAATTACTTTTTGACATTTTATTTGAGGCAATTATTATTGCCTCATTGTTAGTTTATATATAATTAGTCTTACCAAAGCCTGGTTTTCACTTAGGTCTATTTGTTACTAAAAAGTATCAGATTACTCAATAGTCAAAATAATCAGTAGATTAGGCTTCTTGATTACCAAAATAATAATTACAGCCCTAGATTAGTTCAAACTTTTCAAAATACAAATGCATTGTTTTACTTTGTGCAATTAAAAGACAAATATTTTGTCATTAATGATTTCTTAAAAATAGTATTAAAATATTATCTCGTTCTACTGAACAAGTATCTGTATTTTGTCTCATCTCATGAGCTGTGTATAATGTCAAACCCCTAGTGTTGATAAGTGGTGATATAGCTCATCATTTTCCAAGTGTATATGTAGCTTTCATTCCTCAGGTCAGCCATATATTCATGAAAAAAAATCTGTTTGAATATGGAAAGCAATAACTTTTCCATAGTATCCTTTCAAATGTCATTGCTGTTTTTTTTTTTTTTGCTTTAACCCCTGATTTCCTGAACTTTTTAAGTGATGCATTTGGGACATATGGATATTCTTTTGCATTCGTGTGAATTTACGTTGATTCTGGAAGGAAAAAAACTTCAATCATTGACCCTTTTTCACTTTCTTTTTGTCTTGTAGTTATTTCTATGTGGCTTATCAGGAAAGAAACTGGAGAAACTGCGGCGGATGGTGAACTCCGCTGGAGGGCTGCGCTTCAACCAGCCCAGCCAAGAGCTGACACATATAGTGATGGGTGAAACAGACCGGGGGGTCAAAGTATTCCTTGACAAAGCCACTCACAGGTCAGTCTAAATCCATGTCAGGGTAACTAATAGCAGAATGTGCAAGGTAGGGGTGTGTGATGTACAGTAAATCTTCTGTGATAATTGTTGTTTTAACGATGTGCGATTTGACATTGTCAATATTTTGTGAAAATCATTCAAAACACACCTAAAGAGTGCACAGCATATATTACGTGAAGTCTAGCCTAGTGCGTGTGCGCATTTCGAGTGCATGATTCAGTCTATTAAAATACATTTAGAATGATCACAAATTCAAGACATCTTTAAATGTACATACTGAGTGAATGATACCATCTTTGTTATGGAATACACTCGTTGGTTTGCAGTGAGTTTACAATTGTAACGTAGCCCACATCTTTGCTTTAATTTATTTTCAAGGTAAATGCCACGCAATAGGATAGTCAAACTCGCATTAGACACTTTTAACATTGATTAAAGCACACAATCTGTACCTGAGATTATCACTGAAATTAGTTTGTATGTTGTTGTTCCAGCCGCGATGTCGCGGAAATAGAAAGCATTTCTAAAATTGAAATTTCACATGCCGCCATCACGGCTAGTTAGGACAAAAACTACGGTTAACATGGAAAAGATACATTTTACTGCATGTCGTGGCGTCGCAACACTCAGCAAAATATCGTCTAATTATCGTTATCGATAAAATCCCAGAAAATATTAAAATATAATTTTTTGTCAATATTGCTGTGCAAGGTTCACGATACATGTCATTCAAATGGACCCTTCCTATCTAATTTGGCTTCCTTGGCCAGAATAAGGTCCAGTTTAAACAATTCAAGTGTGCTTCCAAGACATGTATTCTTCTCCCCAGACCCCATATAGTGACCGTGCAGTGGTTGCTGGACAGTTTCTCCCATGGTTCCTTGCTCCCAGAGGATGGCTACTTTCACCCCTCCTTTCTGCCCCTGCACCAGCCACTGTTGATATGCCTGCTCCTCACAAAGCCGCCCCCCGTGCCTCCAGACCCTCTGTAGCTCCCCGTCCTGCCCCTAGTCCAGGCCGACAAGCCAGAGCAGAGGAAGACCTGCTATCACAGTACATGGAGAATGATCAGACTGTGGGTGAGTTGATAAATATTTAAACCCTTCTCTGTCTACACCTGTCTGTCTCGCTTATTCTTCCCTACTTGTCTTTCCTGTAGTCGAGCTGCCACAGGCCACTAATAGTACCAGCAGCAGGCAGAGCGTTTTGCTTCCAGAGCCTCCACCTGCAGTGAATGACTACACATTGGTTGAAACCTCAGAGGGTGGCCTTTTTGCAGGAAAGCGTTTTATATTGGTTGGTTTTGGAGCTGAGGCTGAAGCGCAGCTCTCAGAGCTAGTCATGGAAAACTCTGGGAAGATCTTGGTCGGCCGCTCGAGAGCTGTGGCACATTATGCCATCGTTCCACTGCTGGGCTGTGATGTGGAGGCCACAGTAGATGAGGTCGCGACAGATACCTGGCTGGTAAGAAAGATACGTTTGAATCTATGCGCAGGAAGGATGATCTTTGTGATGTTTATTTATTACTAATGGACTGTGTTTGTGTGTATGTGTTCAGGCCATGTGTGTGGAGCAGCAGTGTGTTTTGCCATTACCCTCTCATCCTCTGTTCACTCCAGTAGCAGTGAGAGATGGCTTCTCTCCTCTGAAAGACTGTGTGCTGTCTGTCAGTCAGTTCACTGGAGCTGAGCGAGAGTCTCTCATTCAGCTTGCCAAACACCTAGGAGCGAGGTAAGACCTTTGCTCACAGTCCTCACCTTCTAGATTATTTGAGATGAAAAATGAACATATAAAGTATTTTTCTTAGCAAAATTAAGTAAGCTTATCTTTAAAGGGGTCATGACATTTTGACACCTAAGAGGTCATTGAACTATAAAAACATCCTGTAAGTTTCAGAACTCAAAACTTTCTTGTTAAGGTCATTGCACACTGAGCCCAAAATATTTGTCCGAATTCTTCGCACATTAAAAAATAAATACAACCTCAAATGTCAATCACATTTACACACTGCCTCCAAAACTCACTTCACTGTCTGTTTAGCCCTGCCCACCGATTCGGACACGTAGTGTAAATAACGAGAGGCAAACACAGGTCTATGCGAAACCAAACGATAAATATCACTCCGAAAACAAAGTGGCAGTAAGCACTTTTCCTTTGCTCACTTCATTTTACCATGGATTCGTTAGTCTCAGCCTCAGACATCACGCCCACAGCCCATTGGCTAAATGTCTGATGCATATGGTGCACTTATCTGGAAACACTTCAAGAGTGTCGAAGTCGCCGTCAGATTGGTTGGATTATACAGGATTTGCGGGAGACATGTGTCGCATTCTTTAACGTTCCGCCTGGAAACAAAGTTGCTGTGGTGCCATACCCCCTCACAAAAGAAGAAAGCCGTCGTGTTTACAACTGTGACGATGAGCACTTGTCAGGATCAACTAAATGCTGGAGTTTCAAAAGTATGTGAAATATTTAAAGTTCACGGCATAGAATCTTTAAAATACAACCGAGAGTTTCACACTTATTGTGAAACGTATTGTCTGTTATTGTGGCGACATTTCCACACCCCGAAACGTGATGCTGAACGAACAAACTGTGATTGGTTGTTTGACATGTCGGTCAAACAGCCTTCATGGGCGTATATTGGCCTTGACTAATGAAGGCTGTCATCTATTCCAAACCTTCAGCTGTCAGTCTGAAGGTCTGGCTACGCGAGACTATGGATTAGTTAACAAACAATGAATAATTAAATGCGGGATTTTCAGAAAGATTAAAACTAAAGGCAATGATGTGCCAGTTAAATCGAAAAACAGGACAGAAAATAGCCTATTCTAAATTGTTATTTTTATGTAAATTTTTAATAACATTATAAGGGGACCTCGTAGAACAGTAAAAAAATAATTAAAAAGGCAGTTTGAGGCCCTTTTAAAACACAAAGAACGAATATTAGCCAGTAGGATCAAAGAATAAACTTGTTTTTCCTTTGAAAATGTCATTTTTCTAACCCCACTGGCAGATATTTGTTTTAATCATAAATTAATCATTCTGATGGATTTCTGTGTGTCCACTTCCATTTATTACATACATTTTCTTTACTTAGTCTTAAAGTCTTGAATTTGCCATCACAAATCCTGCAGAATCCCTGCCTTATATTAAACCTAAGAGTTTTCAATAGCATTTTAAAGCACAACTGCAATTTTACTATTACGAATTATTAGCATTTATAATGTTTTTAATAACCATTACCTTTTCTCAGAGCTAATCTGTTTTCTTATTTTTCTCCCCTTCACACATGTCTGCAGTGTTCAGGATTACTTTGTGCGGACTGCTAATCAGAGAAAAGGAATGCTGGCCAGCACTCATTTGGTACTCCAGACTCCTGAGGGCACTAAGTACCAGGCGGCTCAGAAATGGGGTCTACCTGCAGTCACAATCCGCTGGGTTTTAGAGTCTGCTAGAACAGGGAAGCGTGCTGATGAGGGACGATACCCGGTTGACCTGCCTCCTTCTCCAGGTCAGTCAGAAGTTGAATTATAACAAATTTGTTTATGACTAATAACAACCTGCTATGATGGAGTTCTGATTTTAAGCTTGAAATTCAATATTGACTGACTTAATATAATAAAAAAATCATAAACCAGTATAATATGCCACTTGGACACCAAATACCACTCTTTCTTTGTGATTTTACATAGAGAACTGAGGACAGTTTTGTCGGAGCATCTCAGAAAGACCCTCCACCACTGCGCCTCCTTCAACGCTCTCCAGAGCTACCACTACTGGGCCCACAAAATAGTGCTGCCATCACCCCTCTGGACACGGCTCGCTTTCAGAGCCGCAGTGTCCGCTCAGCAGTCAGGAAGTTGAGACAGGGAGAGGAGGAGCAGGCGGATGTTGCCACCCCAGGACAGGAGGAGGCCAAAGGAGCCCTGCAGAAAGACTCTTCCCTCCAACTAGACACTCCCTCTCGGTTCCTGAGCAGAGACAAACTCTTCGGACCCTCCTTTAACACAAAGGTGAGCTGCACATGGGAAGAGATTTAATTATAAGTTCAGAAAATCTTTGTTTAGGGTTAAAAAGCTAGTTAATCAAATGAAATGAAAACACCACACAGTTTGTTACATTGTCAAAAACTAAATCCCATTTACAAATCATTGTATGTTCAGTATTATATTTCGTCTAATGTCAGAGAAGTGCACAATGATTAATATAAAACTAAATCAAGTTTTGTGATGTGGGGGTATGTCTGTGTTGTAGGATGTGTTTGACCATTTGCAGACTCCTGGTAATAATCCTCAGCAAGGTCAGGGGGCTGAGACTCCTCTGTCTGAGTTTATTGAGAGGAACCTTAACGCTGCAGTTGCCAACAGCAACCGCAGTCATGTCACAAGCCTCGCAGCCATGACTGCCAGTCCACAACTGGGAAAAGAGCCTGAACCTGAGGTACAAACACACACACACACTCATACACACATAACCTCTGTGTATAAAGATTTATAAAAGTGTGTCTGTGTCTTGCAGGTGGAGCAGAAGGCTGCTCCTCTCAGTGGGGTGGTGGTGTGTGTAAGCAAGAAATTAAGCAAGAAACAGAGTGAACTTAATGCAGTGGCCGCCTCTCTAGGCGCAGACTTCAGGTATATGCCAAATCTCTGACTCTCATTTTCATCGAGTCAGTCTAAAAGTAATAATTCCATCTGAGATGTTAGTAGGAAATACAGATTTGTTTTTAGCCAAAGTGGTGGAGTTGAATGTATTTTCTCTCTTATAGGTGGTCCTGTGACGACTCTGTCACTCACTACATCTACCAGGGTAAAGTAGGAGACAACAGTAAAGAATACAAAGCTGTCAAAGAGAGAGGACTGCATATAGTGTCACAACACTGGCTACAGGCTGTATGTACACATCTAAATACATATCTCACAAAACAGGGTGTCTGTATATTCTGAATGTGTTAATTCTGAATTTACACAGAAGTTTAAATAATAATGCTTATTATTTTTGTGGAATCTGTGATGCAGTTATTCAGGATTCTTTGATTAATAAGAACAGCATTTAGATCATTTATTTGAAAAAACAAATCTTTTGTAAGATAGTAATGTGCCTTTCCATTAGGCTTACTGCCGTAGACTTTTGTCTAGGGGTGGGAATCGCAGGGTACCTCACGATTAGGGGTGGGAGAAAAAAATCGATCCATCGATGCATCGCAATTCTCTCTCCAACGATAAACCTGGTACATTTCAAAATTTACCTTGAGTGCTTTCTCAAACTTTCTATTCCTCTCATCATAAAAACGTAGCCCCACATGAAAAAATAGCTGTACACAATCACATTGTGTCTTTTGCTTGCTCCGGTTCGTTATTTCAAATGTAGATGCGCAGCAAGTAGTACACACTGCACACTTCTGTGCCACATTACGGCTCTGACAAGGTTTTGTTTCATCCTCCATACCATAGATGCAGATTTATGATTCTGCCGATCAGTGCTCACTGTTCACACTGCATAACGCACTTTTGAATTAATTCATTCATAACGCGCACTTTTAATATCTGAGAGAGAGAGAGCATTCAGTTTTGTTCACATAAAACTGGACGCACCGGCGCACACTCAAATAATGAGGGAAATCACCCTGCGATCCGAGCGGAGATAGGCTACACATGAACTGAATATGCGCTCTGCAATAATAATGTGATCGGTGCCTATGGTCCACGCTGATAGCCTGGTTCTGGTGCAGCTAGTTTTCTTTTCCATAAACGTGTGTGTGTGTGTGTATATATATAAATTATATAAGTTTTTACATTTTGTAATTATTTTAAAAAGTACTTAATTACTTATGTAAGGATATGTAAACTTAAGGATTTTAAGATTCTCTTTAAGATTCTGCTATATATATATATAGCAGTAACGCTAACACAGTGGCTGTAAATCTGTTTATCCTTCGGTTCCTCATGCTTCCCCATCTTCATAGAGAACACGGTTCATGGTTGCTCAGAGTCAGAGCGCTTTTGGACAGAAGCTGGAAATGGCGCAGCCGCGATTTCCATGCAGTTTTAGACGCTGTGAACAGGGACATTTATTTAGAGAACCTTATTACATTAACTAAGATATCGATATTTGTCACCAGGTATCGATTCTGGTATCGCATGGAGAAGAATCGCGATTTATCGCCATATCGATTCATTGTCCCACCCCTAGTGTTGGCGGTGATACCGTGTGAAGCCGCAACACTGGTTACGTCACTTGCCCAACGCGGCACCACCGCCCCCCACCGTCGTTAAGATTTTTCATAGTAATAAAAATCGTTTAGTTAGAGAACAGACACTACAATTAAAAATGTAATGCGACTGCACAATGAAGCATGCTTAACAACAGTCCTATGATCACAGATCAGATTTAATTTATCATGTGAGGAGAGTGAGTCGAGCTAACTGACAAGAAGAGGTGAGACAGACAAGACAATGGCAGTTGATTTAGTTTCAAAACGAAAAAGAGGGAAAGCTCAAACTAAAAACGAAGAAAATTGTGTTTTTTCAGGCAGTTCGAAAAAAGAATAGGAAACTTTTTTCCCATTTATAGGTCACATGGCATAAAAAGTCATGATCATTCTTCAACGTATTACATTAACCTCCCAAAAACACTCACCATGGGTCAGGTGGCCAGATAGCACTAAGTCACCTCCTTCCATTAACAGACTAGACAAGTTTACAGAGAATGAGGAAACCATGGTGAGAGATTTATACCTTGCACTGCACTACCCGGAGCTGACACTTTAGTCCTAGGGAATGCTTGTGTTCATATCAGCTGCCCCACATGCAGCATCTTTCAGAAGCATTCCAGAAGCATCTTCGATTAAATATAATGGCTGGTGCTGTTGCTGTGAACCTACCAAAATCCGTCACCTGAGAAAGATCAGACCGTCAGCACTGAAAGAAGTGAGTCATCTTTAAAGATGTGTCTTTGATTGATGTATTAAATCTCTGTTTGTCTCTGACTGATCTAAAGTCACAATTCACAGCTCGTTTTCTCTCTTCTCTTCTTTACTTTTTCTTGTCTTCTCCCTCCCTCAGATCTCACAGAAACACTTGAGATGAGAGAGAGTCTTCAAAGCAACTTGAGAAAGTTGAGGGTTTAAATCCCACTGTCCATTCTATTTTCAGTGTGCAAATGAGCAGAACAGGCTCAGTCACTAGACTCACCCACACCAGCCAAAATGAGCCTCACCATGAGTCAGGTGGCAGATAGCACTCAGAAGTCACCTCCTCCTTCCCATCACTCTCAGGAAGTTTAGCATCTGAGAGAATGAAACCATGGTGAGAGATTTTACTAGCACTGTAGACACACACTTTAGTCCTAGCATATTGAGCTTATTTATATGCTGTAACTTGTAATATATATATATATATTAAAGCTAGTTCACCCAAAAATGAAAATTCTGTCATTAATTACATGTACCCTCATGTCGAGAGCCAAACCCACAAGACCGTCAGCACTGAAAGAAGTGAGTCATCTTTAAAGATGTGTCTTTGATTGATGTATTAAGCAACTGCTTTGTCTCTCAGATCCAGAAACATAGCAAGCACATCAATAAAATAGTCCATGTGACTCTTCTTCTTTACTTTTCTTCTTTTGTCCCTCAGATCTCACAGAAACACTTGAGATGAGAGAGATGTTTAGGCAACTTCAGTGCGCATCATGTCGCTACATAACTGACCAGCGGTCGTCGAGGTTACATTCTGGGGTACTGGCCAGAACAGGACTCAGATGGCAACTCTGGGAGAAGAATTGTTAAAATTATGTTTTCTAGAGGCCCTACGGTATAAAAGTATTCTCATAGCTTTCGTAAAATTACAGACTCCTGATGTCACATGGACTATTTTACCGATGTCCTTGTTATGTTTCTGTACCTGGTAACATTGCAGTTGTATTGCTGTCTATGGAGGGTCAGAGAGCTCTCAGATTTCATCAAAAATATCTTAATTTGAAAATGGTCTTATTGGTTTGGAATGACATTTTCATTTTTGGGTGAACTAACCCTTTAAGCTGTTGCATCACTTTTTCCCATTGAGGAAGTTGCATTTTTAAGATTGCTTGATAATTTTGGCAGAATGTCACGTCATGTAGCTGTGGACCTGAACACAGAGCCGTCTCAGAGTGAGCAGATCGTGTGGGATGACCCCACAGCACGAGAGGAGAGAGCTAAACTGGCTGATAACCTGCAGTGGCCTGGTAGCCCCTCCCAGCACTCTGAAACCCTCGCCATCGCCCCACCGACCCTCGCTGACCACACAGCCAGGGACTCTATGACTGACTCTGAACTTGTGGAAATGGGTATGAGAAAAATCTCTAAAAAAGCGTTTAATCCCTAAATGCATTCTTTCTGAATAACAGTATTAATAAAAAAAGTTTACTTGCCTCAAACTTTTGAACCCTTGTGTAAAAAAGTGAAATTGCGTTATAAATGTTCTGATTCAACCCTTCTGACCCTTCCCAGCTGCATTTGAAGTCATCGGTGCACAGCTGAAGCCAAAGGTGACCTCACCTCCAGCCGACATGCTACAGAACCCTGAAACACCTGAAGCACCTACTCTCGCTTTCCCCACCTCTAAACCTGCAGTTCCTTACCTTCCACAGGTACACATACCTAGGGCTCTCGCTGAAAGGTTGGCTTATTTTGAGTGACTCAATATTGTGATTATGATAACCATATATTTTTTGCTATATAAATAAGCTTGTGGGGTTTATATGCTACTTGTATATATTAGTTCCAATTCTCAAATGCTTCTATTTCACCATCACAGACATCTTGAATCAGCTGTCAGTCAGTCAGTGCATGTGCATTGTTATGCAAGTAGGTGGCAGCAAGTGGCTACCTTTGTGAGTGAGTCATTAAACTAATGTTAAAAATGCAAATTCATTTATGAATGAAACTGATTAATTAAAAATCAAAATTATAATTAATTTTTTTATTCAAATTTGATTTTGGATCTCAGAAAACAGATTGAGAGTCAATGATCCTCCAAAAGGAGGAGGTCAATGATCCTCCAAGATTCTTGCCAGCGTTCTTTTACTCAAATAGAAGAGCTAGGTTACACACCCCACACTGACAGCCTTTTAATGGGAAACCTTAATTTCTTAGATGTGATTACGATTTTAAAAACATGTTCTAGACTCCTGATGTTATGGACATTTTAATGTCCTTGTTATGTTTCTGTACCTGGTAGACATAGCATTGTATTGCTGTTATGGAGCAGCTCAGATTTCATCAAAAATGAGCAAAATGGAGTCAAATGGTCTGAATTAAAAGATTATGACCATTTTTATGATGAATCCTTTAATGTTGCATCGAACTTTTTCAATTGAGAAGTTCATTTTTAATCTTGATAATTTTCAGAATGTCACGAACACTGTGGACCTGAACAAAAAATATCAGAGTGATTTTAGATGCGTAATATGAAAGCACTGAGGAAAATAAATTCAGCTACAGATAAATTGCATTTTGATGAATAAAGTAGCACTCTGAAATCGATATGATCGCACTGATAAACAGAAATCTAAAGTGATGACTCTGAACTTGTGGAAATGTATGATGAAAAAGTCATAAAAAGCGTTTAATACCCTAAATACATTCTTTCTGAATAACAGTATTAATAAAAAAATATGCCTCATAACTTTTGAACATTACATAAAAAGTTGAAATACGTTATAAATGTTCTGATTCAACCCTTCTGATTACACTAGCTGCATTTGAAGTCATCGCCGTTTTGCACAGCTGAAGCCAAGGTGAAGATCACCTCACATTCTCCGACATGCTGCAGATCCGTTTAGTTTGAAAACTGACTTTTGAAAGCACCCATAGCTGCTCACATTTCTCTGCGTATCCTGATGACAAAACAATAACATCATCTTACCTTCCACATAGATTTTACATACCTGGGTTCTCGCTGCATAAAGGTTGGCTTATTTTGAAGTGACTAAATAGTTTTGTGCATCTACCTATACCATATCTATTTTTTGCTATAAAATGTGGTGCTTTTATTGAAGTGTGGACATACCTAATTGTTCTAATTGATCTCAAACGTGCTGGACACGAGGATCCAGAGTGCGTTTAGTTTTACCAGTAAATGCACTGGGTCTCTGCATTTTTACTATATTGCAGGCTGTCAGTCATGGCTTCACAATGTGATAGTTGTTACTGCTAGGTGGCAGCAAGTGGCTACCTTTGTGAGTGAGTCATGTGATTAGTGTCTTTCAGTGATAAAAGATGATGTCGTTCATGTCCTTTATATCTATTAGGAGGAGCATTACGAGTGGGGCAGCAGCTCTATCCTGGATGCTCTGCCATCCATCAACTCTCAGCAGAAGAGACTGGCACAGGCAGCCATGCGATGGAGGAAAACACTGCAAGGCCGCTCAAATAAGGAGGTACACATATTTATGTTTTGCTTGGATGAGCATGTAAGTACATGGTGCAACACCTAATGCTGTTGACATGCAGGGCGCGTTTGGCGGCTGGACTGTGATGCTGAATATTGACCAGGCCAAGAGAGGCTGGATTCAGACGGCTGCTGCAGTCCGGGGGAGCCAAGGTCTTTTGTCTTCTCTCTTTTGATTGCACACTGAATCCATAAACATCATTGGATTCCTGTGACCTTACAGGCAGTGATTTCCGTTTCCCCCTCCTCTGGTTACTCTGTATTGTATTAACCCTCTCTCCCCTGTATAGGTGTTGCCAGACCCTTCTCCTTCGCTGTTTAAAGAGACCTCTCACCTGTTTGTGGATTTTAGTCGGTTAAAACCAGGTGACGTCAGAGTGGATGTCAGTGAGGCCGCAGCTCTGGGGGTCAAATGTTTAAAACCAGAGTACATTGCTGATTACCTCATGCAGGTGAGAGATAAAGCATGTTTTTGGGGATTTTTTCCCCCCCTTAGTTTCTGTTTTGCTGTGCTTGTATATAGGGCTGCACAATTTGGCCATAATTGTATATCAATATGACTACAAAATAATAACTATAACAATTTTTATTTTTTGGCAGTAAAAGTGTTAAGCAAATATTATATTAAACAAAATAAGAAATATAGTCTAAGCAGCAGATATTGGGGTCCAAGTACAAACAGCTCATGTAGAAAGTATTAATTAAAGGCCATGTGTCTTTTCAAATATAATTACAAGTCTTTAACTCTGTATTACAATAGACACATTTATTTTGACAGCAATACATTAATCTGGCATTTTGACAAAAAATTTAATGAATTTAGAATATAAAAATTAAAAGATCACAGATTTCCTCAGATTGGATTAGATATTAAATTTGATGAAACTATTATGAATTTTAAGTCAAACCGTGTAAACGGTTTACACAGATTTTAAATTATGAGACCTAATAGGATTATCCTTTTGCCAGCATTGTCTAAAGCTGTGTTGCAAACAGTGTAGTGATGAGCGGATGAACATCCTAAGAGGAGTTCCAAAACTTTAGCCCCCCCCTAAAGTATTCGCAAGTCACCAAATTTCTATGAGGCTCCGCACCTCCTCACAACCCCAAGTTTGTCCGCGACCTGCCATGCTAAACTGCAAACTGTCAACAAACACTTCCTCATCCCATAATGCACAGCGCAGCTGACTACGTCAGCTGGTTTAGTCCAAAAATGCGCAGTTCTTTTTGCAGTCGGGTCTGTTTGAGGTCGGATCGCGTTCTCACCACAAACGAACCACTCCAGGGTTCGTTTGAAAGATTACCGAGACCACCTCTTCAAGGAGGTCTCGATACGCTTGTTTGGTGCACACCTGAGTGCGATTGCTGCGTTCTCACCTGCCCAAATGAACCGCGCCAAGAGGGAAAACGAACTCTAGTGCGATTCAACCGAACTAAATGAGGCAGGTGTGAAAGCACCCTTAGTCTCTGATGCCCAAACTGTTTTAGTGCAGAAAATCATTACAAATACAGTAATGTTACCACACCTTTGGTTATCAGACCCCTGAAGTCGTTAAGAACATTAATCATGATATAAAAATGTATAGTACAATTTGATTAATTACTAAATTCAAATATTTAACAAAATGAAAAATATTGCAGTTGTAACATTTCACTGAAAAAATAAATATGCACAAATATTTTGTAATAAAGTATGAAAAAAAATAATCAATTACAGTACAAAGGTCTTCATTTTCAAAAGTTAAACCATCAAGCTTTTCTTTTGCTGACATGCTCTTTTTGTTAAAAAGCGCTTCTCATTACAAGTTTAAGAAGATTTGCATGTTGCTTTCACAAATGTGCATTGTATGCAACCCAATCTCAGAGACACTGAAAACACTGGATGAGCTGCTTACATGTAAAAGAGCAGTGCCACACTTCACTCTGAAACATGCAGTGCATATATTTGCTAAGTCGTGAGTGATTTCAGTTTGATGTTGATTAATCTTGCAGCCCTACACCTCACGTTAAAGTACCCAAAGCAATAATGTGGAAAATCCATCACAGTAATGGCTTGTTCTGGTCAGATCTGAAATGGCTGTCGAAGCAACAAGTATGGTTTAATAGATATATAAATAGCTTGATTTGTTTTTCAGGAGCCTACTCCTTCAATGGACGCTTACTATCTTCCTGGTGCAGCTACGGATGATCTAGAAAAAGTTCAAGATACATCTACACGCAAACGGAAAGCCTCTGGGGAAATGTCCACATTGAAGAAGAGTCGTGTGAGATGAAACATCCCATTTCAAATGCTAATGTAATATGTATTTAAGTGATTTTATTAGATTATTACATTGTAGATAAAATATTTCTCTGACTTGTGAATAAAAAATGAATTCATAATGTGAAGCACAGCCCAAGAAATCTATTGAACAGTCATGCATAAAAAAATGTAATAAAAAAGGTGCATTGTTTAAAATAAATTACAAAAGACAGAACTACACAAGCTTACATTTGTGTTATGCTAGACATCTCTAGACTCTGTACTACCACTTTGTGCCCTGCAGAGTGATTTTCACATAATAGAAGGGTGGACAGACTTACTGAAATGTTATCCTAAAATGACTATGTATTACTATTACATACAATTTTTTTTTTATCCTTCAAATTGCTCTCAAAAGTACTATATAAATATAATTAGAAAGAGGCTTAAAGGGTTAGTTCACCCAAAAATAAAAAAATCTGTCATTAATTACTCACCTTCATGTCGTTCCAAACCTGCAAGACCTTCGTTCATCTTCTGAACACTAATTATGATATTTTTGATGAAATCCTTGAGCTCTCTGACCCTGCATAGACGCATACGCAACTGACACGTTCAAGGCCCAGAAAGGTAGTAAGGACATTGGATAAAATAGTCCATGTGACATCAGTGGTTTAACTGTAAGGCTATGAAGCTGCAAGAATACTTTGTGTACAAAAAAAAAAAAAAAAAACATTTGTTCTCTTCCATTTCAGTCTTCGACACACGTTCATGAGAGTACCATGATGCATGTGTGTGATGCTGCTGACGCAGGAACCGACGTTCTGATGTAGAACATCAGTCTCTCTTAGTTCATTGTTTGTATATTCTGGTTAAAGTAATACAAAATTGTAAGTAATTCTGTCTGTTGAAATCTTCAGACGTGTTTACGAAGACGATGTTTTATGTACAGCGTGTGTTTTCTACTGCCTGTAAACAAGGCGCAGTGCATCTAGGTTCTGTGTCAGATCACCGGCTCCTGCGTCAGCAGCACTACACACATGCGTTGTGTTACTCTCGTGAACGTGTTTCAAAGACTGACACGGAAGAGAAGAAATTGTTAAATAAAGTCATTATATTTGTTTTCTTTGTGCACAAAAAGTATTCTCGTAGCTTTATTGCATTTACAGTTGATCCACTGATGTCACATGGACTACTTTAACTATGTTCTTGCTACCTTTCTGGGCCTTGAACGTGTCAGTTGCATTGCTGTCTAGGGTCAGAAAGTTCTAGGATTTCATCAAAAATATCTTAATTTGTTTTCACAAAGATAAATGAACTTCTACAGAACAACATGAGGGTTATTAACATGGAATTAATAACATAATTTTCATTTTTGGGTGAACTATCCCTTTAACTATTATTGGCATAGCCAAACAGGATGTACAGGTAGACAAATTAGACATTGAGAAAATGTACTTGAATCACTGGTGTCTCATAAAAAGTCTGCTGCATTGTAATACGGTCTACTTCATTTAATCAATTTAAAGGTGGTTTGTAATTCAGTTTAGCTCTGTTCGGTGAATCCCCTGATTATCTGATAGAGTGGAATGAATATTTACTCAAGGTGTTGCTTACAGTTCCTGTTTGAACCCCCGGTGTAATGCCTCCTTACGAAAGACATCAGAATCATACGTGTCCACAGCAACCGTTCCGTTTCTAATGGCAACAAGTGCACAGATTTTGTGATGCTGCTGTTGTCTGGTATATGTCATAGAACCAATTCATATTGTTATTACATGGTCAAATACACATCACTTGATTGAACTCTTTCAGTACTCTTCCTATAGTAACAATAGGAATAATACAAACATTTTTTAATGCAATTATCACAAAAAAAAAATGTAACCAACCTTTTTTTTAAGTGCCATTTCTTCCTACACAATTAAGCTCAAATTTTAACTGGTCATTTTTGTTTAAACTCACTGCCTTCTACTAGTCTTTGTCCCCTTTTTACTCTAAATAACAGATTACTATATTTTGTTAGATTGAAGTATGCATGGAATCCCTTGATGCCTGTCGCACACATTCCCTTTGTGCCATTACTGGATTTGCTTAAGAAGTCTGGTGGCCTATATGGGCATGTAAATGATTTACCCTGGGCATGGCTAAGCCTGCCACCAGCCGACTACTGAGAGTGGGGGGTTAAACCACAGTCTCAAAGTCTCCGGATTACGAAGTTGGATCCCCCATTTGTCACAGAGGGAGGGAGGTGATAGGGTAGGGGGAAGGGATAAGGTCTGTTCTGAATGCCTGTTTTACTTACCGAACACAAATCTGTTATCACCTTTAATGTCATTGCACTCTGGGTTTTTGCCTTTGTTTCTCTTTGGTCCTGAATGAGTAATTAAATGCAGTAAATTAACAACTCTGTTTTGTCGAAGCCATACAGAACTGTAACTGCTGGTGCAGATAAGGCCTCTTTACTCCTTACCTGTCTGCAAGACTGATACTGGAACAAGTACAACCTAATGAGAGTAAGCCACCCAGCCAGGACCCCGATCTGATAGCAATGCCATGCTGCTGTGGTAATAAGAGAAAGGGTAGCACGTTGTGAGGCTTAGGACCAATGCAGGCCATGGAACATTTCCATATTTCTGTAATGTATGAATAGGGGTTATGCCACAGCAATTGTATAGAAGTTGAACAGAATGTCCCTTTGTTCCGGTCTAAAATCAGGACAGCAGTCTATTGTTGCTCAAGACAATGTTAAAAACCGCTCCTTTACTCATTCAATAAAATGGCAAATTGGTAATCAGGTGTGCTGAATTTAGTGAAGGAGGCCGTTGTATTAATTTTTTTCTGGTTTCTGTTAATTATTCATTTGGACAGTCCATTTTAATTAAGTTCAAAACTAGAGTCAATGATTCTGTTTTAAATCTTGTATCTTGATTCACAAATTGGTGTTGCATTGTTTTTCTCCCATGGTAAGTTTCTTTTAAATGTCTATGTATTATAAGTCCATGTGTACAAATTCAATTTGTTACAGCCAGCCATATTCAGCTCATAAAATATTAAGTCATTTATGACCTAAATTTAAATTTTATACATTAAAACGGTACTAAATTGACTGAATTAATTTTTTTTTAA
This sequence comes from Gymnocypris eckloni scoliostomus, assembly GCA_027564155.1. Lineage (NCBI taxonomy): Eukaryota > Metazoa > Chordata > Actinopteri > Cypriniformes > Cyprinidae > Gymnocypris > Gymnocypris eckloni. The sequence goes on along the minus strand of CM050436.1, from coordinate 10,240,441 downwards.
AGAACTTAAATCTCTAATCAGAGCGAGTCGGGAATATCTGATTGAATGATTCTTGGTTCAACGAATCAGTGAGTTGATTAAAAATATCAACATGATGTTATTATAGATCTATAATGTAAACTAACATAAAGCTGTCATTGAGATAATGGGATAGTTGTCATTTTTAACATTGCACTGACTTCTGTGAGGAAGTAAGGGCATTTTATGTGTTGTGTAGCCTATTTTTTAATATCATGCATAGCAGTTCACCTAATTAATGTAAAAAATGAGAAGTATCTATTCCTTTCTTTTACGTTTCTAATTTCTAGTCGTTTCTATTCCATTTCTATTTTATTCTCTGATCTGTGTTTAAGCGTGTTGGTGTGGTCCTCAGGGCGAACCTGTCATTATATTGCAGAAGAATTCAACTTAAAACACCGGAGACAGTATAACACTCAGCCCAGTTCCCCAAATGCTCGCTTGCTGTTGCAGCAATATGTGCTCATTATTATTCTGAAGCCGTATGCAGTCTTAAAGAGCCGGGGTGACCGACACGCTCCATCATTAGCTGTCTGATATCACTCAACCTCCACCTGCTGCTTGTTGCCTTCAGATGACCAGTCAATGATCTAAACAGGCTATCCTGTGTGTTTGGGGAGGTGGGGTGGTGTTGGACTGGATTCCGAGATTTGCTGGATGGAGGCAGGGGAGGGTTGGACTGACCGCTCCGCTCGTGACAGTGATACGGTGCGGGAAGTATGTGCGCTTTGCGCGCTTCACTTGGACCAGTGACGCGGCGGCATTGATGAGCCGACTTCTGCTGGAAGGAAGAGGTTTCGGACTAGTCCCCGTATCGGTAAACCTAAACACCTTCTCCATGTTATTTAGCCTACTGCATGTCGCTGTAGGTTATTGTCTTGCGTACATTGTGACATCGGTTATTACGCATTGGTAGGCACTGTAACTAGATTTTGGAGCTCCGATGACACAAGTCTCTTAAAATCATTTGTGAATATGGCATTGTTTTTGGAATCATTTTTGGGCTTTCCCCAGCCGGCGTTACACTCCCATGAAAGATGCTGTAATCGGACTGTTCGGTAACTGATGTTCTACTGAGTGGTGGATAGGGATGCGAATCATACGGAATCGGTTCTGGTTCCCTAACAGTTCCATGAACGTTTTTTACTCAAATTTTGAGAGCAAAATATTTAGAGAAAATGGGATTCGTATTTATTTACTGCCCCAACAGTCCCAAAGGATGGGACATTTTTAGATTCCATCAAAGCCATTTCAAATTAATTTTCTACAACATTTCAAAATGTTCACAGAAACCTAAGCAAATGCCATTTCCATGCAATTCTTTAAAACAGATCATGATATATTAATTAAATTACTAAACAAAATTTGGTAGCATATTTCATTCATAATTTGTTAATTTTATAAAAACAAAACTCAAAATGTGTTTTTCTACACGTTGTCGTTGTTAGTAGCCTGACATTGGTTTAAGCCCTTGTAGCCTACATTCTAACACAGGAAGGGAAATAATAAGTTACTGTTCAGTAAGTGTTCAAAGTATAACACTAACAGTTCCGACTGATTCATAAATGTCATTAATTCAGTGAAAGATCCTGAGTCATTCGCTGAATCATGTGAATCGCACAACACAGATTATTATTTTAATACACTAAACTAAGAATAGCCCAAGTATTCACAAGATTCATTTGGAAATCGGACTACACTTGTCTCGTATGTTTTTGATTGACTAATAATAACCAGCTCAAGAGTCATTGGAGTAGTAATCGGACACACTGGTGGCGCTGTAGAGTCAGGAGCTGTGTTGATGTGCTGAACAGAAGTGCAGGAGTATTTTAGTTCGGTTTTTCTGTCCGCAACGACGGAAAATACACACAAACGTCATTAAAATCGGTCGGTTCCGCTATTGTATAAACAGAACCGAACAAGAACTAGTTAATGATTTCCAACCCTTGTTATAGAGTATAACGTCTCACTCATAAACTAACATTTGAAATGCTCATCAGTCCAAATTCTTTCTCTCTCTCTCTCTCTCTCTCTCTAACTGGTCACACATACACTCGCGCTCTCTCTCTCTCTCTCTCTATCTCTAGCTGGTCACACACGTACATACACACACTCGGGGTATCAGCCTATATTTAATGTGAGCTGCTGCTGAAGGAGAGTTGGGGACGGTTAACGGTGTTACCAGCCGTGAAAGATCATTGATTGTGTGTTTCGTTGTCAGGATTCTGAGGATATAACGCAGCTAAACATCATGTTATGCTACAGGCGTCTTTGATCGGTCTCCATCATATTATTATAAGGTAAGAGACAGAGCTTTTCTCACCCTTCCTCTGGGATATTTGCCTTGGTAGCTCACATGGCTGCACCTGCACACAGACTGTGATTTTGGGGAAACATGTTAGGATGTTAGGCTACATTTTGATTTACACACGTTGAGCTTTTAAATAGATCATTCTTTTAAATTTTGCACAGTACTAGACTAGAGATAAACGGGTTCACATTGATAAATAAACCCTCTATGAAACTTCTGTATTGTTTGCATAAATTACTCAAGCTTTTACCAAGCAACTTTTCATTCTCAAGTGATACGTTAATTTTAAGCTTAACAGCCCTTTTTTAATACTATAATATTGTTTGTTATTATCTTTAATACTAATGTATATTAGGCTTTATTGTTGTAGTCTATTGCTATGTCAGAATTATGTAATATGTCAGAAAAAAGTGATTGATTTTGCATCACTTATCAGACATTTTTTTTAAAGGGCAATATTGGTTACAATAATGGTCGATTTCCATTCCAGACCTTACAGAGCTTCAAACATCCTCATTTCAGAATCCTTTTCGATTTGGTGGCATGCAAAAAGTCCATTCTGGAATCTATGGTATTTCAGTGGTTTAGGAACATAGCTTACATTAAATACATTCATTTGATCATCATAACCATTTTTAAATTAATCCTAAATTATTTGAATTCAAGCTAGTGTATGAATCTTATCGACAGGCCTACTCTATGTGATGTGTTTTCACTTATGCCAACCAATGACCTTGGCATTGACCATGTACAGGAGCACCTGTAGAAAGGCTACAGAACAGAGTGAATGTTTTCTTTACGCTGTGTCTCATTCATTAATATTCAGTTCTAAATAATGAGACAACTCTCTTAAAGCTTGAAGCCTTTAGAAGGGTTCTCTCTATAAAGATGCTCCATTTTTGAGCGCTGAACGTTCCTTTTGTGTGTGTGTGTTGGCAGACCCACAAAACAGTAAATGTTTAGAAGTGCAGGGTCATTCAAAGTTGGTCGCCAGAGAGCATTGTGAATGGAATGTTAGTCAAAGTCCTTAATAGAGCACCCCCAACTATAGGCTTTGTTCTACAGGACAATTCCCCACTGGTTTGTCCAATGGGAGGAGGGAGCAGGGTCTCGGGTCAAGTGGCGAGACACTGACATATGTAGCTGACAAGTTACAGAAAGGGTCACCTGGGTTGAAGCTGCTAAGCAGTGAGTGTCTTGTGAAAAGTGGAGGAGGACCTTTGATTCATTGGGAGCAAAGGGCGTCACCTTTTACTATCCATTCGTTAACTTGCTGCAGGGCAGCATCCTTATCTGTGTTCGTTTTCCACTTAAAATGGCATTCTTAAAAAATTACCTAAGTGTCTGTGAAAAAAAGACAGCCTTGTTTATTTTTGTTTAGTTTGCATGGGATTTCGTTGGTTACAGACATGGGTAAAAACCAATTTTTTCTTCTTTTATGTTAAGAAATCACCTTACTTTCTTGAAATTTGCTTACAGAAATGTAATTATATTGTATTATTTTAATTATATTAAATATATTTAATTCATGTAATATATATGTATATATATAAGCTTTCCATTGATGTATGGTTTATTATGATTGGACAATATTTGGCTGAGATACAACTATTTGAAAATCTAGAATCTGAGGGTGCAAAAAAATCTAAATATTGAGCAAATCACCTTTAAAGTTGTCCAAATTAAGTTCTTGGCAATGCATATTACTAATCACAAATTAAGTTTTGATATATTTATGGTTGAAATTTACTAAATATCTGTCCAATGGGGAGGGAGAAGGAGGGAGCAGGGTCTCAGGTCAAGTGGCGAGACACTGACATATGTAGCTGACAAGTTGTCCAGAAAGGGTCACCTGGGTTGAAGCTGCTAAGCAATGAGTGTCTTGTGAAAAGTGGAGGAGGACCTTTGATTCATTGGGGGCAAAGGGGGTCACCTTTTACTATCCATTCGTTAACTTGCTGCAGGGCAGCATCCTTATCTGTGTTCGTTTTACACTTAAAATGGCATTCTTTAAAAATTACCTAAGTGTCTGTGAAAAAAGACAGCCTTGTTTATTTTTGTTTAGTTTGCATGGGATTTCGTTGGTTACAGGCATGGGTAAAAACCTATTTTTTCTTCTTTTATGTTAAGAAAATCACCTTACTTTCTTGAATTTTGCTTACAGAAATTGAACTATATTGTATTATTTTCATTATATTAAATATATTTAATTCATGTAATATATATATATATATTAAGACTGGTTTCAACATTGAAAGAACTTCTTATTTCTGAAAGATCATGTGACACTGAAGACTGGAGTAATAGCTGTTGAAAATCGCAGGAATAAATTACATTTTAAAATATATTAAAATATAAAACTATTATTTTAAACTAATACTATTTAGTAATATTATTGTTTTTACTATATTTGTGATCAAAAGAATGTATAATTGATGAATATAAGAGACTTTTATCAAAATATAAAATAAATACTGACCCCAAACATTTCAATGGTTGTTTATATAGTTTACATTGTTTGTTTAGCTAGATTTAAATATTATATTTTTATGACATATTTTCAAAGAAGCCATTTTAATCTCTTGTTTTTTGGGGGGTGATTATGGATGATCCTCCATTATCCTCTTGAATCGGGGTCATTTCAGAGTGACAGTAACCAGACCAGGACAACAGCGTATCAACTGTCCTGTGGTGTCACCTCTGGCCACACCAAACATCACTCATGTGTCAATGGAACACTTATCGTCATAGCAATCTGCCACCAGGCTTCCTGCAATCTTATAGAGTTACGCAAAAAAGAAAAACACACCATCCCAATTAAAAACAATCAACATCTGGAAAAAATTCAAGGTCAAGCAGGAAGCCTTCAATCTTATCAGAGAGTATCCAGAAAGAAAGGACATTGCCATTCTCTTTTCTCTCTCTTCCTCTTTTAACCATTCCCAGTCTCAATTACAGTCCCATATGACGCATGGGAGAATGACACAGTGTGGTATGGAATGTGTCTCATGTCTAAGTACTCTAGATCTCGAGTACAGTAGGTGTTGTGTATGAACTCAGCACTTCCATGCTCATAGAACCCAGCTGACACACAGGCGCAACGGAAGAAAAACAACCAGTGTTCTTTTCCTGAAGAGTGACATGCTCTCCTACGAATGCCACATTTCATTAGCGGCTTCAGAAATGTGTTTCTTCGAAGCCAGAACAGAACAGACGTGGATATTTCTGAGCTTCGGTAAATGAGGTTATAAAGGGGTTGCTGAGATGTCCATCACTGTCTGATGTTGGACACTTCCTCCCATTTCCTGTGAGACATGGATGATTCTATCAGCCTGAGAGGTTCGGTCTCGGTTAGTCGAGCTGAACATTAACAGGAATAGCAAATGGAAGGAGACCGTAAAGTTCTCTATTTCAAGGAACAACTCAATTCAGTTTTTAAAGGGATAGTTTACCCAGAATATACAATTATGTTAATTGTTTTCTGCAAAACGACACACTTTAGTACCTTAGTGAAAAATAAATATATTTATGTCATTCTAAGTGTACTACAAATACATTTACATATGTATGTACTTAATACAAATCCCCTGCAACTGTGCTTTTGGTATACTAAACTGGTTTACTTGAAGGGAACAACTAATTATGTACTTAATGCACTTTAATTGTTCAGAAGTAGTGCTGAAGTGCAACTATAGACATACTGAAGGATATTTGATTGTGCTAAAGTGGAATTATTGCAAGTGTACTTTAAATATCTTACCAAAATTATCCAAAGATCATATAATCCTCATCAATAGTTACATTAAAACACATTTAGGCTTAATAATAAGAAATATGCATCGTGCACAAGTAGTACTCCAAATAAAGTTGAATTATAATTTTATATCAGTACGTCTCGAGCAATATGTAAATATGTTTGAACTATACTTAAAAAGAAATACATTTATTTTAAATATATTACTTTTCCTAGGGTACACTTGTAAAAAGATTACTTATAATACAAATAATACAGTATTTAAGAAAATACTTGTGCAAATGGAATGTAATGTTTTCAGACACTTCACTGCATGTTAATCAAATTGAATTATGCAATTGAATGATAATCCATTCTATTTTAAATTTAGATTAAATGCAGTTGGCTAAACATTAGTGTTTTTGACCCAATTAAAATGCAGTTAGCTAAACATTAGTGTTTTTGACCCAATTAATTAAGACTTAAGTATGTCTTTATATGAAATTTCTTAAGTCAGAATCTTAGAAATATTGTGTAAACTGATAAGCATTTATGGTAAACTAAATTTGAAACTGTCATGTATTTAATATATTTGTAATTATGCGTTTACAATGATGGAAGTTGCAAGTAAGTACTTTTAAAATACAAACCCGATTCCAAAAAAGTTGGGACACTGTACAAATTGTGAATAAAAACAGAATGCAATGATGTGGAAGTTTCAAATTTCAATATTTTATTCAGGATACAACATAGATGACATATCAAATGTTTAAACTGAGAAAATGTATCATTTTAAGGGAAAAATAAGTTGATTTTAAATTTCATGGCATCAACACATCTCAAAGAAGTTGGGACAAGGCCATGTTTACCACTGTGTGGCATCCCTCTTCTTTTTATAACAGTCTGCAAACGTCTGGGGACTGAGAAGACAAGTTGCTCAAGTTTAGGAATAGGAATGTTGTCCCATTCTTTTCTAATACAGGCTTCTAGTTGCTCAACTGTCTTAGGTCTTCTTTGTCGCATCTTCCTCTTTATGATGCGCCAAATGTTTTCTATGGGTGAAAGATCTGGACTGCAGGCTGGCCATTTCAGTACCCAGATCCTTCTTCTACGCATCCATGATGTTGTAATTGATGCAGTATGTGGTCTGGCATTGTCATGTTGGAAAATGCAAGGTCTTCCCTGAAAGAGACGACGTCTGGATGGGAGCATATGTTGTTCTAGAACTTGGATATACCTTTCAGCATTGATGGTGCCTTTCCAGATGTGTAAGCTGCCCATGCCACACGCACTCATGCAACCCCATACCATCAGAGATGCAGGCTTCTGAACTGAGCACTGATAACAACTTGGGTTGTCCTTGTCCTCTTTAGTCCGGATGACATGGCGTCCCAGTTTTCCAAAAAGAACTTCAAATTTTGATTCGTCTGACCACAGAACAGTTTTCCACTTTGCCACAGTCCATTTTAAACGAGCCTTGGCCCAGAGAAAACACCTGCGCTTCTGGATCATGTTTAGATATGGCTTCTTTTTTGACCTATAGAGTTTTAGCCGGCAACGGCGAATGGCACGATGGATTGTGTTCACCGACAATGTTTTCTGGAAGTATTCCTGAGCCCATGTTGTGATTTCCATTACAGTAGCATTCCTGTATGTTCAAGGTTCAAGGTTTCTTTATTTGTCACATAATAAATTATACAGAAACCTTGAATTTCTTGAATTTCAAGGTTCTTCAAACCTTGATGCAGTGCCATCTAAGGGCCCGAAGATCACGTGCATCAGTATGGTTTTCCAGCCTTGACCCTTATGCACAGAGATTGTTCCAGATTCTCTGAATCTTTGGATGATATTATGCACTGTAGATGATGATAACTTCAAACTCTTTGCAATTTTTCTCTGAGAAACTCCTTTCTGATATTGCTCCACTATTTTTCGCCGCAGCATTGGGGAATTGGTGATCCTCTTCCCATCTTGACTTGAGAGACACTGCCACTCTGAGAGGCTCTTTTTATACCCAATCATGTTGCCAATTGACCTAATAAGTTGCAAATTGGTCCTCCAGCTGTTCCTTATATGTACATTTAACTTTTCCGGCCTCTTATTGCTACCTGTCCCAACTTTTTTGGAATGTGTAGCTCTCATGAAATCCAAAATGAGCCAATATTTGGCATGACATTTCAAAATGTCTCACTTTCAACATTTGATATGTTATCTATATTCTATTGTGAATAAAATATAAGTTTATGAGATTTGTAAATTATTGCATTCCTTTTTTATTCACAATTTGTACAGTGTCCCAACTTTTTTGGAATCGGGTTTGTATATTACCTTTAAATGTAATACAGAATAACACTAAAATAAAATGATAAATTATAATCAAGTACATTACATGTCCTTGAGTATGTCAGTCAACACATTTATATTTATGCATTTAGCAGACGCTTTTATCCAAAGCGACTTCATTGCATTTAAGTTATAGTTTTACATTTTATCAGCTCTTGCTTTCCCTGGGAATTGAACCCATGATCTTGATTAATTAATATTAAATGCAAATAAATTAAAAAGTACTATAACACTACACATGCACTTTTAACTAAGCGCACTTCTTTTTTCGGATTGCTTCAAGGCAGCTTTAAATATAGCACACAAGTAAAATGGGACAATTGTTTTGGTGCTTGGCAGCCATGGTCCCTATTCACTTTCATTGTACGAAAAAAAGAGCAGCTTGAACATTTTACTAAACATCTCCTTTTGTGTTCCACAGAAGAAAAAAGTCAAAATGATGTTTAACAACATGAGGGTAAACTATTAATTTAAGCTAATTTGGGATGGTGTTTTAAACTGCTTTGCAACTTTAGTATCTCAGGTGAGTTTGGTACTCTGAAATATTGAACACACTGTTTAGAATGCACAAAGTAGCGCCAGCCTACTTGGATTTCTTGATGTACTGACATATCAGGTGTCTTAAATTACCCACAGGGCAGTGCTGAAAGCAACAACAGGTCTTCCTGTGTCCCCGTTGGCAGGAAGGGCAGCGGGGGACAGGACAGCCGTGGATACAGCTATTATGGCGATTAGAGAGTGAGCTAGGGATGGATGAGGAAGATAAGAGGGAAAGGGGGAGCGGGAGGAGGAGAAGACTGATGTAGCGTGAAATGTGTTGGGGGAATTCCTGGAATTCCATGACTGCCGCCACTCCGCTTTGGATGCTGTTTCCCGATCCTGATACGCCGCACCTTCGGACACACTCTTAGATATTTTCATGTTTCCAATTATATCGGAAGCTTACACAAAAACATTTCTGGACTGTCCCTTTATAAAAGTCATGTAGCTTCTGTTTGGCTTTACAGCAAGGGTTTTATCAATTGATGGCTTCAGGCTGTCAGAGTGAGTTGCTTGGCTTGCCTCTGATCAAAGGTCCTCAGCTTTATTTGGCACTGCTTATTCCAGACTGAACAGCCACTTCAAACAAGGATTTAATAATGTAATAATGGGCATGGTGGTTCTATTCATCAGTGTGAAATGTACCCAATGCAATAATGCTTGTAGTGGCTCAGAAAAGTACTTGGGCACATACTGTACAAAATGTACTGTAACTTTACATTGTAAAAAAAACTAACAAAACCAATAGAGTGGCATTTATTTTCAAGAAATATGTCACAACCACACTTTAAGCTAAAAAAATGTGTTCTTGATTTAAGTTGACGTAATTACACATTGCATGCACTTGCTATAGTAATAAAAGTAAATTATGCATATTTGCAAGCAGCTAACCCTAAACCAACACTTAATATTAAACACATATTACTCATTTCTTATTTGTGTATTTACAATTTAACAATGTCACCTTAAAATAAAGTGTTGGGTTAAGACTAAAATGGACACTTTCTAGATGATGAATACAGTGTAAAATTGAGGGGATCTGATTTCATAAAGCCAGTTCACACTGCACTGACAGATGCAAACCAACACCAACAGTCTTAAGATTACTGTATGTCACTTCTTAGACATTCCAAGACCCAACAAATGGTGATTCAACATGTTCATTTGGTGAAAACAAGTGCTGATCAATGACAATGAAAACAAACTGATCCGACAAAACCCAACGAACATGTCCGTTGCTGTTTGTCCTTATCTGTCAGTGGAGTGTGAGTTGACCTATACTGTTCTGCTAAAAATCAGTTTGACACCAAATGGTTATTGCAAAAAAACGACTCCGAAGTTAGTTCTGAGATAAGCTCTAATGATATTTGCCATTTGGTCTGGCAAATATTCTGTATCGTTATATATTTTTGTTGCAACAACGCTTAAATACCTTTTTTAGAGCCACTGAAAACAGATGCAAAATGATAATATCCTATGTCTAATTCAAATAAATAAATTGATAAATATAGTCATTAGGAACAGTGTCTGGAACATGTTCGGCATGCTTTTTAATGACCTGACTATGATATTCCAATCTTGAGGTTTGTTCAGTATAGGCTACTTGACAAAATCCACCCTGAAGGTTTTCTTAAGTCTTGATCCCCAGGATTGGCTCGGTTTAATTTTCTCGCTCCCTCGCCTCATTTAAGATTTTAAAATCCCTCTAAAGGAGATTTTATGCTCTGAAGGAGAGTTCAAATCTCTTACGAAACCTCCTTTGCAGATTTTCCTGTAATATATCATACAATAAATGTTCCTTCAGCATCTCCTTCAAAGTGCTGAAGTACTCAGACTTCAATTAAACATTAAACTTCATAAGACTCATTAAACTCGAATGCAAAGTGCCTCATAATAGCAGCAAATGAAACCAGAAGAGTGGATTGATTTTTGAATCCTAAAGAGAATAAAAAAACACAGAGGATCAGAGAGAAACATACAAGTTTGTCCCAGGAGGATTCTTTAGCATTGTGGTTATGTGGGCCAGATGAACAAGGCTAATAGGATTTATTCTGACTGGAAAGGGGGCGATGGAGATTGGGAAGGGGGAGGACATCCCGCCTTTACCTCCTGTTGCTTAGTAGCCCACCCAGAGCGGTCACATGAATTCTGGCAGGTGTCTAGCACTGATTAGACCGTTAGAAGTGACCAAACCCAGCAAGGTCCACCCAAGCTACAGGATTATATATGGATTTAATTAGAAACAGGTCAGACCCCTTGTTAACAAGCTGCCTTAGAAATTGTTACTAAAATGTTGGTGAAGGTCCTATTAGGCTTAACAATACCTCAGTGATGTCAGTTAGCATGTTTCTATGCCAATTATCTTTCATTTTAATTGTAAATAAAATCATTAAAATAAATTTACTAAAGAAATGGGTTGGTTCGCAGATTTTGGTTATTTGTAATGGTTGTGAAGATTTCTAGTCAATTACATCAGTTCTATTCTCTAAAATGGTTTTCTTCATGGTTGAATCTCACAAAATGTTAGTCATATTTCATCCCGAATTGTAAATAAGAAATAAATAGAAGTAAATAAAATAATAAAGTAAAGACATTCTTGAAAATTAAGTTCAAATTCTCAAAAAAATAAATTTACAAAAAACAAAATTATCTCTATATATTATTATCATTATCAAAATCAGCATAAATTAAATTCACTAGATAAAAGTTTGCCATGATATAAATGTTTATTTACATGTGTCATGTGTCACGTGTTAAGTTTCATAAGCTTTACGCTCATGTGATCATTAAATTGATTTAGAACAATGATGTTCTGGTAATATAACACAACCATTTGATTTATTCTTGAACATCAGTTTTGTTTAGTTCCATAAAATGAGATTACATAAACCCATTCTTTCCTTCTTTTTAAAATCTGTATCAAGACCGGAATTCTTAATCCAAAGATAATATGTGGGCACCTTCCCTGGTGATCTGGGACACCAGAATAATAGAGCTGCTTCCATTTTGAGTTGATTATGTCATTTTCATCTGTACGCTCCTTGTGTGAGACAGCGTGTCGTGGATTTGTTCTTGCTGTTAGGACTACACCTACGCTTCACTAATGATGTAAACTATAATCATAGTCCCTGCTGAGGTTCTATAGAATAATTAGTCTCAGTGCACTGTAAAAAGATTACTGTACATATTACAGTAAAATACTGTTCAAATTACAAAAATCGGTTACAGTATAGAGTTGCTGTATATAGGTCATTACAAATGACAAAAATGCCTTATTGTGATTTTTCTCGGTGAAAATTTTATTTTAAGAGGTCATAATCTGTATTGTGGTAATACTGTGGCACCGTGATGCTTCAGAAATAATTTGAATATTCTGATTAAGAAACATTTCTTCTTATCAATGTTGAAAACAGTTGAGCTGCTTAATATTTTAAGCAGATAATATTATAATATAATAAGTGACATTTTTTCTATTAATACTATTAATAGAAAGTTTTTTGTAACATTATGAATGTTTTTACTGTGACTTTAGATCAATTTGATTCACCCTTGCTGAAAACAAAAATGTATTCATTTCTTTTAAATAAAATTAGTTTGGAGTAATCAGGCCTCTTTAAATTCTTAAAACAGATCCTAATACACTCTTAAGAGCTTTGTATTAAGACTTTATTTCAAGTATCAACACCAACTTGATCATTAACTTAAGCCTATTAAGACACCATTAAATTGGATGAAACATTGGACTCTCTGTCCTCCATCTTTTGCTAATTCTGCTTCATCCAAATAACAAGCGTTATTGAACACATTACGTTTTGATCATTTTGTCTTGTTAGATCTAGAGTTTAATGCCAAAGACAGAAAAGCTAATAGTCCTGATGTACCTGTGATTAAATGAATCTCATCTGCCGAGTAGTGGGGGGTTGCTTGTACAGAAATGCTCCGCTATTGTAATTTGCAGCTTAAGCTTTCAGAAATCTGTTTTCATAAAACTGGCTTAATGTGATCTTGTTTTATTATGTCAATGTTTAGATATTTTGGAAGAGCCAGATGTTTGCATTCTGGTCTAGAACATGTAAAACATGTCAACAACAATCACTGTTTGGATTGTTTTTACGTGATATTTAAGGGCAGTTACATTGGAAATCCATGAGACCACATGATATTTGTGTGCATCCAGCATACTTGCTAATAACTGCCTCGAAGTCAGCCAATCAGATTGGAGCTGGTGATTTCAGCCTTTTTTGTGCACATTATGCATCTGATGTAAACTCATCTGAGACTGTCCCTATATATTCAATCTAGCAATGTAGTAAAAGCAAAAAAAAAAATTCATGTTAGACATGGTTTTGAACATCTTGATCTTAAATGTTTATTTTAGCTAACCGATAAGGAAGGAAAAGACAAGCAGGTAAAAGACAAAGAGCCGTTTACACTGGTGTCGGGTAAACTAGTCCGAACACTAGGTTCAAATTACAGGTCATCACAGGTCCCCTTTCAAGCTGTCTTCCTGTCTTTGTTTTTTTATTTCTCTTTTGTTACATTTTCCTAGGTAGTCAACAAAGCCTCATATGAAAGGTCAAAGGTCAAAATATTTTGACCTTTGCCAAATACCATAACTAAAGCTAATTTGTATTTATTTATTTATTGTGCTGCTTGTACATTTTTTTTTTTTTTCCGTTATTTTATTTTACATATCCAGACACCCTCATTTTAGTAAATGCGAGGTGTAAACAACCTACAATAAATCTGTGGTTTTGTCTCAGTGCAGATATTTTTGTCTTGAGATTTAGTTTTGACACCTTTGGATTTGTATCCCAAATCTCTTTTAGTGCAATCTCACTGCAAACTGTAATTTATTCCATATCTGACTGCTGTAAATGAGAGCTTGCTGGAGATAAAAGCTTTATTTTAGGTCAGTGTGCCGCTGTTTTGCAGCTTGTGCAAAGAGAAGATCGAATCAATTCATACAACCTTTCCGAATCTGGGCTTATTTTTGAGTTATGCCAAAAGCATATGTTCCTGTTGTTTATGTGTAAGACCTAAAGGGTAAAGGTTTATGAAATTCTAATTCTGTTTTGTGTGCTCATCCCTTATTATTACTCTATTCTTCTTATTAGTGGTGCTTTATAAGACATATTATCACTATATTATTACTGTTAGTATTACACATTTTATTAAAAAATATATTTTTTTAATACATACTTTTGCTTACTGATTTGACTCATAAATCATCAATATTAAACGTTGGTGTGCTACTATTTTATTTTACTTTGTTGTTTTGTGTTGTTTTGTTGTATTGTATTATGTTATGTTATTGTTATGTTAGGGTAATTTTTTATTTTTGTATTTGTTTTTGTATTTTGTAGATAATTTTCTGTTCTATAATTTTATATTTATTTTATTTTGATCAAACAGGCCAGAAAATGCATAACATACTTAAAACCACAACCCACTTATCACTCTGGCAACCATCCACAAAACAAGGATTTAAAACTATAATATTTTAAGTAACCAGCCCAAATCTTTAACTGCTGGGCTACACTACTCTTCTTTTGTTCCCATTTGCTTGTTCTCTCTTTCTTTCTTCTCATCCTTCACAGTTTTTCATTCTGTTTGTGAGTATGCAGCTGCATGATTATGGGTGAATGCACCTATGAAAGCTTTCTCTTTATCAGATAAGGTAAACCTGGCTGGTAATGTGAGATGACATTAATATTGAATAAGATCGAGAGAGCAACGTCAGGTGAGAAAATGAATTTCCATATGCAAGGCTGCTGACTATAACAAATAACACTTCCACACCGGCAATGAGAAACTGTGTACGTTCCTGTGTGAGCAGATCTGTCTGTACTAACTGCATCACCATGGATACAGTGAAGCACTTATGATGAGCTTTAAAGCATGCAGGATTTTCAGCTGTTTTGAATCAGAACACACATATATTATTTCATAGTGTTATTAAAATCGAGAGGTGCAGATGACAGTGTAATTGGTTGGGGAGACGCACCCTGATTTATGATTGGCCATATGCTGTTCAATGTTTCACGCCTCACACAAGTATGCAACTAATGATTTCATTGAGCCTTGGGATCTGTGTTCAAAGATCCTGTTTGATGTACCCCATGTTCTTTCTGCTACATGAATTATAAATATGAGTTTAGGCTACATTTCCTTTGTCACGTTTCCCTCGGTTCATATATTTTGTCAGGCGTTTTGGAGCTCAGCCTGTGCTAACGCCTCTGCTTTCTTGAATGGTCCCTCAAAAGAAAAGAGATGACTTAGCATTTCCTTTTGGTTTAGGAAGAGTCATAAAACAGCTTTAAGCGTTTGCAGAATTTGCTTTGTCAGTGCCAACACAGAGCAGATAAGGGACCATCAATAAGGCCCACAAACGGCTGAATCAATGTTTATTTTTGGTGGAATGGAGTCATTTGTTGCTAATGTGCTGAATTTGACTGTCAAGACATTTTTTAAAGTTCACATTTAGTTATTGAGCTCTGAGCCTGTATGAATATTTCAAAGCCATTTCTGTAAGCTCAACTTTAGCTAGTCTAATAGATCTAAAATCAGTCTAAAAAATTCATAAAAAATAGATTATTTGTATTAACTTTGAAAGTCCTAAACTCTCTTACATTTAATTCTCATAACCATGCAAGTACCCTGAAAAAGAAAAATGTCTATGAGACTGAGAAATGAATATATAATATGGTTGAGCATGAAGAGAACTGCTGGGAGCTTATTTGAAACTAAAGCACTTAAGACTCAAGAAATAATAACACAGGGCAGATATACACTGAGAAGCTCAGAAATTGGATGGGATGTAAAACATCGGTTATAAAACAGAGACAGACAGAGGAGAAAGTGAGGTGCCTACAAATTCAGTATCAGTCTGGAGAGAGGACAGGCTCTCTTGGGTAAAGCTTTTGACATTTAACTAGACCAGCTATAAACAGAGCAGAGCAAAGCCATTGACATTCATTCTATCTGGCAGAGTTTTTCTCTGGCTGATTTCGCTCAGCTCGCCCCACTCTGCTGCAATCTGTCATATCGGACAACACATTCTTCCTCTGTGTAACAGGCTGTAATTCACTTTAGAAATGTCCTAGCAAAAGTCATAAGCGAAGATTTATTTTGGTGCAAATATTCTAATTATTAAAGTTGCAGCTGTGTAAAGTTGATATTAAACCATTAAAACAAAAATAATACATACTGTATTATGTACGGCAGTTTCTGTCTCCGCGTGATCCCCCTGATCTACTTTTCTCCCTCCATGCCCATATTTGGTTCTTCCCGTTCCTGTTTCCATTTGTATTGATTTACTCCAGGTGTTTCTTGTCAATCAGTCTTGTTTAGTCCTTATGTGTAGAGTATTTAAAGAGCATTCTGTTTAGTTTCCTTTGTCCGCTGTATATGTCTAAACGTCCCTGTGTTCCATGTGTGGCTCCTGGCTTCCCTGTGTTTCCCAGTGTGGATTAATAAAGATTGTTTCTGAACTCCTTCGTCTCCGCGCTCCTCGTTTCCGACAGAGTGGTAGCAGATCGTGACAGATTAGTAGATCACTTGGTCCTTGCACAATATTATGTCATAGCTTTAAAATATTTTTGCAACGGATACTTGTTTTTTTGCATCAGCTTCATATGTATTGCTATTCTAAAATAGTAAACTTGCTTGGTAGCTCACCTGGTACAGCACTGCACTTCCAGGTCAAAGTGAGCGCTAGGTCAAATCTTATGAAACAAGTCATGAGTTATAAGAGCTTAGAGGCTTGTAGAAACAAGCTAAAATGGCATGGTTGCATCAGCAAATGTGTTTTAAACAACACAAATGTATCTAATCTCATTTTATTAACCAATGTCTTTGCTGCTGACCTTTGATGATCCAGTTCAACATAAGCAAAAATGACTTTACATTAACAATTGTGCTTGATTGCTTTTTTATTGCTGAAGAGTGTTGAATCTTCTCCTGTGTTCTACTGTGATTTACTCTTCCTTCAGCCTGAGGTTTATTTTTTACACTTTTTGGTGGGAAAGACTCTTACATTTGCTGTAAATAGAACTTCTTATATTAAAAATAAACAATCAAGCCCTGCTCATATTTAAAAAGTAGCCTAAGTAACGTAATTAGTTACTTTTTTAGAGAGTAACACAATATTGTAATGCATTACTTTTAAATGTAACTTGAAGTATGTTGAAGTAACGTTACTAAAACTAAAACGTTACTAAAACTAAAACTAAAGAAAATACCTATAAAGACATAATAAATTCATACATAATTTATCTAAAATTAAAATATAACAAATCAACGGCAGTAGTGTATCAATAATCCTAAACACTGTCAAACACACATGCTAACAAACATCAACTTACACATAGTAAGAAATGGTTATAAAAACAGAAGTGAAACAAGCAGTAAGAAAGAAGATAAATAAAAAGCGATACTTATATCCCTTGCCGGTGTCCCTGCCCGGTGGAGTCGCACGGTAGAGTCGATGGTCTTTACACTCTTCGGTCTTCACACGAAGGCTGCCACGGTAAACTATGCTTTTTATACCATCTAACAAAATACTACTCCAATTCAGCTGAACACACTTTCCTGTTAATCACAATAAATGGCCAAGCAAGCGCCCGACACTGACAAGGGACGCGATACAGTACGAGACCAAACGCGATTTCAGCACGTCTCCACACAGTAAACAAATCCTATTGAAAACAATGCCCAAAACACACTACAAAAATGAATTTTGTAGTGGTTTTACTGGAAAAAGCTAATGGTTTATAATGGCATTTTACTGGAAACCATTGGAATTTATGTGATGGTTTCTATTGGGCTTCAATTTATTTATTTTTTTAACAGGGTGGTTAGTTCAATCCCATTAATAAACAGTGATTCTATGGTGTGATCATGCGTGAGCTAAAGCTACGTTAGGGTAGCGTGCCACTCCATGCCCTGTCACTGTTTACCTATTCATTAATTCATTTGTGACTGATGGGGGCATGCCAGAGCCCTCCGTCTATTGTTTAATTAAACAGCTGTCTTCACTGAAGCCTGTATGCATACACATGAAAACATAAACTTTACCCCTCCCCCACCATACATTTTTGATATAGAGCATTCCCAGTGACCAGGCTAGCATCGGATAATTAACGGGCTGAGTGGTCGTGTTGATTGCTTCATTATTCGTGAGATAAGCATCTGGTGGAGGTGGAAGATGGATGTTGTGGATTTGACATTAATCCACGCTAAAGCTGTTTAATAACAGCAGTCAGGATAGAAGACACAAATCAAGGCCCACACAGTCTTTAAAGTGTTGCTTTGTTTTAGGACCCAGACGTGATGATGTCATAATGAGGGTGTGGACCCTCAAGTCCTGAGTTGTGATTTTGTTTTTTGTTTCTTCATTTAGCCAAATGACAAAGAATTAAATAATCATTAAAGGTTTGCTTTGGGATTTTAAGGCAGGACAGACACTGCTCATGATTTATGTTTTGTTGGGGATGGGAATTTAAGTGTTATGTTGGGGTTAATGTGAGTTAACCAGCAAGGCTTGCTACAAACAATACAGAAAGTTGTTCTTCTGAAATGAGCGCACCGACTGAACCTTTATCTGTTAATTAGAATCCTAGAGCTGAAACTCTAAGGAAGTTTCAGTTAATTACGGAATCTGTTTTTAATTCACTTTAATTGTATCTCATTTTGAAGTTAACTAATTTGTTTTGCATTCAACAGTGTCTTCTGTTTAATTTAGTTAACTAATACTTTTTTTTACCTGTCAATCACAGTCCATTCCTTCTGGCTATTGTTAAAAATAATCACATTTATGTTAATCATTTTCAGAAAATAATATTTGCTGGCAAAAGTCATGGACTTTCTGACAGACAAGTGTTGGGTTTGGCCTTTGGACATCACAGTTTAATTAGTTTCAATAAACCATTTAAAAGTTTGAGGTCAGTATTTTTTTTTATTAATATTTCATTATTCACAAGGTTACATTAAACTGATCAAAAGTGACAGTAAAATAATTTACAATGTTCACATTGTAATTTATTTTTCATAATATTGCTATTTTTATTGAATTTTTGATCAAATAAATTAAGCCTTTGTCAGCATACGAGGTGGATGGATGGATGGATGGATGGATAGATAGTTGGGCTGGGCGATATATGTCATGCGATATGCATGCACATCTTGTCAGTAAAGCCGGTTCCTTGATTAGCAGTAAATCTCCTGTTTAAAATTTTCAAATGTTTTCAAATGGAGCGGCATTTAATACACGGAGCCGTAGATCACTGGCAAGATTTTTTTTTCTCACAGAACTAAACAATGGACTGGACAAAATTATTGTCACCTTGTGAAAATTGTAAGAAATAATTGCTTTTCAAGCATGTGATACTCCTGTAATTTGTATTTAGACACACCTGTGGCAAGTAACAGGTGTGGGCAATATAGTAATCTCACTTGCAACCAGTTAAAATGGAGAAAAGTTGACTCAAGCTTTGTGTTGTGTCACAATGAGCATGGAGCAAAGAAAGAAGTGTAAAGAGTTTTCTGTGGATTTGGGAGAATTTTTTTTGGAAAAACATGGACAATCTAAAGGCTACAAGTTCATCAAGAGGTTTACAGCCCATGGCACTGTAGCTAACCTCCCTGGACGTGGACGGGAGAGATACATTAATGAAAAATTACATTGAAGGATTGTTCGAATAGTGGATAAAGAACCCCGATTAACTTCCAAACAAATTCAAGCTGACCTGCAGACACAGGGTACAACAGTGTCAGGTCACACTATCCGTCGCCATCTGAATGAAAAGGGACGCTATGGTAGGAGCAGTGTTGGGTTTAATGCGTTACTGTAATTAAATTACTTATCCACTGAAAAAGTAAGGGATTACTGTTCATTTTTAAGTAATTTAATTACGGTTACTTGTAAAGTACTTGCGTTACATACAGTAAATAATTCAAAGAGTTCTAAAATCAATATTGAATTTGAAATCTACATTTACCATCTAAAGAAAAACTTGAATACAGCGGCTTTAACCCTCCGTGCGCCGGCTCGTTCACTTTCAGATTTCCCTGATTAAAAGAGAAACCTTAAATACTAAGATACATAAGACTAAAATCAATAGGATCTAAACAGCTTGAAGTGTCTTCTTTTAGATGAACAAATTCAAATCAAAAATTCTGATTATGTAATCTGTATGAAAGCAAGGTACAGTCTTTCCCTTATCTAAAATCTTGAAGTTTCTACTTTTAAATGAACAAATTCAAATCGAATACGAATATTATCTGATTATGTAATCTGTATGAAACTAAAGCGAGGTGGGCTACAGTCTTTCCCGTATCAGAAAGCCTAAAGTGTCTACTTTTAAATGAACAAATTCAAATTGAAAACGAATGTTATCTGATTATGAAATCCATATGAAACTGAGGTACAGTCTTTCCTGTATCTGAGCTCATTTTTGAAAGAAGCTACTATGAGGAATTTACCTCATAAAAACAGCGCGATCTGACATTCAGCAGAGAAGATAATTTCTGTCATTTATTCTTACCTACATTATTTAACGTGTTATTTTTACATAACCCTTTGGGGATTTTACTAGTTGGGCTTTTCCTGAACATCTTGCTAAACTGAAATGTATTGTTATTCTTTTTTGTTATTCAGATTATTTATATTTGTTAACCAAAGAATGTTATATTAAAGTATTACAGTTGTTTTAAAACTAAAAGGCTAAACTATTTTATGTTTGGCTCAAATTGAAAGAATAAAGAGTTTAATTTCTATTAAGGTTTATATGGATTTTAAGATGTAGCCTAATCAGCTATTTGAATAATTAAGTTACTTGCTGAGTAACTAAGTTACTTTTCAGACAAAGTAATTAGTAAAGTAATTTAAATACAATATTGCTGAAGTAATTAGTAACTGTAATTAATTACGTTTTGAAAGTAACTTACACAACACTGGGTAGGGGACCGCTGCTGACACAAAGGCATAAAAAAGCAAGACTGGACTGCCAAAACGTATGTGACAAAACCACAATCCTTCTGGGAGAATTTACTGTGGACAGATGAGTCAAAAGTAGAGCTTTTTGTTAAAGGACATCATGGCACTGTTTATAGAAAAATTAATGAGGCTTCAGAGAAAAGAACAGTCCCTACAGTCAAACATGGTGGAGGTTCAAAGATATTTTGGGCTTGCTTTGCTGCTTCTGGCACTGGATGTCTTGACTGTGTGAATGGTATCATGAAATCTGATTACCAAAGAATTTTGGGGGTGCACCATAGTGGCCAGTGTCAGTGTCCACCAGAGGTCATGGGTCTTCCAGCAGGACAATGACCCAAAACACACTTCAAAAAGCACCCAGAAATGGTTACAAACAAAGTGCTGGAGAGTTCTGAAATGGCCAGCAATGAATCCCATAGAACACCTGTGGAGAGATCTCAAAACAGCAGTTGGGATGCCTGTATAAATATATACACAATATTGCTGTTTTTTACTGTATTATTAATTTGATTTGATTTGAAATAAATGCCACTTTGTTGACCACAACAGATGTATTTTAAAAATAATATATATACAGTATGCACACACATATATATATAATGTGCGGGTATATGACCTACAGAGAAATAGCACATCCTTTAGATCACCAGCTTTGTTTATTTATGTCTCACTCTTTAAAACATTTTTTTTAAATCCCCTCTCTAAATGCTCTGTTATAGCTAACTAAACACTAAGATCAATCGCAAAGCTGAAACTCCCCACGGATCCGACCCTATAGCTTTAAATATCCCTTTAAATAACTACTATTCATGAACTTCTCAATGACACAAGCAGTTACCTGTCTCTCTCACACACACACACACACACACACACACACACACACACAGTAATAAGCACTGATATGAATCACATGTGCCCTTTTATTATGTCTCGCAGGGGTAAATTTGACCCCATCCCCTGAGGACCTGATTCAGCAGCTGCCGTAGTGTCCAGTGCTGTTATCTAATAAATTTGCCCAGTCTGCTCTACATTGAAATGTCATGGCCATAATGTATCTACCCCTGTTTGTACAGGGAAAGGTCACGACTGGCAGCAGGGACGGTGACATGCACACATATATTGTGATGTTTTACAGTATTGCATTAGCTTTGGGTTACTGGAGGATTGAGTATCATTATAGATGGCACGGCAAATCGCACTTGGTTTTGTAAGCTTTAAACCGTTTTCTCCTCTACAGTACTTAACACTACTTTTTTCTTTCTCTTTCCGGTTTGTTTTATTGATCTTTAGTGGTTATTCTTCCTCAATGCCCTCTTCTTTTTCAGCACACACTCTTATTTCTGCAGCTGCGTCCTTCGGCTTCTTAACGTAAAGCGTTAGGAAGCCCCTCACAATGAATGAAATACACCACAACACATCCTTCCTTCGGCAGCCTCCGTTCCTGCTATTGTCAGCATGTCAAGAGTGTGCGTCAGGAGGTAAAATTAGCAAGCTGTAATGAGTGCGGCCTTTCCTGCGATACACTCGCGTGTACCTTCTGTCTGTTCTTGAGTGATGCTGTTGCTCTGAAGATTCAGGAAGTGTAAGTACTTGTTAGGTAACACTATTTTACAGTGCTCTTGTTATTTATGTTATGTGTACATTCTATATAGTGAATTATGGGTTACACTTTATTTTAAGGTATCCTTGTTACGGTGTTATACAATTACGTTCCGAGTAATATTAATTAACTAAATATACTTACTATATGGTTAGGCTTAGGGTTATTTAATTAAAAGAGTAACAACAAGTAACAAGGACACCTTAAAATAAAAATTATTAATTGAAAGCCCTAACCCTATAAGTACATTTTGTAAATTATTGCTCAGTACTTATTTGTGTAATTACTCTAACAGTTGCACCTTAAAATATAATGTAACCGAAAATTGTTTTCTGGGCTTTTAACATAATTATTAACCTAAAATTAACCTTCTGCCATTGTGAGATTGTCTGTTTTGTAAATGAATCAGTCAGATCTTTAATTAAGCAGTTGATTTAGTTCATAAAACAGTCTGAATTGTGGTCACAAATGGGAATTACAAGTACCATGGACCAGGTTTATAATATTTTTATGGTGGTTTTGTGTTTGTTCTGAGTCTGGACATCTTTAGTCCCTATTCATTGGAATTACACGAATAAGAGTGACCAGTACAATATTAAAAAAAATATTAATTTATGTTCTAGAGAAGAAGGAACATAATACAGGTTTGGAATGACGAGAGAGAGTAAATGATTGTTCTTTTTGGGTAAACTATCCATTGTTTTGTGTCCATATTGTTCATAAACGCTAAAATAGTCAGCAACTTGGATCAGTATGTGGTTTCTTTCCACATTTTTCACATTCTTTCTTGCCATATGTTATCTCACGATTGGGGGCCTCTTCACAGCTCGGGTGAATTTTTTTTCTTCAACTCTACTTATAATGGAAAAAATTAGTAATCTACACAAAATTATAGTATCCACTGAGTATGTAAAAACATGGCAAGGGTAGACGAATACAGTTACTTACTAAATTATATAAAAACCACCAAACTCATAATTACACATTGTAAAATATGATTTTTTCACTCTTGACTATCATGACATTATCTAAAAAGAACAAATGGCACCAGCCTCAACAATGTTGTAAAATACCTTAAGATGTAATTGTATTATAGCTAATCTTTCTGTCTTTAAATATTTTTATAGCTGATATATTTACTGAATTATTCTTAAGTATTTTAAAAGACCATAAAGGTGAATTAATGTAGCAAGGGCATTTTTCTGTAATAAAAAACAAAACAAAAAACATCACATGGATCAATTATGGCATTATGAATGTAGCCATAGAAACCAATGATGAGAATTTGAACAGCTCAGACTCAGAGTAGATTTTCTGTGTTGTCTTTTCGTAATTACGATAAGCCTGACAAGTTGAGACACATGCATTATTAGTTGCTGTCTCTTGTTTGCATAGCGCTAGCTGATTGTATTTATTAATCAACTTTTCATGGATTAATGTTTTTACAGTGAGTCATTTTTTTTGTCTTGCACAAAATTATGTTTCATTTTATTTTATTTTATGTTGTTCCATGGCTAAACCGATTACGTAAGTACATATTAGATATAAATAGATTATATTATGTCATTAGAAGAATCTAATAATAAAACACAGCTAATTTCAGGAAAGAAAATAATATCTCCCACTGGGTTAAAAGCAATAGAAATGTAGCTGCCAGTGTTCAAATGATTCCTCCTTAATCATTCTCATCTAGAAACAGACTTTATTTCTCTCTTAATTTTCTTTTACAGTCCGAAATCACCTCCTTCACTGGCATATTTAAGCCCACGGGGGACAAGATATCACTGATTATCTGCTGCATATATTTATATGCTCTGAGAGCAACACCAAATGCTTTCGGTTTTTCTATTCATAGCTCATTATCATAAAATATGAATCATTCATAAGAGGGGGTAAACTCGCATAATCGGATTCGCCCTTGGGATTTTAACCCTTTGAATGTCTGTTATGGGGGTGAGCTTGTAAACGCCAACAGGTTGTTAAGGGTTTATTGCATTTTGCAGGACAATTTAACACTTTGACACAGGGCAGCAGATCCAAATGCTTTCCTGGAGACATTGATGACGGCGAGACTTTTGTCTAAACCTATGTAGTTGATTGGGTGTACTCTTTGGTTTCTATGTGGTTGCTAGGGTGTTCTCTGTGGTTTTTAGGTGGTTCCTAGGGCTTTCTGGTGGTTGCTAGGTGTTCTTGGTTTCTATGTAGTTGATTGGGAGTTCTCTTTGGTTTCTAGGTGGTTGCTAGGTGGTTGCTTGGTGTTCTTTGTGTTAGGTAGTTGTCATTGTGTTCTCTGTGGCTTCAAGGGTGGCAGCTGGGGTGTTCTGGGTGGTTTCTAGTTAGTTGTTAGGGTATTCTGGGTGGTTACTAAGATGTTCTCTGTAGTTTCTAGCTGGTTGCTAGGATATTCTGGGTGTTTTTAGGTGGTTGCTTGGTGTTCTTGGATTCTAGATAGTTGACTGAGTGTTCTGTTTGGTTTCTATGGTGTTGCTGGGGTATTCTGGGTGGTTGCTAGGGTGTCCTGGATGGTTTGTTGGTGATTGCTATGGTGTTCTGGGTGGTTGCTAGGATCTACTGTGTTGTCGCTTAGTGTGTTGGTGGTTGCTTGGTGTTCTTTGTGGTTTCTGGGTAGTTGCCATTGTTTTCTAAGTGGCTTCTAGGTGGTGGCTGGGGTGTTCTGGGTGGTTGCTATGATGTTCTCTGTAGTTTCTAGGTGGTTGCTAGATTGTTCTGTGTTGTTTTCCTGTAGTTGATTGGGTGTTCTCTTTGGTTTCTAGGTGGTTGCTGCATTTGCTTGGGTCTTCTGGGTGGTTGCTATGATGTTCTGGGTTGTTGCTAGGTGGTGTCTTACATTTGACATGGCTTGGAATCCTCTTTACGGCAAATCCATTCTGTAGGTTTGCCTCCCCACATATTTTATGATCTTACAATCAAGACTCGTTAGTTTTTTTTCACAGTAAATTAAGTAAATGAACACCTCTACTCATTAGGCTTCACAATTTAAGATCTAATTCATATTCGTAGCACAAACATAGCAGGACATGTCATGTGGCAAAGTTTCATATTTAGTGTTAGGGATATGAAAAACCCACTAAGCAATAGTAAGGAGGAGGTTTACCTTAGCAGAGACTGCATGCTAATTAAACAGTAAATTGCAATAAACCAAAAAATGCAAACTAAACAGGCATAGTGATAGTGACGGTGTTTGTGTATTTGTCTGTCTGGCAGGTAGAAGTGTGCTCAGAGGGATGTTTCTCTGTGTTGGTGTGTTTCTTGCTGGGATGTGGGAGGACTAATATGTTGACAGCTCCCCTGCTGTTAGATTCACAGTGCTGTGTCAGGCCACCACACCAGACATCACCACACTGTTTATATCCATTTACCCAGAATGCCATGGAACCTAGCTACTGTGTGTATCTGGGGCAGTGAGTACATCTGCTTTGGTCCAGCAGCCAATTGCGACCGAGCTCAGGCCAGATGCTGAACTATTATTGGATGAAATATTGCCTTCTTGCTGGATTGTGTCTCGCACTTCTAAGGACGGTGGTGCTGATTTCCAATTTGGATTTAGTTCTAGGTTTGCTCAGCTCAATTAGACTGTGTAATTGTAAAATATATCCATACAGCACAAACACTGGCTCATGCACAGCATGAGTTTTTGTTTATGATAGAAAGACCTCCAGTTCTTTAATGCTGTCTCTGACTTTTGGTGTAGATCGCAATTAAAATTATAGCTGTCAGTTTAACACATTTATTTAGTGCAATTTATTTGACAATTAATGAATACAAATAATCATGCCCCTTTGATGTACATTCCATAATAAGGAATTTTTCTAACATCAGAAATTAAATTTCTGATTTTTGAAATAACTCTTGATTTTCCGCTCCTTTTACATCCGGTGATGCTAAGTAGTTGCTAAGTAGTGTCTATTAAAGGGGTCATATGATGCTATTTTAAAGATAATTATTTGGTGTAACATAATATGTTGACATGCTTTAATGTTCAAAAAAACACATTTTTCAAATACTATACATTATTGTAGTTACTCTATGCCCCGCCTCTCTCAAACATGTCATTTTCTAACAAAGCCACTCCTTCCATCAAGTGCAGGCTTTTCTGATTGGCCAACTGACCCTGTGCATTGTAATTGGCGAACACCATCAGCACGCGTCGGTAATGCAACGCCCCTTACCATAATCATGAGCTTCAGCTTTCAAGTTAGTTTTATCAGTTTAAGCCCAAAAGGGAACAGAGTTGCGTGACAGACACAGTGATGATGCTCGCATGTATTTGCAGTACACAAGCCGCAGTTAAGACGATTTCTAACAGGCTGTTCACTCCACTGTGATGTGACCCTGTTCTCCTCACACACACACACACGACGCATTACACGCAAAACTCTGCATTTGAACAGTCAATAGCAAATACTCAAGCTAATAACAAAAAATACTTACAGTCTCTGATTCAGAATCGCCAAATTGTTATAGCAAAGTCGGAATTTACCCTTTTTTTCTAGAAATAGCCTTTGTGCATAGCCAGCCTTGTACTCTACTACGAAACGGTCATCCATAAAATCCACAAATTTGAACATTTGGGTTGTGCTGTTGTGTTGTAAACAAATCTTAACCAGTGATTCCTAATTACATCTACTTTCGGAAGGCCAAATAAAGTACTTTTGCTTTTACATAGAAACACACAGCATCTCCCTGACATGACTGGATCAACAGTACTGCGGTTACTGAAACCACACCTTCTTTCTTTGCGTGAATATTTGGGCGGCATTACGCAAATATATCCACATCGTGATGTAGACATGTGGGGGCGTGTTTGAATGAGCCATTTTAGGGGGGCGTGGATGAATCTTAAATTTGATAAAGAATATCTCTTTGGTTTTGAGACTTTAGTCTTTGCAACTTTACGGATCTCATCTATGCACGAACAGCTTGAAACACTCAAAAGAGAAAGCAAAACTTTAAATCGCATCATATGACCCCTTTAATATTATGGGCCAGTGCTTACTAGAATTGTGAACAATGAACAGTTGTATTTTCATTAACTAGCATTAAAAACAAAGATGAATAAACTATGTAACAACTGCGGTGTTCATTGTGGGGCCTTATTGTAAACTGTATCCAAATAATTGATACATGCAATTAATTGTGATTTGTGCAGTTAATTTGATTATAATTTGACAGCCCTAGTTAAAACCAAGGAGCTATGAAAGATGTTTTTTAAGACAGTCATTCATTCTGTAGACAGACACACACACATATTGAATGCTGTCTAGCAGTCCTAATTCCCTTAGGGATCATGTGACAGACAGAGAAAAAAGTGGGCAAAGTGTGACAGCCTTCTTTGTTGTGAATTGTTGTGAATACTAGGAAGTCCTGTTTAGTTTAATTTCCTCCAGAGTACCGTGCCATACCATCAGATGTATCTGGAACGAAGTTCATGTGCCTACAGTTTTGTCCATATTGACACAGCAGAATAATACGTCTATATTTTTTCTGCACAAATTGTTCAAAACCTAACATAAGAATCTTGTGAGATCACAACTTTGATGGTGATCTCAAAGGGAACACATTCTGTACTGTTTATGTCATCATAGTGTAGGTTGTAAGAAGCTACAAAGCTGAGGATTGAGAGAATTGTCTTGCGATCTTTGTTCTAAAATTTTGTAGAGAGAGATCTCTCTTGTGTCAGAGTGATGATGAAAGAGCATACGAAGTGTTTTGATAAAGGGCAACAGCGTTTCAAGAGGGTGTGGTATAGGCAAACGCTACAAAAGATACAAAAACATCAAGTTGGATGTGAGACGTTTTTAGAAACTCTGATTTGAGAAGCCTATGAGTGCACATAAAGTCCCTTTGAAATATGTTGTTTTTTGAGGAGATTTGTGGACGCTTAAATCAGGAGATATCAACAAAATACACCTCAGGCGTCAAAGAACAACATTTGTACTCCTATTGGCGCCCAAAAAATTCCTATAAAGCCCAAAAATGGGTATATATAAGCAAAAAACATACTGTAGATATGTTTTTTTATGATTAATTCAACAGAAAATGTATAATATATGTTTTTTTATATACTAGAAGAATTCAACACAGTGAACAGATTCAGTCATCAGTGTCAGTTTCCTTAGAGGTCAAATGTAAATCAGACAATGATCTTCGCAGAGCATTATTGAACATGTACTGAACAAACTAATCAAATGCCCCATTAGTGTTATCAGAGGACAATCTTCAATAATCAATGTTTTGTAATTGATGGCATTTAGGGGCAGAACTATCATGAGAATGTGTTGCGTATTTCTTACGGATATGTAAGAAAAACTACCAGTGATAATGGGTTGTTATAAGTTCATAAAACTCTAATAATGCATCATATGTTCAACCACTTATTAATGTAATTCATGTAAAATATTACCCTGACTGACTTCTTTATTATGGTTTGGATGGTAGCTTTTGGATGTGGGATACATTTGTTCTGTTTAAATGTAGTCATAAACACCCTACAAATAGAATTGATCTGTTGAGGTCTCTGTGCCCAAAACACTGACCACAGATCAATCGCAGTAGAGATAAACAAGATTTCCACAAAGAGAATCTACACCGCTTTATGGATTTCTTAATTTGTGTCTTGATCTCTTAAACATTCTATTCCTAACCAGATGTTATTGCTCAGTGGTTGCTAATATATGTTATAGCATAACACTGATGACCTGGAATTTGATAAGAAATGTAATTGTCTTGTGATTGCAGACTTTGATATATTGACAAATCTAAGCACAGTAAACCAGAAACTCTAGATGAGACATGAGAAACAGGAGATGTTGACAAAAAGTCTCCATTTTATTGTTTAGTAGAAACTGCAATATTGAAGCTCATTTTTTATGTTTTTCCTTTGGGTACTTATTCTTTTCAGCATGCATAATTAGTATATATTTGAATGGTTGCATCTTGGGGGTTTGAATGATATTCTGCAAGTTTGGACACAGCGGACTGAAAAACTACTCTGTATTGTAAACAATCCGCAACCATGCCTCTTGGGTGGTTGGTTCATCTTTTCAAAGCATCCCTTTATCTTATCTTCCTTTATTATACTTGTTTATTTTTAATGTGCCTTTGGGTTCTATAAGAGGCCATCTTCTATAAGAAATCCCTTCTGGGATTAAAGTGGATCATGAATAACACCACTGTTAGCCACACAAAGGGACTTTCCGTGTGTATTTGGTGGTGGTATCATTGTATTTATTTTAAGTATTAAGTCTATATAAAATACTAGGTGCAAAACCTTTTGGGAGTGCAACAAATTCTGATGACTACTACATTTTGTCTTTTTCTGTCCTAAGATACAGTCATATTAGTGAAATTTTAACTGAAATTTTGGTAAATAAGGCCCATTGTCTGTTGTCAGTAGTGTAGCGATGTTTAAAGCACAGCTCATGCAGAAGTTCCTTTCAAACCAAGCAACTTTCTGTTGGTCAACATGGCAACATTTGCTTGTACCCAATTGCATGGATTGCTATTGAAATGACTGGAATTTGCTGAACAATGATAACTGTGACCACACATTTATCCATTAAAGTGATAGTTCACCCAAAAATGAAAGTTCTATCACTTATTACTCAACCTCATGTCGCTCAAAACCCGTAAGAACTTTTTACATATTCAGAACACAAATAATATATTCTATCTATTCTAGAATCTTACATTGATGAAATCCGAGAGGTTTGTGAAAGCATAGACAGCAATGCAACTGAAACGTTCAGGACCCAGACAGGTCGGAAGGACATTGTTAAAATAGCCCATGGGACATCAGTGGTTCAACCATAATGTTACAAAGCTACAAAAATATGTTTTGTGTGCAAAGAAAAGAAAAACTTTATTATAAAAAATATTCTTGTTGTGGAACTTTCATGAACAGGGGCACCATAACGGGGGAAGGGGCGGATTTAGTGAATTGGGGGCCCCAGGCAAATATAGGAATGGGGCCCTATACATTTTCACACATTTACCTAGGTAAACCTTGAGGTTCCTTTTTTGTGTGGTGATGCTTGCTGCTGCACAATAGTGCCCCATAGTTGTGTCCAATGTTTCTACATTTTTCATGTACATGTTATAATGGGATTCTTTCATTTACATTTACATTTATTCATTTAGCAGACACTTTTATTATTTCGTGTTGTAGACCACGAAATAGCAATTGATTTACCATTAAGATACAAGCTTTAACAAAAAACTAAAATCCTAAAATGCTGTCAATCGATTATAATATTTAATTGTGATTAATCGCACGATTGTCATGAGCTAACTCGTGAATAATCGCAACTTAATTGCACATTTTTATCTGTTCTAAAAGCACCTTAAATTAATGCTTTTCAAGTTTTTAATACTCTAATAAACATGGACATGGACAACTATGGATGCTTTTTGCAATATATGTTCATTATCAGTGAAACCCTAGTTAATGCATGAAGACCCTAGCATAAAGAGTAGACATGTTTAAAAGGTCATAGATGTTTTTCAAAGAACTTGTTCATGTCTATTAGACACATGAAAAAAGAACATAGAAAAACAGGTTCTTATTACTTCTCTTTCTTTGCACAGGAGCAATTTACTTACACCTGTTTACATTTTCTCTAAACAGAGCAGCTAACTTCTTCTGAACATGCAAAATGTATATTTATTATTTATTATTCGTTTGCCTCTCTGTGCCACATACTGTATTTTGATGCAGCTAAATTATCAATAAAAATTGTTTTCATTGACCCATTAAGACTACATAACCAGCTCTTCCTTCCAAGATGTTAATCTGCTCAAAAATCCTGATTTATAATCGAGCTGTTGTCTGAAAAAATCAAATAGGCTACACATAAGATAAAGACAATTGCTGTGCTGTGATTTCGGCAATACTTGCATGTAAAATTAGAGAAGCAACATATCAGTGTTTTAACTGAAAGCGCCGCTCCATTCAGCCGCTCGCTGAACAGAGCAAACAGAGAGAGAGAGAGAGAGAGAGAGAGGTGTGTGCGTGCTGGGAAAGAGAGACCTCATGCTCGTGTGGCAGTCAGCTTCAGATGACTGCCACACGACGGCAGTCAGCTTCAGATGCATAATATTTTCATTTGCTTCAAGCAGGATACACAAGAAGCAGGTTCAACACGGACACTCAGACGGTTGTCGTGTGAAAATAAAACGAGCAATGTCATTCACCAGATATCTGCCTTTATATCCAGACTCTGTTTCACAGTTGCCCTGTCAGTTATAGCCACACACCAGCTCATCTTAAGAGGCACCACGGAGTAGGTGACAGTCTGTCAGTGTGTATCCACTCACACTGTCAGCCTCTCACTGAATCTGTTTATGGCTTGTCATGCCTTACATCCACAGAGTCTCTTTCACACCACACTCCGTAACAGATTTTATTTTATTTTATGTTCTCTGAGTCTGAAGTCCCTTGTTAGTATTGGGATAGTTAATTGAATTGTGTGGTTTCTTTCCTACAGCTATTGTACAAGGGTACTTGTGGTGCTAGTTAGCCTAGCAATATAATGCTAAATCCAAACAAATGCTTACTGAAATCAGTTTAAACGTTCAATGTGTTTCTGTGTAGGATACATGGGTGGCACATGTAGTTTACCATAAAGTTGCAGAATAGTGGAAGAATCCAGGTATCTTTTCTTCCATACTGTGAAGTTCATCCGAGTGACTGAGATTATTGGACAAGATAAATGTGGGCATTGCCCTCAGTTGTACTCTATTGTTGAGGGGTGGGGTTTGTGCTAAATGACTGGTCCGGCATATATCATGAAAAGTCTGTTGTTACAATGGTTGACCAATATATTGCCAATGCTGGTGTTATTTGACATTTTTATACAATTTTGTATAATATTATTGGTATTTTTGGCAATTATCAATATTGACCTTGAGAATATTTTCATCAACCTCTGGTCATATTTATAGCATTCTATTTTTTCAAATAACTTATGTTATGATTGGAAGACATTTCTGCCTGTTTTCAATTCTATGAGTTCTATAAAGTAAAAAAAAAACAATGGAATTTTCTATTAAGTCACCCTATTTTCTTACAAGTGTATTATATTTTGAGTCAATGAATCAGCCATTGGAGACTCATTCGAACCATTTCCCTCTTAGTGAAGCGTCTGAGCGGTTTCATCCACACGTATCAAACCCACGAGTTCTCTTATCCTCCAGAATGACTTTTGTGTTAATCTCTGATGGCACATCCATCATCTACACACACATACTCATAGAGAAAAGAACCCACACTCATTCATACACCTACACATGTACCTTTTTATGTGCCATGCTTCGTGACACACACTCTGCTCAAACCTTCCATCTCTAATGCCTCCATTTCTAATGCCTTACATTTTAGATGCACATTATTTGCCCAAGAGCTTTCCACTTGCTATTAAAAGCCGATTCAATGTTCCTGACCTACACTAGGTGGTAGTTGTTTATATGTGTTGATCAACAGAATTCAGCTGATGTTTGATCATAGCTGTGTGTATGTTGCTTATTCAGTTTAGAAAGTAGAATCTGAACTATCTGTAATATTAGTTTTAGAGATGCACCAATATTTATATTTTTGGTTACCGATAAACCGTTTATTTTCATGTTTTGGACGATATTGCAATTCTATAGAATTCAGTCAAAAAATTATAAGAAATAACCTAAACAACATCATACTGTACTGTATTAAAATGTATATTTATTTTGAGATTTGTTAAAGACATTTAACAATATTATGATTTTTGTTTTAAAGATGAACTTTGAGGACATAATTAAATAAACAATATTAGGTCGTTACCAATTAAAAAATAAAATAAAAAAATTCAATAACTGATATTGGCCAAACTAACAATATTAGTGCTGTCAAAATTAGCGCGTTAATGTAAGCAATTAATTTTTCAAATTTAAAAGTGTTACAAATATTTGGTTTGTGTTAAGATTGATTTTAGTTTTTAAAAGTCTAATAATGTAAAAATTGATAGCGCTCAGTTATACTGTAGTGTTGAATTGCTATATATTTTTAAATATTAGGAAAGAAATAACAATTTCCTGGGGACATCAGTATATTGGTGTCAGTGAGACCCGCCTTCAGTCATAAAAAAGATGTCCTCAAACAAATATTACAAATGTACTGTCCTTATGTTGTTGAGGATTGAATGTGGAATTATACATACACTATATTGCCAGAAGTATTGGGTCACCCCCTTTTAACAAAGGTTTGACTACTTTAGTAATTTCCATGAGTACAAATCTTAATGTTTAAGCATATAATGATATTCTAGGGAATCTGCTTCTAATTTTATAGCAACAGTTTGGAAAGGACCCTTTTCTATTCTAACATGACAGTGCCTCTGTGTATAAGGTGTATAAGGACCTTGAGCCAAAAATTAATCACCAAACACCAATGACTTGTACATTCATTATATGGACAAAAGTACTGCGACACCCCCTTCTTTAGAAGAGAAAAATGCACTTCCAAATTGTGGCAACAAAGATGGAAACATAATTTATGTACTTAAAAATTGTATTTCCACCTCTGTTGCAACAGTTTTGATGTGTATGAAATGACTGTACCCATATGTACCCACAAGTCATTGGTGTTTGGTGATGAGTTTTTGGCTGAAGGTCTGCATTTAAATTCACACCAGAGGTGTTCAGCAGGGATTAGGACTTGGCTTTCTGCAGACCAGTCAAGTTCTTCCACACTGACTGAATCTTAATTTCTCTTTAATCCTTGCCTTATACACAGATGCATTGTCATGTTAGAATAGAAAAGGGTCCTGTCCAAACTATTAATATAAAATTAGAAGCACACAATTCCCTAGAATATCATTAAATGCTTAAACATTAAGATTTGTACTCATGGAAATACTAAAGTAGTCAAATTTTTCATTAGAAGGGTGACCCAATGCTTTTGGCAATATAGTGTATATATATATATATATATATATATATATATATATATATATTAGAGGTGGGCATAGATTAATTTTTTAATCTAGATTAATCTAGATTAATTTTGGAATTAATCTAGATTAATCTAGATTAAATGGCTCATTTGAATTCTGCGCCAAGGCATTCAGAATATGTGTGCTACCCAAATAATGACTAAAAAGTAAGTCTTTGAGAACGGGTTTCTCAAGCCAGGTGGCGCATTAGACCAGGGGCTCATCTCCTGTTTCCAAAATGCATCACAAACTTTAATCTCTTCCCGTCCCAATCCCACGAAAAAACTGGAGGAAAATCCCGTCCCGTTCCACTCCCGGAAGAATGACTCCCATTCCCTCCCACTCCCGTGTTGTTGTTTTTTTTTTTTTGCCGATAACTGTCAATTACAGTAAAAATATAGTACAGATCACAGCGCGCCACCTTATTAGTTGAATAAAACCCAAAATGTCGTTTTTTGTTATTATATTGAACTGAAAGCCATCTTATTATGCACAGTGTTGCACAGATTAAATTTCATGTAAATCATCCATGCTAACACACACGTCTTCTATTTTTTTTTTTTTTTAGACATTTCACTCTCTATAGATATATATTTTCTATGTACTGTATTTTAGATATATTCGAGTTTCAAGTTTCTCGCCAAGTTCACATGAGACCTAAAGCGCATCCTGTTTGCTTAAAAGCTAACGCTTCGCTGTTATTCTGAGTGCACACAAATAAACTTAGAGTCTTTACAGATTCGAAAGATGTATTAGGCTACTTTTATCTGTATGACCAAAATGATGGAGATTTTAAGAGCAAGTGAGCGCACCGGAGCCTGTCCTGCAGCAAACGCTTCCCACACAAACACTTCAATAGCGCACATTTCTCTAGGTTAACATCATATTGAGCGCCATGAAAAGTTGTTACTACATACATCTTTCAGATGAAAAGCCATATTTGAGGTTGATGAATGATAGGTGAGCGTTTGGATGTCCTGCCCGATTGTATTACCACACAGACCAGCCGTTAACAATCTGTCCATCACGGACTGCGAGCCTCTAGTTCAAGACTGCTCCGCCTACAGTGCAATTCGCTAGGTATACATCCGCGTTAAAATATCAGGGTGAAAGTCATCATAGCTTGCGTAGTATAGACCCAGCTCCCAACCCAACTTTGAGAATAGATTAACGGCGATATTTTTTTTATCGCCGATAAGAGTCTCACGTTAACGCAGCACGTTAACGCCGATAACGGCCCACCACTAATATATATACACTATATTGCCGTAATCAGATTCCAAAAACTAAGTACTTGTAATTAGAGTAAATTACATTTTAAAATACTCGTAATCAGACTACAGTTACTTTTTTATTGATTACTTATTATTCACACAATAGCAGTACATTTTCATCATTTATTGATTCTCCCTATTTTGTATTTTCAATTTTCCTTTCTAAAATAGCCTACCACTTATATCGACTCAGAAAGTCCAGTTTTGTGGACATTCACACATTGACTAGTCATTAGTCAGGTGCGACACAGCATTTGACCAATGGATTTACAAAAAAAATCGGGTTTAAAACATGTTTCAACATTGAATCAACTATGCAATGCAAGGGGCAGTCATGGCTCTAATGGATAGAGCGTCGGACTTGTAACCTGAGGTTGTGGGTTAAAATCTCGGCTCCGGCAGGAATTGTCCACGACTGAGGTGAGACCCTTGAGCAAGGCACCGAACCCCCAACTGCTCCTCGGGCGCCGCAGTGTTGGCTGCCCACTGCTCCAAGTGTGTTCACTTGAATGGGTTAAATGCAGAGAACACATTTCACTGCTGGTTATACTCTGTATAATTGTGTATGTGACAAATAAAGCTCATCTGAGCTTAATAATTTTAACTACTGATGAACACCAATCATTTTTTTACTTGAATTATCACTCAGTAGGTTATTTAACCATGTAGTATGTGTTTTTGAAAGGCTTTTGTCTTTCAAACTCATTCAAATGCACAAATTCTTGTTATTTCTTATTTGCAGACATTCTCAAACCATTTGTCATCTGAACTGTCTTCACCTAATATATATTTACTTTAAAGGGGTGGTCAATCAGCAATTCTGTAAAATATAATATCTCCCTTTGCATTGAACTTTGAGCATCGTAAGCTTGCAGATGTTGTTTACGCTCAAACAGCAATATTACACACTAACTAAAGTTAAAAAAGAGAAATCGTAATCAGTGACCCCTTTAAGTACCCCTGGGATTTTAAAATAAATATTTTAATAAGTATCGCATTTGCATGTTCACGGTTCTTTGACATTAGTTATTGGTCATATGGTGTGCAGGTAAACATAAAATATTTCTTCTTTTTTAGTAAGTTAATTATTTTTATAGTTATTTTAAAGTGATTTATTTTCATTTTTAATTTGTATGATTTAATTACATGTTTGCCTTTCATTAAACTCATAAACCCCCTGCAGTTCCTTTACGAACCCCAGTTTGGGAAACCTTGATGTAATTTAATGTTTGATGCACTTCATGATACATTACAATGAAAGGAATATGTTTTCTCACTTGTGTATTTTTAGATCATTATGGTACAAGATTATCCTATTTAATCAATGTGATAAACGAGTTAGGTCAAAAGTAATCTAAGAGTAATATGATTATATTACCTAAAATGTGTAATGTAATGGAGTATGTTACTGACTACAATTTTTGCCATGTAATTTGGAATCAGTAACGGATTACAATTTGTAAGTAATCTACCCAGCTCTGTGTATATATATATATATACACATTATTTGACTTAAATAAAATATAAAACATATTTAATAAAACACTTTAAAATACTTTTATTTTGGCAAAGACTCACACAATGATCAAAGACCTTCATGAGCATTTAAAAACAATTTTTTTTTTTTTTAAAGGGGTCATATGGTGCTTTTTTAAAGATCAATATTTGGGGTAACAGAATATGTTTACATGCTTTGATGTTAAAAAAACACATTATTTTTCAAATACTGTAAGTTATTTCAGGTCCTCTATGCCCCGCCTCTCTCAAACAGTTCGTTTTCAACCAAGCCCCTCCTTCCGATAAGTGCAGTCTGCTCTGATTGGCCAACTGGCACAGTGCATTGTGATTGGCCGAACACCACAAGCCCTTGTCAGAAATGTAACTTTCCATAATCGCGAGCTTTAGCTTTCAAAATGAAAGCAAAGACAGTTAATAATGTCCTTAGTTTTACCTTCAGTTCAAACCCGAGAGGGGAACAGAGTCGCGTGATAGACACAGTGATGAAGCTTGTATGTGTTTGCACACTAGCCATGTATGTTTTTGTGTTTCGTATGTATTTGCACACATTGCACACCATGTCTCCCTCTCTCACACAGGCAAACACACACACACACACACAAACATACACACACACACACACACACACACACACACACAACGTGCAAAACTCCGCATTTGAACAGTCAATAGAAAATAATTAAACCAATAACAAAACATACAGTCGCTGATTCAGAAGTGCCAGATAGTCATAGCAAAGTCAGAATTAACTCCCTGACATGACTGCATGCAT
Source organism: Gymnocypris eckloni scoliostomus (assembly GCA_027564155.1). Taxonomy (NCBI): domain Eukaryota; kingdom Metazoa; phylum Chordata; class Actinopteri; order Cypriniformes; family Cyprinidae; genus Gymnocypris; species Gymnocypris eckloni. The sequence continues at coordinate 10,202,350 of CM050436.1, read as the reverse complement.
CAACAGTACCGCGGTTACTGAATCCCCGCCTTCTTTCTTTGCGTGAACATTTGGGCTGCATTATGCAAATATTTCCACACCGTGACATAGACATGTGGGGGCGTGTTTGAATGATCCGTTTTAGGGGGGCGTGGGAGAGTCTTAACTTTTATATCGAATATCTCTTTGGTTTTGAGACTTTAGTCTTTGCAACTTCAGGGATCTCATCTATGCACGAACAGCTTGCAACACTCCAAAGAGAAAGCAAAACTTTAAATCGCATCATATGACCCCTTTAAAAGTTTTTCAAAAAACAATAATCTGTTCTCTTCTCTGTAAAATTTCAGGCAAAAATAACTGTTACATAGTTGTATTTAATTTTTTCGTGATATAAGTGACATAATATTTTGATCATACCGCTCAATCTTCCCTAAGCTGATCAGCTTGACTTAAAGTTTGTTTTTCAAAAGTGAACTGACATTAAGACAACATCTTTTACGATTCATTTAGCACTTAATCACTGAGCTAAATGTGCTGTTGTTTTGTGTTTTATTAAGGGCCCTTTGGCTTTCTTTGTCTGTTAGAGACTCTGACTCTGAACCAGAGGAAGTAGTGACAGGTTTTGTAGCCTTCCTCGTGGGAGACGTGAAAGGCATGCTGGGATGGTAATGCACTTTTAATGGCCTGGTGCAGAGCCCTACAGCTGTGACGACCCATGTAGCTGCGGCTCTGATTGATTATACGTCTCCCAGGGGCCGGGGAGAGTGACGCAGCAGCTGCAATTCATCGTGCCGTCAGGGCCGCTGGAGAGCCAGTCGTGATTCAGCAGAACACCGCACTGGTATCAACACAGTGCTGCTAGTAGGGGAGGTGTTATTGTCTAGCCTGCTGATGATTAATTTTTACATATATTAATTTTTAATCTCAGGACATGGATAGGAACATGGCGCTTTTATTGAATCAGGTCACTGGCACTGGGCACTGAATATTGATGATGCAGAAGAGTATTATGCGGTCATATATAGTTTTACTCATTGGTTACTAGGCCTAAATTCACTTCACTTGTTACTTAGACAAAAAGTGCAATAGAAAATTCAGTCCATGAAAATATTTATCAGCTAATCACATGTACCAGAGTTTTAATATCAGTGCATCCCTAGTTTGGAAAACATTTGTGTTGCCTAGTTTAAAGGAATTATCTTCAAGGACTGGGGAAAGAGTATATGCAAAGTTCAAGAATTTTATGTCTTTTGAAGAATATGATCAATTATTTCAGAAGTATTTTGCCTCCTTGTTTTTGGTAATATATTCTCTTGAATTAGGAAGGTAATTCAGTCATTTTTCATGACCTTTTCTCATGGCGTGGGAGCTAGGATATGACACACGATGACAGCATGAAATGCCAAACATCGTTTTGAATATGTTCTGAGAGGTCACTGCTGGGTTATCAGAGATACTGAAGCTTGTGTGACATTCCACATGCTTGATTGCTGCCAGGATGGGCTTCTCAAACACACGGAAACAGGAAACACATGTGCTCAACATACCTTATCAGTGCTGCATGCTAATCACCACCTGAGAACCAATCATCAAAACTACAACCCAAAGGACTAATTGTCCCCCATCAGGCATCTTTTTAACCCTCTCCGGATAGTTTAAACCTTATTTCGAAGTTAGTTTAATTATAACAGAATTTATATGTTGCTCTGTTTGATTATTTCTAGCTAGAAGCATTAGAATTTACATACAGTACCTGTGTAAGATGTTAGCCTATGTTCTGGGCTAAACTGGCAAATTTAGCCTTTATTCACTTGATTTTAATTATAATTATGATTTTTTTTCGGTTTCAAACAGGCTATAAATATTTTCTTATACAGAAAAAAATTTACACCGGCTACAGTTATCTGTTATCTAATATCCCTTATGTCTATAGTTGTTGTATTTACATTTTACAGTATTTGCAAACAGCATTTTCAGGAGCTGAGGTAAAATGCAAATCTGTGAGTTGCTCCTGTGTCTTTTTTAAAGTGCCCCTATTATGGATTTTTGAAATTACCTTCCATGCACTATGTAACAGCTCTAAGTGAATAAAAACATCCTGCAAAGTTTTCAATCCGAACATGCAACGTGTATAAGGTTATTGTCTCTCAAAAGAAAGAATCGACTCTGAATCAGTGTAACGAGTCGTTTTTAAAACGAATTCCAAGCGTATTCATGTTGACGTCAACATGAAACATTAGCATATTGCCGCCCACTTTTTAGTCTTTTTGCGTTGGTCTGAATGAAAATGCAAATTCATCCTTTGCCACTACTATAGCAGTTTCCCCGGTAAAGCTGTACACAAAGCAGCACTGCGCTCACAAATCAGAGCTTTATCAGGCATGATGAAATGGAAATGAGACCAAATCGGACCTATCACCGCAGATTAACGTCACGCAAAGGAGGGGTTTGGAAAAATGAATCGTTAAACGAATTGTTTGGGAGTCTTTGAGCAAATAAGGTAAAAATAAATACATATTATAAGACTGTGAATGAATGTGTTTTTTGACCTTGCAGGCATGTCAACCTATTGTTGGGGACTCCCAGAACCAAAATATGAACCTTTCATTACCCATAATAGGGGCACTTTAAAGTAGCAACACATGCTGAACAGTCTTATCTTAGAGATGCAGGACCTTGTTAGCTTCTGCAGAAGCCCAGAGGAAATGTTGTCATGTAAAACATGGTGAATGTGAGAGTGGTCCAGGTTTAATTGGATTAATGAGTCCTCGTAAATGAATTAGTGAGAGAGTGCAGTCAATATTCCCAGTCAATCAACTTGACTGTAGTGAACAAGATACCATGAGAGACTTGCTCTGACCTCACAGAGAACAAGCACATACTGTAATTGAGTTTTCAAATGCTCTCATGACTTCATGTACTGTGTTGTACAGCTTAATTAACATGAAATCAAACTTGACCCTCTTTATTTTCTCAATTATGCTCGTCACTAGTGCATGTTGTTATTATTAAGAAAAATATATTTTTTTATATTTCTTGGAATTATAATAAATTTCCCACCACAGAAACCACTTTTGTATATAATATAATATTAACTTCCAATTTCAAAGTCTCATTTTCCAGATCCAATTAAATATACAATGATAAGGATGATTTATTTCATTTCCTCGTGGATAATAAGTGAAAAACAAATGCTGTATCGTGTTTTCATTTGACTTAATTTGTAGCAAATTATGTTCATCTTGCCTGTTAAGACCTCAATATTACCTGGAAAAAGTACATTTACATTTATGCAAATGCAACGCGACTAAAATTGCGTTGAAGGTATACATTTAATCACTCCATGCATTCCCTGAAAAGTGAACATGTCACGTGGGTGTTATTACCACTATGCTCTATTGTTTTTGTTTTGGTTAATTTATTCAATGAATATTCAACTTACACGTTGCCACATTGAGTTATGAAAAACAAAATACATTTAGGCAACTTTTTCTTAAAAATTTCCAGTGAGGTCAAAGTTATTAGAAGACACTGGAATTGTTAGATGTTTTCTTCAGTAGACACTCTTTGGTTTAATTAATTTAATCATGTCACTCAATATTAGTGCTGTCAAACGATTAATCACATCCAACATAAAAGTTATTATTTATGTAATATATGTGTGCCGTGTATATTTATTATGTACTGTATATATAAAACCAAACATATGCATGTATATTTAAGCAAAATGGTATGTTTATATATTAAATATATTTATATGTTATATAAAATATAAGTATATAAATGTATATGCATGTAAATGTTTCAAAAAAGATATGCTGTATGTGAGAGTATGTATTTATACATAATAGATATACACAGTACACACACATTATGTAAAACAAATGTTTTTATTTTGGATGCCATCAATCACGATTAATAATTTGACAGCACTATTGTCACGGGGCTGCACGGGGATCCAGGAACGAGGAGACGATGATTATAACAAACAGGGTATTTAATGGATGACAAACGGAGGTTACACAGGAACACGGGGAAGAACATCCAAACAGCTTTGACACATGACATTAACAATAATCCACAGGTAACATTGGGTAGAACAGACTTATATAGGGAGACATAACTGGAGACACCTGGGACATAATCAAGACAAGGCTGACACTGACTGAACTAATAATGACTGGGAAACAGGAAGGACCATATAAGGGTGAGGAGACAAAGGCAGAGGAAGACAAAGTCTGACATTACCCCCCCCTTCCAATAGGCGCGTCCCGCGCCGTACGACATCGAAAGGGGAGGGGGGGTGGGCACTCTGGAGGCCTCAAGGACCTGGAGACCGGACAGGTGACCTCCAGGGCGGTGCCCGTTCCGGGACCCCACGGCGGATCCGGGGACTCAGGCGGCCACGGCGGATCAGGCGCCATGGCGGATCCGGGATTCCGCGCCATGGCGGATCCGGGATTCCGGGCGCCACGGCGGATCAGGCGCCATGGCGGATCCGGGATTCTGGCGGCCATGGCGGATCAGGCGGCCACGGAGGGTCCGGGAACTGAGGAGGCCATGGCGGAGCGGGGTGCTCGGGCGGCCATGGAGGCGGGGTGCTCGGGTGGCCATGGAGGGTAGCCCCAAAATTTTCTTGGGGAAGCTCCCCATCCCAGGGGGGCGCTCAGGAGCCGTGGAAGGCGAGCTGGACAGGGCCAGCGGAGGGAAAAGTGAGCTGGACGGGACCAGCGGAGGCCCAGGTGAGCTGGACGGGACCAGCGTGGGCCAAGGTGAGCTGGACGGGACCAGCGGAGGCAAAGGTGAGCTGGACGGGACCAGCGGAGGCCCAGGTGAGCTGGACGGGACCAGCGTGGGCCAAGGTGAGCTGGACGGGACCAGCGGAGGCAATGGTGAGCTGGACGGGACCAGCGGAGGCCCTGGAGAGCTGGACGGAACCAGCGTGGGCCAAGGTGAGCTGGGGACCAGCGGAGGCAATGGTGAGCTGGGCGGGACCAGCGGAGGCCCAGGTGAGCTGGACGGAACCAGCGTGGGCCAAGGTGAGCTGGACGGGACCAGCGGAGGCAATGGTGAGCTGGGCGGGACCAGCGGAGGCCCAGGTGAGCTGGACGGGACCAGCGTGGGCCAGCGTGGCGCCGGGTGCCGCTGACTCGGGCGCCGGAAAAGCTGGACGGAACCAGCGGGGAAATTGAAGCGCACTTACGAGGTGCAGGCACTGGAGGGCACTGGCGTGGTGCAGGCACTGGAGGGCACTGGCGTGGTGCAGGCACTGGAGGGCACTGGCGTGGTGCAGGCACTGGAGGGCACTGGCGTGGTGCAGGCACTGGAGGGCACTGGCGTGGTGCAGGCACTGGAGGGCACTGCGTGGTGCAGGCACTGGAGGGCACTGGCGGTGCGGGCACTGGAGGGCACTGGGTGCGGGCACTGGAGGGCACTGGCGAGGTGCAGGCACTGGAGGGCACTGGCGAGGTGCAGGCACTGGAGGGCGCAGCCTCGGAGCAGGCACTGGAGGGCGCTGGCGGTGCAGGCACTGGAGGGCTGGCGAGGTGCAGGCACTGGAGGGCACTGGCGAGCTGCAGGCACTGGAGGGCGCTGGCGAGTGCAGGCACTGGAGGGCACCGGCGTGGTGCAGGCACCGGAGGGCACCGGCGCGGGTGCAGGCACCGGAGGGCACCGGCGTGGTGCAGGCACCGGAGGGCACCGGCGTGGTGCAGGCACCGGAGGCACTGGCGTGGTGCAGGCACTGGAGGGCACTGGCGTGGTGCAGGCACTGGATCTCGGCGGCGCTGGAAGCGCTGGCTCGGCGCGCTGGAAGCGCGGGCTCGCGGCGGCGCTGGAAGCGCTGGCTCGCGGCGCGCCGAAGCGCGGCTCGCGCGGCGCCGGGAACCAGCAGAGACGAAGACGAGCTGGGCGGGACCAGCGAAGAAGAGCTTGGCAGAACCAGCGAAGACGAAGAAGAGCTCAAGGGCCAGCGGAGACGAAGAAGAGCTGGTTTCGACTCGGGACCGGTAACTTCCCAGACACCGGTAGATCCTCTCTCCAACACAATCCTGTGGTGTCTGGGAGATCCATAGGGCGCTGGTAATTTGCCCGAGCCGAAACAGATGGAGGATTGCCGCGTCGTGGAGCTCCGTCACTGCGGCGAGCTTGCAGAATCCTCCGGCGAACTCCACAAAGGAGAGATTCCGCCGGCTAAGGGCGAGGACGCAGGCGGCGAACTCCATCGTTTTCCTTTTGGGTGGATTATTCTGTCACGGGGCTGCACGGGGATCCAGGAACGAGGAGACGATGATTATAACAAACAGGGTATTTAATGGATGACAAACGGAGGTTACACAGGAACACGGGGAAGAACATCCAAACAGCTTTGACACATGACATTAACAATAATCCACAGGTAACATTGGGTAGAACAGACTTATATAGGGAGACATAACTGGAGACACCTGGGACATAATCAAGACAAGGCTGACACTGACTGAACTAATAATGACTGGGAAACAGGAAGGACCATATAAGGGTGAGGAGACAAAGGCAGAGGAAGACAAAGTCTGACAACTATTCAATATACACTGCTATTCAAAAGTGTTTTTATGTTTTAAAATAAGTTTCTTATGCTCACCTTGGCGGTCACATTTATTTGATGAATTAGTATTACAGTAAAAATATAAATATTTACAAACATTATTATATTATTACAATAACTTATTTTATTTAATATGATTTAATATATTGTAGAATGTATTTATTTTTATGAACATCTTACATTATTAGGACATTTTCATTCTGGAAGTGAACTTCTCTTTTAACATTTGAATAAGATGAGCAGAAAGTTCAAAACATTCACATTTATTTGAAATATAAATCTTTTGTAACATTGTAAATGTCTTCACTGTCACTTTTGATCAATTTAATGTTTCCTTGCTCAAGAAAAGTCAAAATTCCTTTAATGAAAAATGTCCAATTTGCAAGTCATTTTATTTATTCACCAAACCCACTTTTACTAACAAATGACATTTGGTGAGGAATAATGTAACCTAAAGTGTCTAAAATATATAGAATAATGTGGTACAGTATATACAAAAAAAAAATGTGTCAGTAAACCATAGTAAAAGGACAAATAAATGCCATTACCATAGTACCATTTCCTAAAATAGACCTACTTTTTGTTTGTGGAAAAACCTTCATATAAAAGTTGAAATCATGTTTTGAATATAATATCTTTGCTGCCAGTTTGTGGGGTTTCACAAACCTTTATTTAAGCTTCAAAATTGATGAGTTACCCTCAAGCAGATGTGCCAATTTGTGACTCTGGTTCACAAAACCAGTCTTAAGTCGCTGGGGTATATTTGTAGCAATAGCCAAAAATACATTGTATGGTTAAAAATTATCGATTTTTATTTTATACCAAAAATCATTAGTATATTAAGTAAAGATCATGTTCCATGAAGATATTTTGTACATTTCTTACTGTAAATATATCAAAACTTAATTTTTGATTAGTAATATACATTGCTAAGAACTTCATTTGGACAGCTTTTAAGGCGATTTTATCTGTATTTTAATTTTTTTGCACCCTCAGATTCCATATTTTCAAATAGTTGAATTTCGGCCAAATATTGTCCGATCCTAACAAACCATACATCAATGGAAAGCTTAATTATTCAGCTTTCAGATAATGTATGAATCTCAATGTCGAAAAATTAAGAAGGTAACAGTTTTGTGGTCCAGGGTCACATTTGTCCGCCTCCAGCTTTGGGAGTCTAAGTGTAAAATAGAGACAGACATAAAGCTTTATTGACAGCTTTATTTCACTACACCATTTCAGCCGACCTTGGCTCATCTCAAAGCCCTTATCCCTCCAGACAGACAATTTAGAGGTGCTGTCTCAAAACTGACCCGGGACGTCGGCAAACCGTCATCATTAACGTAAACCAAACATCGGCTTGGGAAAGGAGGGGCTGTTTTCTCAGTCTGTTGGATCAAGGGCTCAAAGCACACGTGGCTAATATTTCCACGACAAGTTTGATTTTCTCCGTATTCTTCTCACAGTTGTCCCCGTGAGGAGATTTGAATATCATTTTCTGTTAAGGTTGCTATGGTGACTGAAGCAGGGTCTCTGCGTGTGCCAGTTGCCATGCAGTGGTTTGTTAGAAAAGAAGTACAAACGCCACTGCATGCTATCTAAAATTTACACAGAGCTGCATCTCGGTCAGTTTGCCTCCCGTTTTCAGGATTTACTCGTTTGGCCCACACGTTCATTTCATGGCCTCTCGATTTGTCTTGTGCTTGTAGTTTTTACTCTACTGACCTCATCTCTGTTGTTACAAAAGGCCTTGCATCTCTTGTCCTCCCGGCGCAGGTGGGCATGACTCACAAATGGACTTTCTTCCTACACCTCCGTTTTCAGGATTTACTGTTTGGCCCACACGTTCATTTCATGGCCTCTCGATTTGTCTTGTGCTTGTAGTTTTTACTCTACTGACCTCATCTCTGTTGTTACAAAAGGCCTTGCATCTCTTGTCCTCCCGGTGCAGGTGGGCATGACTCACAAATGGACTTTCTTCCTACACAGACTCACACGCACTGTTGCATTTACTAGAAAAGCGTGTCGTGAATCACAGATATTCTCACAGGTGCCTTGATGACGTTGCAGAGACTACTGAGCACTCACACTAAAGCACAAAAAGCTGTTTGGGTCTATTGATTGAGACGTCACGATCTGTATTGATTGAGAAGTCAGGAAGCTCAGCGGTTGAATTTTTTCAGCTAGCTTTGTTGAACAGTAATGAGATGAACATTATGCGAAACAGTCTCTCGTCTATTGTACAGGCTGTTATAATAGATAGATAGATAATTTCCCCCAGTTGTGAATTGCATTGAGAAGTGATGCAATTTGATAGGAGAAATTTACAAAATAATAATAATTATACTGAATGTGCACTACTTCAAATCTTGTAAAAATAAAGTAAAATGCCGCTTACTGTAAGCATACTTAAAGATAATACAATTTATTGACTGTTTCTTAACAAGTGCACTCTAATAATAATCAAAAATAACATTTTACTTTAAATTATCTTTTAAATTACTGTTCTATATTTTGTTGTACGTTAAAGTAAAACACACTGTAGTGTGTTATTTGATATTACATTTAGCATAAGTGATTTAACATAAATGTTTGTCTGCACAATCGGAAATACATGTTAACTATATTTCAATAGAAGTAATTATGAAATTACATGAGATGTTCTTGCGTCCCAACTTCAGTCAGTCAAAAAAAGCCCTGTAAATTTGCACTAATACAGATTTAAACTACAATACATTTTCTTTTCATTTCAATCGCATGCAGTTAAGTGTTTAAAAAACTTTACATTCAGGTCACACTTAAGTATATTTTTTAGAAATATATTATTTCCATTCTAAGTTAAACGTATCAAAAATTACACATTAAAAAAACTATCTTAGGGTTACTATGGTGTAAGCAAAATGTGTGTAGTGAATTCACATTTTGCCAAGATCTTTTTTATTTTTATTTTAGAGCCATCTTTCAAAGTGCTGTGCGATCGTCTAAATATGAGATACTGATAATGAAAACTGCTCAAACTGTTTTCTACAACAAAAAACAAATCTTCCTTCATATGGTAAAGAACATTCTGTGATAATTGAACCTTTGTATCTTTAATATTGACTGAGTAAGGTCATGTCAAAGATTGAAACTATAGTGAAATGAATGGTTGAAATCAAACTTTGATGCTTGTTATCTCATAATTAGATTTTGAGACTTTAGCCTGGATTTCACAGAGAGGGTCACATATGTAGCCTAGAAAGCACACAAAGAGCACTCAGTGCTTTACTGTAATCAGTAAAAATCTGTCTCTTAAATTATTAAGGACAAAAACTCTGGTGTTTTGAGAGGTGAGTGGATTCTAGCTCTGATTGGCAATTGCATTCAAGAAATCAACAGATATGTCTGTTATTGGCTACATTGCTCAAACCTGCAAAAACACGATGTAAATGGAAACCTTTTGATGTTCTCTAGAGCGCAATCACAAATATTCACTGGATATTGTTTGTACTTTTTCACCAAATACAATGGAGAATATCTCTTTTTTTCCCATGGTTCTCCAAAGTGCTGTTTTGTTTTTTGTTTTTTTACTTAGCTGCTTGTCATATACATTTAGATTTAATATTTGCTTAGAATTATTCCTGCAGCCTACAAAATCAGTTAAAAAGCATTGATCAAAAGCTATTAAGATGTGGTTTGGTTTCTATTGAAAAACGGCTCGATTTGATCCGGTGCTTATTAAGACAGTCAGATCTTAATGAAAAGATTATGGAAAGGGATCAATGCTGCTCGGTGTATCACGGCTAATGTTGGCGAGACTTTTAGATTAGCATGTGATTCAGACTTCCCCTCACCCAAGGGGGCTCAAATCTCATTTCACATACTTTATCGACTCAATATGTCTTGTGCGGTGGGATATGCGGTTCCATCACAGTACCCCAAGGACAAGATGAGAGAGTGACAACTTTGACACCTTGACAATCACACACAGAAAAGCACACACACATTCATAGTTACTTATCTCTTGAGAGAAATGTGTCCGTGTCCATTTGCATTTAGCAAAGTGACAGTTCCCTGAGACTGTGAAAGTGTCGGCTCATGTCAGGTGCCTGAACACAGGGGAATAACGCTGGAACTTTAATGACAGGTCGTGTAACTTCCAGCCAGTGTGATATATTATGTTCAGAGCTAAACCATTTATGTATTTATCTATGTTGCTCACATGTAAAAATCATGACCCTATATAATAAAAAATACCCAAGTTCATTATGTTATTAAAGTTCATTAAAAGTTCAGGAATTAATAGCATGATAATCCGATTATGATTAACCTCCGATTATCCTTTGTCCTGTAGAGAACCATGAGCACTGTGGAGGAGGAGACGGACCACATGATACCATGAAGAGAAGCCTGCAGGTCCTGCCCCACCAGCTGCTGAGTAAGTCTCACATTAATAAAGCCTTTTAAAACCGATAAGCCATTTATAGTGTTATTTAAAGCTCCATTTTGTCATGGGGGTTGACAAAGGACCCTACGACCCTACTGTCCCATTTGATACTAATAATATAATTACAAAATATTTTAGGGTTGTAAAAGTTAACATCTTAACCAGTGTTATTTTAGTATCATTGATTGAGTTTGAATTATTTTAGTACTTTAATGAGAAATGATACCTTCGCAGCTGCATGGCTGAAATAAAAATACATTAAATGTTTTATAAAATATCCCAAAGTCAATTTTTTCACTGTGATTGGTTTCTTTTAGACTTACTGTTTATAATTTTAACATTAATTATTTTCTTGGCTTTAAGCATAAGCACATATTATTGTGAATGTGATTTTATGTAAGAATTAATACTGAAATTCAGTTAAATTAACTGTACATAGTACCTTATCATAATTAAACCAGTTTAAACCCTATATTGGGACACTAGCACACCTTATTTTAGATTGCAATTTATATGTATATATTATATGTTTAAGATCATTTTGGCTCTTTACTCAGAACACTTGCAGAATATTAGTATTGGCGCCACACGCTTGATATCAGTCTGGCTGAGATCCAACATTAAAGTGTGAAATGTCAGGAACATTAGGTCGGATGGAGAAGGCGTCCTCCATTGTAGAACAACTTTAAAAAGAGATTTCATCACACAAGTCTGTTAGATGTCATGCTCAGAAAAATCCAACACGAGTGTTAACAAGACCTCAAAACCTCGGTCAAAAAGTTTCGGTGAAATATACTTTTCAGGCTAAAGTATATTTTAGCCATTTGTTCAAACTGATGTCAATGGAGAAAAAAATTGTCTGGGGGAAAAAAATAGTGTTTTCAGTGCTTGGAAAGATTCAGGTCATTTTTCTATGTGAATGTTTCTAGAGTGATATGAAAAATATGCTGTGCATACTGAAGCAATCCCAATCAATCAGATTTTTCATATCAATAAGGGTTTTCTTTTTGGATGTCAATTTATTGCTTTCATGAGATCGACTTGTAGGTGGCTTTAAGATAAGTCCATATACTGAGTGTGACTGTGAAGGGTTTAGTAATCGTAAGAATTCATATGTAAATTGTAAATAACTGTACATAGTACATTATCATACATTTGCACAGGCACCCAAATATGCATTGACAGCATCTAAATAAACCTGTTAGATATGAACAATTTTATATATATATATATATACAAATGTTTATGAATCATTTTAGGTCTATAGAACAATAGCACTGTATATATTAGGTTCATTAAATATTAAAGCCATTATGTTTTTAATGCATTTACCTAACTTGGCATGTTCTATCTGATTTAATGTGCAGCATTCAACTTTTGCTTTGGTATCAATTCAACTAATTGTGTATTGGAGGAGGAGGAATGCTGCCTATGACCCCAGTAAGAACACCATCCCACCATCAAACATGGATTTCAAATAAATTATCCTTTGAACTTTATATCTGCTAAAGTATCAGGACAACTGCACCACATCAAAGGGACGATTATTACCATTGTTCACATTGAGCCACAGGCCTTGAAAATATTGGATGATTCCAGCATGTAAATGATCCAAAACACACAGCCAAGGCAATCAAAAGAGTGGCTCAAGAAGAATTACATTAAAATATATTACAATCGAAAACAGTTATTTTCCAGACCTTGCAATACTTAGAAAATCTGTGGAGGGAGCTGAAGGTTATATTTTAAGATGTTTGTTTTAAACCTGTAATGGCTTGGAGAGGATCTACAAAGAGGAGTGTGACAAAATCCCTCCTGAGATCTGAGCAAACCTGGTGGAACAAGAAATGTCTGACCTATGTGAATCCCAACAAGGGGTTTGCCACCAAGTACTAAGTCATGTTTTGCAAAGGGGTCAAATACTTATTTGACTCATTATAATGCAAATCAATTCTCAAACTCTTTAGAAATGCGTTTTTATGGATTTTTGTTATTCTGTCTCTCGCTGTTCAAATAAACCTACCATTAAAATTATAGACTGATAATTTCTTTGTCAGTGGGCAAACGTCAAAAACAGCAGGGGATCAAATATTTCCCCCCCACTGCATAAATGTTACATATGAATACGTATGAAAACGAATTAGATCAGGCAGGAATGCCAAATTTTTACTGTTAGGTTGATAATATTTGGTAAATTTAAACATTCTTCTGAATTTTGTTGTGCAATTAGCTCGGCTGATACCCCAAATATCATAATTAAATGCAATTTGCACTCTGTTACCCTTCTGGCGTGGCCTGAGGTTAAGTTCTTTGCTCGAGGGCACAGTGCATGATAGTTCAAAAATCAGCATGTGTGGGGTTTACATATGCAGTTTTAAGTTATTTTAACACCTTGTAAGTTGGCGGTTTCCTACCAAAGCAACTTGCCGCAGAAAATAATAAGGACCTTGCCAAACCTACCAATTAGTAGGGGATGCCCACTTGCTTTTGGCCACAAAGCGTGCTAGTTATGTAACAAGAGCAGTTCATGAGTCATTTTGGAACTAAATACTACTATTACCGATAACAAGAGCAATTTTCTTCTTCACTGTCAGTTTGTTTGTGTCTTTCATGTCTATCTGTTCATCAGCTCATCTGTAGGGATGGCACCATTTGTTTAAAGTAAACTGAATTTAGCTGATGGCTTTCTCATACAGTTATGGTGTTTGATTGCTGTTCTCCCTGAAGTGCAGATGGCATTGTGAGGCTATTTGAATAAAATGGCTTTTGCCAAATGACATCCTAAATTGGAATTCAAAAGAATGCTCCTTCAAGAGTCCCAAAGACCGAATGTTTCACTGCAATGGATACTTATCATTGTCACAACTATATTGAGCAGCCGCAGCCCAGTGACATTACTTATGTGCTAAGAATTTCCTGTTTAAAGCGTTTACTTCCTGTGCAGCCAAAGTAATTTGTTAGTGCCCAAGTAAATGACTGACTTGATGTATTCAGTAAACAAATTGTAAATTATGTAAAATTATGTCTCGTCCGCCCTCCTGTTTGGATAAACATCTGAAAGTTCAGAGGCATTACAGAGGAACAACGCAACCTAAACCACACAAACAGGAAACTATTATTAGAGGGTGTTATGGTTCCGCCTTATCAATGAGCTCACATCTGCTCCACCCTGCCCCTCCCTCAACACAGGAAAGCGGCCCACAATCCTCTGGGGGTAACAATCCTTAACTTTAAAGACCGCAGCTCCCAAAGAGACACCAGTGGAATTTATTCTTTGGTTGGATTCATTGTTTTGGTTTTGTTCACATTTATAGCTTAAAATAATCCTTTGTGTGACTGTCAAAGAGAGATTTTATTTAGCATCTCACACTGTTAGCATGTCAACAGCTATAATTTGAAATATTTATTTCTTAGTCAGAGAGATTTTGTAGTTTTAGATCATTTTGTCTCTGTTTAAACCTGGTATTCCAGTTAAACCTGATCGTGATCACAAGCAGTTTGTTTATTTTGAAACAGGAAGTGACATCATTGAGAGGTCCCCAGTAGACACTCATGTGTGTCAAGATCTACATCTCTTATAATATCAGCTCATTTCACAGTGCACAGTTTGTTCAGGTTGTAAAATGTAATATGTATTAATATTGATATGCATAATGGGGAAACACTTTATTTTAAGGTGTCCTTGTTACACATGTAATGTACTTATTGTTAAAATAACAATAAATTATGCATAATTACATGCAAATAACCCTAAGAAAAACCCTAATCCTAACCCTAACCCTATAATAAGTACATGTAGTTAATGAATATTACTCAGTACTTAAATATATAATGCACTGTAACAAGGACACCTTAAAATAAACCCTAATGTATAAAAGTATTTATGAAAATATTATGTATGTTATTTGTTAAAGAGTACTTTACAAAATCACTACCATTCACAAAAGGAATGTTTTGAAGTATCTAATGCTCACGAAGGCTGCAATCATTTAAGTAAAAATGATATTCTGAAATATTATTGTTATTCTTTAATATATTTTAAAATTTAACTTATTCCTGTAATGGCAAAGTATAATTTTCCTCAGCCATTACTCCGGTCTTCACTGTTACATGATCCAGAAATCATTCTAATATGTTTATTTGGTGCTCAGGAACCTTTTCCGTGTTGAAAACGGTTGTGTTGCTTGTGATTTATATTTGGGATTCTTTGATAAATAATAATAAAAAAAAGCATCTATTTGAAAATGTAAATCCCTTGTAGCATTATAAATATCTTTACTGTATTTTTTGTAAATCTATTTAATGCCTCCTTGCTGAATAAACATTTTTTGTGTATTTAAGTTGCAGTTTTTTACTCTTCCCTTATACGGATGTCAATGGCAAGTGTAAACTTGTCTCAGAAGGTTTCTGCATCTTATGTAATAGCTTTTGTCTCAAGGCTAAAGGCATAGCCCACTGCAGAATACTAATTTTAGCTGGTGTCCCGGACCAATTCATGTGACAGAGATTAAACACCATTTATGGCAGACTGAGGGGTCAAGGGAGGATTTAAAGGTTCATTACCAAAAAAAACAGTGTTTACATCTGTTTGTTTGGGAAACCGCCAGACTTGCCAGTTATTGAGTATCTCAGAAAAGCACTGTGCTAATCAATGCTTTGGCTAAACACCCAGAATAGTCCTTTTCCCTGCACCTTCCTTCTACGTTTTCTGCTTGACTCAGTGCCTAGTTTATCACCGTGAACCAGTGTTTAGTACGTGGTTCTCGCTAGGGAAGCTTGTTCAATTTTCTGCTGGGTGCTCCTCGTGTAGAGTGGACATGTCTCTGCTCTGCTGCATGTGTGTACCCAGCAAAGCATTAATGCTGATGTCTGCTATTGTGTCCTATTTTCGGATGTCCAGTCTACAAAAAACATTTGTAGTTTTATGATTGTTTCACCATGATTATCTTCCAAGGTGTTTTCTTGTTTCCTTATTAACCTGGCATATTAACTAATAAAGGGCAACATGTAACAATATAAATGTATACAAATATACTTTATACAAAGATTCAAAAAGAGACACAAAAAATCACATTCTTTTCAGTTCTATCAGTGTTGTAAACTTAATGACCCAATACGATTGATAATATCCATATTATAAATAAAAACAAATTGAGAGATGATTTGCAGAATGTTCAGGCTGTCTTGGCCTGTTAAGATTCATAAAGAACAAAAAGCAACATAAATGTACAAAGTAGTTCATATGACTTCATATGATGTTATGCACTAATGCAAGTTATACATTAGCTTAGCCTTTGTATCATTCTCACATGTTAAAACTTGGTGCATTGGGATGGGATCAGTAACGAAACTACAGCGTCTTCTCCAATTTGTTGCACTTGTGGCAGTCGACACTTTTGCAGCCTCAAACTGCAGATGCCATCTTGGCTCGTTGTCTCTGGAGGTGAGGTCATGTGTATTATTGAATGATGGATGGGAAGATAAGCGGTAAACCCATGCAATCTGTCAAGGCCATTTGAGATCTCTGTATCTGCAGCTCTAATGTGAGAGACTTGCAGACAGTTCAAGGATCACAGTGGGCAGGATGGATCTTTCCGTGTGATTTATTAATGTCACAGCTATGTAGGACTTTAGGAAAGTCACAGGCTGCTTAAACATTCCAAAGACTTTTAATTTAGAATGTTTACCGCATAAATTCCACTTCCACCGTCAATTTCTCAAGGAGCTAATGAATCGAGGTCAGCTTCATCATAAATCATAAAGTAATTTAAGAGTGAAAATACCACCTAATACCTAGCACCCCTACACCATTTCCCCAGTCCTGCCCACACGTACTTTTAACCTTGCTCATCTTTAAATAGCTTAAAGGGTTAATTATCTCTAAAATAATATACAGTGGGGCAAAAAAGTATTTAGTCAGCCACCAATTGTGCAAGTTCTCCCACTTAAAAAGATGAGAGAGGCCTGTAATTTTCATCATAGGTATACCTCAACTATGAGAGACAAAATAAGAAAATAAAATCCAGAAAATCACATTGTAGGATTTTTAAAGAATTTATTTGCAAATTATGGTGGAAAATAAGTATTTGGTCACCTACAAACAAGCAAGATTGCTGGCTCTCACAGACCTGTAACTTCTTTAAGAGGCTCCTCTGTCCTCCACTCGTTACCTGTATTAATGGCATCTGTTTGAACTCGTTATCAGTATAAAAGACACCTGTCCACAACCTCAAACAGTCACACTCCAAACTCCACTATGGCCAAGACCAAAGAGCTGTCAAAGGACACCAGAAACAAAATTGTAGACCTGCACCAGGCTGGGAAGACTGAATCTGCAATAGGTAAGCAGCTTGGTGTGAAGAAATCAACTGTGGGAGCAATTATTAGAAAATGGAAGACATACAAGACCACTGATAATCTCCCTCGATCTGGGGCTCCACGCAAGATCTCACCCCGTGGGGTCAAAATGATCACAAGAACTGTGAGCAAAATCCCAGAACCACACCCAGACCTAGTGAATGACCTGCAGAGAGCTGGGACCAAAGTAACAAAGGCTACCATCAGTAACACACTGCGCCGCCAGGGACTCAAATCCTGCAGTGCCAGACGTGTCCCCCTGCTTAAGCCAGTACATGTCCAGGCCCGTCTGAAGTTTGCTAGAGAGCATTTGGATGATCCAGAAGAGGATTGGGAGAATGTCATATGGTCAGATGAAACCAAAATATAACTTTTTGTTTAAAAACTCAACTTGTCGTGTTTGGAGGAGAAAGAATGCTGAGTTGCATCCAAAGAACACCATACCTACTGTGAAGCATGGGGGTGGAAACATCATGCTTTGGGGCTGTTTTTCTTCAAAGGGACCAAGACGACTGATCTGTGTAAAGGAAAGAATGAATGGGGGCATGTATCGTGAGATTTTGAGTGAAAACCTCCTTCCATCAGCAAGGGCATTAAAGATGAAATGTGGCTGGGTCTTTCAGCATGACAATGATCCCAAACACACCGCCCGGGCAACGAAGGAGTGGCTTCGTAAGAAGCATTTCAAGGTCCTGGAGTGGCCTAGCCAGTCTCCAGATCTCAACCCCATAGAAAATCTTTGGAGGGAGTTGAAAGTCCGTGTTGCCCAGCGACAGCCCCAAAACATCACTGCTCTAGAGGAGATCTGCATGGAGGAATGGGCCAAAATACCAGCAACAGTGTGTGAAAACCTTGTGAAGACTTACAGAAAACGTTTGACCTCGGTCATTGCCAACAAAGGGTATATAACAAAGTATTGAGATGAAATTTTGTTATTGACCAAATACTTATTTTCCACCATAATTTGCAAATAAATTCTTTAAAAATCCTACAATGTGATTTTCTGGATTTTTTTTTCTTATTTTGTCTCTCATAGTTGAGGTATACCTATGATGAAAATTACAGGCCTCTCTCATCTTTTTAAGTGGGAGAACTTGCACAATTGGTGGCTGACTAAATACTTTTTTGCCCCACTGTATTTGTATATATATATATATCAAAAATATACTCACAAAAAATATTATCCTCTGCTGAGGAACTTACATTTTTGTCATATGTGCATATTTAAAGGAATAGTTTACCCAAAAAAATGTATTCTGTCATTATACTCACCTTCATGTCGTTCCAAACCCGTAAGACCTTGGTTCATCTTCGGAACACAAATTAAGATTTTTATGAAGTCCAAGAGCTTTCTGACCCTGCATAGACAGCAATGTAACTGAAATGTTCACAGGCCAAGAAACATAGTAAGTACATCGTTAAAATCATCAATGTGACATCAGTTGTTAAACCGCTATTTTACAAAGCTACGAGAATACTTTTGTGTGCAAAGAAAACAAAAATAACGACTTCATTCAACATTTATATTCAACACACACACATACATATATACTGTGTGTGCGTGCGTGTGTGTTATTTATTTTTCTACTTTATAAAAAGTTCCAAAATAGGAAAGAACCCAAACAAAAACTTTGATGCACTTCTGTGTCAGAGAAAAACTCCTCCAGCCATCCATCTCTGAATGTTATGTTTTAAATCAGCAGATGGAAGCGTGTAATTTTGGAATGAAAGTCATTTTTAGCACCAAAACAGAGGAAGTAATTATTGCAAGGTTAATCATTCCATGAGCAAGCCCTAGCTTGTCAAACTAATTTATCTGCTGCAGAATAACAAAGAACTTTTGCATATGCCTTTTCCATTTGTCCTGCCACTCTCCTCATCTTCACATCTCTCCATCTTTCTTTACAGCACCATTCTCTCCGTTACGTAATCGATGTTCATTAAAGTGTTCACTTTTTGCTGGACTCTCTATCGCTGTGGTTTTTCAAATTGCTTTCATTGCAAGCACCTCTCCTGTTTCTATGTGAAGGAGGAGGTCAGACCTTTCCATCTGCATTATAGACATGGTTAGACTCCATCAACAGAGAGATGCTGCTCCAGCTTATTACACCTGTCTGACCCAGACATTGCATGCCCACACACACACACACACACACACACACACATGTACTATAAACGCTGTATGTGATATTGATCAGTACACACACACTCACACATGTTGGGTTTCCATGTTTTATGGAGACATTTCATAGGGCTAATATACTGTAAATCACCCTAATTTGAGTAAAACTGAACATTTTGTTCTCTAAGTTATATTATTAACCTTACTTTCATGTTATAAGTTAAACAGATGTTATATAAAACTTAGTCTTGTCAACATTTTGGAAAATGTTTTTGTGTTCATTGAGATATTGTTTAAAATGTTACTTTTCAAAGGGGGTGTACTCATTTACGCTGAGCACTGTATAATAAATAATAATTATTTAACAAAATGTACCAAATTTTGTCAACACTTTGTTTGGGGGACATTTATTGGCACTTGAAGGACAGTTGTAATTTATGTCAAAATGTATAATATAAAATACTTTTTGCAATAAATATTTAAATGGTTTTTGAACATTTGAGTGTTTGTTCAGTGTTTATTATAGTTTTCTAAATGTATTTATGGATTTTTATTTTATGATTAATTTTTATAGTTTAAGATTGAAGGTTAAAAATAACATATTTACACTATTCAAATGTTTGGGGTCTGTACATTTTTTAATAAATTAATACTGTATTTCTGAACTGTATATCATGAAAAAAGCAGCACAGCCATTTTCAACATTGATATAATCAGAAATGTGTCTTAACAAATCAGCACATTATAATGATTTCTGCAGGATCACGTGATACTAAAGACTGGAGTAATGGCAATAGTTAATATCTGTTAGTTTGAACAAAAATCTACCTCGGAGACATTAGAAGTGACTGTAATTGAAGTAACACCCACATGCCTCTTATGGTCCAGTGCTCATCTTGCAAAGTATCATTGTGTGTTTTCACCCAGTGCTGTGATGTATTATGTGCTGTCCTCCTCTTCCTCCCCCTCACTATTACACTGTGAGTCACAGGAGTGTGAGTGTGTTTGTGTGCTAGCATATATGTCACTAGAGAGTGAGTCATTCATTGATAGATTGGAGGTAACCTTGGTAAGCCAGTGTTTCTAAAAGCAAAAAAACTGTAGAATGACTTTGACTTTCTTTCTCACTTCCAATCATACACACGTACAACCACACACATACTGTACGTCATTCGTGGATTAACGTGATTTACTCAAGCTGGACACGTTCCTGGATCATCCTTTTTTGGTTTTCTGCTTAACAATAGTCCTAATCTAAGACTCAGACAGAAAGCCCACAGACCACCCACAGTGAAGGTCTGATGTATATTGCCATCAAAAAATGCAAGACTTCCTGAAATAGTCATGTACTACTATCTGACTGGATGCCGTTACTTCATATATGCGAGTCGGTGTACTTAAAAAGACTGCCTTAGAAGTAGGCTACCAAATCTTTGAAGCTATGGAGCAGAAATTAATATTTAGAATTACGTCAGTCAAATTAATTATTACATTTGGATAGATAGAAATTCTGTGTAATCCTATGAAATACAGACTAGTTTGCTAGTATGCTAGTAGCCTATGCGATTCCATGTTGCAGAAATAGAAGTCATAAGCTGGTCTAAGCTGGAACTAGTTTCTTAGAACCAGCACATGACTAGCTTAAACCTGCTCAAAGCTGCCATGCTTCAAAACGTACCTTACCAGCATATGCTGTTTTATCAACAGGGTAGTCATCATCCAAATAACTAATTAAATAACATAGCTCAAAACCAGAGGGAGACATCAAAAACTCGATACAAATTACTAGGGGATTTTTCTGATGGGACTTAAAAGCCATTTCCACACTTTTAATATTTTCGATTTGATAAATTATAAAACATGACTGTGGTAATAGGATAGCAGTGTTTACATTGGACCGGGAACTCGTGTTCAGATGATTTCAGTGGCTGTGTGAACCTTCAGATCCATGGCTTGTTAAACACTCTGGGAGTCTGTTGAGGATGTGTGCTGAGGGGGGAACTAAGAGCTTGTGTCTGATCTAAACGCGCCACTTTGTTGTGAAATAAGCAACGATTCATGTTTTATTTACAGGGTGATGTTTTATTAATGCTGTGTTGGATTGGTAAGCCTGGATGTTAGATGTAATTCCTTTTGATTCCAAAAATAAAAAACAGGACAAGGCAAATACTGTTAACGCTTATAGACTGCGGTAGTGAACTCTGAAATCAGCATGGTCATATTGTCATCATAGCCATGTAGATTTCTAGCAATGGCATACTTGTGTTTGATATGGTAATCTGGAAGTAGCATTATCACTTGAATGGAACACTGTTTATCTCTCTTCACTGCTTACTCAGCATGGGCAACTTTTCATAGGTATACACGTATAATTCATTAAACATTTACTCAAAAAATGTGCTGTCTTCTTGTTGATCAATGCAGCAGGAAAATTGTAGAAGAGAAGTTTGTTTCAATTGTTAAACCTATTGTATAGCCTTTTGCTCATATTAGTATATGCTACATTTTAATTTTGCTAGTTATCATTGTCAAGAAAGCCCCTGCTGGAAGGTGCTGTACACTTTGTGTGTGATATACTGTATATATAATTATTTGTATTAATATTACTAATAGTAGTAGCACTATAATATTAATAAGTCATTATTTTCACCGCTGACAGATTTTTTTAAAGGAGTGGTTGATTGTGATTTCACTTTTTTACTTTAGTTAGTGTGTAATTTTGCTGTTTGAGCATAAACAATATCTGCAAAGTTCCGACACTGAAAGCTCAATGCAAACGGAGATATTGGCTTTTAAAATTATGGCAGTTTAATGCCTACAAAAACGGCTCGTAGGGACTACAACTAGCTACGTCCCCCGTACATAAACCCCGTCTCCGGGAAGATGCAACAAAGGAGGCAAGACCATGTTGCGCTGCTTTAGAGAAGAGGAAGAGTTATTGTCATGCAGTCAAAACTAGGAATGTATGAAAAAATCTGAATTATAGCATGTATTTCAATTAATTATCGAGAGAGAGAGAGAGAGAGAGAGAGAGAGAGCAGCGCATTAATATAGAACTGTGATTAAAGTGACTTGGAACTACCTGTGCATTAAACGGTTATGCTGCATACATGCCAACCAATCAGAATACAGTATTCAGACAGACCATGGAATTACAAACAAAAAAACATACCATTCTGAAACGTCCTTTAAGAGCCGTGCTTGCACAGGTTCTGTGTGATCCTCTTCTCTAATATTCTCTGGGTCTCAGTCGGGCTCAAACTGATAAGCAATATTGACGACGCCATTGTTTACAATACAGCACTTCTGAGGTGAGAAGCGTGACATTTCTGCACATGCACTTGGCGGTTTAGCGAATCACAACACACTGGACCAGCGAACCAATCTGAGCCCATTGCGTATTTCTCAGGGAGGGGCTTCATAAAACCATCATCAGATCGTTCATTGGAGAAGGGACTGACCAGTGTAGATTAAAGGTAAATTATGTGAAAAATAATGTGGTTTTTTTAACTAAGCATTGACACGTTAGACCAGGGCTAAACTCTGCAGGACACCGGCCCTCCAGGACCGAGTTTGGACAGCCCTGTGTTAGACTGTACCCCAAAACACAATCAAGCCTAGAATAAAAAACATTCAACATCCCTTTAAAGCACTGTTTTTCAGTTATTTACTTTAACATATCAATTTCAAAATAATTATTATGGAATGACTTCTAATTTGGCTTTAATAATGGCTTCTGTTTCTTTCCCATAGCCCCCAATGTCTATTTGGGAAGTATGTAAGTTTGATGAGTGGGTATGAAATTCTGCAAAAGGGCAAAAAGTTACTTTACGGCAGCAACAAATGCAATGGTGTCGTTTTTTCTTTCAGAGTGGCTTCAGAGTGATTAGTGTTGATCTCATTTAAATTTGTATTGCTGGATAAAACAGACGCTTTGAAAGGTTCAGTGAATAAAGGATGAAACACCTTTCAAATAATTCTTGTGACATTTTGAACACCACCTACAACAATGATAATTGCTCAGTTGCTGGTAGACTATAGAACTGAAACAGATCTCTCCATGTCTTGAGACTGTTTGTGATGTTGTTCTCTCATCTCTCACCGCCTTTCGCCTTATAAGAGCTTAATCGTGGTTTCTATAGAAACTAAAACGGCATGCAGATAAAACAATGACCTCACTCTGGTCATCGGGTGTCTTAGAATGTAGTTGTATGTTTTTTGTGTATGCAGTGGTGCACCATTTTGAACCATAAGACAGGACCCGTCCACATTTGATGTCATTAAGATGTGGTAGTAACCTTACCAGCATTCATTAAAGCTCATCAGACTCTAATCAAGCTGCCCCCGCTAAGATTGTTACTTGACCGATCTCTAAATGGTTCTGTAAGAAACTCATTATGGACTAATAAATCTTTTCTTCTCATGGCCTGTTTATCTTTCTCAGGTGTTCTGCT
Organism: Gymnocypris eckloni scoliostomus; assembly: GCA_027564155.1. Taxonomy (NCBI): domain Eukaryota; kingdom Metazoa; phylum Chordata; class Actinopteri; order Cypriniformes; family Cyprinidae; genus Gymnocypris; species Gymnocypris eckloni. Next base: position 10,178,426 of record CM050436.1, on the reverse strand, counting down.
GATTCTGTCTGTGCCAGTTGGGCTGGTGTTCTCCACAGAGGAGCTTCAACCCAGCCAAACCCCTCGGGATTTTGTCTCGATGTCAACGAGCAGCAGAACCCTCACTACCCTCTCACCAGGACCCTTGAGCTGGCAGGAGGGTTCCAGGACTGGAGATCTGCACATCCATTCACTGGCCCCTCTAGAAGCCATCAGTAGACCCACTACTGTCCACTCATTCCAGACACCGAAGAACACTGTACCATCTGCCATAATTCAAACAACAACAGTAGGGGTGCATCCTTTTGGTTCCAGGGATCGGGCACAACCTAGATCTCTTCCAGAAGTGGAAGCACCCCAACTGACCTCTAGAAGTATGGTTAATAGAACAAGCTTTGGGTTTTTAACCACTAAAACCCGAGACCAGAACTTTAGCATTAATACCGACAAGCCGAGTACAATCAGTAGAAAACCAGTGAACCAAGCCACAGATTCTGGCTCGGGTCATTCTTTTCTCTCAGGGACTCAAAGCGATGTGGCCCCTGGTGCTGAGGACATTTCGGGGACCACAGACACTGGAGAGATGAAAGGGAAGGAGCCCATTCAATATCCAACATCACCTTCATTGTCTTCAAACTTCAAAATCCACAAAGGGCAGAACACGGATAAAGAGGCTTTGCACCACACCATTACATTGCGCGACGTGTTTTCAATAGAGAATCCCACTCTCCCATTGGAAACGGTGAGAAGAGCTTTGGCACAAACTGGCAACCAGTCTCCTCCCCCAGCTCCAGCCCTGCCTTCTAACCATGTTACAACATCCAATCCCACTTCTTCAGCGAAGACTGTAAACTTTGGGGAAATCCAAGGTGGAGGAACAACCAATGTGACCATTGATTCTCTTGTCTCTTTAAATAATGCCACAGATGTTATCAACAGCACCGATGATTCATGGCCTGCAGCGAATGATTCGAACATCTCAGAGGCACCCTCCACAGCTAGTGGGAGCTTCATGAACAGGCAGGTCCCAGCCACCACGCAAGGCCCATGGGGGTCTGGGAACCAGTCGGGACCTGCACAGGATCCTCCTCATGAAAATAACACCATCTGCCTGGACAAAATGGACATTGTGTGGTTGGTTCTTGCCATTAGCGTGTCTGTCTCCTCGTGCTGTGAGTAACCAATATCACACTTCCTCCAGCTTTTGAAACTTGTACTTTCTGTCATTAGAACTGACGGGAACTTTTCCAAAGACACAAGATAAAATAATATTCCCTTTGTGGCATAGTGGCTTTTGCTTACATCTTTATGAAATTCATCATACAAAGTTCAGATGAATGTGGTTTTAAGGCTAAAATGAAGAAGAGTTAGATATAGAATATTTTAATATGTCTTCTTTTCTTCAGCTGTGCTGCTTACCGTATGCTGTATGAGGAAAAAGAAGAAGTCTGCAACTCTGGAGAACAACTTGAGCTACTGGAATGATGCCATCACCATGGATTACTTCACCCGCCATGCTGTGGAGCTCCCATGCGAGATACAATCACTGGAGACCGAGGTACTGTCAGAGACCTGGAAGACATTTTAGTGTACATCAGATTGAAACTAGCTATCAAAAATGGAAAAATGTAGGGCGGAGACTTGGTTCAATGCAGTGGTTGTTAATTGGATGGAGGTGGATCTGAATGCGAGCCTGTAGTCGATTCCAAACTAAATTACTGGAGAAGTACAGCATACACAACCAGAGAGAAAGTCTGCCTTTTCACCAGAAGATTACAATATGATATTTTAATTACAAATTATTAGGTCAACAAAATATAGGTGCTAATACCTGTGTGAGCTGCTTACAATAAAACCAACAACATTCATTTAGAGAACTTTAAGTTCCCAGAACTCAAACCACACTCCATAATGTTTCCTACATGTCTTAATGCATGTGCTCCAAGCTGCTGAGCCATGTTGTTCAAGGGGTTGATATGAGTTCGAAGCCAGCTCGCAACATTTCTTGATCCATGATTTCCTTCATCATTTTACTTCATCTCTCTTAATGTCCCTTTAAATGTGCAGAGAAGGCCAACAAAAGCTGAAAAATGTTTGTTAGAGATTTTAAGCAGTTTTGAGTTATGTTCTTCACCATTCACAGTAATTAACCTTCGATTTAACTCTATGCTTTTATGAACAGAAAAGGCTTTGCTAAGATATATACCGATAAGATATCTGGCTAAATGGCACAAATGTAGATATTCATATCTTTTTCATTACTGGGGTATTATTATGAAAGTAACTGTAATTATTGCAATCAAGACAATGTGCTTGAAAAATGTATCACTTAATGGTACCACACACGTTATATATCGCCACCTGGTGCTCAGAGACCACACTTCTCTCTTTCTCACTAGCTTCTAGTTATAATTTTTCTAGTCATTTTGTGAGATTGTTACCATCATCCATTCATTGACATTTTCCATTTCAACCTCTGCATGCTTCTTTTCCCCCACCTTTTTGTTCTTGCTTGCTGACCATTTCTGACAGGAGTGTGATTATGATTATGATGATGATGACGAAGAAGAAGAATCATGTTTGGGATGCCGGTGACCCACAGGTCTTCAAATCACTCTTTTAGAGAAGCAAGAGAGACAATACATTTCATTCCTTTATTTATTTGTCCTCGATTTTCCTCTTTGTAATTGCTTTCAGTTGACTATTTTATCTTACCCTGCTAACACTTTTTTGTTGTGTACAAATTTTAGATATATAGATTTATAGAGAGTTGGATAGATTCATTTTGATGTTTGAACATGAATTTCCATTTAATATCTGTGACCAAACACAAAACATCGTAGAATCTAGAGCCTTATAATTAGTTGTCTTCCTGCACAGGTGCAACTTACCCAGCTTCTTCCTTCATTTCCTCCCATTCGTTTCATACACGCAGTCTCCATGGTGATAGAGCTCCATCACTACACCATAGAAATGCACATTTGTTCTATAAGAACATAGATTCTGAGAAGAATACCTGTTCCTTTCACTTTAACTGTATTTAGCTGTGTAGGCTCAGACACCCTTAAGTGATTAGCCTTTAGTTAGCATGAAAGCAAGTAAGCAGTGCTAATGTTCTTATGTTTCTTTGCGTTTCAGGAACAAGAGACATGTCTGCCCCCTAACGGTGACTACAGCGACAGCGGCGTGGTTCTGGTTAACCCCTTTTGCCAAGAGACTCTCTTTATCAACAGAGACAAGGCTTCTGATATCTAAACACACTATATTAAAAGGAGCCAAAATCCTTGAGGATTTTCCAGTCCCTTTTATTTGCTCGCATTTTTTAAGAATATATATATAAATAAATATATATACATATATGTGGTGAACCTTCAGAGACTGCGGTTTATATATGAAACTGGGTTCAAGGAGCTGAAAGAATATTACAAAACAGAACAAATGCTATTTACTATGAGGGGGAGCCCCTGCATATTTTTCTGATGTGGATTTTCTACAGATTCTTCATTGTGATAAGGGTTTTTATGTCTTTTTTGAATAAAAACAATAAGTGTGGTTGCTCTTATGTTCCAGTGGCTTTGGTGATGCAGAGTGCTGAGAAAGACGGCGTTGTGTAAGGATGCTTGTGTGACGTTACCCAAAACACTTAATATGATTACTTAAAAAAGCCTGCTGCACTTGAATTCTGTATGTAAGGGGATGCAGGGGTAAAGGGCATTGATTCTGGAATTCTTCTGGAATGGGTCCAGTGGGTACTGCAGCAACCCTTGCTTCCCTCGTGGGGAACTTGAGTTGATTGCCTGTTTGCATTTGATGGAGGATGAATCATGACTTTCTGAGATGGTTTGTCCCCAGTTGAGTCACCAGCCAAAAGACAAAACGACAATTGTCCCATTCCTTAGATGTTCGAGATGTTTTCGTGTGCATATATGTCTTGTTGCATGCATCTTTTCTGATTTGAGGTGTATGTATGTCTATAGACTATAGATGTCAAACTGGATTTGGTTTCTATCAAGATTTCGCTGTTAAAAACACCCTCAAATTCAATTTGCTTTGACACAGTTGCACAAGCAAGTACAAAAATGCTTAAATGCCAATGAAATGCCTCATACAAAGCCCTTTGTATGGTAATGTTACTGCGCTCCACATTTTACATCATATCTGTTCATGTTGTACGTGTTTGTGTTCAACTTCCATAAGCAGGGCTAAGCATTATACTGTATAGTGGAAATGCATTCTGTTTTTTTTATTAAACCTCTATATTTGTTTATTCGCTATGACATGCTCTGATGAAAATGGCACTATTATTGCTTAACAGGTTGGCTAAAGCTATATATATATTTTGTTAGAAGACATGTTTTTCTTAGTGAAGGGTGAATGAGTGTGCCCGTGGTTCTGTCTGTCTATCTCTGTCCCTTGTGTGAACATTGACGAGAATAAATGAGACCAAAATGAATTTCTCTTTGATTCTCAGTGCTTACTGCTGTATTGTACAGTTTTTTAGATGAATGTCAATGATATCACTGGATGTAATAGAGTGTAATTGTTAGATATAAATACATGCAGAGAACCTATTTTATTTTGTACTTTCTTTGAACACGTCACTGAGGTTGGTAACATGTTTTAAGACCATGTCATTTTTTTTACATATCCCATTTTTTTCTGTATGCTTGGCAGATTTTATATAAATATTGTTTTAAATGAATTTGTAGATTGATGTTTTCCTTTTCTTCTTTTTTTCATTGTTTCCGTCCATTTATTTTGTGCTGGCATAAGTTTTAGATATGTAAGGAGAGGGAGGTAATTGCTCAGCTGACAGAAAAAAAATGCTCTTGCATATTATGAATCATGTCTTATATTTTGTAGCACATAAACTGTACTTTTTACTGCTGAGCAATACAAATAAAACCGCTTTGAAGGCTTCTTCAGTCTTTAGTTGATTTTGTGTTAATATTTTAAAGCAAAGCCTGTTAAAAAAAGAAAAGTGGAGCGTAAATGCCAATGTTTCCCCCTGATTTATATGGGTCAAAGGTTTCTGGAATCTTCCCTGTTTGCTCTGTATGCTGAATGAAGCTTTTCTATTCAAAAGCTGTTTGGTGTGACACATAACTGGGATGTTCATTCATTCACAGACTCTCAAAAGGCAACAGATGTTTTTAGTCTTTTTATAAACCCTCTCAATCACATTGCTGCATGCTAGAATACAGTTAGGTGTTATAGTCTTTGTTTTGCTAATTCTGTTTTGAGTTATTTGAGAGATATGCCTACTAAAACAATGATGAACAATTTTAGGCCTATACTTTTTTTGCTGTCTGTGTGTGCTCCACCTTAAAAAAAGATAAATACCAATACAAAATAATAATATTCAGATTGGTTAAGTTATTTAATGGCAGATTCTTGAAGAATTATATAAAATATTACATAAATATTTGCTATTTTGTCTTACTAACCAGATAAGTACTTTATATCGTGTTTTTATTTATAATTCTATTGTTTCCATTTTCAAAATATAATGTTTAAAACAATAATTATTAACATTATTTCTGCAACACTGCCTCTTCTGTGCAGTTTTTAGCACCGCAGCATATCTAAATTTATCAGTAGAAATACGTTTTCTTTCATTTGTTTACTACATTACTCCACAAGTGTTGTATAACTACAGAACAAAATTGCACAATCTGGCAAAATCACTCTGCAGAATCTTCATCCTGTGATGGGATTGGTCAAAAACTAACATTGTCGCTCAGCGATTGGATAGCAGAACTGTCAATCACAAAGCCGCTTTCCCATCCGGGTCAGATCGGAAGCAACACTATCCGGTGCATTGGGCGAGTGTGTGTCATACTTTCAGCTGGTGAGTCTAACATGCTGCTCTCAACACACCGTTAACCTGCGGATACACATGAAACAAACGAATTACCTGTCAGACACACACACAAGAGCTCGTTTGCTGTCGCTTTAGACACTGATCTGATCATTTCTAAGCTTTTTTAGTGTTTAGTGGAGGACATTTGGGGATAAGATGGCGGATGTGGCTCCGGTCGTCGTGGAGAAGAGTCTGGATGATTTCTTCGCTAAGCGCGACAAGAAGAAAAAGAAGGAGAAGGTGAAGGGAAAGGAGCAGGCGATCGGAGGAGCTGTAATGGTGGTGAAAAAGACGAAAAGGGAGAAGGAGAAGTCGACGAAGAGTGAAAATCAGGACGCGCAGATGGAAAAGGTAATGCGCAGTCAAACACACACGGGCTGTGTCACAAAACCTAGCGAGCTGCCTATCTAGACAGCGTTTGTAGGTACAAATGGCGCGTGAACGTTCTAAAAGCGCAATGTGGTCTAAGCAGGCAGTTCACTCGGTTTTGAGACGCAAGCAAAAAACTAATAAAAGGTTACATTTTTCGTTTATCTTCAAAAAAAGAAAGGTAATGTGATGTTTTAAGTTAGCTATCATCTGGTTATATTTTTGATAGCTGCTACGTTAGTTAATTTTGAAATCAAATTGTCATAATTTAACGTTACTCACCCTGCCTGACATTCTTTCCTCTAGAAAATCAGGTTTTTGGCAGAATATTAGACATTGACAGCCTGTGTCATTGTTTATTGCATTTTTCCCCCTCATACAATGAAAGTGAGTATGTTAGTGACTTTTACGTTACTTAAATTCTGCTTACCATTTCATATGGAAATGGAGCAGCATAAAGGTGTTTAAACGATGACAAAATTGTAATTTTAGTGTGAACCATGTCTTTAATGTTACCCTTAAATAGTAGCACTTGGTCGTGATGTATGTTGGGTGTTGTGACCTCACACTGACATTCGTTGCTTAGGGCATCAATCTTCCAGCAGGGGTTTTATAACTGCATCCTTCACCTCCGCCATATGCTTGTTTCTCTTGTGAGATAGTACAGAATTGCAAAGTGCAAATGGACGCAGGTTTTGTATGATGATACTTTTATAATGAAATTAAGACACTTTAATTAAATCCTGCATGTTGAATCAGTTCGCCTAATTATGCTGTTCCCTAAAAGTATGTAATCTATTAATGAAGAAAAAACTACATGCTTTTGAGTGTGTAGCAGAAGAGTAGGGTTTTTTGGGATATACTATCATGTCATAGTTGCATATGTTTACAAAAATAAACAAAAATCCGTGTTTAAGCGAGGAGTCATAACCAGGGCCTTTTGGATAAACTGAAAACGTCTCTGGTTACTATCGTAACCTCGGTTCCCTGAGAGCGGGAACGAGACATCACGGAGAAACTCTCCGTTATGGGAACTCCTTCCCTCCAAACTTTCCTGAAGTCCTATTGGCTCACGCCAGTCCAATTGTTGCGAAGCATGCAAATATGATGATCTCGAGAGGCCGTATAAATGCCTGCGACAATTACGCCAGAATCTGATACCGAACACCGCTTGGCTGGACAAGCAGTGATCACGGCGATCACCGTGATGTCTTGTTCCCGCTCTCAGGGAACCGAGGTTACGACAGTAACCGGAGACCTTCCGGTTGACAAAATTGACTCCACGGCATCGCCAAAGAGGCGGAGGGAGTGATCGGTGTGTTTAAAAGCACCTTGCGGTCTGAGTCCTTAAGGTCGGCTAAGGTAAGCCATAGATACCTCTGCTGGACTACCATGAACCCCATGGTTCGGCCAATCGCCTGGGCATCATCATCAGCGTGAAGTCCATGGCCGCACGCAAATCGTTCACTACTTCCGGTGAGGTGGTCCCGCCCTCCAGGGACTGCAAGAGCTTGGCCTGGAACACTTGAACCACCGCCATAGCATGTAGGGCGGAGGCTCCCTCCCCAGCCAAGAAGTAAGCCATGTTGGCTAGATGGGCTATCATCCTGCATGGTTTGGAGGGTAGGCTGATATCCGAGCCCATGGTTTTGGCCGATGCAGGGCACAGGTGTGCAGCGTCAGTCTCCTCGATGGGGGGCCATACGCACATACCCGTGGGCTTCCAACCCGTCCACCTGAGAAAACATGGCCTGTGTTGCTGAGTGGACGCGTGCCGATTGGGGCGCAGACCACGTCTTAACAGCTGATCGTGGACGTCGGGAAAAAACGGCACCGTTGACGGTCATTTCTACTTGACGGCGGCTGGACCTGAAGTACCAGGAATCTAGTTTGCTCTTGGCCGGCTCTTCTGGAGGATTCCAAGCGAGCTCCAGCTCCTGGACCGCCTTGTTCATGACCCTTATGTGCTCCTCTTGGAGGTCTGAGGGTCCTTCGCTATCGGAGCGATCCCGATCCCGAATTGTCGTCCCCACCTTCGAGTGCCACTAGCGGCACGTTGGCGGCAGTGGGCCTAACCCCGAAGAGGCCACGGGCCACATTCCGGCGAGTCCTCAGCACGCGCAACGACAGATTGTGCGCAGTCAGACTCCTCCAGAGCCGCCTCCGCGTGGGCCAGGCCCAGGCAGGCAATGCAGTGGTCGTGGCTATCCGGCAGGTTTTAGATCGGTCCCACGCAGATACGGCAGTAGGACGTCATCTTACAAGAATCGGTCGTGCAGGAAACTTAAGACTTAATTGTCGCTTGTCCGCATTTATACTGCCTCTCGAGCTCATCATATTTGCATGCTTCGCGACAATTGGCCACTCAATTGGACTGGCGTGAGCAAATAGGACTTCAGGAAATGTTGGAGGGAAGGAGTTCCCATAACGGAGAGTTTCTCTGTGATGTCTCGTGAAAGCTTGTAAGGGAAACGGGCCGATTGCATAAACTGCTTAGACATCTAATTGTTTTTCTTCAGCATTGGTCATAACTTTTTAAGGTCAGTTACAAAAAGGTAGATTAGTCTAATTTGAGGCAAACTAGTTTTTTAGACACCGTCTTAACATGGTGGTTATGTTTATGCAACTGACCCCAGACTTGTCTGATGATGTACAGCATGCAGGACTTCTCCAGTCATTCAGATTATTTACAGTACACCCTGTCCCTGCAAGCTCATGTTCATCTGTTTCCAAATGAAATCAACAACTGATAGACAAAAGTCCCTGCCCTACATTTTTTCTTGCCGATACCGATTTATGCCGATTCTTATTTTCTTTTAAGAGCTATAATTGACAGCATATACAAACGAAAATCGATGCAAATTTTAACAAAAATGTACATAATAAAATAAATTATTAAACATTACAATTCCCCCAATCTGGACTGATTTACAGATTTTCTCTCACTTAAACGACTCTCAAAATAAAGTGCTCTGTGCGCCCTCCTGTGGCCTCAGGAGAGAAGCCAAACTATTTTTTTCTTAATGAATTTATGCCTTTTAAATTCGAATATAATTCAAATTTTATAATATTTTATTAAAAAATTATAATGAATTTTTCAGTAATTTGACCGCCCTAATTCACATCCTAGTATTAAGTGTTTATTTTGGATGTGATTGTGAAACTATAACTGCTGTGCTGTTTCTGAAATTTGGTTAGGAGAACTGTATGAAGAGTTTTAAAAAATTGCCTAAATATCGAGAAATGAGTACTAGTGATTGTGAAATTGTAAGAGAAATTTAGTTTTTTAATTTTTATATGAAATTTAGGCAGATTTTCCCCCAGAAAGTAAAAAGCTTTTAACCTTCCCTGCTGTACATTATGGAATTTTCTTTTTTTTATCTTAAATTACATGACTTCATTTATAAATTACATTTATAATCTACACTTAGGAACCAGATGCTGTGACTGACTCCATTGTAGTTCCAGAAATATATAGTTAATATACAGTATAGACATTAACTGGGTTCTTGTACTGTCTGAAATTCTCTAAAAAGTTGTTAATTGAACTCTATATAAGTGTCACCTCTCTTTTCTTAAACTGTCACTCCAGGAGGATGAGGAATGGAAGGACTTTGAGCAGAAGGAGGTGGATTACACTGGACTCCGACTCCAGGCCATGCAGATGAGGTGTGAAGCACAAACGTCTAATGAATTTGATGCCACTGGGGATTTTATTGTTGGCAATTTGACATGATCCAGGATTGTTAGGTTCTTCGAAGCTCATCTTGGAGCTGCTGTCATAGCAACAAGCTCAAACCTGCTCGAGAACAGGCTTATTTCACGTAAACGGGATTAGATTGTATCATTTTAAGTGTACACTATATTGCCAAAAGTATTGGGTCATCCCCTTTTATTGAAAGGTTTGACTACTTTAGTCATTTCCATGAGTACATATCTTCATGTTTAAGCATATAATTATATTCTAGGGAATTGTGTGCTTCTAATTTTATAGCAACAGTTTGACAGGACCCTTTTCTATTCTAACATGATAGTGCCTAAATGACTAAAGTAGTCAAATCTTTCATTAGAATACTTTCCAATACTTTTGCCAATATAGTGTACCTTAATTAGAATGTTATGTAATCTATAAGACACACTATTTTACTCATTGAGAGATTTATTCTTGATGGAATTCTCAGATTTTATTGCAGTCATACACAATTTACGTACAGTTTGTCTGAGTCGTGCATTAATTATCACCATCTTTTATGCAGGTGGCTTTGATGCACCGAGATGCACACTCACTTCTTAAATCTCAATATGCTTTTATGATGAACAATTAATTTGAACACAGTCAGTTATGTCTTAAGACCGATCATATGGATTAAGAAACTTTAATACTGTCATGTATAATAAATCCGCTTCAGAGTTAAATTAATTGCTATACTCTTGACATTGAAAGATGCAAACCCTGTACAAATTCTAGAAATGTTGAAAAATAATTTGGAAGCACGTAAACAGGGTTACATATTTTATTCATATATTAGAACGTTTGCCTTTTAACTGGGTTCTCAAAGCATTCTGAAGTTATTTGAATTCATGCACATTACAGCGCATCTATATTGAAGTACTAAATTTTATATTTGTCTGATAGTGATGAGAAGGAGGAAGAAGAGTACGAGAAGGAGGAAGTGGGCGAGGATGGTGAGATCATCCTGGTCACTGGTGATAAAGTCTCTGGACCCTGGAATAAATCAGGCGCCCCCCCTTCAGCTGCTCCGGGTGAGTCGGCAGTGTTAGTGTAAATAGCCAACTAATGGAAGTATTAGTTGAGATGTGTTTAAAACAATAATCTGTCTCATTTCCTGTTAGTAGAGGAAGTTGAGGTTCCTGAGCCCAAAGCACCTGGCGTGTATCGTCCCCCAGGGGCCCGGTTAACCTCTACCAAGAAAGTCTCAAATCAAGGACCTCCAGAAATCTACAACGACACCCAGTTCCCCTCTCTCCTTTCCACCGCTAGACACGTGGAGACTCGCAAGTGAGTGACTGAGCTCTTCTAAAAGTCTGTACACTGTACATTTCTTAATCAGATGTACCTTTAGCTTCCTTCCTCGTTTTTCCTCATACATAGAGTATGTTAGGAATGTCATACTGATGTGCTGCGATTTCCGCAGTAGTTTTACTGTGAAGATTTTCTCTGTGCATGGAAGAATAGTTTTGTTTAAAAAATTATTACAAATAAATTGTGAATAGAAATTAAGCTGAAATATGAAAGGTGAAACACTTAAATGTAATGCAAAAATGTTGCCTTGGCAACTAACTGAAATAAAATAAGTACTAAAATTACTAGGGATGCACCGGTTGACCGGCCAAAGATCGGAACCGGCCGGTTTTTGCTTATAATGCGCGATCGGCAACCGGCCGGTTTTTGTCTTTTTTTCGGCCGATTTTTCCGAAAGTGCGAACATGTCATTTGTGTGGAAGACATTCGGCAGGAGCACAACAAACACAGAAAAACAGATACAATGAAGCGAACAACCGTTGGTGTAACATTACTGGCACACAAATAAGAGCCGCTTTCATTTGCTGCTCTAGCTGAAGTTGCTAGTGATGGGTCGGTCTTGAACGATTCATTTATTTTGAACGAATCTTTAATGAGACTCGAGAAGAACGAGTCATTTCGGGGAGTGATTCGTTCAGTCGCGCATGCGCACCATCCTAAAGGTTCTGTACTGGAATTAGTTCACCTGTTTCGAGTCTTCTGGTTTTTCGAGTCGTTCGTTCATCTTAAGCGAGACTCAAAGGTCCGTCGGTAAAATGATCCGAACTTCCCATCACTAGAATTTTCGGCGGCGTATCTGTCCACGCCCTGCACAAGAATAGACCGTGAACAGTTGTTCAGCGCAGCTTCTCACGTGTTGGATGAGAAAAGAAACAGACCAACTTGTGACAAAGCTGAAATGCTACTTTTGTAAAGAATAAAGCGTTCAAGCGTATAAACGCGTCAGTTCTGTACAAGATTATTATTTTTATTTTACCTTAAAATTACATTGACTTAATTCGATTTAACAAGCACGAGCTGTAGCATCTTTGTTTTTGCTCGTTGCACTAAACATTATTTGATTTAACATTTTGGAATAATTTATTTATATAGCCTACTTTGGTTTTATTTAGTTTCACTGGTAAATACCTTTTTTCTTTACACCAATTTTAAAAACAATAACATCTTTGTTTGGACTGTTGAATGTGTGTTGGTTGTGTTGTTTAGATTGTAACTATGCAAACGTTGCCTTTCATTTCAAATGGTTACTGTTAATGTTTTCATTTAAGGCCAGTTTTATGTAGTTTCAACCCAATTTAAAAACCATCTTGGTCCATCTTCAACTGGGGTTGACCAGTTGAACATGAGAGGCAGAATTTGTAAAGATGCTTGTTTGTTTTTTCTAATAAAATATATTGATAGGCATTTAACATTTGTTTAATATGCTATATCCATTAAAATAAAAGCTTAAGAACATTTTGAATTTTAAATAATTTTAATCAAAAACTTGTGATAGCCACTTATGTCTATGTCATATTGAAGTAACACCACAGACGTAATTATAACACCACAGACCTTATAATGCAAGTTACTAAAGGCTCTGTGTTACCAGAAAATGCATTAACACCAGAGACAGTAACACCACATACAAATCAGCTTAGACTTTTCTAAAATGGAGGCTACCATCATGGTGATTTCAAGATCAGGGGACATTTTGGAAATATCAACAAGTATGTATTTATTTTTTTTTTTATTAAAATATGCCAGATCTGCAAGTTATCAACATAACACCACATACACTAATGACAACACATGAAATTGTCAGAGATTTAGCTAGCTTCAAAATGTATTAGAAAGAATGTACTCCCCATGCACCCCTCAGATCAACCAGCACCTGCAGTGACCCTTACACACAGGAAGTAGTCCAAATAGAATTCTCCCTTTTCTTAAAGGGGTGACATCCATTGTTGAAACACCACAGACATGAATTTGGGGGGCAACTTTTTTCTTAAATATATATATTTTTTAAACAATTAAATATTATACATGTTAAATAAACTCTATATTCACTATATAATCACTTTATTTGTGTTAGAATCTTTCATTATTTCTTGTTGGTTGCTTAAAGGAAAAAAAATCGGTATCGGAATCGGCCAGTTTGCTCGAAAAAAATCGGTATCGGAATCGGCCACGAAAAATCATGATCGGTGCATCACTAAAAATTACTAAAGCTAAAACATAAAAAAAATCTAATATAAATGACAAATGTCCCAAACTAAGCAAGCCAGAGGCGACAGCAGCAAGGAACCAAAACTCCATCGGTGACAGGATGGAGAAAAAACCTTGGGAGAAACCAGGCTCAGTTGGGGTTCTCCTCTGGCCAGACGAACCTGCAGTTTGTTCCAACTGCAGCAAAGTCAGATTGTGTAAAGGACTCATCTGTAATAATAATGATAATAGTAATTCAAATAATGTTTAAAGGGGTCATATGATGCTTTTTTTTAAGATCATTATTTTGTGTATTTGGCGTAACAGGATTGTTATTATTAGACTGCCTGCATCAACATTTACTGAAACCACGCCTTCTTTCTTTGCGTGAACATTTGGGCTGCATTATGCAAATATTTCCACATCGTGACGTAGACATGTGGGGGCGTGTTTGAATAAGCCATTTTTGGGGGGCGTGGTAGTCTTACATTTGATTAAGAATATCTCTTTGGTTTTGAGACTTTAGTCTTTGCAACTTCAGGGATCTTATCTATGCACGAACAGCTTGTAACACTCAAAAGAGAAAGCAAAACTTGAAATCGCATCATATGACCCCTTTAATGCAGTGGTCCTCAACCAAGGGGCTTGGACACCTTAGCAAACTTCTGATGGAGTCACAGAATGACTGAATTATTATTTTTATTTATTGATAAAAGAAAAATATAAATTATAAAATGCAATGAAGTTGCAATATTGTTCCCCTCAACAATTAATGTAAAGGCTTTTGACATAATGAAATAAATGGCAAATGCAAATTTCTAATAAAATCACATTTATATCAAGCACATCAAGATCAGCTGCTCAGTAGAGCCGTTTAGGTGAAGTAGTACGTGCAGTGAAGAGAGCAGCGTGCACACAGGTGAAACTTTCAGTGAGTGAAAAACAATGGAATTCTTAAAAATTAAGTGATGGGTCTTTAAAGTCTTAAATGGTACAAGATATTATTCGTTATGATTTCAGGTCTTTTATTTGGAACGGAATGTAACGATTTAACTTCTAAAGGCTGTTTAATTGAATAAATATGAGTGCTGCACGTTTCAAATTCAGCTGCTCCTTTGTGCATATTTCTGGCGATCCAAAAGCGCCACCTGATGACAGAGATTGAATTTATATTTTCATTAATACCGGCTGCGGTTTTTGTTCAGACCAATTAAATGAATGAAAATCTAGGAATGCTGAGTTTAAGGCGGAACTAGTGGATTATGTTAATTTTGACACACACTCAGTCTTGATTTAGTTTGTCTTTATCTTGAGATAAAATGCTGTATTTACATAGGGATACTCTGACTCTACGATTGACATTTGGACTGCTGTGTGTGTATTTGAGCAGTGAGCACTGGGATCTGATCCGATGAAAACCAGCGCAGTTTTTATTTATAGAGAGAGAGAGAGAGAGCATTTCTATACTTTGTTGACCCGATTCCGCCTATCTCTGCCTTGTGTTAAACACAATCTATTACAGTGACTCCTGGGAAAAAGCGTGACATGCTGGTCACCCAGCCCCAAACCTTTGGGTGCTGAGGCATTATTGTTTACAGCCCGTGGCATCAACAAAAATGTAATTCTAAATGCTTTTCTGAATGACAGAGACTTTTATTTTAAAGACAATACAGTTAAAGCTTTGACACTATAGGATCATCTGACTCAGATGCAGATTTAATAAAGAATATTCTATTTACACACTGAGCTAAATTAGGTTGTCAGTTATTTTCCTTAATTGCAGGTGTACACAGGGCTTGACAATAAAATATGGGAGTGACAACCGCGTTTGTCACTTAGATCGGGCCGAAAAATACAGGTGGTGACAAATTGTATCATTTGCAGAAATTTTAAGCCTTGTTTGTTTAAAACCGAACTGAACAACTAGTTGTTAATGCATTTGAGCGAAAGACAACTCCTTTCAGTACATGTTGATGTTCTGAAAATAACAGTGAACAAAGTCTTAACTTAGCTCGGGACTAGCTGTGCTCATGACATGCGCTAAAGTGTCAGTGTTGCCAGATCTTCACAGAAAATACATATATATAATCAAATCTCTTGACAAAAACACTATTATAAACTAGTGTAGTGGATAATTCAGCAGCAAAAGGTACTCTAGAAAAATACATGGGTGCACAGATTTATTTTATAAAACCTAGTGAAAGATTTTATTTACAAATAAAAGTGAATAAGTGTATGACTACACATCATAGTGTGTCACAATACATACACACTATAGTGTATTATAAAATACGCTGGAGAAAAAACAGAAAATACATTTACATATCAATATATGTTAAAATTTATATTTTTTTCATGTATAGCACAGTTACAGCGTCCCAAACATATGATAATAAACAGAACAAGAAAGACTATTATTATATTTCATTGCCGCCTTCAAAGTATGTTTCCCATTAATGAAAGGCTCAATACAGCCTGCATTCAAATTATTCGTTTTGCTGAAATGAATGCTCTTGAAACAACACTGAGTTGTTATATTATATTTATAGAAAAGAAATATTTGTGGTTTTCGTGGGGACTTTATGTGAAGCACATGCTATTGGATGACACACTTATTATTGATTCTGCACCTCCTGAGCCAAAGTTTGTAATTTTCATGCTAAACTGCAAACTGTCAACACTTTATAATGTGCGCATGACTCGCAGCTGGTTTAGTCCAAAAGTACAGATCTTTTTGCATTTAGTTATTTATTTGAGGTCGGATAAACTCTCACCACAAACAAACCACTCCAGGGTTGGTATTTAAAATAACCAAAACTTGAATTTAACAAAATGCTCAGTGCATATGCGTTCTCAAATTAAATTAATAAGAGGTAAACAAAATAATGACCAATTTGCTATTCAAAAACCAAAACTGAACTATTGTGAAAGCTCAGCTTGTTTCAATTCATTTGAGTCTTTCAAACTAATTGTGAATCTATGAAAGTCATTGCATTTAGCATGTGAACATGTTCAGTTACCATATATTTATTTTGAAATATTATTATAAGAGTATTCAAATAAAAATTGTCATCAGTTCTTCTCATTCAGACCAAATCAATTAAGCTTATGAGAAATTTGAATCAAGAATTGAATTATGAAAAACTAGAATAAATGTTCATTGTTTGGTAGAGATGCAAATTAAACTAATTTTTCATTGATGCATTAATAGGTTTAAGATTTTCTTTATTTAACATCTTTTTGAATGTTCATTGATGACAAATAATTAGAAATGCTGTCTCTTATGAGCAGTTATTTATGTAATACTGACACATTCAGTTCTGTTAATAAATGTTCACGTCATTCAAGCCATAACCGACTGTATGTTTCAGCACTCTGACTTTACAACCATTGACATTTTCTGCTGTGTGTTAAGATGAGACTATTCTCTAATTAATTAAACAGTTTGTTATCAGAGAGATTGAAAGCACTTCTATCAGCGATTCCGCCTATCCCTGCCTGTGTGTGTGTGTGTGTGACTCCTGGTGTGTGTGTGTGTCACCCAGACGTGGGTGGTGCTGAGGCCATTATTTCAGATCGCCATCCCCTGTGGCTGCCATACTGAGACTAGCTATGCAAACGCCCCTTATCCAATGACAGAGATGCACATTTTGAAAGACAATACAGTTAATTTAGCCTATAGGATGTACTTTGAATGTCTAGTAGTCCTTAAATAACATTGTCTCTTTTCATCTTGTTAACGAAGACGCAGCATACATTTTTGTCATAACTAATATTTGATTATAAAAACTTTAGCTCGTCAACGTCTCGTCTTAGTCGCAGAAAAAAGGTTTGTTGACTAATATTTTTCTTCGCATTTTCATCGACAAAATTAACACTGGTGGATCTACAAGAAAATAATGCATTATAAAAATTTAAACGACCGTAAAATATTTTTATCTAAACAATTATACAAATAAATTATTGTATTGATTAAATTAATATTATAATCTTTTGACTCCATAAAAAAATGGTTTAAATACTGAAATGTGAAGTTTATAATTTGAATAGAACTTTGTTTTTGTGAAAACCTGTATCTGAATTCTAAATCAATCTTTTTACTTAGTCATTTTAATTTTATTTATGCAGGTATTAGAAAAGGTCTTACATTTAAGATTTAATATCCTGCAGATACCCTGGTCTGGCAAAAACCATCGACTCATGTTTTAGGTATATAATTGTCCAGAACCTCAGCTGGTGAGGAGGGTTCATTGCTGGACCTCAAGCAATTTTAGACCCCTGGTTTAAAATATATACATACTATACAGTTGCTAGTATTCCATTTTGAGCATAACCAATCCTGAATACTGGTGGATTTTTGTTGTAGGGACAGAGAGATGGAGACTACCTTCGAGGTGGTCAAGCACAAGAGCCGGGTGAGAGAAGGGGAAGGCCAGGCCTCCTTGCAGCATCTACAGTTAGATAATCAGTATGCCATCCTGGGGGACAAATAAAAGCCATCTTCCCCTCCCCCCAAGCCTACCGTCAATGGTACAGTAAGACTCGTAGGGGGGAAATGTCCTGCAGCTGTCTGATGCAGTCCTGACTGAGCTGGAGATGTCTGTGCCCATTTACACACACACACGCACACAACGATACACAAACATCCCATTAGACCCCTGTCAAGCAACACCCAGAATCGAACATATTTTGACACATTTAGCCATCAAAATACTCTCATACACACACACACACACACGTACACTGCTGATAAAGGCCCTCCCTTCTCAACTGCATTCAAACAGGCTGCAGCAACAGGAACTGACTGAAATTTCAAATTCTGCTTTATACGACACCGTTCACCAAGATGAATGACACTGCACCGAACGAACAAGGCACCAAAGGTTTATTACGGTGGTTTTCTTCATGGGGTTGGTTGGCAGGCAGAGCCACTGGACATCGGCCAACCCTGAGAGAAGCCACTTTGAGGATGGAGTTCAAGACATTTGGTGAGAATTAAACAAAAAACTGCTGAGGGTTTTTTTTTCTTCGTTACATCAGTATAGCTCCTAAACCATTGGCTGTTTTCTTTTTCTTACATCGTGATGACAAAGCTGGGAGGTTTTGGTTTGGGCACTAGAGAGTGGAGACTGCCTCAGTTACATATCTGTGGTTACAATGTCGACCAGGTCCTGGGCTCTGATTGGCTGCAGGAATTAACACCAGTCCGGCCAAAGAGGTGCAGCTCAATGTTTTAACTGTAAATTTGAAAATTCTATTTTTTCCCTCCCCATTTTGCAAGATCTGTCAACAGGAGGCATTAAGTCTTTAAATTTACTTTAAAGTGGCCTTACTGTGGGGACAAAAAATATGATAGTGATGGGAGAGAAATATATGTATTTAGAGAATGTTAAAATAGCATTCTGGAAGGCACTTCCTGGTCATTTTGCAGGTAAAGCCTGCTTGATTTGATTCGTATCTTCGATGAGCAAAAACCACCTCTCGATCCCTCTGTGAGAATGTAGTTCTGCGCTAGTGTCAACATATTGCGAATAATGGATTTTCTCTAACAATGTCCCTTTAACCCTTTCATCCTTGTTCCTCTCCTCACTTTATTTGGTTCCATGATGATTGACAAACCATTATTAAAGCTTAACATTTCTAATATCATGTTTGTGGTTTGATGTGTATTTTTGTAGAGTGCAGCAGTCATTGCTGCAAATAGTTGGCTGTGTCAAATTAGTTCCAGCTTATGTAGATGAGAGTGTTTTAAAATATTAAACTTTACACATTTAGTCAGTAAATAACAATCTAGTTAATCTGTTTGTACTTTGAAACTCACTCACCATGTTTATTTTTTGACTGGACAAAAACTGCTAGGCTGTTTGTTTATGCTTTTCTTCAAGCAGTTGAGGGTGGTGTACTAAACTATGGTTTTGTGAAAATGAAATAGTTTTGTGCCATATGACTTCTCAGTAAAGTTAAGCCTTACAAAAACTGATATACATTTTGCATTCATCTGAATGACACTGAAACATTTTCCAGATGGTATCTGTTCAAACAAACCTTTCAAAAATATAACCATTAGTAATCAATTTGCTTAATGAAAACAAAGATTGGAGGACAAAAGCACTACATTTTGCGGAACATTGTGGTAACGGACTTCAACCGATTATATGAAGGCTTTATTGGTGCTTTTATGAAACAATCTATAAATCACAAGCTTGCAAAATTATATCATGATAATATCATTTGTAGCAGGTTCTAATGAGAGTGCAAATTTATTTATTCATCTCCAGTATGCCACTGCCTGGTCCTCTCCGCTTCGCACTGCAGATGTTACAATACTGTGTTCCTGGGACCTGTCAAAGGATATAAAACGTTAATAGTACAAAAGCAAAATAAACCTTTTTCCTTTTTTAAAATAAAGGGTCAAAGTTTGAATGCAGCAGGCTGGTTAAAATGAGAAGCGTGTCATTTCTGAATCTCTAATCTATAAATGCCATTGGTTGAGTCATTTATCACTGGTCAGAATGCTGGCAGAATGTTTGAATAGTGCAACATATCTTAGAAATACAAACATGTTCTAGTTGTTTTTAAATATTAAGTTGGATTACTAAAAATACTTCAAAGCTTATATAAGATTACAGAAGACTTACGTTCCCAGAGGATGGCAGACACTCCTTGTGGAACATGTGTCTGCAGTGAAACACCACCACACCGAATGCCTGAGCCGTGTCTTAAAGTTTGAATAAAGTGGACAAATTAAGAATGACAAGATATTGTACATATAAATAAATGGATACATATATGTCCCAAAACACAATCAGATTTTCGCACAAGTCTTGAAAGAGAAACCCAATGAGACAACAATATTTTCTTTGTCATTTATTCAGGAAAATGAACCAATATTGCATATCTGTGAGTGGCAAAAGTATGTGAATCTCTAGATTTAGCAGTTAATTTGAAGGTGAAATTAGAGTCCATCTGTTCAGAGGTGTTTTCAATCAGTGCAATGACTATCAGGTGTCAGAACATGCCTTGTTTTATTCAAAGTCTGATCATATTTGTGGAAGTGTATCATGGCACAAACAGGAGATTACTGAGGACCTCAGAAAACGAGTTGGTGTTGCTCATCAGGCTAGAAAGGGTTACAAAACCATCTCTAAAGAGTTTGGATTCCACAAATTTACAGTCAGACAGATTGTGTACAAATGGAGGAAATTCAAGACCACTGTTACCTTCACGAGAAATGGCCGACCAATAAAGATCACTCCAAAGCAGGACATGTAATAGTCTGCAAGGTTGCAAAAGTTCCCTGGGTAACTGTTAAGCAAGTAAAGGCCTTTCTCATGTTGGCTAATGTTAATATTCATGAGTCCACCATCCGGAGAACAGCAACCATGGTATGCATGGCAGAGTTGCAAGAAGAAGCCACTGTTCTCCAAAAAGACAAAAGCTGCCCTTTACAGCTTGCTAAATATGTGAACAATCGAGAGGGATATTGGAGAAATGTTTAATGGACGGATGAGACCAAAATAGAATTATTTGGTTTAAATGAGAAGCATTATGTTTAGAGAAAAGAACACACTGCATTCCAGCTTAAGAAACTCATTCCATCTGTGAAACATGGTGGTAGTATCATGGTTTGGGCCGGTTTTGCGGCATCTGGGCCAGGACGGCTTGCCATCATTGATGGAAAAATTAATTATGAATTCAGTTTCACTTTATTTTGATGGTCCCTTTAACACGTTCTGTTGACTAAGAAACACTGCACCTAAATATCTACTAAATCTCACTACAGTGTTAGTAGAGTATCAGTAGACTGGTAGGGTTAGGGTTAGAATAAATTGACAAGTACTTGCAAAGTTACTTATAGTAGAATGTCTTTTGGGAGGGAGACCTTATGGAGTTACTTATTGTCAACAGAATGCTCAAAAGGGACCATCAAAATAAAGTGTTACAGCAAATTCTAAAGGAAAATGTCAGGACATCTGTCCGAGAACTGATTCACAAGAGAATGTGGGTCATGCAGCAAGACAACAACCCCAAGCACACAAGTCATTCTACCAAAGATTGGTTGTAGAAGAACAATCTCAATGTTTTAGTCCAGACCTGAATCCAGACCTCAATGTTTTAGTCCAGACCTGAATCCAATTGAAATGTTGTGGAAGGAGCAAAAGCAAGCAGTTCATGGGAGGAAACCCACCAACATCGCAGAGTTCAAGTGGTTCTGAATTGAGGAATGGGCTACAACTCCTACAATATGTTTTTCAAGACTGATCAGCATTTATAAGAAACTTTACCTGGAGTACCTGCAGCAAAAGGGGGTCACACCAGATAGTGAAAGTAAAGCTCCCAAACTCTGGAATAGTTTCCTGATAATGTTCGGGGTTCAGACACACTCTCTCTGTTTAAATCTAGATTAAAGACATCTATTTAGCCAAGCATTCACATAATGTATCTCATAACCTTTGTACTTCAGTTACATCTGATTAAATGCACATTTTCATTCTTTTGCTTGAGTTGAACAAATATTTTTTTTTGCTTCGCTGGAACAGCAGCTAATATCTCTCTATTACCTATTAATTTGGCGTAACTAGGAATTATACAAGCTTCAGTCTGGATCCAGCCCTTACAAAGACTTGAGATGACCGAACACCTGAGAAGAGATGATGCCAAACCCCTCAGAGGAAGCCAACCCTCAGACAATATACAAAACTACCAAATTTTGCCATAAGTTTGATCGCAACATATAATCATTGCTGTTAATAAGTGTTCACCGTCTGATAGAATATATGACCGTACATTTCTGCCATATGGACAACAACTTGAGATAGTCACTAGGGCTGACCGATTTTAAAAAGAATCTAATTGCGAATGTTTTTTTTTTACAATATTATGATTGTGATTTAATATGCACTGCAGCCCTAGGCGCATGTCTCAGAATGCTGACTGTTTCTATAGCAACCCGGGACTTCTAACAGCAGCTGCAGTGACGGGCTGACTTTACTGATTAGTGATTGGCTATTTCATTCAGAAGGCGGGGCTTCCTGCGATTAAGTGGCCATATTAAGCGTTGCATTTTTCCCCATTCAAAACTATACCAGTGACAGGTCTTGGGTATCCTATAGTCTTTGGTATTACTATTGGAGAATGCGTAACGGCTAACTTGGATCACGTGCGCCGTAATAATCAATCACATTACAGCTTTGACGTCACTTGAATTTCAGTCAGAGTTGCGCGACACTCAATCACCGTTTATGGATATCAGAAATGAATGAGAAGTGCCGTAAGCAGAATTCCACCTGTCGCAAAAAGTCAGTGACTTCTTTTAAAACAGCATTTTTTTCATGGTAAACTTTAAATATAGTTCAATCTGAAAGTATTGTTTAGTGTAAACAATTTTGAAGATTAGCAGATAGGCTGTCGATTCATTAATTGATAAGCCGTTTCCTGTAAAAAGCTGTTTAATCAGCATAGTGAAGCCTCTCCTCCATTGACATCCATTAAAAAAAAACAGCTTCTGGTCTCCTTTCCCACATACTGCCAGATGGGAAGTGTTAGCTTTAGCCATTACGCTTTTCGGCAAATGGTTGCAGGCTTGCCTCCTAGTGGCTTTGTCTTTACTCTCGCATGTCACGTGACGGAGTGTAATCGAAGCCTCTGCGGTTGAAAAATCGAGTTTTTCCATATCAGCGATATTATTGCAAATGCTATTAATCGTTCAACCCCAACGATTTGCATCGTTAAAAGCGCTATACAAATAAACTTGAATTAAATTAGTTTAAATGGGTTCTGTTTGTCTACTTCCAGGACTTGTGAGAAAATCAGATGACGTTTTGGGTCATATTTATGCAGAAACAGAAAATTCTGTATATAGTATACACACACACACAACCTGTATAATAGTATAGTTAATGTGTATTCATTTTCAATACATTTTTTTAACAGTTTTTAGACATTTTTCCTATATTGTGTTTTTATTTTATTTCCTTATATTTCTCCATATATTTTAAGTGTGTTCATGTATACAAACAAACATTAAAAGTAATCAAGCTGTACCTGATGGTAGAATAGGAGTGTGGCAGGATTCACAGATGTTTTCTTCTGAGAAATAAAAGCAAGATAATTTTCGTGAACAAAAATGATGTTTTCACCCTGATATTTATTGATTCATTTTGTATTTATTGAGTCATTTTGATGACAGGAAGACGAAACGTGTTTACCATCCACCCGCACTCCTCTCTTCTGTGTCCTGTGCATCCTCTGTAGAAGAGACAGTGAATCTGCCACCAGGATCTTCTTACAGCCCTCTCTCAGTAATATCTACAAGACAAACATCAAGATGTTCTGAACACTTTCTATGAGCACAAAATGATCAAGCAAATGTAACCTTACACGCATCTAGTTATATTAGTACTCCAGCCTGAATGGAATGCTGGTTTAACCGGCAGGGATCACACCTGTAGATTGTAGTCCTGTAGGATCTTAACCAGTGAGTCTCTAAGGTTAGGAATCTCCATCCCTTCTTTAATGCGGTGAATGAGCAGGATGGGGTCCACATGGGTTCCAATGTTATTCAAGAGGCCTGTGATAAACGCTAGAATGAAGAAAACAAACGACACGCATTACTAATATTGTAAGTTACAATCTTTTTTTAGCAGAAAGAGGTGCTGTAGAGTCAGGTCTCATACGTGGTTTGTCTATAGAGTAAGAGATGAGATCGTCCCAGAGTTCTCTGTCATCCTGCTCTTTAGCAAACTCAATGGCCTTGTCCACATCCGCCAGCTCCTCCATGATCATTTGCAGGGCACGTCTGCAGTTTCCCATACGACCTGACAGGACAAACATACATCAGAAACACTAGAGGCAACAACCAGTTGAAAATTTTACACACAGTGACATCTCCTCTGTTGCACTGGATCAGTGACTGTAAAGAACTATAAGATGCATTCAATTTTGATGACAGAAATGCACAGATCAATGATTCAGAACTCACTGAGCAGGAAGACTGTCTCTTCTACAAAGTGCCTCTGCTGACAGATTTCCAGAGCCTGAAAGACAAATACAAAAACAAATGTATTCAGGGCAGCGGCAATGATGCTTGTGTTAATGTATTTAAATTAAATCAAATATATTGCCTTTAATACATACAATTGGTTTAATTCAATGATAAAGAGGTGATGTTAAGGGGATATCTCTCTCTCTCTCTCTCTATGTGTATATATATATATATATATATATATATATGTATATCACCTTAATATGAATACCAAAGTTTGGGATCAGTACATTTTTTTAATGGCTTTTCTTATGCTCACTATGCAGCATTTATTTGATCGAAATACAGTACAAACTGTAATATTGTGAAATATTACAAATTAAAATCATGTTTTATAATGTAATATATTTTAAAATGTAATTTATTCCTGTGACTGCAAACTTGAATGTCCAGCAGCCATTACGCCAGTCTTCAGTGTCACATGATCCTTCAGAAATCTTTCTAATATGCAGATTTTCTCAACATTTCTTATTCTCAATGCTGAAAAAATGTGTTGCTTTACTATTTTTGTGGAAACCATATTTTCTCAGGATTTTGTGATGATAAGAATGCTCAAAAGAACAGCAATTATTTGAAATAGAAATTGAATTAAAAAATCTTACTAAGCCCAAACTTTAGAAACAGTAATGTATGATGATTAAATCAACTTAAAAAATGTACCCCATTAATTTGTTATTTCCTGTTTAGTGACACATAGTTTTCAAACCTTCTCTAGTGGGCAGTGCATGCTCTCTCTGAGGAAGGGCAACAGGTTGGGTCGGTCGTACTCGGCATACAAACTGATCTGCCTCTCATGGTACTTCTGCCCCTTATGATGGTCCCGCTTAAACAGCTTATGCAAATACTGAAGAGAAACAGGCAAAAAGGAAGTAACACATCCTATGTTAACTACAGCTGGATCCCTCAGACACATCTGCATGATTTAAACAGCTCATATTCAACATACCACATGTAACAGCTCAGGTCTGTCTTTTAATTCCTCCACCACTTTGTCCATCTGAGGGAGAGAAACACACAGATGTTCATCTGTACAGAGAGTGTGGAAGGGTTTAATCAGAAGACTGAGGCCACTGCGCTGAACTCACCGATATTTTATCATCATTATCCAGCAGCATGTCAACAGCTTTCTAAAAAAAAGAGAGAGAGAACAAAGAGGTGGACATATCCTTCAGACACATCTCTCTGACTATAAATCACATTGTTCCAAAGTCATCTAGAATATATATCATCAGCAAAAAAATCCATAACTTCCTGAACTTATGCACTTGACAAGTTTCTTGCATTAAATTCTAAAACAAAGGTCCTCAGTAAGGCAAAAGGAACAACATAGATGTTTACCTCTTTGTCAAAATCCATGAGCAGGACAATCTTGTCCTTGATGGCGGAGAATAAGTTGTGTTTGTGAATGAGTTGGTAAACATCTTTGTGTCTCAGTTTCAGGTAGATCTCCAGAGCATGATCATAACGCTGATCATATGTGTAGCTGCATACACATATATAAGATCAGTTTAACTTATGCAGAGCTGCTTCTGAAATTATGTTACATGCTTTTCATTTATTTGGCAGCATTCACTCACAGTTCGGCCAGTGTGGTGAGAAGCATGCTGTTGGTGGGGTCCTTCTTCAGGTGTTCATTCACTGCCTGAACTATAGCCATGTTGTTAAACAGCTCTCCTGGCCACACGCGAATCAGTGTGGCAAATCCCTGTGTGAAGAACAGCAAAAGGAATTGCCTTCTTGTGTAAAGGATGTTGTTGTGATGCATTCACATTTTGAAACCTTAATATTATGGTATCAATCCTATCTAATAGGTTACCATATCTTTATGTCTACCATACCATATGTTTAACAGAAAACATATACCTCATAGTCAGTCTTGAGGAACTCATGAAGTATCATCTCATATATTGCTGGTCGAAGACGAAGGTCTCCTCTTGGCAAGTACTGACTGATGGCCTGGGAGGAAGTGATGGAGTGGGTAAATAACAAATAGCATTTGTGCAATGCTAAAATGAAAGATTTTAGGTTAAACAGATATTTTTGATGCATTATTATTTCTTTAAAATATTAGTATTTAATATATATATTGAAATGCTACTCATTTCTGACAACTTTGTAAAAAGTTATAATTAATAATAATAGTGTGATATTATAACTATTATATTATTGTTACAACATAATCATAATAAAGATCACACTAAAATTCTTGACAAAAATGTCAAAATAATTGACATATATATATATATATATATATATATATATATATATATACACACACACATATATATTTATACAGTATTTATATATACACATATACACACACACAAACATACATATGTATATATATATTAGTGCTATCAAAAGATTAATCGCTATTAATCACATCCAAAATAAAAGTTATTGTTTACATAATATATGTGTGTGTACTGTGCATATTTATTATACATATATAAATACACAAACATTCATTATACATTTATAAAATATTTACATGCACATGTAAATGATTGAATATATAAACATAATTTTTGTCTTAAATATATACATGGGTCAAAGACGAAAAAGGGTTTAAGCATAAAAACTAGTGTAATACTGCTTTAAATTGATATTCCCCCCCCCAAAAAAAAAAATTACAAGTTTTCTGTTTAATATAATTGCAATTTTGTTTTTCTGTGCAAAAATAAATATCATACATTTTCCCCTGATTTACAGAAAACACCCACTAAAATGTACTTCAGTGTAACAATCTTGTCAGATATATTTTAAACAAAAATCGATTTATGAAATATTAAAAGACTAATTACTTTCACCCAAAATATAAATTAGTTGTAATTTTACATTTTTAAAATTTGCCACTATTCTAGGTTTCGCCCATTTGTCAATAATAATTTGTTTTACTAATTTAAAACACAATAAAATGTAATATTTCCTCTATTCTTTTATATATTTTAATATGTACAAGTCAGAATAAACATGTTTGAATTTCTTGCATAAATATTGTGTGACACAGAATGACAATGTAACATTATTTCAACCAAATTTTGACATTTTATTCTCCAAAAACACATTTGAAACCTTCAAAGTAGACACTTTACATTAAATGTGCTTTCTATGGACATAAAATCACTTTTGTAAATATCTTTTGATGCGGAAATCTTAACGTCTTTGACCCACATGCATGTGTATGTATTTATATATACGGAATAAATATACACAGTACACACACACATATATTATGTAAACAAAAAACTTTTGGATGCGATTAATCTTTTGACAGCACATATATATATATATATATATATTTTTATGCATATATAGTATACATTATAATTAGAATAAATAATACAAATAACAACAACAATAATAACAAAACACTAAATTATTAATAACAATTATTCTTAATAATAATAAGCAACCTCATTAATATTATACTACTATTTACTATACAGGTCCTGAAAGGTGGCAAATAATTATAAAAAATACAAATTTTGCAGACTCACTTTCAACTGTCCAATGGTTTTGAATCTGTACACTTCATTCTCCCAGAGATCCATGTTCTTTCCAAGCACTTTTTGACACTTCCTGTCAATAAGGAATACAGAGAGAAAAATGGGGCATATATTAAGGCATCCAATCATATTTTAAATGGTTAACAGGTCAATAAATCAGAAGGTTGGTGTCCTGTACCTGGCAGCTGCATCATAATCTCCTCTTTCCACCAGATGATTGATGTACGCCATACCAATTTTCTATTCACAGAGCACAGACAGGAAGCAGCCACACTGTGATTCCAGAGTATTACCTGAGAGCGTTATAATAACCAAGACTATCTTTCTGCACATCATCAAATCACATCATTCATTTGTTTTCACCTGTACATCATGCCGTTTAATGTTTTTGAAGCTGATCTCTGCAGCCATCAGTGCTTCCTGTGACAAACATCCAAATCAAAACAGAAATCATTAAGTACAGCTCACATTTTTAAATGGCATGATATAAATGCTTCCTTAGACTGCTGAACACGTACCTCGTATTTCTTCTTCTCCAGAAGCCAGTCGATGTGGTCATCCTGGTCTCTTTCTTTAGCCACTACAATGTCTTTAGGGCTGATAATGTAGAATAGAGACTCTCCCTCAGAGTGTTCTGGAATGACAACACAGATGATTCAAAGATTTAAAATGATGACTTTTATCATCAAAATGGCAATGTAACTGATTAAACTGGATTTTGGATGTTTTGTATCCGTCTTTTTTATTAGTGTTGCCAAGCCTGCGGCTTTCCCGTGGAATTGTGCTACTTTAACACTGTTGCCGTGGGTTGTTTTTCATGTCCGCGGGTTGCCCCAATAATGTGATATGTAGCCCCTAGAGCGTGTTTTTATCGGGGAACGTAATTGGGCTAGTTTTGGGCAAGTTTAGAGTAGCAATTGGGCATGTATTCTTGCAAAAACCTGGCAACCCTGAGCTGTTCATGCATTCTGTCTTCATCATACCGAGCCTGTAGTCCCTGCACTGGTTCTCCTGGAAGTTGCGTACAGTGAGAGCGTCTGATGAGATCTCCTCACAGCCCTCGGGTAACGGCTGGATGATGTCTAAACGAGGCCGTGTTCTGAACTCCTCCTCCTCCTGTGGCAAACAGAGTTATATTTATTAATATGTACATTTTACGCTCACAGCAATACAAAACAAAATGTTTCTAATAAGATACTTTGTTTCTACGATTCTCAACATGTTTGTCTCTGAGGCTCTCTGTTGCCAAATACTTTTTTGATATTTCTGGTACTTCTGATGCAGTGACAAAGCTGATTAAAAATATATATATATATTTACAGAAAGTAAATACATTAAAATAATTAAAATATTGATAAATCATACAAAAATCGAATTCAATAATTGGTAACACGGTACTTAAAGCATTTATGTATAATGCATTATAAAGGGTTATTAAAGGGATTATAATGCATTATAATTATTCATAATGTGCATTGCAATACATTATATCTTGTTGTAAATAAATGTGACCCTCTCTGTGAAAACCCAGCTAAAGTAATTTTTTTGTGATTTTCTGTTTTCAACAAAAAATCATTCTTCATATGGTAAAGAACATTCTGTGAAAGTTTAACCTTTATATCTTTAATATTGACTGAGTAAGGTCATGTCAAAGATTGAAATTATGGTGAAATTAATGGTAGAAATCAAATTTGATGCTTGTTATCTCATAATTAGATTTTGAGACTTTAGCCTGGATTTCACAGAAAGGGTGACAAATACAACCAAATTTAAAATGCATAGTGTAACAATGATTGGTAAGTTTTATAATGTATTAACTGTGGTTACAGTTATTCGTGAGATTTTACAATGCATTTTAAGGTGCATTACAAGGCATAATTAATGCTTAAAATAATAGTTATAATGCATTAAGTAAATTGTTACCCAATAATTCTATATATTTATGTGACTTTTATAGAAGTTTGTGATGTCTGGGATTTTGTTTTTACAAACACTAATTTCTACCCAATAAAATATTTGACATAACTTTTTAGAAGTGTAATAATTTGTTATAAGGGTGTGTATACATAAATTCATACATATTCGAAAAGATTTCCATGACTTTGATTTTCTATTACTTTTTAAGATTTTATTAATTGCCATATTTTTCTGTTATATATGCAGGTTTTCCAAGACCATGAGAATCCTGGTTCTTAAATAAACTGCCAAGTTGTGAGGAAATGAATTCAAATGAACATGTTGTCAGCGTATATCTTGATTTTAAAGCTTGCTTTGTCTCATTTGAATTTATTTCAAGTCATCTTGGACATGTCATGATGCCCCTGATCGTAGCTCTGGTGAGAGTGTGTAACACTACCATGTGCTCAGAGTTGTCCTTGACATAGTACAGAGTGACCAGCTGATCTGCCAAAGGTGCCAGTCCACTAATGAAGAACTCGGTCTCAAACGCTGACACTGAAACAAAATCAGCAAATCCCAAAAATAGTTATGCTTTGTACATCTTAAGAGATATTAAAAGATAAGTTGACTGTCCATTTAAATTGAATTATGTTACAAGTTATCATTATGTGTCTGACTGTAATTGCTTCAGTACCAATCTCAACGTAGCGACTGGGTAGATCTCTCATTTCTGTTGAGTCACGCTCTTTAACAACACATATCTGAGAAAAACAAATAAACCAAACAGCGTTATTCAAATAAGAATATATATTTGGAGAAATTAGCTTTCCTAGTTATTAAAACCCATATTTTATAGTTGTACTGAACACACACCTTAACAGAAGAGCCCCAGCCGATGATCAGGGTGTTGTTGTCTTTCCAGCACAGACTGCAGGGGTACATATCCGGCCTAAGATTGGTGTTGTCCCGCAACACGTTCGTGATGCGTTGTTTACTGCTGATGTCATAAATTTTCACACCCTAAAACACATCAACTACAGTTAAGATAAAATCATGATTTGTAAGGAATCTTAATAAACATGTCCAGGGTGTCTAAATCTGATTGTACCACATTGTTTGCCCAGGCAATGAGGTTGGCTCTCCATTTCACATTGGTGATGTTTCCCTCTCCTTCATGCAGAACAGAGGTCTTCCAACGGTTCAGCCAGTTCCTCTCATAAAGGAAAAGCTACAGGACATATTTCGTTAATTTAACATTAGTGAGAATTTGCTGACAGACATTCACCAACACAAAACAGATTAGGCCACCGTGTTTGCATTACAACACCAGAGGGCAGTAGAATACAGAGCATAAATAGGTACAACAAAGTCAGAGACTACATGTCTTTGAATTCTGATTTGAGAATATCTGTATTGTTTTAATTGTTTGCTTTTCAAAATATAGAACAACTGTCACTGGGGTGGTACCCTTTTAAAAGTTATTAACATATACAACCGCTCAAACTTTTTGGGACAGTGAGTTAAATTTTTTAAGATGTCTCTTCACTACGGCTATATTTATTTGGGTAAAAACCATTACAATTATGACAATTTAAAATAGCTGTTTTCTATTATAATATATATTGAATGTCACTATACTATGATGATAAGGCTGAATTTTTTTTAGCAGCCATAATTCAAGTCTTACGTCTAGCCTTACATGATCTATAGAATGCTGATTTTGTGTTCAAATTTGTTTTGATAATAATAAAAAAAATTGAAAACAGTTGTGGTGCTTAATATTTTTGTGGAAACTGATTTTTATTTGAAATATAAGTTTTTTCTATGTCTTTACTGTCACTTTTGATTAATTTAATGCACCTTTGCTGAATTAAACTATTCATTTATTAAAAGAAATAATTTTACTGACCCTAAACCTATTAATATGCACCAGCACCACCGTTTAGGGTTAAATTCAGTACGAAGATAAGCCTTTTGAATTGGTTACGTTAGGTTGCCCCAGTAGATTTTTGTGTCTAATATGGTATATGCTTTTTTTTTTTTGCTAATATTGCAGTAAGTATTGGATTGCATCAGTGTGTTAGGCAGATTCATTGGCCTTGTCGTTGGTGTTTCGGTCACATTCAGGCAGAAATTCAATAAAAATAATTTTACCAGCAATATCAAAATCCATTTTAGAAAAAGGCATCATTTGGCTCAACCTTTAGATAATGGGAAATGTATAAAGTCACTTACGCAGGTATGCAGTACAACACAATTGAAAAGCACATGAGAGAAGAAGATACTGTATTGACATCTTATTAACTAACTAGAAGAGACTCAAACAACAGAATTTCTATGAAAAGGTATTTAATGTTTTGGTTTACTCCGGTAAGTCAGATCTTATTTGTTAAAAAACTACATTTTCTGAGGGGTTTGTGTGATAATAATCATGCGCAGAAAGCGGCAACGCACTTGGTGGATAACCTTGAATCGAAAGGATAAAAAATGCCACACACAATCACCACACAGCCAACCTGACCTGACGGCAGAGAGAGTGACTGAAAGGAAAGACGGTTCAATGTCGCTTCAGTTCTACACTTTTGGCTATGTTAACAGATCACAGCGCAGCAATAGGAGATGACACTCCAAGAGCCGAGCAGACGGAATTGAATTGCCTTTGACAAGATGCGTCTTCAGTGGAAGCCGTATTGATTTTCATGGCAGGGCTGCATTATGGGGACCTTAAGCCAGGGAGAGAGAAGGAAACAAGCAGAAGCGGGAGGAAAATGCAGAGGACTTGGCCACCGTGGCGCACAATGGACGCCATTAATTGCTTCTGATAAGCACAATGCGGTAACAGTGTGAAGCCATTTTATGAGAATCAATTGTGGCACAGAGGATAAAAATCTAGGATTTACAGAAATTGAGAAGACTATTTGAGTGGTTCAAGATTTGTATGTCTCAACAAAATCTCTAACAGTCCACTTGACAAAGAACCAGTGGCATTTATTCAAATTCACTTCACAATTGAAGTTTTTTTCCAGCCACAAGATATCTGATCAGTGCATGCAAACAGATCAACTTCTTCTGAGTGCTTTTACGACAGACACAAACCCTGTTTTCATTTCTATAGATGTACGGAGTCTGGAATGTATCAGACTGTGGCATCTTCAGTTGGTAGCATTGTGTCCTTTGAAAAATGAGTGTATTTGTTTAGTCCATAAGCCAAAGAATGTTCTACATGTTGCAAACACTATGGCACTCTATGTAATGACAGTTATTTATTGCGCAAGAGGAGACAACATCTCTAGTGAACAACACTTTGGAGAAAATGGATCACTCTCTCCCTGATGTTGACCTCAGTCTAAGGCCAAGACGGTAAGAGCGTTTCATGCCAAACAGCTTCAGTTCGAGTAACCACAATTCAAGGCACTCAACATGACAAAAAATGATTCCATTCTAATAATTTAGCTTAACCCTCAGTGTCGAAACCTCAAGAGCATCAACAGATAGAGACTACAAAATATATGCTTAGACTTCAGGTATGAAAATTTTGTTTTTATTTTAAGGCATTCAAAACATATTAACAGAGATACTTTCTTTTGAAAACTCAGTGGATGATGAACACGTTTTATTTTTTTCAATAAACGATTCTTATATTTTTGCAAAAAGCCTGCAACCAATCTTAAAGTTTAGGTTTGTTAAGATTTTATTTTTTTAAGAGAAATCCCACCAAGGCTGTATTTAATTTATCAAAATACAGTATTTAAAAAAAATAAAATTTATACTCGTGATGGCTTAATTTTTTGCAGCCATTACTTCAGTTTTGTCACATGATGAAAAATCATTATAATATGCTGGTTTGATGTTCAAAAAATAATTTTAATTAGTATTAATGTTGAATTGAAAACTGTTGCGCTGTTTTATATTTTTGTGGAAACCATGATGCCTTTTTCAGGATTATTTGATACATATAGGCCCGGTTTCATAGACAGGGTTTAGCCTAAACCAGGATTAGGCCATAGTTTAATTAGGACATTTAAGTAATTTTTATAAACATGCCTTAGAAAAAAGCATTACAGGCGTGCATCTTAAGACAAGACAAAGGCACTGACAAGTTTTAAGATCAGTTAGTGCAAGTTTCTTACAGTTGAAACAGCTCAAATTTTACATTTTAGTCCAGGACTAGGCTTAAGTCTTGTCTGTGAAACCAGGGGATAAAGTTAAAAATAACAGCACTTATTTGAAAAAGACATATTTTGTAACATTATAAATGTATTTACAGTCACTTATGATCCATTTAATGCATCCTTGCTGAATAAAAGTATTTGTGTCTTTATAAAAACGTCTGACCCTGAACTTTTGAATCGTAATGCAGTTACATACTGATTCAAACCAAACATGCCAAACAGTCAGTGCCAATCAAATGTGCTTTTGTTTCCTTTTGTACTAGTAAATCATGACAGCAAAAGAGAAGACAGGAAATGTTTGGGAAGAAGAGAAAATTTAATCAAACCATGATTCTAACTGGATTTGAACCTGCATCTCCCATATGAGCACCAAGATTCAACATTTCTAAAGCATTTGTTCTAACCACTAAACGTGGGATTGGGACCCAATGTAGACCTGATACAAGCTTTTAATATCTTCTGAGTGGCCTGATTCTTCTCAAAATATGAGAGTTGCCAAACAAATGCATTTTTTTGTTAAGAGTAGAGAGGAACTAATGGACAATGAGTGCAATGGGATCTGGACATGTTTTGAAACTGCCTTTAACACTCACAGTGTGAGTTTTGAGCCCCAGGTGATTGTGAAACTGGACGTACCTTATTTCCTCCAGTCACAAACTGTTTATTGTTGGATTTGCTGAACTGAGGGTGTAGCGCCACGACCTGGAATTGAACAAGAGACTTCAGTTCAGTATACAGCAACACCTGAGTTAATATCAATGTCCACTCCAGTATTTCTAAAGCCATATAGTGCCTCATAGGGGGTTAGACTACAGCCAGTCTGAACCATGTTCAATAAAGTGCTTTTTAACCCAGGAAAGTTAAAGGATTGATCCTCACAGTCCAATACACAAAAGTATCGATACAAGAAGATGACAGCACCAGCTCTCTTTAATGTGTGCCATAGGTGACATCACTCATGCTCAACAAACAGGCATGCTCATGCATGATATGAAATGCCCTAGAGAAATCAATTAAGACTAGTAGCAAGCTGAAATTACATTGTTTTCCAGAATTATCAATGTTTGCTGTGACGGGAAATCGAAATCATAGGGCTATTTCCCATCAAGCAGCAAAAACATTGCCGGGGGACTGATGACTTGCATTAACGGCAATAAGTTACCTTGATGGGACAGTCAAAGTTTTCATGGAAGCCCTCCCTAGTGTACAGGCCGAACACTTGCACCTGGAAAAGATGAGAGAGAGAAATGGAGAAAGAGACACAGAGATGTATTTTTAAGGTAAAATCACTGTGGTCCAGCGATAACAGTTGACTTGGGCAAAGCATCAGACCATCCAGTGGGCTAGTTAACCATCTGCCAGACTCCCAATTAGTGGAGAGGTCAACTCTTTCTGCCCTCGCCCGCCTTTATGCTACTGACTTAATCACTAGCGGTGCTGCAGTCCCCGACGGCTACAAACAAGCGTTAACACAACATTTCACCTACACCTGTCTGTATAAAACAAGAGGAAACAAGAAAATGAGTGCGAGGTCTCAAAAAAGTACAACTCCATTGAAAAGTAAAGCATCCTCTTGCATTTAAGATGACGGTGGGGGAGGGAAACTACTGACTTCAAATTGTTCATGTTTTTCTGGTCTGGCAACAAGCATGGCTATTTTGAAAATAGTCTATTTTAAAGTGCAGGTTTCTACTTTTTTTGAAAAACCTAACAAAAAGACTCTTCATCTGTCATATATTGTATAACATCAATAGCAAAGCAGCTGGTAAGTGTTGAGATGAACAGTGAGTAAACAAAGCCCTCCATATTGATCTTAATCAAATAGTTTGACATTTAATGATAGTTTAATAATTTAACAGTTTAACATACATAAAAGTTTGCTATTATTACTTATGAATTGTCAATATCACAACCAACCAATTCAACATTTATGTAATTTAAAAAATTTAATAAAATACACTTAAGTATACCTTTCTAGTGATACAGTTTAGATAGTCTAGGAGCAAATTAAACATTATATTATAAATATTTATTACTTATGACTCACACACCAAGTTTTTTGAAGGCTTCCTAATCCTAAATATTCCATTTATTTACTAAAGACATTATGAAATGTCTTATCTTGGTAATTGCTGATTTTAAATTGTTTATGTTATATATAAAGTGCAGTTTCTGCTTTTTGGAAAAGCCTAATAATGAAAAAAATAACGCATCAAAAAATCTTACAAGTCACATTTTGCCAAACACCGGTAGTAACGCATTCGGTGATTTGAGATTAACAGTGCAGAGGAGCGAACAATGGCCTCCATATCGATTTTAATTGGTGTAGGTGCGACAATATCTCGCCTCTGCCATAGTAACAGGGATAGACATGGTCTATCATACCACAGATCAGCCTGAGAAAGCCACACAAGGTGCTGATGATTAGCCTCCGTGGACTGATAACAGCCAGCTCATGATCAATGAGCAGATAGATGGAGAGGAGCGATAGAAATCACAGAGGGAGCGAGGAGGAGTTCTTTTTTTAAACACATTTTCAAATGGACCAAATGCGCACATGCTGTTTCTGCAGGTGTCAGAGTTGACGGAGCCGGTATTGAGTGGGAAGACAGGCACTGCATCATATCTTGCAAACAGAAAAAGATATGAAAACTCAAGTAAACAACTTCTTAGACTCTCATGGGGAAAATCACTAAGAATGAATTGTGCAATGCTGATGGCTTTGCTTATTTGCGCATGCTGTGGATTTAGCACCCGATTCACAAAATAAACCTGCAAATCAGGTAGTGGCATAAACACACACCAAAAATTTGTGCTGAATGTGTTTTGCATGATGCAAATCCATATTTCGCAGGCAATTATGAATGCTGGGCTGTGGAAGATGTAGCAGACTAGAGCAACCTCACATACTTTGCTGGGACTGTATACAATCACACCACTATTGTGAAATAGACACCTGATATTGCTCTTTAAAATGTCAATAGTTCACTAGTCATTTATGTATGGTCCCTTTAATTATACATTTCATAATTTTAATGAATTCATTAATTTCTCATTAATTGTTTTTATTATTTTTATTTCTTATGTATATTTATTAGTTTTTTATGACTACTATTTCTATTCATTTAAAAGCTTTTAATTACCATGCTACATGAAATCTAAATATAGACAAATATAATATTTTATTTAAATTATAATAACAAATATTTTTTATACAATTTACTGGTTAATTTCTGATTCTGATTTCAGACCAATTTGAACTAGTCTATTATATTAGAAAAAGTTGGTTGTAACTGGTTGTTGGTTGAAATCCTAACAGAGCAGTTTATTTCTGAGAAACCTCTTAGACCAGACTGATGCTTAACATGCTTTACAGAAGTAGGACTTGTTTCTGGATAAATTATTCTTTTTTTGCTTTGGATTTTAGAAGACGGGACAGGAATAGTACTAATTGATAAGCCATTGCTCTCAGATTTTAGGAATACATTGAGGGTTTGGATTTGGACTAAAAAAGGGACCGTGGTCAGTTTATCATAAAGGGCTAATCCAGGAAGTTAAAGAACAATGGGAGCTGAAGTGAATGAAGGGAATTCTTACCTTTCCATCTTCAGAGCAGATGCCAACATGTTCACCGCTCTCATCCAAACTGACCTGGTTTATTTTCACTGGACTCTATGAGCATAGAAGAAAAATAAATTAACATAACCATGTTGTAATCAGACATAAACTAGCTCAAACATGGACATAACTATAACAATCACATTTCAGACTTACAATTTCAAACTTCTGTGTAACATTTCCTAGAATATCCAAAAGGTAAACCTTTCCAAAGTGTGTCCCGAGGGCCAGGAACTGAAAGCAACAGGAGACACAAACATGTCAGACACACAAGTCAAAACCACGGGACATCCTACACTTATACAGAGTTCAAAGCTGTGGAGGAGGTATTAAAACCGAGTTTTACCAGGCCTGGCTGTGAGGCCTCAGTGTTTGTGCGTGTATGTGAGAGTGTGTGTTTGTGTGTGTGGTTTCGGCTGGACCCTTCGAGGGCAAAAAGTGTGAAATTGCTGGAGGACAGGAAAGCCTATTTATCAGAGCGGCCCAGTGTGAAATAGCGTTTTTTTCCCTGACATATCAAAATGCTTCAACATAATATATGCGCCACAGGTCACACATCTTTGCCCTCAATACAATTACATTTCAGAGTTTAACGTAAGAAAACGTAAGCTATTATGTCATGTGAATTGCCACCAACCAATTCAAAATGTATTTCATTAAAAAACGAAATTAATTAAATAAATTAAGTTTACTTTTTTATTTTTTCAGTTTTAACAGTCTAGGAGTAAATTGTATGTGTATAAAACTCACACACCAAACTTTATCAGATGTTTTAGAAGGCTGCTTACTCCTAAATAGTGCATATATTTCCATTTATTTGCAAACAACATTGTGAAATGTTGCCTATTTAACGTCCTATTAATTTGTTAACAGACAATTTATTAATTGTAAAATAAAAATAAAACTGTAATTATATGCAAAGCCAATTAATATGATAGTGCAAAGAGTGGTAACACTTTATTTTAAGGTGTCATAATCCAGAGTAATTACCTAATTAAGTACTTAGTATTAGCCGTTGTACTTACATGAAACAAAATGTACATACCATGTAACTAAGTAATGGAACAGTCTGTACTTAAGAGTTTGTAATTATGTAGATGTAATAGACAGCTACTGTTACACATATGTAACAGGCCGATTCTACACAGCTACTTGTACACTTACTTCAAGTACAATCTTGATTCACTTTATTTTAAGTAGCTTATGCCTGTGTAATATTCTGTAATTTTAATGTAATTAGAAAGGTATTACATGTATTTAAGCTGTGTACTGGTGGGTTAAATCAAACCAAGGTGCAGCTGGATAAGGTGTACTATATATACACATGAAGTACACTTAAGTACAGTCTTGATTCACTTTATTTTAAGTAGCTTATGCATGCCTGTGTAATGTTCTGTAATTTTAATGTAATTATAAAGCTATTACATGTATTTAAGCTGTGTACTGGTGGGTTAAATCTAACTAAGGTGCAGCTGGATAAGGTGTACAGTATATATACACATGAAGTACACTTAAGTACAATCTTGATACACTTTATTTTAAGTAGCTTATGTCTGTGTACTTATATTTATAATTACGTTGTATAAAGTCTGCAACAAATATGTAACAATCTTTTGGTTACATATGTGTAACAGTAGCTGCCTGTTACATCTACATAATTACAAACTGTAAGTACAGACTGTTCCATAACTTAGTTCCATTTTGTTTCACATAAAATAAAGTGTTACCTAAAGAGTTCTATGAAAGGTAGTTGGAGGGGAGGGGCTTATAAAGAGGTCTAAGTGATGTCAGCAGAGAAGAAAAGTTGTTTCAGAGTCAGAGAAAGTTACAGTATTGTACTTTCTCTAAATATTGCAAACCATTTTTCCTCTTTGGAATAACACGTGCTGATGAATGAGATAATGATATAATGACAGTGGGAATGTGCTCTAAGAAATATGAAGAATTGTCAATGTTTATTTCAAAAATAAACTCAGTAGTAGTTTTCTGAATATTAAAAACACCTTCAAATGGCAGAACCTGGTAACATTTATTTTAAGGTCCAATTCTCAATTATCTATTAACTACGACTTTTGACTCAATAAACTAGTTAAGCTTAGTTATTGAGCAGGATTATGGATGTAAAATATGGTCATGAAGAATATGTGCTTTATAAATACTAATAAACAGCCAATATGCTGGTAATATGCATGCTAATAAGAAACTACTTAATAGTGAGAACTGGTCCCTATGCTAAAGTGTTAAGCAGAACTTTTATTGTAATTACATGTTGACATGGCATTCGGCTGATTAACACTATTTATTTGGCATCAGTAGGTAAAACAACTGTCCCGAAGCAAGCCCGGTCATTTCTCTCTTTTTTTCTTTTCTAAATCAATTACCACAGTAATGATAATTGGGACAAGTATAAGTGAAGATATTAGTATTAATATTAGAAGTGTAAATTACAATAAAGTATATTAAATTACTGGATTGTATTACAATAATTTATCATATCATTAAATACATTATAATAAATATACATTTTAGGCCTCACTTTGTGTTACTGTTCACTAATTAGCATTATTATTGTTTTCCAACCAAGAGCAGAGGGTTCTCTTTTACTCATCAATACTAGTGTTCGATTATTTGATTGTTTGATATTTCCAATTAATTGCCAATTTCATAGGGGCCTGGTGAATGAAATTAGTAAATTCCATGTGCCCCTTTTTATTACATAAATATTAGTTATAAAACGTAGCATAAAGTTGATGTTGGATTTTATTAGGGCATCTGTTATAAAATGAAATCAATAAAATGAAATCAGGCCACATAAGGGGACATTCAGTCCAGTCTGACCGCCAACCTAAAATTAGTTTGACACCCTGCAAATTTGGGTCTATTGCTCAGCCATCTGCAAACTGGACCCAGCATCCAGTTTGCAGAGCATCCAGACACTATAAAACACACACACACACAGAATGAGTCCAGCTCTGAAACTGAGGTTACCCTGCATCTAAACACATATACACACACACACACACACACACACACACACACACACACACACACACACACACACACACACACACACACACCTGCTAACACGTGCACAGACCTTTCCCTGTCGCAGCACACCCATGCTTCACTGCAGTCTATAATGAAATGCTTATATTTACAGGCACAGTCGAGCATGTCCAACAGAACCCCCCGCAATCTCCCCAAATAAAATCAGCCAAAAATAAATAAATAAAAGCGGTGGCCTCACCAGCCTCAGTGGCTCTTAAAGGGATTTATCAAAATGGAATTGCTGAAATGAAATTCGGATTCCTGGCACTTAAAATATGAGGAAACATTAGGCAGGTGGGTCGCTGGCGCGAGCGTGTTCTCGTGTGTCTAGATGGTGGAATGCACATCAGAGCGTGTGCATAAAAGACTAAAGGGAAGAGATGGAACGATAGAGATAGACAAAGTGAGAGAAGGTGAAAGAGTGAAAAAATGGCAGACTCTCATTGGAAATTCAGCTTTTCAACGTCTCCTCTTCTTGCAAGCTTGCCTTTTTTGGAGAGATGGAAGAGGAGGAGGGGGGGTTAGAAGTCCACAGGGAAAAGCAGGAAAAGAAGGGGGGGAGAATAAAAATCAATAGCGGTTAATAAAACATCAGGTGAGGAGACATAACTAGGTATGACTATTCCTCCACAGCGTCCATGCATGAGTGAACCGGCTGCCATGACGATTAACCAGCCCATGTAGAATGTTCCAC
This sequence comes from Gymnocypris eckloni scoliostomus, assembly GCA_027564155.1. Taxonomy (NCBI): domain Eukaryota; kingdom Metazoa; phylum Chordata; class Actinopteri; order Cypriniformes; family Cyprinidae; genus Gymnocypris; species Gymnocypris eckloni. Next base: position 10,137,000 of record CM050436.1, on the reverse strand, counting down.
CAACAAAAATATCAAGCCTGGGAAAAAACGGAAAGAAGACAGGCAAAAAAGATATAGAAATCTAAAAGTAGAGGAAATAAACAGGAAATCAGTGAAAGGCTGGTGGCCTGTGAGCGTTTGTGCGTAAGCACTTCTCTAAGAAAAGTACGGTGTGGAGGAGACAAGTCAAAAATATTATTTTCCCTACTATAAAAGTGTAATAATAATAATAATAATAATCTGCTCCCAGAAATCTCTGCATTTAAGAATTTGAAAAAGATATGATAAAGTTAAAGATAAAGTTTCTATTTAAATCATATTAATTTCTGTACAATATTAAATAATCCAAACACTCATATATGCATATGTATATGCACATCATGTCTTGCATCTATTTTTCTTAAAAACATGCTAAATAGCTTTTAAACACCTTGTCATGCACGGTCATGCAGCTGGCCGCATCCTTCTGCAAGATATCTGTCACGCCATTGGTCAGCCTCTCGTACTTCAGTTTAGGCTCCTCCTCTGTGTCCTCCTCCTGTACAAAAACCCAAACACATTAGTTCATTAGTCACCAGAATATAATTACTATCACACACAATAATTACTGTATATGTTAATAAAAATCAATTTAGCATTTTATTCTGTTACTTTTATTATGGTGTAATCCTTAGTCTTGAAATAATAGTGATATCCTGTAATAATTAAGCAGAACATAGCAATGTGAAAGGGATCCTGTTTCATGCTACAGTAACACCAGCGAATCCTAAACTGTTTGGTCAGCAGAACCGCTTTAATCTAAATTATGTATTTGAGATATCCCTTGAGATTTATTGAGAGAATATTTCAATAATTTGATAACATTCATGGTTCTCTAATTTTGGTCACATTTTGAATATTTCAAAATATGTTTTTATTAGTAAGCACTATATTTTGATTGTTTGTATAACTATATATATATATATATATATATATGTTACATTTATAATGATTTCATTAATCATTTGCTTTCTATCAACTCTTGCTATTGTATGTAAAATATTTTAGTGTTGCATTTCAAATCTGACCAACTGTAATAACACGTGTGCAGCACAATATTAATACATTTATTAAGTTTGCATTTAATACATTACAAATGCATTTTAATGTGGGAGGGACAATGATTTTTTAAAGAAATGAATTCAGTTAGAATGGATTAAATTTATCAAAAGTGACGAAGATGTTTTACTGCTACAAAATATTTATATTTCAAAGAAATGCTGTTCATTTGAACTTTCTATTCATTAAAGAATCCTATAAAAAGTATCACGGTTTCTACCAAAAGTGCAACAGTCATTAACATTTATAATAATAAGAAATGCTTCCTTAGTACCAAATCAGCATATTGGAATGATTTCAGAAGGAAATTCACTCCAATGCAAATAAGTAGCTAGCAGAACTAGGAATAAGACAAGATCACAGGCAGACTGCCGGTTTGGGTAGAGTTTCATTTTATCAAACATTTATTTTCTTCTTGTCACCATTGTCCATTTCCTGTTGTGTCCAGATGTGAAATTTCTAATGCCTGAGCATTTGTCATGGTCTACAAAGCCATTACAGACAGGGAGGGAGAGACAGAGAGAGGCGGGAAAAAACCTGACAAACTTTCTACGGTGGAGAGGGGTGGATAATATCTCTCCTGTTTCATATCCCATAATTTCTTCCTCTTGTTAGTGTTTGCCATCGCCGCGCCGATGTGGTGGATGAGTGTTGTGCCTCATTCCCTGCCGCTCCTAATTGGTGCCCCGGGGAGCAGGGGATGAAGGGAAGTCTGTCTTTAATTGCCCCTTTTCTGGAGTGGTGTGACCATCCACACACTCCTCTTTCGCTCATCCCTCATTCTGTCTCTGTCTTTCGAGTTACAAACTTTGCAGGAATGCTATAGTGAAGCATTGGGCCTCAAAACAACAGATTAATGTCAAACCCCGCCAGCATCTTTTCTCATTTCCTCACACTGCGTGACATCATGTTAAGAGGCTGTGGCATGTTTTCTTTAAGCCATGAGATGTGCATTCTTCTTTCATGAGGATAGAAGGGCTTTACGTGGGGTGTCATGAATGCTGTCAAGCTCAAAAATATTATACAGTATGAGTTCAGAAGACTCTGAAGGTGTGGTCCATCTGAGAGCACGTTTCCACACAGCCTTCAACACATCCATGGTCACATCATGAAGTGTTCGGAAGAGATAGACGAGGGGATGGGGACAGTATGGAAGCTTATATTCGACATAAAAAAAGGTAATTGAAACTTTCTTGCAATTCTGAGTTTAGCCTATATCTCAATCTCACAATTCTGACTTTTTTCATAATTGCAAAATATGAACTCAGAATTATGAGATATAAACTAACTTGCAATTTTGAAAAGAAATGTCCAAATAGTGATATATGTACTCAAAATTACAAGAAAAAAGTTAGATTTGTCAGATAAAAAGTTGCAATGACCTTTCTTTAATTTTGTGGCAGAAACAAGCTCCTTTTTTCATTGCAACTCTTTTCTCCCAATTTTGAGACTCACAATTTGGGCTTTTCTTTCAGAATTTCGAGTTAATATTTAAGTTTATGCATCGATTGAGAAAAGTCAGAATTGTGAAATATAAAGTAAAAAATGTGAGATAAAAAGTCATCATTTGCATAATTCGCTTTGGATAAAAGCATCTGCTAAATGACCAATTGTAAATGTAAATAATTAGGCCTACCTTTTTATTTTTATTCCACGGTGGAAATCAGCTTCTCTCCCCCCACCCCCCCACATGTCTACATCACGATGTGGCAATATTTGCATAATGCCGCCCAAATGTTCACGCAAAGAAAGAAGGCATGGTTTCAGTAACCGCAGTACTGTTGATGCAGGCAGTCATGTCAGGGAGATGCTGTGTGTTTCTAGGTGAAAGCAAAAGCACTTTATTTGGCCTTCAGACAGTAGATGCATTTAGGAATCATTAAATTACTTGCAAACAGAACAGCAATGCATTTTATGAACGACAGTTTCGGTAACCTAGGAGAGGAGGTCATTCTGACTTTGCTATGACAATCTGGCGCTTCTGAATCAGCGACTGTGTGTTTTGTTATTAGTTTAAGTATTTGCTATTCACTATTCAAATGGAGAGTTTTACGCATTGTGAGTGTGCGCACACGCATGTGTGTGTGTGAGAGAGAGAGAGACAGGGTCACATCACTGTGGAGTCAGATGTCTTAACCGCGGCTACGAGATTCATCATTGTCCCCTTTCGGGCATGAACTGATGGAAAAACTAATGACATTTATTTTGTCTTTACATTTATTTTGAAAGATGAAGCTTGCGATTATGACATTTCCGACAAGTGCTTTTGGTGTTCGGCCAATCACAATGCACTGTGCCAGTTGGCCAATCAGAGCAGACTGCACTTGTCGGAAGGAAGAACTTTGTAGAAAACGAAGCGTTTGAGAGAGGCGGGGCATAGAGTGATGTACAGTATTTGAAAAATAATGTGTTTTTTGTACATTAAAGCATGTCAACATATTCTGTTACACCAAATACACAAAATAAATTATCTTTAAAAAAGCATCATATGACCCCTTTAACTTGCTAGTGCCATGGAATAAAAATAAATAAATGAAAAGGTAATTGCAACTTTTTATCTCACAATTCTGACTTATATCGGAAAAGAATATTTATATCTCACAGTTGAGAAGTAGATTTTTCTCAGAATTGTGAGGATATATTTTAAAATTTGAAGTTTGTATGTAGCAATTATATATATATATATAAAAAAGATTAAGAATTGCGAGATAAAAAGTCACGTTACCTTGTTTTATTTTTTTCCAAGGCATAAATAAGTTTCCATAAGTCAGAGCTCTACAATCATGACCAAAACAAACTGTGGTTTACAGTGAATCCAAAGGAAAATACAATCATGCTCTCCAAGGTGCCTGGGTGCATACAGAAGACAGTTTGTGGACAGGAGATAGGAGAGATTGCTCCACGGACTGAGATTTCATTTACAAGGAGGGCATGGTGGTTGTTTCCTTCTTTCTGTTTTCATTTTGAATTGAGGACTAGAATGTCTACTTGACATTTCATTCACTGTATCACTTAAAGACAAACTATATCCTTTTTTCAAAAGTCTCTTCTTGAAACAGCACTCAAGAAAATGGATGCAATGTAATATGACTTTTTACAGTGGCACTGTACACAGATTATGTTACAGCCAAGTTATACAACTCTGCTCACACGTTTACATACCCCTTGCAGATTGCAAGATAATAATTTCAACAAAATAAGCGGGGTCATAAAAAATTGACAGAAGCACTGCCCTGTGTTACACATCTGACCTGACCTAAAGTTTTTTTTTGAAGAACAATGGGGTAGTTTAACTGTTCAGGGCAAACAAGGAACAACTATCGCAAACCATAACAGTCATTGATCATCCAGGTAACAACACACAGTATTAAGATTTAAGGGCATGTCAACTTTTGAACTACACTGACCAAAATTATAAACGCAACACTTTTGTTTTTGCCCCCATTTTTCATGAGCTGAACTCAAAGATCTAAGACTTTTTCTATGTACACAAAAGGCCTATTTCTCCCAAATATTGTTCACAAATCTGTCTAAATCTGTGTTAGTGAGAACTTCTCCTTTGCCGAGATAATCCATCCACCTCACAGGTGTGGCATATCAAGATGCTGATTAGACAACATGATTTTTGCACAGGTGTGCCTTAAGGTGGCCACAATAAAAGGCCACTCTAAAATGTGCAGTTTTATCACACAGCACAATGCCACAGATTTCGCAAGTTTTGAGGGAGCGTGCAATTGGCATGCTGACTGCAGGAATGTCCACCAGAGCTGTTGCCCGTGAATTGAATGTTCATTTCTCTACCATAAGCCATCTCCAAAGGTGTTTCAGAGAATTTGGCAGTACATCCAACCAGCCTCACAACCGCAGACTACGTGTAACCACACCAGCCCAGGACCTCCACATCCAGCATCTTCACCTCCAAGATCGTCTGACACCAGCCAACTGGACAGCTGCTGCAACAATCGGTTTGCATAGCCAAATAATTTCTGCAAAAACTGTCGGAAATCGACTTAGGGAAGCTCATCTGCATGCTCGTCATCCTCATCTTGACCTGACTGCAGCTGGTCATCGTAACCGACTTGAGTGGGCAAATGCTCACATTCGATGGCGTCTGGCACTTTGGAGAGGTGTTCTCTTCACGGATGAATCCCGGTTTTCACTGTACAGGACAGGTGGCAGACAGCGTGTATGGCGTCGTGTGGTTGAGCGGGTGGCTGATGTCAACATTGTGGATCGAGTGGCCCATGGTGTGGGCATGCGTATGTCATGAACAACGAACACAGGTGCATTTTATATGGCATTATGAATGCACAGATATACCGTGACAAGATGCTGAGCCCCATTGTTGTACCATTCATCCACGACCATCACCTCATGTTGCAGCATGATAATGCACGGCCCCATGTTGCAAGGATCTGTACACAATTCTTGGAAGCTGAAAACATCCCAGTTCTTGCATGGCCAGCATACTCACCAGACATGTCACCCATTGAGCATGTTTGGGATGCTCTGGATCAGCGTATACGATATCCAGCAACTTCGCACAGCCATTGAAGAGGAGTGGACCAACATTCCACAGGCCACAATCAACAGCCTGACCAACTCTATGCGACGGAAATGTGTTGTACTGCGTGAGGCAAATGGTGGTCACACCAGATACTGACTGGTTTTCGGACCCCCCCAATACAGTAAAACTGCACATTTTAGAGTGGCCTTTTATTGTGGCCAGCCTAAGGCACACCTGTGCAATAATCATGCTGTCTAATCAGCATCTTGATATGCCACACCTGTGAGGTGGATGGATTATCTCAGCAAAGGAGAAGTGCTCACTAACACAGATTTAGACAGATTTGTGAACAATATTTGAGAGATATAGGCATTTTTTGTACTTAGAAAAAGTCTTAGATCTTTGAGTTCAGCTCATGAAAAATGGGGGCAAAAACAAAAGTGTTGCGTCTATAATTTTGGTCAGTGTCCTTAATTTGTGTTTATCCAGTTATCATTTTGGTCTTGTGACTATATGTAAACATCCATAATGTGAAACTGTGTATTCAGGACATTACTACATAAAAAGTATCATGCAATTTTTATGATTGATCTTATTTTGTTAAAACATCTAACATCTTGCATATTCTACAAGAGTATATAAACTTATGAGCAAAACTGTATATATGATATAGGATTCTTATATTATCATGTAACATAACAAATGGTGACACCTCTAATGTTTTACTGTGAATGTCTCATTACATGTTTGTGCACCCCTGAAAAGCATTGGGACCCAGTATGTACATAATAAAAATTAATTAATGTGCAACACGCAAGGTTTTCTCAACTAACTTTACATTTATTTTAACTATCAGAGTAACCAGAGACAGCCGTTTTAAACATTTTAACGGTGAACATTTTCCACTAATGTTTGACCAAAAGTGTCAAAATAGTTTTTAACCATAATTTGAAACATAATTTTTTATGTAAGTGTTTTGCTTTAAAAGTAAGCTGGAGCATTATTATCTTTCAAAAACATGTCAATTACAGCAAATATTTTGTTACCAAACGCATTATTTCAAAATCACAATGGATTCTGCTTCAATTACTGTAATCAAATTAGTAAATCGAACAGTTCTTGATTTTACCTCTGACTCATCTGTGGATTCTTCACTTAATTTTCTTCCCTGGAAAGAAACATGTTTAAAAAAGAAAAAGCAATGCATTAATGACGGGGAAAAAACTATGAACAAGGCTTATTATTTCTTAAACTCCCTTCAAATATACATGCGATAGCAAAGCACTGTTCTACACCCAATATTAAAAATGTAATTATGTGGAAGTCATACATTTATAGTTTTCATTTTGCCAGTAAACTTGCTGTCATCCCTGATGAAAAAGCTGGTTTAAGGTCTAATAGTCTGGTTTAAGACTCTCCCAGCTTGTCCAGCTGACAAGTGTCCAAAAGCCAGTAAACAGACCAGTATGGGAGAGCAGCTAAAACCAGGAAACAAGTTTAAGGAAAGCTTTTATTTGTTATTTTATTTATTTTTCTTAGCAAGAATAATAACATTGGCCAGTGTTGAACTATCGAGCGATTCTGATAGCTTCAATAGCACGACTTTAAAATAGTTCCTTTAAAATAGAATGTACAGCTGCAGCCTCGAATAGCCAACACGCATTAAAAAATTAAACATACAGAAATATTATATGTATAATCACAGGCTTCTGTCATTTGACAGAATGTTTTCTTCAAAAACCTACCTGCTCCTCCACTTCCGCCATGATAGAGACTCCAGATGCGGGATAATAAGGCAGATTTAGTCGTAGTCTACTAACTTAGGGTCTATAAATAACGTTAATAATATTTATGTACACTTAAATCAGCTATTTTGCACAATACAAACCAGCGCAGCTAGTCATGCGATACTCCTTATTATGGGCACTTGATCACATGACAAAAACAGGAAACCCCAATAGAGCATCATGGGAGTTGTAGTTTAAGTGCAAGGGAAAGAATTCGCTCGCACACCACGACCTTTTTCTCCGACCTTTTTGTGGATTTTTGACCCCCATATTTTATTAAATCAAATCGTAATTCAACATCTACATGTGAGCAACAGATTTAAATATCACGTGCAAATATATTTTGTCTAGCTATATAAATCCGCTGACCCTACAGATTCACTGGCATCTACCTTTTTTAATCGTTTTGCTTGTTCTAATACGTCAGTCAAGAAGAGGACGTGTGATGAGATGTAATTTGACATTGTTAGATTTGTAACAGATAGACTGCTATAGGACAAGATCATCTGAGACAGGCTGTCAATGTGTCTCATAGGTTTATGCTGATATGGCTTGTGGGACAATCTTTGTTCTTACTATAAGGTAATGAGTTGGGATATCAGCTCCATTCACTTACGCTTGGAGCTTATTCAGCAATTATTAAAATTTGTTGGGCAAAAATTATGTAAATTGGCTTATGCACATCAAATATCCACAAAACAGTATTTTAATGTTTGCATAATAAATGTTGGTCATATACAATTAGATCAAAACCAACACTGCATCAATAATGAGGACTTACATCAGCTCAAAAGAAAAAGTAGAAAAGATATTTAGCATATTCTTACAGCAGTGAAATCTTTGTCCCTCCTCCTGACTCTAAATATCAAAGCATAAGTTAAATATGATCTAATTTTATTGCGCAATTTATCTCTAATGCCCTCTGCAGTGGGTAAAAGCTCTTTAAATAGTTGAACAGCTGGGGTCATTGCATCTCTGCCACATATGTAGGTTCACGTTCTAATAATTTATGAGAAATGACCCACTGCGCCTCTACTTATTGCTTTATTGGCTCAAGCCTTATAATGCTTCGGGCTGTTTTTAAATTATTCACTGATAATGTCCTATCCATTTTTTTTACTACATGCTTTTTACACATCTTATGTTTTTCAATGGTTTGGCTGTTGTTTGCTTATTCTCTCTATAAACAGGTCATATTGAAGATAGTAGTTTTTTTCTCTCTCTCTCTTTAACAAAACAGTTACATGATTATAAACAGCTACATTCTTAATTGTTAGAAAATATTTTGTTCTAGCTTTAAAAATAGATAATAATATTTATCGTAATATTAAAACAATTATTTACCATGCCTCTGAACAGAAAATAAAACAAAATGAAGTAAAATAAAATATATGTAATCATTTTCTTTTGGCAGGGAACCAAAATTAAACAGAAATTTAAAAAACTGAAAAAATAAATAAATAAAACATTTGAAAAGTAAAATATCATACTGTACATCATAGTAGGCCTAATTATTTTTAAGAACAGAAATTGTACAAAATAAACCAAAATTTAGACAAATAGAATACAATAAAATAAAATTGTATTAAATTAATAGTACATTTTTAATAAAACAAATTGTGAACCAAAATTGTACAAAATAAAAAAAAAATCGGATTCTAACTTTAATATTTTTTTTTTATATATATATATATATATATATATATATATATATATGAACAAAATGACTCAAACAATGACATTATGATTAGTCCAGGCTTAACCAGGCTACTCTGTACATCACACATCTTCAATATATGTCCAAATAACACAATGCGCGGCCAATCTCCTCCTATATTACTGCACTCATCCTTCCTGAGTAAAAAAAGTCTCTTTCTCAAGTTGAGAGTGAGAGCCGTTCTCCTAGGAAGTGACCTTTAAGTTCCATTTGGTGCGGAGGTCGTTGTGGTGTCTCATCTGACACACTCAGATCCACACACACTCAATCACACTCACTCTCACACACACACACACACACACACACACACACACACACACACACACACACACACACACACACACACACACACACACCTATCTCAGCCCCTCACCCCCGGCTTGATTCTTTCAGCCTCCTGAACCTGCTTTCGACACAATGCACATTATTTATTAATATCTCTGTTGTTCTATGCCTGATTTTGACCTGTCTTCTGAATGGCTTTGGTTTCTTCTAATGTTCTATGGCACAAACAAATGTTACATTGTCTTTTGAGAAGCAGATAAAGAAGTCACATGTTGCCTATTGTTTCCCAGTAAAAGTTTACAAAGAGAGGCAAGTCATTACACTGTGGTTTTTGTTTGAAGTGATTCTACTGCAAACATATTGATGGGTAAAGGTTTCCTTCCGGCTTTGATTCTGCCACGTCTTCCACGGACTGTGAGATTGTAATTCACTTTCTCCAGACCTTTGCCATGGTCAGCGAGGGGACATGAGGTGAGAAAGAGATCACAACGGGACAAGTGTAGGCCTGTCTCTCTCACTCTGTCTTGTCTTGCCCTCTGTAAACCACTTCCCCCTCTCTCTTTCTTTCTTAAACTCTCTCTCTACACAATATCTAACCTGCCCCCCATCTCCTCTCCTCTCCCCCAGATCGATCATGGCATGCTGCTGCAGACTGACGTGGGCAGGGGGGCGAGTGGGGAGCGCTGGCCCTTCCTATCACCCTCTCTATCCCCCACCGAGGCCGGAGAAGAAAGCCCTGCTGGGAATACAATCAACACATTCTACCTTAGATCTTAGCCAATTCGACTGAGCCCATAATCCATTATTATTTTGTGATAGTTATCTGAGAATCAAGATACTTGTAGACTTTACTGCAGTTCCCATGCAATAGATGCATATAGAGTGCTGTGTTGATTACATGTTTTGTAGGCCTGTAAATTAGCATCATGCTAGTTCCCTCAACAAAAGCACAGTGAGATTTTTCTATTGGCAAATGGACCTTCACAAAAAATACATGTTTTGTTCTTAATGAACCAAAACCCTTATTCTTCAACCAAAAACCCATTGAATTCAGGATGATGGAACCAGAAGTCCTAAAGTGCTAATCATTTCAAGGGTTTGGCCTACAAAAACATGTCATCCCTGCAGCATTATTTATTAGCCATTATTATTTTAATGAATATTTTAACAAAACAATGTTTAACAAATCTGTTTATTAATATTATTTTCAAATAATCTGCAAAAAAGTTCATTTGGTGCAACCAAGGAAACCAAGGAAATTATTATTTCACAGAGTAACTCAATAAGTATCTTAAAATGAATTATTTTTATAGTGAAAAGGCGAAGTACATTTTTTTATGAATAGTTAATACAAATTCACAGTATATAAAAAAAACTCAATTATCTTGAAAGATACATTGAAAGACTTTCTTGAAAATAATGATTAAGCTGCGTAAAGATGTGTATAAAGTTGTAAGGAAAATGCATTATTTTATACAATATTTTAATTAAATATTCAAGTCATCGAAATTGAAAGGTTGTTTTAAAAGTTTTTCAAAACCACATAAAACGTTTTTTTTTATTATGTTTCCTTTATTGGGGGCACTCTTATTTGTCGCTGACCCACTTATACGATTCAAGTGGAACAGAGTTTCCATAAAAGCCTCAGCATTTTTTATTCTGTACCCAGAATTGTTTGCCAGTCCATTTAATTCTGATATCATATAATTAGACTTATTTAGTTCAAACTCATATTTTCCTATTAATTGGACATACTATATTTATTCCTTAATCAAGTTCACAAAGTGCTTGCCTCTAATGAGCACCCTTTATTCTATGCCTCACGTTAAACTGCATGCTTACTTTTTGATTAAACAAGCTATTTAATTTTATATTCATGACTAAAGCATAAATCACAAACAAGCCTCATTGTTACATCTGTGGCACCGAAGGGATACTAATTTTCCACGAAAAGAGGACTAATATGGTACATAATTCTCATTTAATGTGGGAATTGGGCCTGAACCGCACAATTATCTCCCAACGAAAGACAATGTCTTATTTCACTTACAGAGCTGTTCCCTATAATTAGGATGCACCCCTGCATCAGAGCTGGCCCAATGCCCTCAGTGGCAATTAGTATTTATTACACAGTTAATGACCATGACATGTAAAACTCAGTGAAGTGATAAATTTAGAGCAGTCAGCGGTACTCAGTGGCTTGCTGCTAAATGTCGGGGAGTAGCTATTTGCCAAAGTGTCCTACCTGTGTCACCACTGAATTAATGTCCAAGCATCTCATGAATGCACAAAGAAAAAAATCTAACCAAATGGGCTAATATTAAAAATCCCTCTTTATTTTTCTCATCATCCCTCTCACTTTTACTGTAATAACAAACTCATTATTTTTATTTTCATATTCATTGCTTTCTAAATAGGCAAATGCAAACAAACTAACATATAATTATGCAAATGAGTTGCCTGTAATTAGTCAAAGTAGGTGTTGAAGGGGTTTTCATTTTTATGAAACTGAACCCTTCTTCTCTGTCTATTTCCTGTGATTCACTAATGCACTGTCACCAAGCTTAGGATATTTTTTTTCTTTACAATCTACTTAGCAATGATTTATTGATCGTGGTTTCTTCCTTCATACTGAATTAGAGGCCTTTTGGAAAATCACATTTTCTCACCTCTTGTGTGTGTGAACCTGGATGGGGGTTGACTTTGTGAATATAAATTCACTGGGTGTTTTTGGTTAAGAGCCAGTCCTGCACAATTTATCAACATTTAACCAGTTTATTTAGTACTACTGAGCAGTATTAATATAAAGTTACTTATTACAGTGCCATAGGCTACAACCAAAGACTTTGCTCAGGAACATCTTATTCTGAAAGTACATTGCAAGAAAACTGTATTTTTACAGTAAAATGCTGGCAGCAGGGTTGCCAGACAGTTACTGTATGATAATGAGTTATATAGTTACTGTAGATAGAGGTAAATACAATTTTTTCAAAGAATTTATCAATATAATGCAATATTTTGTTTTACACTAAATTAATTGATTTTCTGAATTTACTATATGTGACCCTGGACCACAAAACCAGGCATAAGTCACTGGGGTATATTTGTACCAATAGCCAAAAATACATCTTATGGGTCAAAATGATTGATTTTTCTTTTATGCCACAAATCAAAAAGCTCATGTTCCATGAATATATTTTGTACTGTAAATATATCAAAACTGAATGTTTGATTAACAATATGCATGGCTAAGAACTGCATTTGGACCACTTTAAAGGCGATTTTCTCAATATTTTTTTGCACCCTCAGATTCCAGATTTTCAAATAGTTGTATCTCGGCCAAATATTGTCCTATCATAACAAACCACATCAATGGAAAGCTTTTCCAAAAAATTGACCCTTATGACTGGTTTTGTGGTCGGGTCACATATATTTGGAAGAAATACAGCATAAAACACAGCACATCCAGTGTATGTTAATAACCGGCAGCTGAAATTTAAATGTAATTATCACTAGGACAATTTTAAATGTTGTTTCAATTGTTTGTAGGTAAATGTTTACATAATCTAGTGATCTTTTTGTACTCTTTTTCTGCAGCAGACCTATCACATTTCTGTTTTACAGAGTTAAAAAAAAAACTTGACATATTAAAATGGACAGATTCAAAAGACTCATTCATTCAAAAACAAACAAACACATGTGCATGTGACAGGATTGCTGAATATTGTTGAGGAAATGTTTCTCAGGTTGGTATGCAGGCATGGATTCATCTGCAAAGTTTGCATCATGGCAGGATCGCTCAACAGGAGTTTGTAGATACATACTGAAATTGGCTTTGCAAATCGATGCCCCCCACCACCAAGAGATGATGCTATAGGCCGCCATAGTTGCCACAGATTTCTGAATGTGTTTTAGTTGCTGCTCTTAGGGTGGTTGCTATTAACCCAGATCGTGATAATCTGGAGTCCAGGTAAGACTTAGGTCCCTCATATGAGGGGTTTTCTGTTCTTAATTAACCATAAGTTGATTATGAGAAGCAGATAGGCTAGATAATGATAAAGCTATATTGTTCACAAAAGTACTATCAAACATGCCATATGATTTAAGCTATAATGTCTGTGTATAATGTCTTTTTATTATTATTATTGGACCTTTTGCAGTTTTCTCCCCATTTTGTATTTAATAATGTCTGCTGGTATCTTAATGAGCACGTTTTTTAATTCCCCGAAAATATTAACTACAATGTTGACAAATTGCTTACAAAGATCACATACCACCTTTTTCCAGTCCAAACATGACTTTTCACTGGGCACATCTTTGCTGCTGGAAAATTATGTTTTATATGATTAAAATGTCTAAATACTAAAATGTACTTAAATTGATTTCCAGGTTTGCATATATAAAGGGCAGTTTTTTTCTTAAGCTTAACTTGTGTGTCATCAATGTGTTTCATATCAAATTCTTACATTTTATTAATTATTTCAGTTAATATAATAATATACTACATGGCTCTTACGAATCAAATTAAATAAGCATCAACATAAATTTATATTTCCACTGCAGAAGAAATGGAAGCAGCAGAAGTCAATGGCTAGATTCACTTACACAGACAGTTTAATGACACTGAATGTAGCATGAATGCATTTACATTTCAAAATTACAACTGCATAAACAATGGTATGTGCTTTAAAATGAGTTTTTTAAGAACAATATGAAATGTTGGGAAAACAAAAAGCTTTTTTTTATATGAAAGTAAGCTTGCTGCCAGTAGGTGGCCATTTGTAAAAAAAAAAAAAAAAGTGTTTTACTTTTGGACCTTTTATAGTGTGGGGGTTGGCGGCTATGGTTATGAGTTGAATTATATTATAGTCTATTATAGTCAAATCAGTGGTTTTGACCATAGATAGGCTACCTATGATTTTGACATTCTTTATTATCACGTCACGTGACAGACCGATGTAGCCGCCTCAGTTTCACACTTGAACTGATCATCCCTTCTTCTTTATGTAAAATAAGCATGAATGAACATCAGAAAGGTATGTTGAAAGAAATAGTACAGCTTATCGAAATATATAACGTCTCATTACTCTCATAGCTGTTTTAACCGCGGAAAGACGTCAATAAAACAAGTCTGTAAACAACGTCACGTAACGTTATGTTTTCCTCAGGAAATCCATTCAATCTCTCACTAGCTCGTTACTTAGTTAGAAAATATACAAAGGAACATTTAGCTAAATATATGCACTATATTACATATTCATTATATTATATTTTAGAGCAGCCTGTAAGTTATATCTCATCAGCCTACATATTCAAATCAACCCGTCAAAACATGTTTGTGTGACAGCCACAGTTTATATATTTAAACAACGAATTGGAGAAGACACATTATTATATCATTGCTAGAAAACCGCATTATGTGTAATTTAAATGTTTTTATACAACTCAGGTTTTTTTGTGTGTGTATATATATATATATATATATATATATATACACAAATAGCAACTAATTAAACTCACAGGGTTCACTGAATAGTTTACATATAGGATTTTGTTATGATATATCCAAAATAATCAATATTAATTAAGAATTAAAAATTATTTGTGAAGTCTGTGGCAAAATCCAGCCCTAATGAATAATAATAAAAGTGTTGCTTTCTTACCTTTGCATAGTTACCAAGACAGTAGACTTTACCACTAATTGATAATGTTTGTATGTACAACTGTGTGTATTCATACACTCTGTTATCTGTTGTCCACTATATATGCTAGGCAGAAGATGCTGGAAGTTCAAGGTATTAAAAACTATTTGTCAGTGTCAGACAACAGACAGGGTCTGAGACCTGCACTGCCTAGCAGCCAATGAGAGTCCAGATAATGTTACCATCAGTGACCGACCATGGAAGCATGCTGATGAAGACCTTTGAGTACATACTTCTTATGTGAGTATTTGGACTTCCTCTTTTTAATCTCTCTCGCAAACACATGTGAATACCACTTCCTCCTGCTGGTTTCTCTGTATTTTATGTCTCTTTCACCTCTTTCGGTCTTGAACGCCATCTTTCCGTGCTCAGGTCGTAATACAGAGGCCAGATTAGCTCCTGTAGGCTTTGATGCACCATAAGGTCAGCTCTGAGATCGATGTAGCACACAAAACTCAACACAAACTCACTCTCCTGAACAATCAATGGCTCTTTATATTTATCTCAGGGGGTCCTGATAGTGTCTGAAGCATCACAGCTTTCTCCAGCACTCATCTTTGATAGGTTATGACACATTTTCTCACTGTTCTCTGATCCCAGTCAATTAAGTAGATTCATCTGAGCAGCATCACAGAGAGACTGGCTGTTGCTTTGACAAATGCACCATAAATTCAGCCATGCATCAATTTTCCTGGAAATAAAAATCAATTAGGGGGTCATTATACATAAATATTTCAATTGCACGGACATAACGAGATTGAGTGCACTTATGCAAATTAATTGATTTGAAATATTATGTAAAATATAGATTGGGTAATACAAGGTCTTAATCATCTTTGCCATTATGCATATGCGTCTCTTACTAGAAATGCAGCATTAATTAATCCTTAACTGGTATGGAAGTAACGAAAATAATAATGATGCAGATTATTAAAATGTGCCACTTTTTATTATTAAAGTCAGGAAAGTAACCTTATTATAAGTTAATGATTTAATATTAATCTATGGCTGCAACTAAAGATAATAATAATCAATGAATCTGTTGATTATTTCTTTGATTAATCGAATGGAAATAAATTACGTATTATTATTAGAAATTAATGATTTTAATAAAATCTGTTAATTGGAAGTCATTTTTTTAAACTATTCAACATGTTGTCCTTCCAATATCTGTAATTTGAAAGCTATATTGAATAAATCTGTGTACAGTAGCTGTGCTATGCATTATGCAAAAATAGTTTAAACCAAAACACACCTGTTTGCTTAGCATTTAAAACATTTCAAATCACTAAATCATAAATGATAATTAACACAAAAAATTGTAAAACACTAAATGTTAACTCGTAGAAGAAAAAGAAACATTCACTCATCTAAATGTAATTACATTACATTTATGATTCATTCTGTTCTCATAAAAATACTAATATTTGTTACATGTAGAATTTTATCTCTAACATGAAATGCTTTAGACAAATGTGTATTTTAGACAGAATTATTGTACTCCATCTGTATGACGGGAAAATGTCATAAATGTGGAAAATGTGTCTCAAATTCATTAAAGAGCACTCATAGTGGTTTTCAATCCTGTTCCTGGGGACACACAGCTCTGCATATTTTGCATGTCTCTCTTATTTAACACACCTGATTCAGATCATCAGCTCATAAGGAGAGAGATCCATGAACTGCACTGTGTGTGTCAGATAAGAGATACATACAAAATGTGCAGAGCGGTGGGTCCCCAGGACAAGGATTGAAAACCACTGAGTTAAAGCATATCAAATGGAAAGTCACTTTTAACTACAATACATACTTTTGTTTGAAATGCTTGGTATAAAGCATTTTGTGTTTAGGACAACTTAGATCTGTCACTTTTCACAAAGCAGCTCACTCCAGTTTTCCAGATGCGTTTGGTCTATATAAATGCATTATTTACTCCTGTAATGTGACGTGACTGGCAAATGTTTTCTGTGTTAGTGTGTGATCAGTCGATTAATAGACACAATTAATCATTAATCAAATTTGTGTGTTGATTATTTCCATTGTTGATTATTAATCATTTTTATCAGTTAGTCGTTGCAGCCCTAAATTAATCATACTGTACACAATTACTATTTTATGGGAAACATATATTTTTTAAATCTGAAAACACCTTGTGTACATTTAGAGGAACGATTAAGCAATGCAACTGTGTATTTATAATGTTGGCTATATTTGAGAAAAAGATTTTAGGGTCCCTGAGACTTACCCTGAAGGATCCTTTTAGCTTCCAGGTGGAGGTGATATTTTTCTAGCCCTATGAGGGAGACAGAGCTTTAACACAAAAGCAAAAGACGGTTCTGAACGAAACATAGAACTCAAATGGCACT
This sequence comes from Gymnocypris eckloni scoliostomus, assembly GCA_027564155.1. Lineage (NCBI taxonomy): Eukaryota > Metazoa > Chordata > Actinopteri > Cypriniformes > Cyprinidae > Gymnocypris > Gymnocypris eckloni. Next base: position 10,119,559 of record CM050436.1, on the reverse strand, counting down.
CAGAGGATTTGCAGCTGCTTACACAGATTCCTCTTAAACTCACTCTAAACAAAAACCTGCCACAAGTTGTACATGGCTCATGCCTCAAATTGGATTTACTAGTTAGACATGATCATATGTATGGTGATTATTGCTGACTAATATATTGGCCTTTTATTGTGGCCTGCCTAAAGCACACCTGTGCAATAATCATGCTTTCTTGATATGCCACAGCTGTGAGGTGGATGGATTATTTCGGCAGAGGTGAAGTGCTCACTAACACAGATTTAGACAGATTTGTGAACAGTATTTGAGAGAAATGGGCCTTTTGTGTACATAGAAAACATCTTAGATCTTTGAGTTCAGCTCATGAAAAATGGGGGCAAAAACAAAAGTGTTGCGTTTATAATTTTGTTCAGTATATATATATATATATATATATATATATATAATTACACCTAACTACAACATTTTTAGTAGTATCATTGTAAATTTTCATGTGTATGACCTATAATATATATTTATAATAATTATAATAATTTTTGATATTTATTTAGTATAATTTATATTGTAAATAATTATTTTAAATATATAATAATTACAAATAAATAGCTATAAATAAATAATTATAAACTATATAAATGTCGATATTAAAAAAATCAGCACAATTGGGCCATTGTTTCCTGTTGTGAACAGTGTTTAACATTACAGCATGAAAGTAATATACTAAATATATGTTTATACATAGCATAGTATAGTATGGTGTATTATAGTATACTTTTTATGCATATGGAAAAATTGGGATGTGTGATCAGAAGACTATTCAGGGTCATTGGACCATTCTGAGACCCTTTTTTTGTGGCCCCGGGGGACCGCAGAGACCATGGCAGCTAAGGCCATTAGCAATTAGCATTGATATCTTATGAGGAAAAAGGTTCAGAAATGACCCACAGAGTAGGCAAAAGTAGAAAGGGAGGGAGAGAGGCTCGAGTGCTTTTTCTTGTTTCTCCTCCTGTGTGGCCGAGAGGGAGTAAGGCGATCCCAAACACACACGCATATGGTACACACACATTGACACGTGCACACACTCCCCAGGTCCCTTCACATATGCTCTTTGGCATGAAGAACTGCCCTGGGAGTCCCTGTTTCATTAGTGTAATTAACAGAGAGAGAGAGAGAGAGAGAGAGAGAGAGAGAGAGAGAGAGAGAGAGAGAGAGAGAGAGAGAGAGAGAGAGAGAGAGAGAGAGAGAGAGAGAGAGAGAGAGAGAGAGAGAGAGAGAGAGAGAGAGAGAGAGAGAGAGAGAGAGAGAGAGAGAGAGGTGGGACTTTACATGGCTTCTATTATGATATTATTTTCTTTTTGAGAAAAAAATTACTAAAGAGTATCACTGTTTAATTGATTTGTACTGGCACCAGCAAATGTTGACAAAACCAATGACATATGTTTAAAATAAAAAATATAAAAGTAAAAGATTAAATGTCAAATAAAAAGTTTGGTAAGATTGTTTTATTGTTTTTGAAATAAGTCTCGTTTGCTCACCATGGCTTAATTTTTTTCAAAAATAAAGTAAAAACTGTAAAACACTTTTCCAAATAATGTTTTTGTATTTTAATGCATTTTAAAAGTCTCTCATGGTAAAGCATTTGCTCCAGACTTCAGTGTCCCATGATCCTTCAGAAATAATTATAATATTTGGTTTTAAAAGTTGTGCTGCTTAATTCTTACATGAATACAAAGTTCATAGGAACGATTTGTGTGTCCTTGCTAAATTAAAGTAATTTATTTTAAAGAATATTTCTTTTGAACGGTAGTGTGTTTTTTTAATTATTATAAAATGTAAAAATGAGCAACAACCTAGCAACTACCAACCTTTCAGACCTACTAAATAGCAACACCTTGGCATCCACCCCAAGATTTGTGGTGAAAACAAACGCTTTCTTCAGAAAATGTCTAAATCTGGTTATAACTTGTGGAAAAATTCCTATTCTCTCTTCCCTCATACTTTTTCTTGTAATTGTTTCTTCTGTTTTATTGTGCCCTCTCTTCTCCAGCAGCCCGTGGTGAAAATTACATTGTATTGCATCCTCTCAGGCCTGTACCTCTCTCTCTCTCTCTCTCTCTCTCTCTCTCTCTCTCTCTCTCACTCGGCCTCTCATAGCTCTCGTTCAGTCAACAGACTGTAAAGAATAAATAATAAAAAAGTATTGATTATTTTGATGACTTCACAATTCAATTAGGTATTAATTTTGCCCTCCACTGGACCTATCAGGCAGCTCAAAGGGGAGAGAAGGAACGGGAGGAGGGATGGATAGATGTTGTGCCTTAAATGAATGCAGCGTTAGAAGCTCCCTCGTTCAGTGGCGTTCCGAAATAGAGGGGCGCATCGGTGAGTCGCTTGTGCATAAGTGCATTGAGAAGAACTCCAGTGAAGCGTTGACAAGAGACATTGTTGCAAAGCGTGGAGTATTGACCAAGCGGGCCGCACCACGAATGACAGCTTAAACTATTCCTATTGATTAACATTTTCATAGATTATCATGTGTCATATCAAACTCTCATGCACTCCATCTGATAAGCACATCAACAGAGGCCCCACGGGCTGGCGTTCATCGACCACCTCGAGGACCAAGAGAGGTGGGGCGGAATCAAGGGGGCAGATGCCCCGTGACGACGCTTGATTCGAACGGATCACCAGGCCCCATCTCAGACTCATTTGGGCAGAAACGACTCTATAAATAAGAGAGCATAAAAAGAGAAAAGCAGATTTTTTGCCCTCCCTATGTCTACACATTTGTTTGTGTCTCACCATCAAAAGGGGTGGGGGAGGTACTTCTGAAGCGCACGAGAGAGAGAGAGAGAGAGAGAGAGAGAGAGAGAGAGAGAGAGAGAGAGAGAGGTGACATCTCGAGCAAGTCTCCAGAGGCAATCCCAGGCTCGCACCAGCAGTGCTCACTTGATGTATCTGCGTTATCCACACTGGTTTTTGGGCTTTGTGACAAGCATGCACTGACTGATCTCACATAACTCTCTGGTGTGCTCTAACTGCTCGTGGATTTTAGCAAAGTTAGATTTTTGGAGCATAAACAATCAGATATTTTTCTCTTTAATCTGGAAGCACCCTTCTGGTAAGTTTCTTGTTATATAACTTTTTCTGGCTTCTGTTTATTTAATTTAGTTTATTTAAAAAAACTCTATTTGTTCTTATTTATATATTGAACTAATTTATTAATTTGCTTACTACTTAGTTAGTTAACTTTATTGTATTTAAATCATGTAGACTGTGTATAAGTAATAATTATTCAGAAGAACTCTTTAATTAATACCTTAAAATAAAACAATCGTGCTAATTGTTATCATGCTGCTGATTCTGTCTATTATCATTTTATCTTAAGTGTTAATTCGAGTATATATACATAGAGAAAGTATCAGCTGCACTTCATTGAGAATATAATGGCCCACTTTATTCAACTTTGATTTACATATTCTCTCACTACTCACGCTGAATGTACTTATTCAATCAGATGTGATGACCCAAGAGGACAGTATTTAAAGTATTAATACATATATATATCTTAACAACCAAGGTTGAAAAACCAACATTTTAATTCTCATTTGCATTCTTACTGTTAAATGCAAAAACTTTTAAAAAAATTTAAACAAAACCATTTTTGCTTGACAAATGTGACACTTTTATATGCAACTTAAGTGTTCTATTTTAGTGTTGATGGCTCTTGGTGATACTCTTGAAAATGATTCATTTGACAAGTGGAGCATTTTTAACCAAAATCTTTTCAAATTTCTGCTATCCACAAGAGCTCTTCAGCACTACAACCAGCAGCAACAGCCATCAGAAAAGAGAGAGACAGAGAGAGAGAGAGAGCAAGCGCTACCATAGAGAGTGTTAGAAGAGGTGGTGAGTTTCAGAAAGCAAAGAGAGAGAGAGAGCGAGGAAATGAGCGGGCATGCGTGCGCTTGAGACCCACTGTAAGTGAACCAGTGCACACCAAAGCTAACATCACTTCTTTTGCCTTTTCCCCCCTCGTTGTCCTCCCGACCTGGTCCTTCCTCCACTCGCCTCCAGGATCCGATGATCACAGGGCAGCTGAGCAAACCGCTGCTCCCTCTGCGTGCCGATATGGACGCCTGCGAGCTGCGGGATGATGACAAAGCGGCCAGCCCGGACAGCGAGCTCAACGAGGAGCCCTTGCTGCTGTCAGCTGACACCGACTCGGAGGAGAAGATGTATGGTAAGTCCAGCCTTCATCCTCCTCGTTATTGTGCGTGACACCTGGGGTCATGCGCGGGGGAACTTAACACCGGCGAGAGTGTGTTTGTTTGTTTGTGTTTGCGAGATGCTGTGGTAGAAAATACCGGAGCAGAGCAGGTAAAAGTTGTGGTTCAGTTGTAGGTGGATCTGGGGTCATGAGATTGGAGATTGACAATATATGTGTTCCTCTTACTAGATTTAAATGCTGAGTGAGCTCAAATTATGTCTTTGTGAATGCAATATATTCATATAAATTCCTTAGATTTAAGTTGTCTTTTTATAGACTGTAAAAGTTCTTCTCTAAGTTTACCCTGTGCATTTCAAAATGCATTTTTTGCTGCTAATCTATCAAATTTCCACTGTGGAAAGCTTGTGGAGAAAGTGTCCTTTTTCTGTGACGTTTGGTGGGGTGCAGCCATGCGGTATGTGGGGACCAGTTTTTTTGTTGGTGTTCATAAAGCAGAAAAATGTGACAGAATCTGGGGCAAATAGGCTACAGGAGACATATAATGTACACGCACACACACACTCGCACACACACTCATCTGTCATACAGGGTGACATTTCTTCACATTTGAGATCTCCTCGGCTTAGGCTGAAGATAAAATGAGAGAAAGTGAAGAGGCCTGAGGGAGAGAAATGTGATTGTTGTGGCTCCACGGCCTCATGAGGAGTTCAGATCTTAGCAGACTGAATTGTATATTCTTGATGAGGATCAGCATATACCCTGAATCTCTTTAAAAGACACTTGATGTTTTGTAATAATAATAATAAAACAACAGTCAATATTATTATTGTCATTATTTATTTATATTATTCTTTATTTATTATTCTAATTTCTTATTAAAATGATTTTTTAACTTTCTAAAACAACAGCACTTTTAAGTTATATGTATGTATGTATGTGTGTGTGTGTGTGCGTGTGTGTGTGTGCGTGTGTGTGCGTGCGTGCGTGCGTGTGTGTGTGTGTAGACAATTTTATATTAATGTTGATTATTATAATTATGAAAAGTTCTGTTTCAGTGTAGCACTATCAGAGATTTCAAGTTTAATATTGTTAATATTCTAGAATGCTAGATGAAGATTATTAAAAACATTATTATTATTTTTTTATGATTTAGATCATTAAACAGGCTCTTTAATTCTGCTTTATCTTTTTGAGTACAGAGCATACTTTATCGACTTTTGGCATATTTGATGAGCACTGACACAAAATATATTTACAAATCTTAAAATGTTGCATTTAATTAACATCTTAAAATAGTGTGTTCTTCTGCGTTGTGTTAAAATTTGATGTTCCTTGCTGTCAGAATGATTGCTCTGACCTTGTTTAATGGGAAAAAAGCCTAGAAATCCTTAAAATGCTCAGCAGTGATATACATTAGTGTGTGAAAAGACAAGTTTCAAACCATTTGGATTCAGTGTGCATTGACAGACTGTTTGCTTTAGTTGTCAAATTTGCAACATTAATGATATACTTTAAGACTTGTGTAACTTTGCCGCTGGCTTCTTTCAGACAGAATTTCATTTATCAATTTGAATAGAAGTTAGAATCACATAAGCCATGTTTCAGAATCAACCTGTAATTTTCTCAGCTCAAATTCCTGCTATTGAGTTTATAGATTCCAAACATCACTTTTACATTTATTTTCCATCTGTGATTTATGTTCTATAGCGTCTCACAGCACATATGATTTTTATAACTTTTTGTTTTTCTAGCATGTCTTTTTCTGCTTTATATTCCTCTACTTACTAAAAAAATCTTATTTGCTGTTGTGCTTATATATTTCATTTTATGTGCATAATACTGAATTCAGAACAATTTATTCTTATTGAGAAATTCGCTTTTATGACAGAACAAAGAAGCACAAGTGTGAACGTGCACACAACACACCACCTCTGACAAATTTGTAATATGCTTTTTATTAGAAAATTACATTAATAAAAGAGAGACAACATGCTCTCAGAGATGCAGCACAATATCTCAAATAAATTTAAAAGAGCACATGCATAAAAATGAGTGAAGAATAACCTCTTTATTGAACCTCCTCAGAACACTTAAATGCTTTAGAAGTGTTTACACTCAGCCTCGAACGTGTCTGCTGTTATTTGCATTCATTCCTGTAATTACCAGCAATTTATCTCATAAATATTTCTAAGGCTTATTATTTCAGTTGATACGGTGTAAAGTCAAGCTGTATTCTGTGCTTCAGGTTTGATATTCAGTTGCTGTGACTGCATCTCTCTCTTGTCTGTGTTCATAGTTAGACTGACTGATGCCCGTAGGGAGCTTTTCTATTGCTCTCTGTGTTAGAACTAACAGCATTACATTAATGATAATAGATTGTGATCCCTGCCACTTATCCTGATCATAATAAACATTTAATGCTGTCAGGACTTTTATATCTACAATAAAAGCCAAACAATTCATTTTTAGAAACGTATGAAATATACATGCTTTAATTCACTTCCTTTTAGAAAATCTCCTCTGTGTATGTTAATACAGAAGTATCTAATTTTACTTTTCATTACATTATTTGTTTAAAAAATGATTAAGAGGTTTAAATGATTAATATATTTTTCCAGGTCACAATGATGAATTATGAAGCCGTATTGCTGAATTCACATTGTTTTATAATAACCTTGCTTTTGATGAACTGACTCAGGTCCTCATTACAGTCCGGTTTGAGCTATCACTGAAGCTATGTTACATTAGACATTAAAAGAACAGAATAAAGAGTATTGCTTGGTGTTTTGAGATGAATTATACATCAAACATCAGCTACCCCCTTATGTGCAGCAAACGCACATAACAAGAGTGTATGTGTGTGTATGCGAGGGGCGCATACTTTAGAACGCGGTAGACTGAATATTTGGAGAGAATGGATTTGGGAACGGGACAGCGGGCGGGCGCTGTGTAGGCTGTCACCACGGTGATGGTGTGTCACCACGGCGGGTCTTTTTGCTGATTTGATTTTGGGAGTTTGGTTGGGGTGGGGTGGGGGGTTGTGTTGGCAAGGGGGCGTTTGTGTCTGATCCCCGTCCAAACCTCTCTGTCAGGCCCTGATCAGTCTTGTGGTTCCCGCTGTCAGTCTGATAAATTTTTTAGAATATCCTAAGGCAAGAAAAGCCCAGTTACTGTTTCATAATGCCAGTGTTACAATTTTCTTTAATAAGCATCAAACCTGCTTTTGTTTGCTTGTTGCTTTTTCTCTTTACGCTCAGCTTTACAGCTCATTGTCTATCTGTCAATCTATTCTTTTTGTAAAATCTCACTTTTTTTGCACGCTTACACAAACACATATACGCGCACATACACAGTTTTGATGTAGGCGCTTTCTTTTTCAGACCTTTTTTGTTGAATCAATACATTTCTCATTTTTTAGCATGAGTTCAGGTTTAACATTATTAAAAAAAGATTAGCCTCTCTTTTTAAGGCCACCAAATGGAACATCCCTGCTCTTCACTTGCCCTATGAGAGATACACAAGGTGCGGGCCGTGGGCAGTGCCAAGGGGTTGCTCGGGGCAATTGGGCACGGCTGAATCTGTCCTTGGGCACTTTTGCCTATCAGAGAAATGTCTGAAAGGTCACTGTGCTTTGGTTACAGAAGAATTGATATTGAAAGATGTGAAATTACAGGAAAAAAATATGTACAATAATAGGAAAAAGAAGTGCAGGTTATGATATTTAGTTTTATAGTTTTATTTATTTAACTTTTTGATTTGTTAAATGTTTCTTGTTAAATATTGCCATATATATTATATATATATATATATAATATAATCATTATGGTCGATTATTACCTTGAGATTGTAATTGCGATTATTAATAACGATTATTTTGAACAGATTTATGCCATTGTTTGAAGCTGCATACCATATTTTTATATAAAATATATATAACAAAAAGGCTGAAAACACTCTTCCTGAATTTGCATTGCATTTCTGTAGCATTGAGCCTCAAATGTCAACCTTAAATTGGTTTGGTTTCTTCTTTAAACAAAATTATGCATGGTATAATAATGTGTTACTAAAATAAAAATTGTTTACTAAAGCTATATATTTCATTTGCAATTAAACAAATTAAATTTGCAATTAAAAATGTCAAATTACAGTAACATTTTACAGTACAATTTATATCACCAGGGCTCCAGACTTACATTTGAGAGCAGTGGCACCAACATTTGGGAGCACTGAACATGCTATATTACAAGTTTTGTCTCTAATAAATGCACATTAGAACAGGAGCTTGACTTGGGATGCAGATGTACATTTGACAGTACGTTGTGAAAACTGTAACAGCCTCATCTTACAGCAACTATATGGTTTCTAATATGGTGTTTACACTGAAAAACTGTTGCCTAAATTACAAATCCACATTAACTAATAGAATAATTAACAAAATAATGTAATTATATTCCATTACTCCATTAACGTATTTAATATTAATAATAATCATATACGCCATTGTTACTAATCAGTTAAACTATGGTAAATGTGGGTGATTTGTGGATTGAAACATCTTCTAACTGGATCGTTGTTGCACTGTTTCTGCTGCTTTCTGCATCAGTGTTGATGAGAATAACAGCTCCGATTTAGTTTAAATTAAAGAGACGTGATTTTTACTGGAAAACTCTGCGCTGAACTTGAGTGCTTCTTACTGGATTTCACAGCGTTGTTTAATGCGTGATCGCGACTGGTCCCTGTAATACGCATACGCTCTAAGCTCGCGCTTGAGGTGAGCGGATAAAAGGTCAGTGTGGCGCGCAGTTCAAACGAGTACCGCTATTTTGTTCTGCTTTTGACACGTTTGGCGTTTAACATATCTATCATGCACAACAGAGTGACAATGACTAGTTAGACAAAATGTATTTTATCCAGTGTGTTTGAGTTTGTTAAACCCATGCTATATACATATCTATGTATGTATATATATATTAGGGCTGCAAAATGAATAACATTTCCAATCGCAAATATGAATTCGCATTTACATTGCATATTAAGTTACAGTTTCTACATTTTATCAGCTCTTGCTTTCCCTGGGAATCGAACCCATGATCTTGGCGTTGCTAGCGCCATGCTCTACTAGTTGAGCTACAGGAAAGCTTTTATTATAACATTTATGCATTTAGCAGACTCTTTTATCCAAAGCGACTTACAGTGCATTCAGGCATTCTAATGCAATGCTCTAACCACTGAGCCACAGGAACACAGAAAAGATGTGAAATTACAGGAAATGTATTATTATAATGGAACAGGAACAACAGGAAATATACATATATACATAATATACATATAATGTATTATTTTCTTATAATGAAAGCAAACACACAACTGAAACCGTTATGGTTTTAACGATTTTAAAGAAATGCATTAAAAGATTAAATTATTAGAATCAATTATTTACATTTACATTAATGCATTTTGCAGACCTTTATCCAAAGCGACTTACAGTGCATTCATGCTATACATATTTTTGGCAGTATGTGTGTTCTCTAGGAATCGAACCCACAACCCTTGCGCTGCTAACACAATGCTCTACCACTGAGCCACAGGAACACAATTTGTGAAAAATTCTACTTTTTTACATCAAATGCCATTATTTTAATATATATTATGAAAACAAAGAAACCACATTTGAAATAATTAAATCAATTAAAAAATAAATCAGATAAGGAGAATTAATCTGAACAATATTGTATAAGTTAAAATGCACTAAACTTGATACATTTACTTGGACCATTAAACTTGGTGGATTTATATTATCTGCGTCTATATTCTAAATGCTTATAATCTGAATTTAAAGCTTCATATTGAACATTCAAGAGGCAGTATTTTTCCCATCAGCTGCGTAAAAGGATTTATACTGAAGTGATTTCTTTTCTACGGCTAGACATTGTTTGATTAAATCATCTTCTGCTGTTTTCAAAGGAGGTTCTGTATGTTTAAAGGTCACAGAAGTGCAATACATATGTCTAGCGACTCAATTGATGCTCGACAAATTGATACGCGGCATTGAGTGAGCTTTTGCATCCCCTGTTTGAAAAGATCTGACCAAGAGGATGAGGAAATTAAAAGACTTCTTTTCATCTCTTTCCTAGGTTGATTTTTAACACCGATTGAGTTTATTTAGGTGATGATAACAAGAACGTCAATGTTTTTCAATGGAAAATTCAGCATAAAAGGCCACATCACTTGTGCATGTATGGACAAATGTGCAGTCTAATTTCCGCTCAAATGTATACGTGTAACAGCCAACAAAAGACCGGCCTTGACATTTGCTTTCAAAAGTTGAAGGGGGATTCTACAGGATTATGAAGGGCCACAGAGAGAGAAGATGGGGAATATGATGGGCCTCGCTTTGTGCGGCATGGATAGAACATTCTGTGGATTTTGTCAATCTTTAGGGAAAGATGTTAACTCTTTGTCGAAGCTTCCAAAGAAAGCATGATGAGAGTTTGTTGCGAGGACAATGAGAGAGTGTAATGAGTGAGTTTTTTTGTAATGTGGTGCACTAGATTTGAACTGAATGCCACTGAATTTCCTCGAAAGTGAGCTTTGTTTTAAACCTTTAAAGGGTGCTGCTGATAAAAGAAAATTGTTTTAGAAATCCAAATCTCATATTTTGTTTTACATTGAAACATTGTCTACTCACCCCAACAATGTATAAAAAATTAAAATGTGTTTTAAATGGTTAGAAAATGTTTAAGACCCAGCTGCTTTTATTAAAAAAAGTGCTTAAAAATCCTTGACCGATTCATCAGGCCTGCTCGGGTGATGTTAGTGATAAAAGAGACTGATTAGCTCTCAACCGCGTGTTTATACCGTCTGCTTTATACCGTTTTTGTGTCATTCAGAACAAGATTATGACTAAATTTAAGGCCGTCGACTTCAGAATAACATCTTTCTCCTTCATCTTCCTCTCACTTTCAACTCCCGATGTTGTTCGACCACCCCCGCCTTTCAAAAAGCTCATTTCTCCAGGTTTCACTCCAGCTATCATACGCAAACATCCCCAACAACCCGTGCCTATTTATTGTCAGGTACATTAGCTGCAAAAGCAGTGGTTAGGAGGCCAAACTCCTGTTTTTCGCTCTTACTCGCAAAATTGGAGATGGCTTGTGTGTGTGTGTGTGTGTGTGTGTGTGTATACAGAGGCTGTCTACTCTTTTCTAAGAGACCCGCCTCCTCTCCAGCATCCCAAGACAAGATAATAAGGCACTCGGAGGCACAATCCGGCATTATATTCAGCCACCAAAGCCTCGTCTCTTGTCAGTTTGCATTTTATTCGGGCCCAGGATGTGACGCTTCTATCATCAGCCTGTCAGGAGGAGAGGACCAGAGAGAGACAGGGCCACTCATTTCATACACTTAACGTCCACGCCAAATGGCCAGCACTTATACCGATTCTGCCGAAATGGAGGACACGTTCCAGCCCAGGGGTCACCTTCAGCCGAGAGAACGGGAAGAAAAAAAAGGCACGAAAAGATAAAAGAAATGTGTATTGATTTGTGTAATTGAGGGGGAGTTTGAGAGGAAAATGTATCTGTTGTAGACAAGAGAAGAGGAGAAAGGTTTATGACTAAATGTGCTGTTCTTTAAGAGGAGAAGTGTACCGTTCAAGTGGAACGCGCAACTTTTTGAGTTTGGGAATTGTTTTTTGAGCTGTGAAGATGGTTTTGACAACCAATTGTCATTCAAAGTAATGCAGAGCATCTAAAATTCAACCCTGAGCCATAAATTAGTGTATTTAAGTCGCCTTTATTTCTATTTTAGCTTTATAAAAAACTATTTTTCAAAGCGGCTTCACAGAAATAAACAGGAAATTCAAAGATACAAAATCAAATTAATCAGCTCTAGTTAGCACAGTGTTAATTCAGTTCAGTTCAATAACTGTGTAAAGATATTCAATTATGAAACTAGCTCAATTCAGCTGTACGCAGCTGTATAGAAGGCAATAGCATCGTTATTCAGCTCAGGTCAGTTCAGCGTTGATTCAATTCAGGTCAATAATAGTGTAAAAGTTGCATAATTCATCAATTATGAAACAAATTTGATTCAGCTATAAAGCAGCTTTCCAGAAGACAATAGTATTGTAATGGCTAGCCACAAGCAAAACACATTAGTTGCTTGTTCTGGTCCTTTTTCAGCCTCGTTTGTGCACATATATGCGCATACACATAAGCTTCTTTTGCTCCCTCTAAGGCCCCCAAATACAAAATCACACACACTTTATGTTTGTGTAATCAGCTTAGCTGAAAATAGGGAGGAGGGGGTTCTGTGCTAATGCAAAAGGGCCTAGATGTGCCTCACTCAGGTTAAGTAATAAAGTGACACAGACACAGTCTTTTAAATGAGGCTGGCCCTCTTTAAATAGAGCGCACTAGCCCCGAGTGCCTCTCCCCAGGAGTTAGATCTCATTATAGGGCAGGCTCAGGCCTTTAGTTGGCTGCTTTGAGCTGGGATCTGCCCCCATCTCCCTAATGCATGCCTACCAAGCATGTGTAATCCACTCGCTAATGCGCCTGTACCGCCAGCGGCTACAGATAAGATGCTATTCAAGCAGGGAAAGGAGGGTTGCAGGGGTTGGGCAGGAGCGGTCCTGGGTCCGCTTTTGTTTTAGAAACATGCTGCTGGTAGGGTCAGCGAGGACAGGGGAAATTAATTGGCACTTCCATCTCAAGTTTGTAATGGATAGAGGAAGGCATTTTCAGTTCATTCGGACAGAAGGCTGTTATTGAAGATATTTTGGGTTGTTCCACAAGTATTCTCTGATTGAAGTGAATGGTTCTCATGTCGTTATGAGTTCATCTCCAAACTGCCTCGCAGCATCTTAAAGAGACAGTTTCTGAGCCTAACCCTAACCCTCTGAGCCTAACCCTATAATGCAAAACTTTTTCATAAAGCTGAAATGATCCCCTTCGATCATGTTTTGTGAAAATGTACATGCTATTTAGAAATGATTTACGTCAGAGATTGGATGCTGGTCTCCAGTGTAAGATGATGGTACCAGTAGCATAACCAGCAATCCTGCTTTGGTCAACCAACCAAATCAACGTATAATTTACATTAAAAACTGTAAACTGATAACCCAGAATTCCCTGTGTGACACTCCAAAAGTATTTTGTTTTAAATATCATGTTTCTTAACCGTTTTTGTTATCAGTTATGCACATTTGGGTTTTATGTTACATCTTCTTTTGTTTAATGAAGGTTTATTGCATTATTTAAGTGTCGTGTGTGTTACCATGTTGGTGTTTTGCGTGAATGACTTCTGTATATTAGTATATACTTCAGCTTGTGGAAAAGCTACTTATGATGAATTTTAATTTTTCAGTATTTGTTTTTTCTACAAAATTGCTCTGGCAATCACAGCTGCCAAAATTATTTAGTAAATGTTTTTTTATTTATTTATTTATTTTATTCATTTATTTATTTAATAGTGTAATAATTTTTTCAGGATTCTTTGATGAAAATTTAGTTAAAAAGAACAGCATTTACTTTAAATATAAATCATTTTTTAAACATAAATCTCTTTACTGTCAATTTTGATCAATTTGATTCATGGTCTAATAAAAGTGTGAATTTATAAAAAAAAAACACCTTACAGACCCCAAACTTAGTGTAAATTCATATTTCATCAAAATAGTGTTTGTGCTGTAACATTTTCGCATTGCATCTTGACTAAAACAATCGGAGAAAAAATTATTCATAGAAAAACCATTTCTCTCATTATTCTGAGTGTAAAATATATAGTATTTACAAACAGTAGAACAAGACCTGTTCTCCACTGAGCAATGGATGAATGTTCGCTCACAAACATTCGCAAAACAAATTCTCCACCGTCACTCTGCATGTTGCTTCCATTGCATGGGATAATTGAAGCCGTCATCTAATCATACGGGTAGAGAGGGTGGTCATCGCTGGATGAAAAATGACAATCTTGTGTTTGTCTGGTGAGATGCGAGGCGCAGTGCGTAGCCGGTAACTAGAGTCTGGATGTCCTTCACAGACCCTTTATTATTTATGATGGAGTCTCTTTGAGCACTGACCAGTACTAATGCATAACCCCCTGTCCTTCTGCCTTATACCATCCCTTTGAAACCAAAGATTGACGAGATATTGAGGAGATGAGAGCCAGGACAGACTGTGTGTGTATATGAGGGGGTAGAGGAATGCGAGTGTTTGCGTCCGGCAATCCACAGAAGTTATAATGTGATTTTTCAAGGCATCCTTCCTGTTATATTTAAAGATGTGGAACAGAAACTCATGGTGTTGCTCTTCTAACAGAATGGAGTTCTAGAGCTTCAAAGCTCCAGACTTTCCCCGCAACCTTCAGTTTGTGCGAAGACAGGTTGGAGGATGACCTTGCGTATTCGGGAGTTGGAGAGATTCGCCACGCTCGCGCTCCGATTGCTTGTGTTTATGATGATGTCTATTGATGCTGCCGAGTGACCTGGGAGAGAATGAGATGACTGCTTTGGATGAGATGAGGAATGAGATGAGAGACTCCGAAATAAACGTGAGGGGAGAAAGTGTTCAAATCTTATTGAAAATGAACTTTTATTTAGATGTTCCATTCAGATAAAGAAATTCACCGCCTCACTCTCTTGTGTATTTTACAGGATTAGTTCAACCAGAAAGCAAAATTACTACTTTCATGTCTTTCAAAGCCTGTATGATTTACTTTCTTCTGTAGGACACAAAAGGAGATGTTTAGAAGGGTGTTCATGCTGCTCTTTTCCAGTACATCGTGAGCAAGATTTTAGTGATTTTAAGAGATGTTTCACCCAAAAATTCAAATTACATTGTTATTTACTCACCCTCGTGTCATTCTTTCTTTTGTCCGTAGAAGGCAAAAATAATATATTTTGAGAAATGCCTGTGTTTTTTGTCCATACAATGAAAGTCAGTGGTAACAAAACATTTTTGCGTTAGTGTTATTCAAAAAAGTTTTTGCAATGACATGAGATTAAATAAACTACCAATGCTACCTCATGGCCAATTCGTACATATTTTACGAAGTGGCTTATTCATACTAATTCGCACGGCAATTTGTCTAAACCCCAGTGACGGGTAGGTTTAGGGGCGGGGTTAAGTGTAGGTCATCCGTATAAGTTCATACGAATTAGCCACCTCGTAAAATATGTACGAATTGCAGTGAGATCGGGCTGAAATTACCCATTTTTAGGCAAATTATTTATGTAAACGTCAGTGGAACACAACGGGGGTCAGTAAGTTTTTTATGTTTTTGATCGAAATACAGTAAAAACAGTAACATTTTTAAATATTATTACTTTTTTAAAAGTAATTTATTCCTGTGATTGCAAAACTGAACTTTCATCAGCCATTACATCAGCTTTCAGAAATCATAACATGCTGATTTGGTTTTTAAAAGAAACATTTCTTCTCATCGATGTTTAAAACAATGCTGCTTAATATTTTGTGGAAAGAGTGATATATGTTTTTCAGGATTCTATGATGAATAGAAAGTCCAAAAGAATGTCTTTATTTTGAAATCTGTATGAAATGTTGCATATTCTTTTTTGCATAACTTTTAAGGTAGTGTATACACATACATATTGTAGAAGGCAGATTCTTTTAATCTGTTGTATTTGTACATAAACACGTGTGCAGTGAGGGACGTCTGCGTTAGGGGGAGGGATGGACACACAAGTGTGGCTGTACGGCCTTAGGGTCAGTGGGCGATGTGCTGGCCATGACATGTGGGCATCTGGCTTGTTGCTAACACCATCCACAGAGCTCTTGCTGTCACCCCACAGGCTGCTCTAAACCCCCACTTGCATTTCTACACGTTATAAACACTGACAGAAATGACACGTTTACATTTGCAAGAAAAGACAAACATGGAAAACTAATATTTGCACTGACCTAAGTAGTATGGGATGCAGACAATTTGAGGTTGCATGCAAAATTACGCATTTTTAAAAGGAACAGTGTCGGACTGTAATGAGAAGTAGAATATTTTTACCACATTTTTATTTTATAAAACCAAACAAGAAGAAAAGCTTTCATTTTTATTATACAGTAGTTGCCGTTTTTTGCTTTTGCTTCGCTAGTCCGCAAGCTGTGACTTTTGCACTATAGAGAAAGGCGAACATACTGTAAGAATACAGACTACACTCGAGATGACAAGATGAATAAGCTTTTAGTTCCAAGTAAAAAGACTTTTACAGCGTGAAGGATTTTACTGTGGCAACTTAGTTAAACATAATGAAAAATATGTCCCTCATTTCCTTGCCCTGATTGTGAGCAAATAGCTGTTAATATCCTCATTCACAAAAAGTCAGAGAGCGCGTGTTAAATCACCACATGCCGAACAGAACAGGTAAAGAAAAGGTAACTGGGGTGCACTCAGAGAGACGCTTCACAAAAAACGGTGAAATAAAGAGAGACCTTTCGCCGAAGACAGTCAATGTTGGAGGTCAGGAGGCGGAATCCTATTTGCCACAAATATGCTTAAGGTAATTTAGGAAGAGCTCGGCGTCAGTGAAAAGCATGGCGACCCTGGCATTTTTCTGTCTTCGCTCTAAAAGGGTTTGATTTTCTTCAGGCAGGGTTGGCCTCAGATCCTGGCTTCACAGATGGGCCTAAAAGGATGAGGAGTCATGTGGATGTATCTTTGTCTCTTTCAACCCTGCGGTAATCGAGTTGACATTGCCTGAGGCTGAGAGAGAGGAAAGGCTTCTTCAACAGATGTGGCCGTTTGTGTGTTAATGTTCAGATCACGCAAAATCAACACCCTGTCCTTCTTTTTTTCAGGCCTTTTTTATCCGTCCTTTCTCACAGATGGGTTCTGTGAGTTTCTATCACTATTTTAATAACATAAATGCCCTTTTCTCTGCCCCTGCTTTAATTCTGTTTTCTTCTTTTCTCTACTTTTTGTCTTCACCTTGGTTTCTCCCCCTTCTTGCGTTCTTGGCTACATTGATCCATCCCAATGTTTGTATATTTTATTTTATATAAAAAAGCAGTTCTGAACTAACATATCTGCTGCTGGGAATCCAAAGCTTGCTTTTATTGAGTTTTGGTATAAGAGCACCTTCCTGTTTCATTAAGAGTTTAGCATCTTTAAAGTATTTGTTCACATGGGAGGTTTAAAATAAGAAGCTGTGTACTTTGACATGTCGTAGAGATTTATGAGGCTTTACATGAACCCAATTATTAGTACTAGTTATTGACACCGGATCAATTTATATCTTATAGAAACAGATTAGGATTTCCCTGCAAATGAAAGATAACGACAATGCTTTTATATTAATCTCATTATATCTTCGAATGTCAGCTGTCAATTGCACCATCACATTTAATGTGTCTAAATACCTAATTGCATTATTTTTGTAGTAAATACATGTAATATTAGTGTACTATAATTTATCCCAAATGCAATGCACTTGAGTTGATCATCCAAGGTTGTTTCTTTTTTGTAAAGGGATGCTTGGAAATTACAGTTATGGCCAATACAGATAGCTAATAGTTATTGTCATGAAGTGGCCGATAACCAATAAATGGCTGATAGTGAACTTTTATATTATTTTGTCTAAAGAAATTAAAAATAAAGCACTGAAATAAATTATTTCAAAAAGCTACAAGACAAGTGGATTTAGGCTCCGAAGCGTTAGAATGTACACAGTATGAGAAATTGATATTCATTGTGAGATTATATTTAACTGTTACATTTATTTTTTAGTTTTTAAAGATTAACTTTAAGTGAAAATTATGGTAAATGTAATTTTAATGTAAAAATAGGGGATCTGAGCATACACAATTAAATATGATACATTGGCTGATACAACCACATAATATCGGTCTTTATAACAGATTTTGTGCATCCCTGATTTTTATATATATCATGTACATGATTCCACTCACTCAAGTTCAAGCCATGCAGGCTACTGTTTCAAATATATCCTTGCATAATACTTATTTACATGATTTCAATTTATTTATTTGCAATATGCAGTAAGCATTAGACTAGTATTCCATTCCAAACATTGCCTATGTCTGCTTCCCTGGTTTCAACTGCACATTAACAAAAATCAATAACCCAACAATTTGAACACAATTGGTTGATTATTGACAGGATTTAGGATTGTGTTAAATGTGACCTGTCAGTCATGCGGCCAGGGCTTTAAACTTTAAACTCCCTGTAGCACCAATGCAATCTACTGTCATCCATGTGCTTTAACTTTGATTGATCCTGTTGTCAACAATACATCAGCTGTACTTAAAAATGAAAAGTGTGTTATGTGCCCTAAGCAAAATTATGATTCAAATCATACGCTCTGTGCCAATACAGTTAAATGTGTCTCAAAGAGGTCACTGCATCAGGCTTAATGATTTATATTTACAGTGGCTTCAATCTAAGTCATTTTTAGATCAGAATGGAAAAGATCAATACACCACTAAACATGTCTTTCAGTTGGATTGGTTGGATCAATGGATGATGCAGATAATATCATGTACTCTATTTTGTTATAACGCAACACATTTATGGCCCGTTTCAGTTCATCTTGGCTTTTAGATGGCACAAAAGCAAATGGCACACTTACCGTGTTCTTTGTAATTCAAATTGGATGAACTGCATGATAGTGAATGAGATGATAAATAGATCACAAAACGGCCACACACGTGCAGGGTTGTTTAAGATCAGGTTTGGGGGTCTGTCGATTCTGAATAGCCTGAAAGAGCATCTCTCACCATCACTGAAGCTATGACATAATGTATTTCCTTTTGAAAGTGTTAAAGCCGCTCTTTTATGGAAGGCAAAATTGATTATAAATGTCTGCGGGGGCGATAGCCAACCTCTAACTGAGCCCTTGACAATGACTGTTTAATTCAGCCGTGTCGAGTTAGTGTTGCCATCTGCGAGCAATTCAGCACTAAACAAAATGACAACAAAAATATTGGTCTGGGTAATTTTGCAGATGATGTCCTTGGTGGAAGGGGGGCAATTGGCATTGAAATCCAACATACATGAAATCAATTAATGCCAATTCCGGGCCTGGCAGACCATCGCGCTGAATACATATTTACCACTCAAGTGATCAATGGAACGGTGTTTAATTGATTCATTTGTTTGTATGCTATGTTTATAATAGCTTTCATATTTATGCTACTGTTTAAACGTTTGGGGTCAGTAAGAATTGTTGACAATAAAGACATTTATAATGTTCATGAAAAAATATAAACATTTTAAATAAATGCTATTCTTTTAAAATTTCTATTCATCAAAGAATCCTGAAAAAATAACACAGTTTCCACAAAAAATGTTAAGCAGCTCAACTGTTTTCCACATAGAAAATAATAAAAAATACAAAGAAGATAAAACACTCAAGACTATCCAAGTTATTGAACTATCAAAGTTAAAAGTTTCAACATTAACGTATGTTTTCAACATTGATAACAATAAGTAATGTTTCTTGAGAAGTAAAGCATATTAATGATTTCTAAAGGATCATATGACACTGAAGACTGAAGTAATGACTGCAAAAAATATTCAGCAATATTATTGCTTTTAACTGTATTTGTGATCAATATTATTATCTGCTATTATTATTTGAGTATTTGCTTAGACTTGATGATTTTCATCAGCAGTGTTTGGGAAAGTCACTTTTAAAAGTATGCATAACAATATTGCGTTACTCCCTAAAAAAGTAACTAATTACAGTAAGTTAACTATGGAAAATAATGCGTTATGTTACGCATGTTTTTAATATAAAATAATAATAGTATTTAATAATAGCATGTTTTCGCCTAAGGCTGAAAAGAAAGTAAATTCACGTCTGTACAATAGAATACAGAAGCACAAACAGAACTAAAAGTTAAAGAACTAAAGATACTTGCACACTGAGTCGGAAATTTTCAAATGCTTTTTTGTATTTGTAATCCTTTCCTATCAAAATGCTTGCTATGGATGCGAAAACGCAGAAAATCGAACCTGATCCGATTTTTTTATGTCGGACTAAAGTTTTGGAGGCAGTGTAAATGTGATTGATACATTAGCTAGAATGTATCTTTGAACATGCGAAAATTTCGAACTCAGTGTGCAATGGCCTTAAGAGTTACGACTCTCCTGATCACCCTTCCTTTATAAAACATGCCAGCCTTTGAAACAATATCAAGCTGCACGTGACATCTCATGAGACCTTTCAGAGTTCTTTGTCTCACCCCTGTGTTGAGGAAGTTTTTACAAGAAATAAAAAAAGCAGTTGAACTCTGACCTCTTGGTGTCTTAGCCACTTTATCAGAGCCGGCACATCCAGACTCAGTAGGTGAGGTTCTCTCCCTCTTGCTATCAGTCTGGGTCTTTGTTGTGTTTAACCTGCTAGATAGAGCCACACTGAGGAGATTACAAATGAGACACTGTCTGACCAGCGCAGAGAAACACGGCCCGTTAGCGCCTGCTGCCTGCTTTGTGGGGGGATGGACCAAAGTTTCAAAATATGCTCAATTATCAATAGCTTTATAAATTAGTGAGCGAGTCTGAGTATCCAAAATGGACCTCGGCAGTTTGATAAGTGGTTTCTTTGGGAAGCCGTGTGCTGCAAGTCAGTCAAACTTGAGAAGCGTGCGTACGCATTCTTTTGGACTCGTTGTCTGTGAGTTTATCGAAACACCCTCAGGCTTTTAAACCCAAGCAATAACTAGTACTAGCAGTTTGGCTGCTAGTACATGGCATTTAGTTTGGTTGAGGAAAGCAATGCATCCCAGGACAAATTCTCCTTGGGTTGAATGTGCATTTAGACGTGCTTTAGACACACGGTATCTTCAGCATTCGAAGGGTAATCCACTTAAAGCGCTGGCTGTTTTAATAAACAGGTCATAAGAACAATGGGATTGGGTAATGGGAGTGAATCGCTGTTGATAATCCCCAGACACCCCGTCACTCCTCATTCGGCTTTTTAATTTTGTTGCATGGAGGGAAAAAACCACTGTGAAACCCCCTTGAGATGAGGGGCCTGTACATTTATTCATTATTGATCCTCCTTTTTCGCCACCCGTTTAACTAAAATGTGTTAACTTTACTGTTATTTGCAAAGGGATCAAGCGTTCCCCACTCATCAAATGAAAGACGCCGGTTCGATAGGCCACGCTTTGCTGCTTTACTTATAGACGGATATTTTATTTACAACTCGCCAAGTTACACCAGAAGCATCAATGCATAACGGAAGCATTATTTATATATGATATTGTCATGTGCTCTGTCAATGTGATGCTCCTCATCAATTATACAGCGCAGCGACTCCTTTGATTAGACGTGGGATCTGCTTTGTTTTTCATTTTTGATATTGAGCTTCGTGAACATATGATAATGGAGTCTGACACGGGAGATTTTCCTCTGATGTTTGTCATTTGCCAAAGTTTGAGATGAACGCATCGTCGCAGCATTATTAGTGCTGTCGCTCATCTGGAACATCAAGAGGGGACAAAGGCGCCCTGTGATAATATGTGATCATCCCACAATTACAAAAGCACTGGTGATAATACAAAACTTTGCTTGTGTCACCATTTTGCCTTATTAATCTCTGATTTGTTGCTTATTATGCAGATCAAACAATGCAATACCTTCAAATTCGGGTATTGAATTTATGTATAAATCTGATACTAAAATGCACAGGGCTTAGGGGTAAGATTGATTGATCGATTTAATAAAATAAGCATTTAATTTATAGTATTATTATTATCATTATTTATTATTTGAAATATCGGTTTTCAACATGAATAATAATAATAATAATAAATGTTTATTGAGCACCAATTCGACATATCAGAATGATTTCTGAAGGATCGTGTGACACTGAAGACTGAAATAATGGCTATTGAAGATTCAGCTTGGCCAGCACAGGAATAAATTATATTTTAAAATATATTAAAATAGAGTACAGTTATTTTAAATTGTAATTAATATTTCACACATACTTTTCAGACCATATATTCCTTAAGACAGTGTATGTATAAATTAGTATGAAAGCATAGCATGAAATCAAATATGAACCATAGATACATTATTAAACAAGTGCATGTATTTATTTTAAATAAAATGTATTTAATACATTTAAATCTGCAGTACATAACTTTTTGTTTGGTTAAAATGATCTGAAATCAATATTTGAGAAAGTACATAACCAGGCAATGTTAAAAACTATCACCTTACTTATACAAAAAAAGTATGAGGTGACATACGACCAAGTATGGTGACCCATACTCAGAATTTGTGCTCTGCATTTACCCATCCAAAGTGCACACACACACACAGAGCAGTGGGCAGCCATTTATACTGCGACACCCGGGGAGCAGTTGGGGGTTCGGTGCCTTGCACAAGGGCACCTCAGTCGTGGTATTGAGAGAGCGCTGTACCTTCATTCCCCCCACCGACAATCCCTGCCGGACCGAGACTCGAACTCGCAACCTTTCGATTATGAGTCCGACTCTCTAACCATTAGGCCACGAAATGTTTCTAATGTTTTAAATTTGCTTCTAATTCCAATGTGGGATTACACACGTTTTTGTATAGAACCAGTTTGAAGGAAGATTAATTTGCTTTTTGGATTAAAATAATTTCTTACTATGAAATTTGAATGGCATGACAATTATAAATCAGACTGTACATAAATTTAAATCTACACTCTAATACACACTATACGCATAGTCATGCAATGCTGATGTTGTTAACATTGATAATTTGAGAACAAAGTATAACAATGATAATACTTTGCACAGTTAGATGTGATATGAGCTAACTGATCTTTAGATTTAATCACCGTTGGTAGCGCAATTTATTGTAATGCTTTTTCCCTTCAGTTGGGCAGAACAAACGTGGCAGACTTGTTACTTATTTTTTCAGATAGCAATATACGGTGAAAATTCTGATTTGGTTCATATATTCCAAGACATAGGCAGTAAATATCCACACCGGTGAAGTGACTGAAAAGTACACATTCACCTTAAAACATTAGATTCATCCACGCTGGAGCCGTGCCAGAAAACCGGATCACAACCCGATCATGGAAGATAATTCCACAAGAAACTGCAATTCCGGGTTTTCAAACATAGAGGGCGACAAAGAGGTAAAAGTTACTGACTTCAGCTTTAATTAAATACATTTTATTTAAAAATATTTAATAATTTTATTTAAAAATATTTAACATTTATTTTAAATAATATAGCTAATTTAATATAATTCAATTATGTATTTTTTATTAGAATTTGTATTTATTTATGCAGCTTAACATTAAAGTCATAACTCCCAGTCGCACTCATTATCCACTGTTACAGTCTCAGAAACTGTCTAAACTACATAATTTTATTTTTGAGCTATGACACATTTCTTATTGACTTTACTTCTCTGGCTCAATTTTCCTCTCGGGCAAGATTTATGTTTGTGCAGGCATTCGGAGGAAACCAGAACTTACTAATCATAAGCTTGTGGTGTTTAAAAACACACATCTGAACGGCTGACCGCTAACCAAACAACAGTGGGTTTAGGCATTCCTCAGGTGAGCGGGCATCAGCAGATGTTCCTCATAAGTGTGCTGGGGAGCTTGATTACAAACCCCTTTATTAGGTTTGATTAGTGTGTGTGTGGAAGATTAGGGCCAGGGAGACAGGTCTTTACCCTCCAGGGATCTCTGGAATAATGAGGATATGTTACCATGGTGATTCTCAGAGAAGCCTCTGTCAGTGTGAAGAACCATTTAAAATCAGTTGATTTGTTTCTCTTTGGCCATCACTGCTTCCCTGTTCCTAGTTTTTAATGTACAAGAACTGTGTGGAGGTGTGGAAACAATGCGGAACAGACTCAGTATCTGTTAAAAATGTAGTAATGATGTAAGCTATTATGTTTTAATCTATTGAGTGTTTTGTAATGCAGTTGATGATAGAAGGAAAGAAAGGGGGAAAAGTACTGTATATAAGCGGAAAAAGCAGTAGGTTGGATCTGTCCGTGACCATGAACCAAAGGCAGTACACCACAAAAACGGATGACTAGCTATAGTAGACATGCCTTTCAAAGCAGTATTAACCAGCTGAGACCTTGCCTGATCCTTTTCTGACTGGTTAAATAGCTATTAATGGAATGAGCTGTTGAGTTAATTATACACAATAATAGTTGTGCATAATTAAAAGAAAATAAAAGAAAACGTGCGTCATTCTCAAAATTAATTAAAACTCAATAAACTCTTATAGGTCTTGACAACTCACAATTAGAGAAATTATTAACTTACAAAAATACTTTTGTTGAGGCTAGTGTTCCATTTCTAACAATAAATGTTTAAAATAAATAGCTTAACAATTAACTTTTTCTAAAGCCACTGAAATATACAGTGTGTGTGTGTGTGTATATATATATATACACTCACCGGCCACTTTATTAGATACACCTGTTCAATTGTTTGGTAATACAAGTTGTTAATCAGCCAATCACATGGCAGCAACTCAATGCATTTAGGCATCTAGATGTGGTGAAGACGACTTACTGAAGTTCAAACCGAGCATCAGAATGGGGAAGAAAGGGGATTTAAGTGACTTTGAACGTGGAATGGTTGTTGGTGACAGACGGCTGGTCTGAGTATTTCAAAAACTGCTGATCTACTGGGATTTTCACGCACAACCATCTCTAGGGTTTACAGAGAATGGTCCGATAAAGAGAAAATATCCAGTGAGCGGCAGTTTGGACGAAAATGCCTTGTTGATGTCAGAGGTCAGAGGAGAATGGGCAGACTGGTTAGAGATGATAGAAAGGCAACAGTAACTCAAATAAGCACTCGTTACAACCAATGTATGCAGAATACCATCTCTGAACACACAACACGTCGAACCCTGAAGCAGATGGGCTACAGTAGCAGAAGACCACACCAGGTGCCGCTTCTGTCAGCTAAGAACAGGAAACGGAGGCTACAATTCGCACAGGCTCATCAAAATTGGACAATAGAAGATTGGAAAAATGTTGCCTGGTCTGATGAGTCTCGATTTCTGCTGCGACATTCAGATGGCAGGGTCAGAGTTTGGCATAAAGAACATGAAAGCATGGATCCATCCTGCCTTGTCTCAACGGTTCAGGCTGCTGGTGGTGTAATGGTGTGGGGGATATTTTCTTGGCACACTTTGGGCACCTTAGTACCAATTGAGCATCGTTAAAACGCCACAGCCTACCTGAGTATTGTTGCTGACCATGTCCATCCCTTTATGACTTACAGTGTACCCATCTTCTGATGGCTACTTCCAGCAGGATAATGCACCATGTCACAAAGCTCAAATCATCTCAGACTGGTTTCTTGAACATAAAAATGAGTTCACTTTACTCAAATGGCCTCCACAGTCACCAGATCTTAATTCAATAGAGCATCTTTGGGATGTGGTGGAACGGGAGATTTGCATCATGAATGTGCAGCCGACAAATCTGCAGCAACTGCGTGATGTTATCATGTCAATATGGACCAAAATATCTGAAACGGGGTCCAACGCAGTACTAGCAAGGTGTATCTAATAAAGTGGCCAAGTGAGTGTATATATATCACAGTTAGCGAATGAAACCCGATACTCTGGGTTCAAATTAATCAATATTATTTCATACATTACTAATATTTGCTTTAATGTACTAATTAAACATGTTTTCCATTTTAATACATTAAAGTACATGTACTTTACTATTTTATTCTCAGGATTATTTGATGAAAAGAAAGTTCAAAAGAACTCTAAATTAAAGTGTTTTTTTCTTGATATGCACCTTACCTTTTAAGTTTATAAAGGAACAGTGACTTTTCCCAGCAAATTTGGCATGCTTTGAAAGGCGGCTCAGCAATTTGATAACACTCTTTATACTTTTTTTCCTGAGCATTAAACACTCTTATACCATAGTAATAAGGTTTCCTTTTTATACCCGGCTCTTCTAGTTCAGTGTATACTGTGTGTGCAGGGCAGGTGTGTATTTGTGTTGAAGCGCAGTATCTCATGTCAGCTCTGTGTACATGTTTGTGTGTGTGTTAGATCAGCGGAGAGCTCCGGCATGTAAACTGATGTGTGGTTTGAGTCGCTGAATTAAGGAGATGCTGTGACATGCATGTAACACTGCTGATGTGTGTTTAGCAGAGAATACATGGTGTGCAGACTCTTTTATTGGGAAAACGTTTAACTGCCGCTGTTACAGAGCACCCTACTGAGGGCTCACTGCCGTCACAGCATGATACTGTCTCTGAGTGTTGTGTATGGGGTTATAGGAAGGGAAAATGGAAGAATTTATTGAAAATGATTTTTTTATTCTTTAAGAATGGACAAATAAATCTATCTTTTGCTCTCTCAGGTGGTCGATTTGGTTCAGTTCAGTCTGATGCCAGCAGCAGTCCCACAGAACATGGTCATATGGGTCACCCCACGTATCCTCTTGGGCCACAGGTGAGAACGCACATCTTTTCCCCTTACACAATTTCATTAACGTTATTTCATTCACAACCCATTTTACCTTTGAAATGTTACTTATTTCTGAGTGAAAAATTAGTGTAGGGCTTGTTTTTATCAAGTAGTCACTGATAGGATCATAAAAAGTGAGTGTTATATACTAAAATGGAAGCAGACTGAGTGTGAGTTGGAGTCCAACATTTTTGCACATTAAACAAATAAATACGACCTCACGTTGTGTCAATCACGTTTACAAGCTGCCTGCGAAACTTTGTCTGTCAAAAAAATTCAGATTAGGTTCGATTTTCTGCGTCTTCGTATTCGTAGCATGCATTTTTATAGAAAAGAATGAGGAATAAGAAAAAACTGAAAAACGCACACGAAAATTTCGGACTCAGTGTGCAATGACCTTTACTCTCCAACACCCACCTGCCCAACTAACTAAACCTAGCGTTGCTACTTAAATAGTTTTTTTCAGTTGAGTAACAGTAGCTCAACTATTTTCAGAATAATAGATAGTGTACTCACCGTCTACTTTTGACAAAATCAGAAATAACTTTAAAAGGAAACTGTCCTGGTAACATTAGCTTTACGTACTGACATAGTGGAGCCATACATTAAAATTAAGGTTATAAAATGAAATATAACACTACTAATAAAGAGAGCAGATATAGAAAAGATACAGAATAAACAATAACATTAAAATGCTACACAGCAATAAAAATACAGAGAAAGAATATACAAGTAGAAAGACGAAAGGTAGCATAAGTAGTGTGACAAAACCGGAAATGAATGAGTCGACCGATATATACCATCAAAGCCAATATATCGGCTAATATTTGTCATGTTTTTATTATCGCTCTGCCCGATAAGTGTCAAAAGTTGGACATCAATTTTGGCTGCACTGAACTTTTATATTGACAGTCCCGAGAATGCATTGCAGTGCCCGAGCACAGACGCACAAAAGCTCCCATTCTCTGATTTAATTAGTTTACTGTCTTTGATTAATAAATTATTTGGCAGAACAGTTAAACAAAGACAGTAAGCATTGAGTGAAAAAGTAGCATTAGCCTTTCTAGTAATAGAAAGACAAATGAAAGATTTATTAATCAGAATCCAACCAATTCATTAAAAGGAATGATTTGTTCACAAATCACACGTTAATTTTTTCTGATGAACATGCTAAGTAGTGTTCAATATATAACATTTTAACTTTTAGTTAGTTTCTCGTACATATCTACGCTTCTAAAAACATGAACATACTGTATGGTGCATGTTGCTTTAGTGTCTTGAAAATACTTGAACATCTCATTCCCAATAATGAAAACTCTATAGGAAAATCTGTATTCAGAATAAAGAAAGTTCTACATGTTTGGAATTACATGACTGTGATTTGGGGTGAACTGTTCTTTTTCAAAAAGTAATAAAATATCAATTTTGATGACTTCATGGAGCATACCATCCAACTCAACACCTAACCAATGCCCCAGTAAAACAAACACACACATGCACATACTTTTAGAAAATCAACTTTGGTCTTTTTTAGGATGTGTAGAACAAACAAGCTCTTTCAAGAGATGGAGAATGATCATTGTCTGTTGCCATATCCAGCTCAACATGCCGCAGCGATGTCCAAGCCCTTGTCTTCTCATTCCCCTGAGCTCTGCCTTAATAGATGAACCCTGTCAGGACAGTCCCACAGAAACAAACACTTTTCAGCCACACTGCTCTCTCTCTGTGCCATAGCCAATTCCCTTGTTTCTGGATCAATATGTTTTGATGGATTCTCACTCTAGAGACGGATATTGTGTGCACTGCCATTACGGAACTGGATCAGTAAGAGGGCAGTTAGCCCTACATGGGTCCGACTCTTTCCTGTGCCTTTGGCTTCATTCGCACACTGCTATCAGTCTGATTACGAGTAATCTTTCAGCGTTTCCTCCGCTGGGCCGCTCCCTCTGTTCTTCTTATTAGAAAGAGGAATGGGATAGGGGGTGGGTTAGGAAAAGAAAAGGGTAATTTAATCCCAAAAGCCAGATCAAGAAGGTATAGAGTGTTGCTTATGGGCCTTGGGGACACATGTTCAGCATTGATTCTGTTAAAAGTAGTTTTTTTAATGATTTGTCTCTTTCAATCATGCCTTAGATGATGCTTGACTATTAACACGCTTGTCTTGTTGTGCAAAATTCATCAAACTGACTTGCTCTACCTCTGAAATTATTTTTCTTTTTAAGCCAGATTTTATGATTCAGTTTAACCCTGATGGATAAGATCAAGTCCCATTTTCTGAATTAAAACCTAGTTTAACTAATATCTCATAATACCATTTTAGGGGTCAGGTTTAATAATAGCTTGCACCAGCGCAAACCGTCTTTTGGCGTAAAAATCATACTGTTGGGATATATTAAAGACACACAGTGAAGGATTAGCACTGAAAAGTCACGGACACAGTTCATTTTGCTCCTGACCTTATTGAATATGCATTTGTAGGAGTTTTCCTTTCAAATACAAAATTTATGGGAGTAAAATTTTAAATTTATGGGAGAGTATTAAAACGAATTTACTAACGTTTGCGCTCATCAAATTTCTGTTATTTGCACCATTATTTAACCCTAACACCCAAAAAAAACATGTCTTATTTGCGACTGCACTAATTTGCGCTGCACTTGGTATATTGATTTGGTTGATAATGTAAATGAGGTGTGTGTCTGTGTTCTTTAATTTGCACTTTCAGTAAATCACCCGCAGAAATTTCTACACCCATCGCCGCTGTTTTGGAATTGCTCCCTCCTGTTAATTTGCCTTGTTTAGTCAAACTGGCACTACATTTTTTTTAAATAGCCATTTTATAATTTTAAAAACTTGGAATTTAATAATTAAAAATAACTGCATTCCGCAGACAATTTTTCCAAGTTTTTCCATGGTATTGTTGGTATTGCAGTATCTTGAAGCACCATTTAAAATATGGTATATTAATATAGTAATCAATCTGTATGATTTTATATTTCAGTGTTATAATCATATTGAAGTCATTATCATCTGACACCATCAATATGATTCCAACTGGATACTTTTTTATATATTTCAAAAACTGTCTTGCAAACTATTAGTGTATTAACGACAAATACGCCACAATATCTATGAAAACTGGTGTATGTAAACGGACATTTAGGAACAGTGAGGTGGTAGCGTGACTTAAACATCCCAAGGGTATTTTGAGTGAGGAGTTGTTCAGCCATTTTAAAGTGTGTTTTGATCCTGGGGGATCCCATTTCACAGACACGCTGGGGTTCAGATCAGTTTGTCAGCTGCTTTGTCGCTTAGAGAGAGGGCTGATGGGAAAACGGTGTGAGCTATTAGTGAATCTAACATGAAAAAAGAAAGAGAAAAGAACCGGTTTTCATGCTGAGTCAAGGAGTATATGGCCCTCCCATGATTCCTGACAGACATTCTGCTGGACACAGCATAGTAGTTTGTACTCCCTGGCAAAAGCCCATGAAAATGATGACAATTGAAGTTGTATTTTATCACAGTTAGATTCCTTGTATATAGGTGTTTTTGTGGATGCATTGTGGATGTCAGTTCTCATCATGTTCACACAGGTGTCTGAGCAGTAACCACAGGTGTGACTCACATCACATCGCATTAACTATGAACATGTCCCACTAATGTTTGATCACCAGAAAGTCTTCAGATACAATTTAAACAGTAACTTTAATTTGACTGATCTAACTTTTTAAAATGTAATGATTTAATAAAATTAGTTAAAATTAATGAATTAATATTGGATAAAAGAATACAAGATTTATATCAAGGAGCTATTAATCTGTTCAGTGGGTGCAGTCTTTTGCTTTTTTCCCATATTCTCTAATTGTTTTGTGGTATTCACATGACCTGCTTAAAATGAAGGAAATAATATAAAATTCCATAAAAATTTATTTCTTTGAGCTAAAATGTAAACATGACTAATTGTATTACTTATTATTGAAAAATATAGAAACTGTAAAAGTAAACTGAACTAAAATAAAATAAAAAAACAATGAAAAGTTTGAAGGGCTTGCTTTGTGCTAAATGACTGAAAAGGTCATTTCTGCAAAAAAATAACGAACATGTCTTCATATTAAATGAAGAACTTTTAATACTCATGTTAACTTGCACCATTCCAAATAGACATGTCTGTATTTTATAAAGTTTCTCTTAAGCTTTCAGTTATTTATCTGGTTTTAGTTATCTTCAGACTGATGGAGGCTCTTCAGCTCAGTTGTTTAGGTCAAGTGCCCTTTTAATAATTTCCTCAGTTCAGTGAGTGGAGTTCAGAATGGGCCATTAGGAGTTGGTTGATTTGTAAGAAAATGGCAGTGCTTTAGAAAAATATCATTCTTTAAAAAAAATCAAACAAAGGCACACTAAAGTAGCTGCATTTTTAAATGTACGATTGCCTACAGTCCTGAAATAAACAATATGTAAAATGTCGGTCTGTCAGTCTTGTGTCCTCATGTCCTGTGTTTCAATCCCTCTTATGTCCATATATGTTTTTCCTGTTCCCATTATGTTCATTAATAATGATTTGTCCCAGCTGTGTTTGATTAGTTTCCCGGTATTCTTAAACCTTGGTTTTCCCCGTGTCTAATGTTCGGTATTGTTTGTCTCACCGCTGTGCTCCATGTTTCCTGGTGGATGTTATGATCATTAAAGGATTGTATGTTGATCCTTGTTCCCTTGCTCTGACGCCTTGTGACACGGTCTTAGAGGTTTCTTCTTAATTTAATCATCTATTTATAGATTGAAGAACGGTCTACATGTGCATAAATATGTTCGTCCTTTGTTTGCTCATACATCGGTTTGTCAAAGTTACAACAAAGCCTGAATTAATACTTTTATTCAGCAAAAATGCAATAAATGGACAAAAGTGAGAATAAAGACACTTATAATATTACATTGTTTCTATTTCAAATAAATGCTCTTCTTTTGAATGTTCTATTCATCAAAAAAATATAAAAAACAAAACATGGTTTCCACCAAAAATATTAAGCAGCACAAACTGTTTTCATAATTGATAAAAGCATTCTTTAAATTAGCATATTAGAAGGATTTCTTAGTATCAGGTGACACTGAAGAGTGGAGTAATAGCTGTTCAGCTTTGTCATCAGACAATTATTGTACATTACATTATTGTGCATTATTGTTGCTCCTCTATGCCCCGCCTTTCTGAAATGCGTTGATTTTTACAAAGCTCATCGTTCTGAGAAGAGAGGCGTGCTCTGATTGGCCAGCTATCTGGTGCATTGTGATTGGCCGAATACCTCAAGCATGTAACGGAAATGTTACGCCCCCTTACCATATTGTGATGCCGTGTCCCGATGCGATGCGATGAGACAAAAACAATAAAACCCATTATAAACGAGGCATTTGTTGCATCCAGTGGGGACATAAATACTGATTATAATGACTTATACATGCATTGCATCGTGCCGCATAAACATTACCATGTCTGCATTTGTGATCGGAGAAATGACAAACAACAAGCATTACTCTACACTGCTCAAAACTCACGTTTGAAAAGTCAGTGGAAAATAATTCAAATAAGAAAACGTACTTACAGGCTGTAGTCAGAAGCGCCAGACTGTCCTTGCAAAGTTGGAATTGCCTCACTTTATAGAAACAGGCTTAGTGCATAGCTGGCAGGCTACTCCCAGGTTCAGGAAATAGTCCTCTGTAAAATCTGCTGCACACACTCTAATACAGGGATCTCCAACCCTGCTCCTGGAGAGCTACCGTCCAGCAGATTTCAGTTCCAGCCCTGCTGCAACACACCTGTCTGTAATTATGAAGTAGCCCTGAACACCTTGATTAGCTGGTTCAGGTGTGTTTGATTGGGGTTGGAGCTGAAATCTTCAGGATAGTAGCTCTCCAGGAGCAGGGCTGGAGACCCTGCTCTAATATTTGGGTTGAACTGTTCTAGAACAGTGTTGTAAATACGCCTTAACCACTGATTTCTAGTTGTGTCCTCTTTTGGAAGCCCAAACAAAGTACTTTCTCTTTCACAATGAAACAAAGCATCTCCAGTAGATGGCGCCGACGGCAGCAACAACGCTACAGCGAGAATAATAGTTCTGCCTTCTTTCTTTGCGTATACGTTTGGGCAGTGTTTTGCAAATCTTCCCACACCGTGACGTAGACATGTGGGGGTGTGTTTGAATGAGCCATTTTAGGAGGGCTTCGTCGAGTCTTTACTTTTCTAAAGAATATCTCTTTTGTTTTGAGACTTAAGTCTTTGCAACTTCTTATCTATGCACGAACAACTTGTAACACTCCAAAGGAAAACTTGAAATCACGTCAGATGACCCCTTTAAGTTTTACGTTTTCTTACCCCATAGAAAGCAGAAACTATTTTTTTTTTAAATCATACTGACCCCAAACTTTTGAACCGTACAGTATATTCCACACGCACAAGAATGTATCAACATTTGGATTTCTTAATGGATTTATTCAACAAGTAAAGATTTCAAGCATCATGTGGACACAGAGGCAAACCAGGCAATGAGATTCACTTTGAGATTGAGATGAGATGCTGGCAGACAATCTTTGATTTTGTGCCTCAAGTAACCGACATCACACACACACTTAAAACAGCAAGATTAAGCATATGTCACACAGCTGTGTCAGTAAGAGCCTTTGTTGTTATCCTTTGAGTGGTTAATTGATTTTTTTTGCATTCTTTTAATGTCAGTGTTTAAAGTTAAAGAAATGGCAAATGACATCTCTCAGTATGTTCTATAAGAAGGGTTTTGGTCTTTTGACAAATTCCTTTTGTCTGATTGTTCTTCCATTTAGATGGAGAAAGAATATTTAATAGTGTTATTTTATGCTGATTATCTTTTGATTCGAAATGTTTGTTGTAAATGAAATGTTAAAGCAATGAGCAAAGCCTTGTCTTATCATACAGAAATCAAATGCACTACGCACAATTTGAAAGTTTTATCTAGAACCTCCCATTCTGAAAAAAATACTGCTTGAATAATTGCACTTTATATCTTTTGTCATTCTATTCCATGTAATTCCATGCATTTTTTCTCTCCATTCATGAATTAGGAACAGTGCAGCATGCCAGAAATGATAAAACTGCTTCAACCAGGAATGTTTTATTCTGCTTAAGATTAAAGTCCCCCAATCAACCTCAACCTCAGGTTGCTCTTGAGTCCTTTCTATAAAACTAAAGAGCCAGAAACAAATTCTTCATTGAAGAAACACAAAATGAAGCCAAAAAAGCATCGATAAATGCTAATGGGGTGATGATAACGTAGCCTGTGTTTGTGCATAAGAGAGAAAGAATGAGACATTGCTGACTCGTAGGAAGGAGCAGGCTGTGTGGTAGCTGTAAGCTGAATCATAGACAGGCTTTTTGTACAGCATAGAGGTGTAAAACAGTGCTTGGGTGAGCTGAAAAGAAAAATCCTCTGGTTTCCTGCAGGAAAAGCATTTGATTTGTCAGACCCAGCAGTGGGTTCTGACAGCACACAGCACTTTTAGCAAATATTGTCCAATTCTCAACAATAAGTGTTTTGGCATCAATGTTTTTCCGTATTTTGTGTTAAATTTGAAGATTTTAAAGGCGATTTTCCTTTGCATTTTAAACTGGAAGATACAAATTAATGATATACATATAAATAATTAAAAATAAAACCATACAATTTAAAAAAGAACACCACTGTGATGTTTCGCATCATACTTAAAAAAACGTCTCGTTTGTTCTCTCTTTCAGGCTCTGTTGGTTGCTCAGCAGCTGGCATCAGCGGTTAGTGGAGTGATGTCCGGTGGAGCTCCGGGTCTCAACCAGCCCATTCTGATCCCCTTTAATGCTGGCGGGCATCTCGGTGGGCAGCAGGGCCTGGTTCTCTCTCTGCCCACTGCTGCCAACATACAGGGCCTGGTGGCAGCCGCTGCTGCTGGTGGCATCATGACGCTCCCCCTACAGAATCTGCAAGGTATGAGTCCATATTGATCCAAGGAAAAATAATTGGTGTAGAATTTTTTTTAACAAATTTTGAAGTAAAAAAAAAACAAGAAATATAATTTTCTTGTAAAACATACTTCAGTAATCTTTGTATCACTTACAACAACATTTTCAGTGCTGTGTGTCCGTATCAATTTTAAAAAATAATTTTAGAGAATGTAAATTTTAATTTACAGTATTTATTTATTTATTAGTGTTTTTTTTGCCATCATAAGATCAGCAATATATATTAAGAATGTTTACTTTTCTAGGTTATGGTCTTTTTACTTTAATTCTGACTTGTCATCAAAGCATTGCAAATATAATTAGCAAAAAAGGCTTTTTTGAGAGCACGAAAACAAAGCCAAAACCTGGACATGATAGGACATTTAGAAATCCCAGCCAGTGCATGTCCAGGAAAATAGAGTGTGTATGGTCACCCTATTTATAATTTGATTTTGAAAATTATATAAAGACTATTAATAAGGTCTTGTCTGTGGTCTCTTCACTTTAACATCAATTTCTGGCCAAAGTTTGAATCTTAGGCCCTACTGAACAGTATGTACACATTATTATTATCTTTATTTTTTTTTTTTTTTTTTATTTATGAAATAATGCTAAAACTAAATCAATGCTCAAACTAAAATTAAAAGTAAATTAATGCTCATAATAGGGGTCGACCGATTATCGGCGCCGATATTAAGCATTTTACCGATTATCGATATCTGCCATTTTCAAAACAGATTTGGCGATAATTATTATTATTATTTTTTTTTTATGCAAACAAACATACTATTTACAGGTGACATTATTTATTGGTGAATAAATAATACAGGTGAAATTATTTAATGTTTAAATGCACTATTTGGCTCGATGCAGCCTGTCTGAGCTCAACACTCTGTGAGAGTGAGGCGATCTCTCAATCTCTGAGAGCAATCTCCGCCCACCGCTCATCTGATATGTAGAGTCACGAGTCCGACCAATCAGCGGAAAACTGAAGGCAGTCTCACACCGAAGCACTTGCTAACTGGAGCTGCCTCAGTGATCACGCATCAGTTGTCTCTCAAAGGTAAAGCAGCAGCAGACGTTGCTGAAGTTGCAATAAATCACAATCCACTACACTGAAGTTGCAAAACACCTCAATATAACCTATGATGTCCGCGATGCGGAAAATGCGGGCGGAATCGCGGAATGCAGTCATATAATGGAATTTATCGTATACGCGGAATGTCGCGGAATGTGTCAAGTTTGGATGAATTAATCAAAAGTAGGTCAGTAAACTTAAATCGACTCGCTATGGACTAGTATCTATAAATATTAAGCCGCAAAACACTATTTAAATATGAATCCTGCATGTTTTGCATCTCTGTTAATGAATGACACAGACGCGTGCGGTTTCATTTACTGCACACATACATACTGAAGCTGCATTCTCGCGGTGTTTTCAGCATCTGCTCTCACTAAATGAGGACATAAATACATGAACAACATCCCCAGAACTGCTCGGAGAGTCACTTCATGAGCATTTGACCGTTTCATTTGAGTAAAACGATCGTCATATCATATATACATAGGCTACAGAACCCTAAAATGTCCTCATGGCAACCTGTCAAAATATAAGTTCGGTTTAGCCGAATATATTACTGTATACGTAATACAACTACAACAATTATTACAACTTTTGTTGAGAATAATCACACAAAACGCTATTTCTTCCATGTTTTAATTTTATAGTAAACTCATTTGTTTGCCAAAAATAAAGTCTAACTCTCATTTGATTAAAAGATAAATTAAATTGCTTCATTTGCACTGTACTATAAATTAAAACCAACGGAAATGTTGTTGTTATTAACAGTTTTCAGAATTAAAGACATGTTTAAAAGCATTTAAAGAACGTTTTTAGTCAGAGCTCTTGTTATTATACATTTTGGCATTAATTTTCATTTTTACACCAGACACGTATATCGGTTCAAAATATCGGTTAACGGTCTACTTGATCTGTAATAATCGGTATCGGCATCGGCCCTGAAAAACACATATCGGTCGACCCCTAGCTCATAATAAAGACGTTGTTATGCAATTGTGTTCAAAGCACCACCAACAAGGAGATATCCTGAAAGCATACTTTATTCTACAACATTCAGTCTTTAAGTTTGGGTTTTTGGGACTCATAAAAATGGTGGCATCACCCCATCCAAACAGCATGCGTTTAAGAAAGTGCTCAGGAAGACCGAGTACAGGAGGATCAGAGCGATATAGGCGGGGAAAGTAGATCACATTCATTACAGGTCAGCGTTTTGCAACGAAGCGCAAAAGCACTTTAAGGCTCTTTCTTCTTTCAGTAAGAGTATTCACTAGCATGCTTGTGTCTTATCCTCTTTACCTCTATCTCTCCCTCTCCTCTTTCCTTCCGTCCACGCATCCATACTTCTCTTCGCCTTTTAAACTTTAATGCATGAATGTTCTCTTTTGATCATAGTTGTAAATGGTTTTCATTTTAATGTTTAAAACATTGTCTCTTTTATACCATTAGATTGAGGGGTGGAAGGGGCAAACCGTCAGTCATAAATCTTAGATGAGGTGCCTTCTCTAATGCCTGACTAAAAAATGATAGGTTATAAATTTGAGTGCATGTAAAATAGCACATTTTCCTTTTTCGTCTGAGGAGGCCGAAGATTAAAATAATGCACGGCAGGAAACAGGTTGTCCCAAAGAGATGGATGGATGGATGGTTAAAATAGTGGGATGGAGAAGAAGTCTCTAATGGACACAAACATGCATAAATAACAACATGCATCAAAGCACGTCTAGGCTTTTAATAAACACTCACATGGGCTAAATAAATATCTAAAAATTCCCAGAATTCCCTCAGTCACGATAATGTGCCTGTGGGGCCGGCCTCACATTCCGAAAACTCTCTAAAATGGACCCTAAGCGTTCTACGTTGAAGTGAATTTGAATGCTCCATTAATTGTCTGTCTTAAGCTTTTAGGGGTTTAGCTGGACTTTAATGCTTGACCTGCAACAGTCTTTTTTTCGTCTGAATTTGTTTTTTAAAGTTTGAGACTATATTAAAAATCGTGGATTAGGAAATCTAATTTAAACTTGGTATTAGTATTTTAGTGTTTTACAAAAAATATATGTTTTAAATTTTTATTTTGCATTGCTATTATGTATAAGTAAAAATTCAAACAAAAAATGCTATGACATAAAATAGTATTAATAAAAAAATTGTTCACTAAAATTGAATATTTATAATTTTGCAAAAATGGAGGACAAACCAAATTCTAGGAAATTCTGACATTGTCAATTTGTCGTTAACATAAAAATGTGAAATA
Organism: Gymnocypris eckloni scoliostomus; assembly: GCA_027564155.1. Taxonomy (NCBI): domain Eukaryota; kingdom Metazoa; phylum Chordata; class Actinopteri; order Cypriniformes; family Cyprinidae; genus Gymnocypris; species Gymnocypris eckloni. Next base: position 10,081,564 of record CM050436.1, on the reverse strand, counting down.
AAATAAAATGATTTTTTTTAAACACTGTCCTGAGCTTTTAAAGGAAAAATTCACCAACAAATGATTCATGTTGTTCCAAACTTCTATGACATTCTTCGGTGAAACAATGTGAAAAAAAGTTGCAGTGTTTTTTATTTTTTATTTGTTTTTACCACGATGCAGTTAAAGTCATTAGGGTCCAATGTTGCTTGGATATCAGCATTCTTCATATTATCTTCATTTAAAGTAATTTGAACATGACAGTGAGTTAATTTTTAGGTGAACTGTCCCTTTATGTTCTTCTTGCACTCAAATTGTGAACATTGACATTGTGTTTATCTCTGGTGCAAAACAGAAAAGTGCTCATCTTAAAAAAAAAAAAAACAGTGATAAACTAGTGTGACTTATTCTGACCAAGCCTCTCAGTTTTAGACCCAGAACCTGCAGGATTCTCTAAGGGTGTAGTGTCATGGGTGCCATGTGACATTAAATTATTTGACTGTGTCTGCTCTCCCTACAGCCAGTCACACAGCCCCACAATCCCCACAATCCTATCCCATCATCCCCCCATTGATGGAGAGCTGCTGGCACAGCACATTTGCCAGACAGTCTTAGTTGAGCAGTGAGCTCAGCCCTGCAGGCCTGATTAATCACAACCTGCAGAGATCTCCACCTCAAGCACCAAAAAATACACATAGATCAGTGCTCGTGCTTTAATTAATACCAGATCAAACACAATCATTCTCTGTTCAGGGAAAGTGAAGGAGACGGGTCACTTTCATAAGTTTTAATAGAGAAGTCACACTAATGAGGAACAAATAAGATTATTGTGTCAGGGCGAGAATTCAATTAAAATAAAAAATAAAAAAATAAAAAGAAAATGTCATAGTCTTGTGAATGCATTGTGTTATTCCATTCCACATTTTATCCCACTATCAGAGCAAGATACCAGTTATTTGTGCACTGTTGCATAACTTAAACAAAGACAATAGAGAATTGAGTTGCAAAGAATAGTAACATAAGGTTCTGTTAGTCAACATGAATTAACTACTGTACATGAGTTAAGATGAACTAACAATGTAAAATGGTTCTAAAGCATTTATTGATAGTCGTACAATAATAATACATAATTATATATATAAAATGCACCTGAGCCAACAATGAGCAATTTTATTTTTTTATAACGAATGATAATAAAGATAAATACATACTGTAACAAATGTATTGACCATTGTTAGTTAATGTTTACTACTTTAGTACTAATTGTACTTTAGATTTACAGAGTTTTTGATTCACTGAATCAAAACTCAGAGTTATTAATTTAGGATTCTGAATACGTTTGATCTATTACATTAGTACGCTACACTTGTCAGACTACACTAGTTGATGCTTTCTGTATCTCAATCAGTAGATCATGGCACTAGCAACTTCAAGGTCATGGGTTTGAGTCCCAAGGATAGTAAGAACTGATCAAATGTCTGCCAAATGCATAAATGTGTAAAAGTGTAAACTCGATTTTCTGTATGCTTTCAAGTCATTAAAAATAACTAATTAGAGGCATTTGTTACTGTATTAAAAAACGGAATATGTTCTGAATAAGATCTCATTTCTGTGCCAATAATATTGTCAGACGGTGTTGGAAACATATTGAACACTCTGCCATTGGTCAGGCAAACATATAGCCCTGCTCAATTTTTGTTGGTATTAACATATTAATAGTTTATTTATCTGTATCCAAATATATATTCCAGCACAATCTCATGTAGTCATGTAGTATGTAAAATAAGATATTTTGAAAAATGTGTCGTATTTTTAGTTCTATACAATGGAAGTCATCTTTTTTGTGTGTTCTGCAGAAGTTATACAGCTTTTGAATGACATGAGTGTAAATGATGCCAGAATTTTCATTTTTGGGTGAACCAACCCTTTAATGTGAAAAAGAATTACATCACTTTTAAGACAAAAGTACTTGTATTGCTGCTAGAGCCCTTTATGATATAAAAGCTCACCTTTTCTAAATTAGGAGTTGTCTGCTCCGCTGGGACTGTCCTCGTGAGTGTGCCGAGCAGAAGGACCAGGGGTGCGTGTGCAAACCCGCCACTGCGTCTCTGCACTGATGAATGGTCGTCACAGCGATGAGGCAGCTTCATGAAGTTCGGCACGGTCGTCTAAATAAAAGCCTGCGCTTGCGTTACTCCACGCTCATTTTAAACCCTGGCGCCGCTGTAGCTTGTTATTTTGTCAGGAAGATTAATGTCTGGACATGTCAAGTAAAGAAAGTGAATTCCCTCTTGAACACTATGTGTATGATTTCAGCTGTAACTTGAATAGAATAAGAATTAGCCTCCTGTTTGTTTATCCATCAGACTGTAAACATGGTGTTAGGAGTGGAATTAATCATATATATGTATATTTAGAAATGGTGTATATTTAGGAAAAAAGATTGGATTGTAAATTATAATATGAATATATATGAGGTAAGGTGGTGTTTCAAAAAACATAGCAATATGAAAGTGTGTTTGCTTGACACTGTGACATTTCTCTATGCCACAAATAACATGTTTGATTTCATTTGACTTGATATGAGACTTAATGATATGATTTCGCTGCTTTGAAAATTACAAATCCCTCTGTTGTACGTTCCTACCATATTCTGTCTCATAACAAACCAAATGACAGAATGTGCTTCTCCTTACATCAAAGCATCTTTCAATAAGCTGCAGAACGAAAATAACATCTACCTTGTTGCTCATCAGCTCAGAAAGCCTCAAAACAGGCCTCTCGCAAAAAACATAAGGGTAACCCTCAGATCATGAAATAACTGTCTTTTCATGACCTATGAAAAGGCTTTTTGGAAACATCCTTTTAATACGCCATATTTTCCCTAAAGAGATGTAAGGCAAATGAAAGATCAGTGCTACATTGTCAGTCTACTTTGAGTTAATGCAGAACAAATGTATACTCGGCCTCTTTCATATTCATATTGTAAGCTGCCTGATCGGAGCACATCAGAACCTGCAGCGTAGCGTGTACGGGGGAAGGGATAGTGCGCAAGAGTGCGCGTTCCCCTTTTGCAGGAAACATAAAACGGCACTCCGGGATGAGGAGTAATTGCCTGAGTCTCTCCGCGCTCGTAGGCTAATGAGGAACCATGTTGTCTCTAATCACAACACTGCTCCTCTGTCTCAATGAAAGAGCAGTTGTAGTCTCACAGGAATCTCTCTCCTGTCAGACCGGGGCATCGCTTTAGACTGAGTACTGACACAGATGGGGAACTTGAAGCTGCTAACTCACTTAGTTTAGCTAAAAGTAGCCAAGTCAAAGGGAAACTCGAAGCCTTAAGGGTGATAAAGTTGCACATGGGGAAAAGACAATAGGAAGCTCATAATTTGCATGCGATATGTTTGTAACTAAAGTAACAAGAACTGTTATTCTTTTTACAAAAATACTGCAGGTGAAAGTTAATTTGAAGACTTTTGTTTAGATGTCGAGTCAATACTTGCTAAAGGAAAGTATCTGCTACAGCAAATGATACCTCTCTAGAGAATTTGGGTTTACAACTCTGACAAGATGATAAAAACTTTGCGTCGAACAAGATAAATTCAATTCATTCAATCTAATTAAATTAAATTAAATTTTAAAACTTTTTAAGTGCAACATGTATATCTGTTAACATTTCAAAAACTGTTGTTTTATGACCCTTGAGGACACTTTAAGACAGTAGCTTTATTAATTGGTTGTTCAGTGAACTGTCCGTGGTGCTGAACTTCAGGAGTAGTATGTAGATAGAACTGAAAACAAAGACTGAAAGAGGTGTCATGTAAACTGTGTTTTAATATTCTACCACCAAAAATAACATTTTGATTTTTAAATTTAAGTTTCATGACATACTAATTAGGTTAGAAATACTAATTAAAAAGTTTAAGTGTTGGCAAAATTTGTAAAGTTGTTTTGTTTGTGCTCACCAAGGCTACATTTATTTGATACAAATTACAGTAAAACTGTAATGTTGGGAAATATGATTACAATCTAAAATAATGTTTCCTGTTTTAATATATTTTAAAATGTATTTCTGTGATGGCAAAGCTGATTTTTCCGATGCTGTTACTCCAGTCTTAACTGCTCATTATCCTTTAGAAATCCCTCTAATATGCTGATTTGCTGTTCTAGAAACATTGATTATTATTTGTATCATTCTTAAACATACATTCTTTTCAGGGTCTTTGATGAATAGAAAGTTTAACAGTATTTATTTGAAACGTAAATTTTTTCTTACATTATAAAAAAACGTCACTGTCACTTTTCATCAATTTAATTCATCCTTCCTTAATTCAATTATTAATTTCTTAAAAAATAACATTGACCCCAAACTTACATTAGTGTAGCTGTTTATACCGAGGCAGATACATCCATAGCGTAACAAGTTCATTTATTTAGAACAGTAATCCAACCACTAAAAGACTATTTAGATCTTCAAAAATACTGCACATTTTTGCTTTTAGATCCGCTTGAATGTCCTGCCCCATTATAAGTGTATTGCTGTAAACATTCTTCAGGCTGAAGTCAAAATGATTGTCTGTGGTAATCAACAGAATGCCACTGATGCTGTCCATGGTGCTTAACTTGTTTTAAACCCTTTATTATAAACATGGACATTTCTTTCTCTCTCTATCTCTTAGTTTAACTTAAAGTACTGTATTCCCAGCATGCCTTCTCATGGTCCTTTAATGTTTCAAGTTTGAGGCAGTTGTAAGACTATTCATAGGGAGAGAGTCATATTAAATAAAGAAGAGTGATAAAATTGCTGGTGCCCTCATACATTTCAAAGCTAATGTGACTAGCACTGCACTAGCAGCACCTGCACACAGACTTTCTGTGGTAATTTGATTGATTTGTTGTGACAGAAGCCACATAATTGAGAGTGAGAGGTGGTGATGGTGATGGTGTTGTGTGTGTGTGTGTGTGTGTGTGTGTGTGTGTGTGTGTGTGTGTGTGTGTGTGTGTGTGTGTGTGTGTGTGTGTGTGTGTGTTTTAGGGGGTTACATCACATGTTCTCCAGGAAGAGACAAAGATTCTCATCTGCCGCTCGCTTTGGATATTGTTCAGTTATCTTTCCCTCTGAGTGTGATGCCAGGCGACTGCATGTGACAGTGGCTTAGCCACAAAAATAACACAAATCGTAATGTACACATACGCAGTGAGGTTGGCCCACACATATCCAGGCGCTCAAACAGAAAGCACCTCACGTCACAAACATTAGACATCATTGCACAAAGTACTAATATATTTACCACATCACACTCAATTGAAGCATGTGCACACACTAGAAATGTTATCGTGTTACAGCGTGTGTTTTTGCAGATTCTGTACATAAAACATCATATTATTTAGCACTTCATTTAAACTTTCTCATAAAAAAATATCATAGTTAAGCAGCACAACTGTTTTCAACATTGATGATAAGAAGAAATATTTTGAACACCAAATCAGCATTTTAGATGGATTTCTAAAGGATCATGCAACATTGAATAAATAAATTAATGGCTACTAAAAATTCAGCTTTGCCATCACAGGAATATATTACAATTTTAAATATATTAAAAAGTTTTGAATTATAATATTATTGGTATTTTACTGTATTTTTTATCAAATAAATGCACCCTTGGTGAGCATAAGAGACTTCTTTCAAAAACATGGAAAAGTTGTACCAACCCCAAATTTTTTAACAGTAGTGTATATACTGTATGTACACATTTAGTTATTTATTTTTTAAGTATTTATGAAATCTATGAATGTTAGGAGAATAAACTCAAACAAAATAATTAATATGACAATTGTGTGAGTCATGTTAGTCATTGCATTTCCATTTGAGGGAATGAAGAGAGTTAAGATCATTGCATACAATATTGGTATGCGTTTTTTTCATATTTGTCATCCTTTCCTTTCAAAAGCTTGCTGTGTATGTGTATAATAGCACAATGATTATTCCAAACTGTGTTCTCTTATCTTATAAATGTGGTATATAATTGGCACATCATGTTTCTTTACATTTAGCCATCAAAACGGAAGATTAAACTATGTTTTCATCAGCTAATTTTTGAAAGTTATCAACATTTTGTTGTCCGTCACACTGAATACAATTATTAACTTTAGTCCTACCAAACAAAATAAGACCTATCTGCGTCTGTTGTGTAAATGTTAAGGGCACGGCGTGTCCTTCCAGTGTCAAGTAAAATCGAGCTGTTAATGTTTGACATATTGGTGGCGTTTGTCATCTTGAAATGGCCTCACCAGCTGCCTGTCCTGCCACATACTGTTCTGTCCTGCGTGACTGGTGGCATTGTCACTCTGTTTAAACTGAGAAAAGAGGAAAAATCCTTGTCCTCGGAGAAAGAGAGCGAGGAAGAGAAATGGAGGGGGTGTGAAGGAAGATTGGAAAAGACAATAATAATGGTAATCAGATATGGCTTTGTCCGTTTCGATCGAGGAGGCCACATTTCTTCGGCCCTCCTGTGGTAAAACCGAAAGAGACACACAAGCCGAGACCCAGGATGCAGAGCGACCCACATATACAGTATGCCTCCGTGATTCTGCTGGGATTTAGCCTCCCTCCACTCATCCATGTTTGATACATATTTTATGGTAATTGCATCAGTCTACAAATAATTGGGAAGTGCCAGTAATGTTTTTTAAAGGAGTGAACTGGCAGTTTTCTCTGCCGATGAAGAACTGGTGCACGGAGGCCTGAAATAACTTAAGCCTCTCAAACTGGCATTAAATTAAACCTATCGTTTAGAGCGCGTTCACCGCGCCTACTCCTGAACCCCCAACCAACCGCTGAGACTACAGCTCTCTGGAGGTAGAACATCTGAAGCAAAGCCACATGTTTGTGCTGGCAGAGTCCAGCCCTGCGCCCATGCTCACTCAGATATGTAATGAAAGAGTAGGAGGCTGTTGGAGTAAGGGATATACATACATCCTGCAAACTGCTCAGGACACACTAGACATCGGATTAAAAAAAAAAACTATAAAAGTAATTATGGAAGGAAGTGGAGGAGGAAGGTTTGGAAAATAATGGAATGAGAAATTGTAAGAAAAAGATTATTGTAAATGTTTCAGAATACAAAGAAGTTGTCAAAACTAGATTTATCGATTTGGATTAAGATGTTTTTCTGTACGAAAGTCAACCATGATGCTAATGTGTTGTGGATGGTTGCCAGGATGTTTGATAATGTGTTCTGAGTGGTGTTTAGTGTGCTGGGTGTTACTTCAACTTGTTTTTTTTTTTAACAAACTGTTTAATTTTGTTCTTTTTGATTTATGAAATTCACATTACACTGTCTAGGAAACATGTTAGCATGTCTTTAATCTGTTTTACTGTTTTAATCAGATGCAGGCATTCAACCCTGAAATATGAAAAACCATCATTACATTTATTATATACTGTATAAATAAGGATTGAAATAGTCCAAAAATATTTTAATACTAATTGAAAGTGTATATATATATATATACAGTATATATATAATTACAGTTGTCCCTCAGTTGTTGCATCATTCCAAAGTGAAACAACAACAACTTCAAATAAAGTTAGCTTACTTTGTTTACCAAGAAGACTATAGTGTCGGTGAACAGTTTGAGATGGAATGATAAATCAAGCCAAATATTGTTCTTTAGTATATATTTTTTATTGTGTGCCATTTCCAAGCAAGCTGTAATTTTGTCAAATTACGCCAAAATATTTCATTGTTTGTATTTATTTTAGTTTGTATTTAATTGTTTGAAATTAGGCTTGGTAAAACAAAAGAGTCTACCATTTACTCCAAAAATCTAATATATAATCTAAATATATATACACCTTTAAACAACTTGTAAGTTTGACTGGAATCAGGTTAGTTAATTTAATATATGTTCCGGTTTGTGAGAAAAAAAAGTTTGAAAATAAGCAATGTCATAATTACAGAAGAAATATTTGAGCCTGTGGGTACCACTGGCTTACAAAAGTAATGGATACATCTCTCTTTAACGATTTATGCACTAAAGTCTAATACTTAGGGCTAGTGGTTTGATAAACCAGATCGGACGAGTTCTGAAGCCCTTGTTTAACTGCTTAAAGCCCAGCCTAGTCATTCATCACAGAGGGCCTATATTCCTGTTGTAATTTTTGGTACCTTGTCCCCTATCTTATTAAAATCCTTACATAGACTTCTGAGACACATTTCATAGGCTTTCTGTTGTCAAGCTCTGGAAATGGAAATTGATTAGTGATTTACATGGTCAGTGAGGGGAGCATGAACTGACGAAACATTGTAAATGAAATATTAGAGTCAGAGCAAGCAGAAGGCAAACGAGAGATGGTAATCTGTGGGGACTGTTATTCCTGTCTGGAAGAACCGGGTAGCATTTTTACATTTATCTGGGTTCTGCATGACTCGTAATGCTAATGGTAATTTCATGGGAGTGAAACGGAATGAAAATGGGGTTATCACACTCCACTGACATTGTGCGATTGTGCTCTGTCACAGGACCTCGTAAACCATATTTCATTCTTTTGTGAGTGTGAGTGTGAAGTGCATGTGTGTGTAATATGACTTATGCCTGAAACTCCCCTGCAATTTACTATAAAAACTCAAGGTTTTGGCTGAAACAATTAGACTGAGAGCGAGAACAAAACGTGTTTGTGTGGCGATAGAGAACTTGTTGTGACCTATACGCCTTCTTGTGTGAGTAAATTGTATTTTATGTAAAAATATGATAATTAGGCTACTTAATGGATGAAAACAAATACTGTTTGGGCCTTTGAGTGGCACACATCGCTTTTATTTCATTTTAACTGAAAAATCACACTGCATTTTACCCTCTGCAAAAAAAAATCAAGTTTGGCATTGTTACAGCACCCCGGGAAGTTTTAAAGAAAGTCCAAAAATGCGTAGGGGTTCAAATGAATTTTGATCTGGCCACTTACGGCTTAAAAGAAGAAACATTTTGTCGATAAAGTACAGTGAAATCTCCAAATGAAACCAAGTGTATTGAATGTCCAAAACGATCAATAGCATCCTCGCAGCTTATCATTGCTGACTTACAACGGAATCAATAAAAAACCTACACAAATCTGGCTTCGCCATTACGACTGTGCCGTTCAATCAATATCTAAAGAATCAGCCTATCAATACACATCACAGAGCGTTCTAATACAAGTGCGATAACTTTCTCTTTTCCTCTTTCGCTTAAGCCGCCGCAGGTATATTAACAATTCAATCCATATAAACCCCACAAATGTATTTTAATAAGGATCACTATTCAAGCCGATAGTGAGTGACACATGATAAGCGTTTCATTTGTCATTTCATATCAGATGAAAAGCCTAAATATGAGAGGGTCCAGAATTTGACCCTTCGGTCGGGTGAAGGTCTATATCTCAGATAACGCCGCTCGCCCTCCTCTCTCGGAAACACAAGATGCTGTGGTGATTTCTGACACGGCAGATGGTGCTGAAACCAAGCCTTTTTGGAAGCGGCAGACAGACTAAAAGCTATCTGCGGTTTCTAATTGCCATCTCAGGGCCTAATTACCTTAATTAATAGATGTGCTTTCTGGGGAAGGGCTTCAGATTCAAGGGTCTTCTGTAAGTGTTAAGGGGCCCTAAAAGGCCCCAGAGGAAGGCAGGCTGGAGTGTAATGGTCCCTGAGGGCTCCTTGCTGAAAACACAGCAGGCGCATCAGGGTTGGATCATGTAGCTGGTAAGTAGACCACAGACGCGAGAGAAGAGGAGATATCGTCACATTAAACTCCTACATCTATCACAAACAGGGCAGAGTGTTGGACACTGCTGAAAGAGGAGAGAAGGGGGCCGAGGGCAAAGAGACAACCATGTGTAATTTTGCCCTCAAACATGTAGCTTTTCAGCCTCTCAATCTTTCTTTGACATGTCTTTTTATTTCTCTTGTTCATTATCATTTTGTCATTGTTAAAAAAAAAAGATTCTACAGCATTCAAAATCGTAATGATATGTATTTTATTTTGTTATTACAGAATTCCTATAGATACAGAAATTTTGAATTTCTATTTAGAATTTCCAGGCCTGGAAAAGTCATTAAAGCTAATAGCACTCTAAAAATTCACATGCATTACAAAAATTCTAAAACATGGACATTTCTATAAGCAATATTTAATGATTTTTTCCATTTCTAAATTATTTATTTAGAAAAATTTCACAAATGTATTTAAAAATTTCAATTGTGAGTCCAGTTTTATAAAGAAAAAGAAAATAAAATCCTTATGTAATCAATCATGGAAAAGTCATTGACAAATGAATAATTATTTGTTTGTTTGTTTGTTTATTTAACAGAGACATTACACTTGTTACACACAGACAACCGATGCCGTGTACATAGGGCATATAGCATAAAGCTAGTTTGCAGCCCTGGCAGCCCTATATATTCATTATAATTACTCTGTGAACTCTATTTCTACTTTATCCTCTGTATTTTCTGTTGAAAAGGTCCCACATCAATGAAAACCAATAACTCTTCAACTTGAATTTATAGTATATTTTTTTTTATTGAATTTATTCTGTGAAAGTTTATATCTGATCTGAATGTGCTCTTTTTTTATATTCTCAGAGAAAATGATGACCTTCACTGACAGAAAGTCCAAAAGAGTGGCGTCCACATAATGTGTGCACAGCCTGTGCGCATTACAGTATTTCATCATGATAAATCTCCTCTCTATGAACCCTATGTGTGATATTAGCCATGGCAAGTTCTATTTGCTTTTCCGACCTGTGCAGTTAATGTTGAAAAAAATGGAAAAAGGAACAACGTCCATCAGCTAATAGGAAATCCGTTGTGCTTCCACACATCTCTGACCATATTTCTTTCCTCTCCTTCTCTCCTTGTTAGTCTTTTTCTCCATCTTTTCTTCTTCTACGATACCCACCCCCTTCTTCTGTCTCCTCCTCCTCCTCCTACCCATCACGCCCGTTGTCGGTGTCCTGCACGAGCGAGAGATGCGCACGTGTACGTCCGAGCCGCATACATTTGCTCTGATGATGTATTGTCCTGCTGAGGAGTTTCATTTACTGTGGCTGGCCTCTGCTGAACCTGTTGCTAGTCACTGAGCACGATAAGCGCATAAGTAGCACGCCACTTCATTCATCATGTATCGCTCAGACCACTCAAATACCTCATAGGGCATGCAGGAGAGAAACTACTAAACCGGCAGAAAGGATCACAGCGCTTTTTTTCGAAAAGCTGAGGTCGTATTAAACATCATATGCTAGTGTTTTTTTTTCCTTTTCTCTCCAAAGAATTGTGCAAGCAAGTCTGCTGTTTAAGATGTTGTTGCAAAACAGTTTGTGAGCTCGTAAAATGGTTCAGTGTATGTCAGGGACAACCAAAATAACAACGTTTTGAACAACGTACACAAATTTGTACACATTTGATATTTCGGGATAATTCGCGTTTCGAATCAGCGGGTGACTTTTCTACTTGCGCTTTCTCGCCGTATTGGGTTTTATTAAAGTGCATTAGGAATCACAAGCAGTTTCATGTCACTTAGAGCTCTACGTTTCAACAGACCGGCTGCCCGCAGGCACGACGCTCCTCTCCCCTTCATTCGGTAGCACGCAATAGTACTTACATGCTCCGCGAGACAAGTAAAAGGAATAATTAAAGAGGTGAAAGATAGTGGGATAAGGATTTAGGGCAAATCCTATTGTTTAAAGCCGTTTCATTCCATTGAAACATCTTTTTCTTTTACACACTTTCTCGGAGCCCTGGTTTACACCCCGAATTGGTTTTTCGGTTACATGCGTACACATTCCGTCTTGTGTTTTCAAAGGCCAAAGCAAAGCACAATGCAGGCAGCGAACAACAAAGACCTTATGATGTACGCGCATTGTCTTTAAATCACTTCATTTCGACGGCGCTGCCTGCACAGCCTTGCGCTTATCAACTTCAGGAATGCAGCTGCGGGCGGAACAACAATGATATAAAAAAATCATTTTTAATAGCAGGCAGAACGGGAGTGTAATCCTCAAATCTGCCTTTTCTAAAACATTTCTTCGTTTCTAATACGGACAGAATTGTTATCGAAATCAGACTTTAAATGAGGCTGTAATATGATGTGGATGGGCCAATTCTGTGCCGTCATCCACCTTTCCTCACTTTAAAAGTGCCCCACCCCCACCCCACCTCCTCATGCTTTTACTGTCAGTCAAAGAGCACTCTTACTCCCTGGCGCATCAGGGTCCGGCGGTATTGATTTTTCCACCCACTGAAACCACCTCGTGAGCATAAATTTTGCATTAGACACTAAGGGGAAAGCGGGCGGGGGGACAGAACCTCGGGAACTGGGCGCATGGGACAAGGAAGGCAGACAGGTTTTGGCGAAAGGACAGATGGAGATGGTGAGCACAGGTATTGTTAGCGTGTTAAAGTAGGTGGTGATTGTTAAAAAGAACTACACTTTGCAAAATTTTAAAATATACTTAAGTGAGAACTAAATGTATGTTTTTGGAAACTGAAATTGAAAATGTATAGTTGTTTAAATTTGTAGTAAAGTAGTTTTTAATGGTTCTCTTAAGTAGGATATAGTATATCATGTACATGTAATTTCATAATTCTGTTGTCTTTGAAATATGAACTGAAAAAAACATTAAATATTTTGAAATATAATTTGTACTGAAACTTGTATGTTATGTGTATAAATATATTTGTAATTACACATTTGTAATGATGAACAAGCACTTTACATAGTGACTGCATCACTATTTGCACTAGAGGTCATTGCACACTGTTTACACTAAGTGAAAATAGCAGTATTTTTTAACGATATGCTATTTACACTAAGTTCAAATAGCTATAGATTCTATTTACACTATGTTAAAAGAGCAATCATTTCTGCTATTTATATTGTTTATTGCAAATAGTGGCAACCTCAGTATTGTAGTACATTATAAAACAGTATGCTATAACGTATTGAGTATAATTTATCATTTTAATTCAGATTATTAAATGGATGCCACCAACTTTTTGATTATTTCATTAATTTGTATTGAAAATAAATGCCTTTCCGATGTTATTTGAGATTTGAAAAGGGAGAAAAATAGGTTGGCAAAAGGCAGGTTAGAACTTGGGCCGATCGCTTTAAAAAGCACATACCTTCACATCTACACAACTAGAACTGATGTTTGACAGGCGTCTTTTGTAGTGTTGACTACCCCGATCACATATTGTTAAGCAGAGTTAGTGTAAATAGACACTCCGATTAAGTATACTTTAAGGATTTGAAGTACACTTCAAGTTCACATTAAGAACAATTAAGCACATTTATTATTATTTTTATTGTATCACAATAAATAAGTAAAAGGAGTTGTGAATGGGTTTTGTGTTTTACTCGAAGAAATTATGCAAATAAATACTTTTAACTAGTTAATTTCCACCCAAGACACTTTCCGAGGCTCTGTAAGAAGTTTTTATCATAAACTCTCTACTTTTACACCTTGTTCTCTCTGGAAGACGGCCAATCATTTCGTAAAATACCCAGGAGAGCCCATAGCAGTAATACACTTTGATCAGACATGTATGTCAGATGGGGGCTTTGTGGTCTGATCCCAATACGCTGTCCACTTCAGCGCTATAAACACTCAGGGCCTCTCAACTGCAGTCTAACCTCTTTTCCGTTTAGTATAGTCTGATCCCAATCCAAATCGCTGATAGGGAATCATGTAATATGTCTGAGCTCCAATGTAAGCACTGGAGATGTCATCTGCTAACGATGGTACAGATTTTTTTTATAGATTTTGTTTTTAATTCCAGGCCTTTTATTTAGTAAGGTTTTTATTGGTTTTAACACTGGCTGTGATTGCATTTTCAGATATAAAATATAATATAATTCTAAATAATTAATGGTTCGGTGGTAAATATATATATATAATGTATATTATTTATAATATATACAGTTTATTTGATAAAAATACAGCCTTGGTGAGCAGTAGAGACTTAAAGAAATGAAGTGTTCTAAAGATGGTGTATATATATATATATTTTTAATATGTATACTATGTATAAAGGAGACTGGGGCTACATGTCACAGAGACTATTTCTCTATTATTTCTAACAGTTTTTCTGCATGTTAATTTCAAACATCTGGTTCAAACCCCCTTTTTTTTGTTATTTTGACCTTTTCAGTTATGTCTTTAATAACTGTTACTTGCATTTAGCCTTTAAATAATAAATAAGAACATTAAATAATGACTGCCTTCCATTTTAACAGTCAACCCCTTGAGAGGCATTTAATGTGTTAACTAGCTCTAATCTCTCTCTCTCTCTCTCTCTCTCTCTCTCTCTCTCTCTCTCTCTCTCTCTCTCTCTCTCTCTCTCTCTCTCTCTCTGTGTCTTACTTGTTTTGGCATTCTTGCTATTCATTCCTAATGGTGTCTTCATATTTTCATTATGTGACCAATTATTAAATTATTAGTAATTTCCTTAACTAATTTCCCCAGCAAATGTTGTCATACGCAAGAACACGATCAGGCATCTCTTGTTCTGTTCTTTCGCTTGTTTTTACACATCGTTCTCTTCCACCACAGTCGTTTCCCACAGAATTAATTAACTCAACTCAACTTTGCCCTTGTGATTTACCTTTAATTCACTGTGTAGCCTATATTTGTGTGTGTGTGTGTGTGTGCATGTGTGACTATTTCTGTCACTATTATTTTTTAAAGTGACTTGCATCATTAAAATGTAGTAAAGTGTACTATATTTAGCATCAGCCACTTTGCCAGGTCTTTAACATGCCAGTCAATAAGATGTATGCATGTACATAATAGATTTTACATTTTAATTGTTAGTTAATCAGTCTGTTACACCCCTACGATCAATGTTTTCTATAATCTAACTGACACAGATCAGTCTCAGATGCTCATGTTGTTGTATTTGCCAGGTGGACGCCCCAAAAGGAAGGGGTGTTGTATGGGACAGACAGACAGCATACTGTATTAATGAGAAAGGTGGATACTCTGCTTTGGCCTGCACATTCTCTTTGATACTAGAAACAAAAATAGTGCCATCACCCTGTCGGTTCTTGATGACCTCTGCACTGACCTCTGACAATCAGGCGCTCCATGCTTCTCTCACACACACACACACACACACACACACACACACACACACACACACTTACACACATCAAACACACGACAGGTGATTTTTACACTGGGAGTTTGGCACACACATACTCAGGGTCACAGAGGTGAGAGGAATGAGCTTCTGTTAAGCAGAGGCATCTGTGTGATCTGTTCTGGAGAATTCTGTTTGCTGCTACTTTGCTAGAGTTCAGGTCGGTCTCAAAAAGAAGGAAGAAAGAAAATAAAGGTACTAAATTGGAGTGGCTTCAGGTGCAGGGAGGGAAAACAGAGCATCCATACGTCAGGTGGGTCACAGAACTTGTCAGGACGGGCTTCAGTTTCATTTGTGTGCCCAGTGAGAAGGTTGTCAGGTATTATTTAATAACTATGAACTTTAGAGGATCTGACAGGCTTTATATGTCTCCTTTTTACTTTGGCTTATAAATTTTTTTTTAAATAGTCAGGTAATCTACCTGTCAATTGTTTTTTTTTTTATATATGACATGTGATTTGAATGAATTATGACCTTTAAGAGAAAAAGGAAAGCATACTATAAATTGAGTTGCTTTTTACAATTATTCTACATAAAAAAACATTGAACAAATGTAACGTACACTACTTTTCAGACGTTTAGCATCAGTATTATTTTTATACTTTTTTAGTTTTATTTTTAGTTCTTTGCTGCATGAAAAGTTAAAAAGAACAGTATTTATTTGAAAGAGACATGTTGTGTAACATTATAAATGTGACCTTGGACCACAAAACCAGTCTTAAGTCGCACAGGTATCTTTCTAGCAATAGCCAATAGCTGTTACATTACACAGCTATACAACTTACATTGCAATACAACTTCAAATTACATTGCAATACAAGATATTTTGTAAATGTCCTAACATAAATATATCAAAATTGTATTTATTAGTAATATTAATAACATTTATTTAAAGAAAAACACATAACCACACAGCATATGTTAACTAATATTTTTGTAAACATTAAAATATATTTTTATATCTCAACCCTTTATTATTCTACACTTTTAGTTGTGTAATTAATGATGGGTTTTCATTACCTTATTTTAAGTCTTATGACCTGTGGTCCATATGAGAACTGCTAGATTCAATACATTGCTATTGTTGCCCAGCATCCTTGAATTTTCTTCATTCCATAGATGCGTGAAATACATACTTTGTCTATCTTCAATGGGAAGCCATGTACATGCACATTTTCAGTGGAACTGAATAGAACAATGGAATTGTTACTCCTGTATTATTACACGTGTTTCTAATTTCTTAAGTAATAAGAAAGTGAGTTTTAATAAAGTCAAAGGTCGCAGTTGAAAGTGCTCTGAAGGAGATCCAGGCTAGAAACCAAATTCACACATCATGTAATGTTACCATTGTTCAGGTGGTTATAGAGAATGACTTTTGTGTTACCATGATAAAGCGTCATCTGCTCTCCTCGTCCTGTGTTCTGTTCATATAAGCGAAGTAAACAGCATTTGGGCTCTGTATTTGTGTTGTGTTTCAATGTATTCAGACCTTTGCAACTCTGTCATTGCTCTCGCATGAGTCTTAGGCTCAAGGTCTGCTATTTCTTTCCCCAGATCTGTTTAAGGAGGACGGAAGGTTAGCAATGTTTCGAGATGACAGAGTTTATAAAGCACTTGCTCTCAACCACAGTTTTACCTGCAGTGCTGCCCAAATAATAGGACACATGGGGCTTCTCTACAATCCTGTCCCCTCTCTCTCTCTCTCCATTGTTGTTCTGTCTCTTTCTCCGGTCTGGTTTCAATAATATTTTTGACCCTCCTATTCTTTTCACTTATTTTCTACTTGTAGCAGCTCTATAGTCATGCGATGGGCGCCACACTGTCAAGACAACTTGCCCCAACATTTCAAGTGCGATATATAATTCATGCTGGGGTGTGAGTGAAGAAATGTAAAAGTGGGCTGTTTACTGGTCGAGAGACACTCTTTTTTTTGTCTTTTCTTCTTGGAGTAGGGAGAGGGGGGTTCATCAAAACCTCGCCTGCCTGTCCAGTTGTGTGATGCATGGGTAGCTAAGCTAATCAAATGTCAGCACCAATATATTTTTATATCTCAACCCTTTATTATTCTACACTTTTAGTTGTGTAATTAATGATGGGTTTTCATTACCTTATTTTAAGTCTTATGACCTGTGGTCCATATGAGAACTGCTAGATTCAATACATTGCTATTGTTGCCCAGCATCCTTGAATTTTCTTCATTCCATAGATGCGTGAAATACATACTTTCTCTATCTTCAATGGGAAGCCATGTACATGCACATTTTCAGTGGAACTGAATAGAACAATGGAATTGTTACTCCTGTATTATTACACGTGTTTCTAATTTCTTAAGAAAGAAAGTGAGTTTTCCAATAAAGTCAAGGTCGCAGTTGAAAGTGCTCTGAAGGAGATCCAGGCTAGAAACCAAATTCACGCATCATGTGTAATGTTACCATTGTTCAGGTGGTTATAGAGAATGACTTTTGTGTTACCATGATAAAGCGTCATCTGCTCTCCTCGTCCTGTGTTCTGTTCATATAAACGCTCTAACGAAGTAAACAGCATTTGGGCTCTGTATTTGTGTATGTGTTGTGTTTCAATGTATTCAGACCTTTGCAGCTCTGTCATTGCTCTCGCACATGAGTCTTAGGTTCAAGGTCTGCTATTTCTTTCCCGCATAGCGAGACCAGATCTGTTTAAAGGAGGACGGAAGGTTAGCAATGTTTCGTAATGAGATGACAGAGTTTATAAAGCACTTGCTCTCAACCACAGTTTTACCTGCAGTGCTGCCCAAATAATAGGGCCACATGGGGCTTCTCTACAATCCTGCCCCTCTCTCTCTCCATCTCTCTATTTGTTTTCCTTTTCTTTATTCTTTTGTTGTTCTGTCTCTTTCTCCGGTCTCACGACTGCTGCGGGAGGAGACCCTCCCATCACCTTTGATCTTCCCCTTGGTTTCAATAATATTTTTGACAGGATTCAGGCTTTCTCTTTTCTTCATCCTTTTTTTCCCGTCCTCCTATTCTTTTTCACTTATTTTCTACTTGTAGCAGCTCGCTCGGCTCCCTCTATAGTCATGCGATGGAGCGCCACATATGTACGCCCTGTCAAGACAACTTGCCCCAACATTTCAAGTGCGAATTGGACTCTTGGAATTTTCCCCGGTGCAGATGATATATATAATTCATGCTGGGGTGTGAGAGCGGTGTCAACGTGTCAGGCGATTGAAGAAATGTAAAAGTGGGCTGTTTACTGGTCGAGAGACACACTCTTTTTGTCTTTTCTTCTTGGAGTAGGGGAGAGAGGGCTTGTGGTTCATCAAAACCTCGCCTGCCTGTCCAGTTGTGATGCATGGGCAGCTACGCTAATCAAAGAAATGCCAGCACCAATGTATTTTCTTAGTTATCTTCTAGACATTTTTTTTTTGCTGGTTTTAATTATTCATCTGCATCAATTAATTATGGACACTTCTTCTCAAGTATGCTGTGCACAAACACATGCTTGACAATACATTACAACTCTCGCTTTGTAGCTTAGCATCAATCCATTGTTCAGCTCTTTTGTAATTTATTTTTGAATGTTTACTCTTTGCTGAGATCTAAAAATGAGAACAAATGACCCCTTATGTTAAACTAGATGCTATCTATTGATTGATTGTTAATGAATTAATGTGTTGATTAATTCACCATTATCTATACGTGTGTGTGTGTGTGTGTGTGTGTGTGTGTGTGTGTGTGTGTGTGTGTGTGTGTGTGTGTGGACACTAAATGCTGTTCTTTCTATATTTGAAGCCACTATCTATTAAGATTCCATGGAACAACTTACACCTCGGTTGGATATATTTATATTTTTGGTAATTCATATCTTGTCAATAAGAAAAGCTAAATTCTCTGTTTGAATAGGCGTAGCGGATTGTAGACTTGGAAGTAAACACCACTGCTATGATTGACTAATAGATGTGTATGTTTAACAACAACACATCATTTTAGTTTTAACAGTCAAACACAAAATAAATTTAAACATATCTCCTTTCTTATATTTTATATGCAGATTAGTGTTAAGGACATTTTGGCCTGTCTCCTGAGGACCCAGAAAGGGGCCATGAGCAAAATAATGCACAGCATGAAATGAAATAATGACTATCTATTAAATCTATGAAACATCTATTTAAAAAGTGCATAAAGGCTACACTAACATATAAATCAAATGTAATTTTGTAAATTGCTTAAACAATTATGAACAAAACAGCATCATGTATTTATGCATGGCTTAATACAAAAAGCCGAAGCGCCAATCACACAGATTGGATTTAAAAACATATGAGATGCAGTGGAATGGAATAAAACCCCCACTAATTCTCAAAACTAGTTTTCTAAAAGTTGAACCTCTTTTAACTTCACATGGCTTTCTATAAATCTTTTGTGTGAGACGTGAGTGTAACAGTCATAATTGTCCGTCTAGAAATGCGCTGAAAATGCACATGTGCGTGAATGGCTTATTTCGGTTTTAACCTAACCAAGATCTACTCCGTACTGAGCTTCTATCTTTCTCTGATATTTTGAATGAAAAACACAGCAGCGTCAGATCTTGTGGGTTCAACTTGAAAGGCTAACAAAAGCATTCAAATACAACCACGACACTTACATTATCACCACATATAAGGCTCTACCAGATGTACACCACCTACAATTCAAATGCACCGTTTTTTCCATTCGAATGCTAATTTTTATTTTAAATTCGAATAATATTTATTTTTTATTCACAATCTCCTCAACACAGGCAGACACAGCACTCATCTTAGCATGTGTTCGTGTGTTCTGATGTCACAGCTGCTTTTCAGTCATAATACATTGTGCGCTATACTATTCACAATTAGAAAACATGTAACATGTTTTCTATCATTATCAATGAAGGTATATCGTCAATAAATACTGATACTGTTTTATCGCCCAGTCCTACACATAAATACTCTGTACATATGTATATGGTGTGTCTCACTCGTCCTTCACAGTAAAGCTGCGGGCTCTTTGATCGCCCCCTGGTGGCTGGCTGCAGTACAGGTCGTAAACCCCGCCCTCTCCATGTAAACGAATGGGACTTCAGTCAAAATAAAAAAATCAATTACACTTCAAATACAATTTTCCGAAATATGGTTTTGGTCATTTAAGGTAGTTGTTATCACGCTGATATGTGTTCAATTGTTCATTTTTGTGATAAGTTTGATTTTAGCTAGTAATTTGATGCTATAAAAACAGGGCGTGTTGTTATGGCTGATTGGGTCTGCGGGAGTTTGGGCGGGAGTTTGATTCCGCGGCTCCACCTCACGACACTACTGCGCAGACTCTGGCTCCAAACGAATCTCTACTGCGCAGACTCTGGCTCCAAACGAATCTCTACTGCGCAGACTCGGGCTCCAAATGACGTCATTTACTCAAGATGGCAGCAGCCATATTGAGATGTATTCGCTTCACTTTTCTGGAAGCGGAGACACGTCGTCCATCTTTTTTACAGTCTATGGTACATATCAAACGATCTGTAATAGCAGACAAAGCAATAGGATCAAAGGACCAATTTCTTACTGATGCGGTCTGGAACATCATTAAAAATAAAGTTCATGCTCACTTTCTAATGTTGGAATCAGAAGGAAGGCAATACAAAGACTGTGTTTTTCCAGAACTTGGCACTGAACAGCATCTTCTTGTTTTCAGAGCCATCTTTATCGTTTGATTTCTGCGTAGACCTGCATTTGCCTCTCTCGTTATTTACACTACATGCACGAATCGGTGGGCGGGGCTAAACAGACAGCGATGTAGAAGCAGGCATTGATCATCTTCTGTGGAGGTGATGTTCAGCCACACTATTACGTCCCAAAATGGAACAACTTACAGAATGTTTTTATAGTACAATGACCTCTTATATGTCAAAAGATCAAGGGAATTGAAATATATAGAAATATATAGAAAACACTCTTTGGTGATTACTGTAGGTGGCTACAAATTAATTTAATATATACAATGAAATATGTAATATATATTTTTTTAAATTCAGTTCTCTGAAAAAAGTCATAACTTTAACAATTTTCAGGAAAACATCACAAAAATATGGAAAACAAATGTTGTGGGCTGCATGCACATTATCATTTGAGTCGCACTTTTTGGTAATATGGTTGTCAGTCTTGAACACTGTGTGCATTCAACACTTAAATGGATTCAAATATTGAGATATTGCAGTGAGATATCATCTTAGTGCCACCAAAGGAGAACATCTTGGTCTATTTCTGTTATAACTCCAAAATAATGGTGCCCATAAAATGTGCGTGACACCTTGACTTGAAGTGCAGTGCAGAAGAAACATCTCTGTTTGATGACTTCGCAGTGAAGAGTTCATTATCAGAACATTGAGCAGAGGTCAGTTATCTGTCTGAAAAGCACTGCTCTGATTCCTACAGAGAAGGTTCAAACAGAAGGTCACATTGATTCATTCTGATGTGTTAGCAGTCTGTTTTTCAGTGTAGGCATTCATAATGTGTATGGATAATTTGAGTTGACAAACCTAGGCTGTGTTGTTCTGTCATGGACTCTGTAAGTGAAGTCCAGCTCAATGTATAGGTCTTTTAGAGAGTGAATTTGTTTCTTCAATCTCAGCAGAGCGTCTGGTGAGTCAGAAAGCTGTATGGCACAATTTAGGCTCTATTGCTTTCTTACAAAAAGGAAGTATACCATGACTTCATGGGAATTAAATGCTTCTTTTCATGTACCACAAAAAATAAAGGCTTTTACATGTGCATTCAGAGTTTCCAGTACACTTCAATGTTCCTTGTATTCAGAGAAAAAATATAGTACGTGGTAGCATTCCTTCTTTAGTTTTCATAGTTCTGAATACTGGATATACACTACTGTTCAGAAATTAGAGTCAGTAAGACTTTTTAAATACATGTATACTTTTATTCGACAAGGACATTCAATTGTTCAAAATGACTGTAAAGACATTCATAATGTCACAAAAAAAGAGAATCTATTAAAATGCAGTTCTTCAAATGTTTTCTTCATCAAAGAATCCTGGAAAAAAAACATATTTCATTAGGAAGTACAACATTTTTTTTAACTAATAATAAAAAGAAAAGCAACTAATTGATAACCGTGTTAACCTGCACGAGGACGCTGACGATCTGAACGCTCTTTGTTTGCACATGTCATTGATTACAAATAGATTAAATGAAACGGGACAAAATTAATCTTGACAAACTATATCATTCTGAAGGTCTAAGCCTCAAGCATCGATGATAGATAGCTGTTTTTCGATGGAAAGCTTATAAGGAATGTATTTGCAAAATTTGTGTAAGCACTACACATCAAACCATCCATAATAAAAAAGCAGTACATACCAGCCTTGTGTAATATTGAGTCACAAATGCATCCACTGCTGTAAATCCCGGTTTAGTTAGAGAGGTAAGGGTCCATTGAACAACATCAGATCGAGCACTTCAGTCCAACAAAGCAATAACGTTGTTATATGGACGGATATTCCTTTGTTTACTTCTCCTTTCTTCAGGGATAGTTATTGTTTGTATACGTTATGGAATAGCTCACGCTAAAAAACACATGGTTTTGTAGTATATGGTGTTACACACAGAATGAGACCATCTCAATTTTTTTGGGGAAAAAACTGAGGAAAAATGTTTATTTGAATCTGGCGCGCTCTCGCGAGGGCTGCGACACACGCTGTGACGTACCTGTTATCTGATGGGAGCGGAACTTAGCGATCAGCTTTTTGGATGAAATAAACCTTTTTTTTCAGCATTTTTAATATATGTGTATGTGTGTTTTGTGGAGAATGTGGCTGTATCTGTATTATAAGAATCTGTGGGATGAATCAGCTGTAATTATTCACTGAATGAGGGCTGTGAATGACTATATGGCCCATATCTCTATGATTATCATCTGTATTACCCCGCACATCAGTGTGTGATTACAGACTATTAACAGCAGTCAGTGTGAATGTCTGGCCATATCAGTGTACGTGAGTGTGTACTACACACAAAGCCATTATTTTTTCTTTATTTTTATTACTTAAATTATTCTTATTGTATTTTTGTGGTCAAATAAATCACTTATATGATGTATAAGATTCTATCTATAATAATTGTATCATTGAAAACATGCAGTGGTATGTAGAACTATTCAATATATTTGGTAAATACATATATTTCCACAAACATGTGTGTGTGTGTGTGTGTGTGTGTGTGGGGGGCTATATATAGTCTCAGGAAAATCTAATTTTTCTTCAGATTTGAAATATAAACTCATGAGACATGTGACTTTCAACCCATTACTTTTCTGGATTGCTCCAGGACTTATTTCATGTATTTTATATGAAATACAATTATTATTATTTTTTCATTCAGTGTGGTACAATTTTTTCAAGGCACTTCAGTCTCTATAACTTTTTTATATTTTTGAGCATTATCAACTCTGGATGATGGATAGTAAAGCCCAAATTTACATGGCACCAAATGATGTTAACCTGAATGTGCGCTATTATTTTAGGTATGTTTCAACCGTGAGTCCCGTATGTCTTTTTCAACCGTGAGTGATGCTACTTGCTCTTAAAATGTGAATGTATTCTTGGTCATAAGATAAAGTAGCCTATTATTTTATTTGTAAAGACTAGCCTTTGTGACACTCAGAATAAAATGAAACTAAAAACAAGATTTTAAGCAAACAGGATGCGCTATTTATCTCATGTGAATTTGAGCAGAAACTTGAAACTAATATATCTAAAAATACAAAATAGAAAAATATATCTAACTTATAGAGAGTATACTATATAACATACTATATACAGTTTAATAATGCAATTTTTGGATGGTTTTGTGTAATCACAGATCTACAATAAAGAATAATTACAGTTAATAGAGTAATTTCATCTTTAAAATGATGAAAGTTTTCATCATGTTACATTCCCGCAAATGTCAGCTTTCCTGTTACAATTTGTAGCTCTAAGGGCTTTTTAAAGGGGAGAGGCACATTTAAGAAATGCAGTGAATTACTTTAAATGATGTCTAATAGTACTCAAGATAAGATGGAGGACGTTTTCTGACTTCAAAAGAATGGAACATCTTTTTACAGGATGGTTCTTACCTCAGATGCTTCTTGAAACTTTCTGTTTGGGCTGTTCAATAATTACAATGTACCAGAAAAAGATACTATGTAATGGCCAGCAATCAGTGATGCTTCTGCAATTACAGGCTAAGGCAAGCATTAAGTGGTACAAACGCCATCATATTGTCCAGGCCAAGGGATTATTTCTATTTGTAATCATAATTTGTATGATTAAATACATGATGCTTGTCTCGTTGAAGGTGATTTATTTTCTTTCTTTATTTTAATTATTATTATTATTGTTTTATAAATACTTACAAAGATCATAAGAAATCCTCATCTTCCTTCCTCTTTTTCTATCACAGCTACCTCGTCCCTAAACTCTCAGCTCCAGCATCTTCAACAGCTCCAACAGCTACAGCATCACCAGCAACAGCAGCATCATCATCATCAACAACAGCAGCAGCAGCAACAACAACAGCAACAACGAGAACGAGAGCAGCGTGAAAGAGACCAACAACAACGAGAACGAGAACGTGAACGTGAGCAGCACAAACAGCTCTGTGGTCAAACACATCTCCAGCCACCCAGCCATCATCAGCTCACTCCTCCGATTCAGTCACAAGTCTCTGGACCTTCTCCAAGCTCCGCCTCCACCTGTACCTCCTCCAATCATAGCTCAGCCCAGCCTCCTCAGTCTCCGCCCCCTCATAGGCAAAACCAATCACCAGCTCACAGCTTGCCATCACCTGTCACACCTCCTCTGCCACTACAGGTAAGATAAAAAAAAAAGTATATATATATATAACTTAATTTTTTCATTTTATTTTATTTTCCATTAAAAGTAACTTGGTGAATTTACTTCCCCGTTAAAATAATAACCACACATTCCTGCATTTGTTATTTTGCATTCTGCATTTTTTTATTTTAAATCATCAACGTGATGGGACAAATTCACATCTAAATAATAACTAAAATAATAATTGTTTTGTTCTGCATTTTTTATTTTATTTAATTTTACTGAATTAAAGTGATGGGAGAAATGCAATCAGCACTTCCCATTTAAAATAATAACTGCTTTTTTTTGCATTCATATCATGACAGTCCAGTATTTTGGGCTGGTTTTATCTGGATAAAAGGAAAAAAGAACAAAAGCTTTAATGTGATATCCGAATAAATTCCTCATATTTCCAGACAGCCATAGCCAGCAACCTTCCTTGTATTGCTCCTCACCCAGTTCACCTCTTGTTTACACACTAAAAGTGAAGTTATTTAAAGCTGTAATATAAGTTGACTCGTGAGCAGCTCCAGAGTGCTGCATGGCACGGGGGCAGTTGAGACCGATCGACTCAATGTAATGACCCCTAAATATGATGTCGCCTCACTTAAAGAACTCATTCTTCTACATTATTCACAACATGTCTGGAAGAATGGAGCTCTGGAGTGAGACGAGGTCTAGGATGGATGTTAGAGAATGGGGCAGTAATTCAATTGAATGATTGAATCTGTCTGGGGAAATCTTGGATATTACAAATATTGTTTCTGGAGGAGGTGCCTGTTTGCCAAGCCTGTCCCTGAAAAAAGAATGAAAATTGAAAGTTTATTGTTAAGAGTTTATCCCAGCCATCTTGCTAGCGACAGCAATAGACTATTATTGGAAATGAAGAGCTGTGGAATATTGAATTACGAGTAATGATGCTTTTGGTGTAACTTCATTTGAAACAATTTTATGATAATCACTTATTGACATGTTGTGTAAATGTATAGTATATGCAGCCGATTGAACCAGATTAGTTTTCAACATATTTTATCTTTTGCAAATAACATCTTGCATTGGGAAGTCCAAAGGAACCATATGCCAGTGTTGACTGGATAAGATAATTTTGTTGATATTTTATTTCGTTATCTGTTATTGTCATGCAGGCTTATAAAATTAAAACAACTTTGTTGCAACTTTGTGTACAACTCAAATATAAGAACTTTACCAATTGTATCAAATGTGATCTGACCACTTTACATTTTTATGCATCTTGTGTTTTAAATGATAAATAGAAGTGATATTTTCATATTTTACTTTTTAATGTGGTTGTCTATCCATCTGTTCTTCCTCTTCCTCTTCTCATATGGCTGAGTCGGTCACTAATAACATGCCCTCCTCCCTACATGTCCCAGTGGTTTCATTTCGGTTTGAGAGAGGCCAGGGTCGCCTCTCCATCCTTCCCCGCATTCATCAGCGTCACAGCCCTTATTGCTCTGTGCTGTACCACAACCCGACTTCCCCTTCCCCCTTTTTATGGCTGCCATCAGTTTAGTCATTTATTTCCCCTTCTGTCCCTCTACCCAGCCTGTATGCTCACCAGCTGAATCCTATGGGGCCCCACTTTTAATGGTCTCCAGAACCCAGAACTAGTGGTTTCCGAGGGATTCCTTAGGAAAGGACAGCCATATATTTCTTCATTTGCAGTTGAAGCACACCTGATTCGATCTGTCAAGTTATCATCAAGCTTTTCTGATACATGATTCAGAATAGAGTAAATTGGAGGGAGTGGCAATGGTGCCTCCAAAAGCTTGGTTTTAATGCGTGATGTTGCCCACCTCATTGGCTAGATGCATCCTCAGGTCTAGATGTTCGTGAATTAAGAAAATATGTTCTTAAATATGTATGATATGCACACAGATTTTACGATATATTTGTGCATGAGGGTCATGTAGCTGTGTTATAAGTGATAATGTACAGGCAGCTAGTCAGTATTGCAAAAAAATAATAAAAGGTGCTTACAGGTGCATCTCAATAAATTAGAATGTCGTGGAAAAGTTAATTTATTTCAGTAATTCAACTCAAATTGTGAAACTCGTGAATTAAATAAATGCAATGCACACAGACTGAAGTAGTTTAAGTCTTTGGTTATTTTAATTGTGATGATTTTGTCTCACATTTAACATAAACCCACCAATTCACTATCTAAACAAATTAGAATACTTCATGAGATCAATAAAAAATGTTTTTTTGTGAATTGTTGGCCTTCTGGAAAGTATGTTCATTTACTGTATGTGTACTCAATACTTGGTAGGGGCTCCTTTTGCTTTAATTACTGCCTCAATTCGGCGTGGCATGGAGGTGATCAGTTTGTGGCACTGCTGAGGTGGTATGGAAGCCCAGGTTTCTTTAACAGTGGCCTTCAGCTCATCTGCATTTTTAGTCTCTTGTTTCTCATTTTCATCTTGACAATACCCCATAGATTCTCTATGGGGTTCAGGTCTGGTGAGTTTGCTGGTCAGTCAAGCACACCAACATTTAACCAACTTTTGGTGCTTCTGGCAGTGTGGGGAGGTGCCAAATCCTGCTGGAAAATGAAATTAGCATCTTTAAAAAGCTGGTCAGCAGAAGGAAGCATGAAGTGCTCCAAAATTTCTTGGTAAACGGGTGCAGTGACGTTGGTTTTCAAAAAACACAATGGACCAACACCAGCAGATGACATTGCATCCTAAATCATCACAGACTGTGGAAACTTAACACTGGACTTCAAGCAACTTGGGCTATGAGCTTCTCCTCCCTTCCTGCAGACTCTAGGACCTTGGTTTCCAAATTAAATACAAAACTTGCTCTCATCTGAAAAGAGGACTTTGGACCACTGGGCAACAGTCCAGTTCTTCTTCTCCTTAGCCCAGGTAAGACGTCGCTGATGACAACTGTAGCCAAATTCCTTGACACGTCTCTGTGTGGTGGCTCTTGATGCCTTAAATCCAGCCTCAGTCCATTCCTTGTGAAGTTCACCTAAATTCTTGAATCGGTTTTGCTTGACAATCATCATAAGGCTGCGGTTCTCTCAGTTGGCTGTGTATCTTTTTCTTCCACACTTTTTCCTTCCACTCAACTTTCTGTTAACATGCTTGGATACAGCACTCTGTGAACAGCCAGCTTCTTTGGCAATAAATGTTTGTGGCTTACCCTCCTTGTGAAGGGTGTCAATTATTGTCATCTGGACAACTGTCAGATCAGCAGTCTTCCCCATGATTGTGTAGCCTAGTGAACCAAACTGAGAGACCATTTTGAAGGCTCAGGAAACCTTTGCAGGTGTTTTGAGTTGATTAGCTGATTGGCATGTCACCATATTCTAATTTGTTGAGATCAATTTGTGGGTTTTTGTTAAATGTGAGCCAAAATCATCACAATTAAAAGAACCAAAGACTTAAACTCCTTTATCTGTGTGAATTTAATTTATTTAATACATGAGTTTCACAATTTGAGTTGAATTACTGAAATAAATGAACTTGTCCACGACATTCTAATTTATTGAGATGCACCTTTATATTCCTAAAATGTTTGTACATTATTATGCTTTTTACTTAGCTTGTTACAACATAAATTAATATTGATACACAGCTCACAAAGTCAGTTAAATTAATTTAAATTACTTTTAATAATTTTCAAAGTCAGAGAAAATGTCCTTGATGATATTGTGACAATCTTAGAAGCATCTTTATAAAGTTGAAATACTGCTTTAAACCAAGGCATAAAATGCATTTGGACCCAGGACAGAGCTGTGAGGAACACCCTTCACCTGAGGTGTGTTAGTAGAACTTCTCTACAGGTTTTTAAATATGAGGCATTTGAGCATTTGAAACACTTTCGATTACCAAGGTTTTCACCAAGGCAGAAGTGCTTGAGGACTCAGGACAAAGCCTTGAGGAACTCTCATCGCCTGGGATGTGTTGAAAGACCTTCTCTATAGGTTTTTGAGCTGTACTTTATTGATTAGATTTTACTGCTAAGAGTTATATATGTACCTCTTGTTAATCCTTAGTGAGAGTGGCACCAGAGACAACAGCATCATTACCTTGCCCTTCACTCTGTGTGAGATTGAGTAAAAGAGAGTGATACGTGTGTATGTATGTGTGTGTGTCAGTAGGGGTTTGGAAGTTCCCGCTTCATGGGGGTCCACATTACCACTTAACCAATGTGATTGTGTGTGTGTGGCAGGGTTTGCAGGCTGCCTGTCCTGTGGGGCTGAAGCTGTAATTGAGCTTATGTCTACGTCTGCTTGAAAAAGTTATAGCATACTTCACCAGAGTGCTGTTACTATCCTTTAAGGACAGCCACAGTTAAACATTGCGAACACCTAGAGAATTTTGGGAATGTGTATTTCCACGATCTGTCATAATTATCCCTTCTGGTCACTCAGGTACCTCCCCGCCCTCTCAGTTTCTCTTGCCTCCCATTCCTTTCTTTGGGTTTAATCATTTTAGTAAGGGAGGGCAGACAGGTCTCCTATTATCTGAAGACACCTAAAGGCCCCGATAGAGGCCTTCTGTTGCTGAACTGACAACATGACAGCGTGTTAGTATCCCTCTCTGATAATACCACAGTCGGTGTGTCCAGTCTACGAAGCTAAGTGCTCACCACCTGCACTCTCTCTATCTCTGTCTCTCTCTCATTTTTCTTGTCTCGTCTTTTTCTTTATTTGGTCAAAAGTTCCGACAGGTTTTTGTAAGTCTCTGACCCTGAGTTCCTTTAGACAGTTCAATTTTATGATTTTCCAGTTAAATCTTTTCTATAGCCAGTAATGTTTGAACACTGATTTCAGTGGAGATTAATGCTTGTTTCTTTATTTTAGTCCAACTGCAGTCTAACAAAACTAGCATTAAGAATGACAACCATTACTTAACCTATATTTGGATGAATGAGGTAGTATCATTTAAACCAAGGGTGGGGAACGTTGATCCTGGAGGGCCACTCTGCTGCAGAGTTTAGCTCCAACCCGGAAAAAACCCTGGAAAAAAAAATACCTAACTGCATCCTGAAGACCTTTGTTAGCTGCATCAGGTGTGTTTGATTAGGGTTGGAGCTAAACTCTACAGGGACACCAGCCCTCCAGGATCAACGTTCCCCACCCCTGATTTAAACTTATACATATATTGTAACTAGTGCTGTCAAACGATCAAATGCAATTGATCACATCCAAAATAAAAAAATTGTTTATATAATATATGTGTGTGTACTGTGTATATTTATTACAGGTGCATCTCAATAAATTAGAATGTCATGGAAAAAATCATTTATTTCAGTAATTCAACTCAAATTGGGAAACTTGTGTATTAAATAAATGCATTGCACACAGACTGAAGTAGTTTAAGTCTTTGGTTCTTTTAATTGTGATGATTTTGGCTCACATTTAACAAAAAAACATCAATTCATTATCTCAACAAATTAAAATACTTCATAAGACCAATACAAAAAATTTTTTTAGTGAATTGTTGGCCTTCTGGAAAGTATGTTCATTTACTGTATGTGTACTCAATACTTGGTAGGGGCTCCTTTTGCTTGAATTACTGCCTCAATTTGGCGTGGCATGGAGGTGATCAGTTTGTGGCACTGCTGAGGTGGTATGGAAGCCCAGGTTGGGCAGACTTTTGGCAGTGTGGGTAGGTGCCAAATCCTGCTGGAAAATGACATCAGCATCTTTAAAAAGCTGGTCAGCAGAAGGAAGCATGAAGTGCTCCAAAATGTATTGGTAAACGGGTGCAGTGACGTTGGTTTTCAAAAAAACATAATGGACCAACACCAGCAGATGACACTGCATCCTAAATCATCACAGACTGTGGAAACTTAACACTGGACTTCAAGCAACTTGGGCTATGAGTTTCTCCTCCCTTCCTGCAGACTCTAGGACCTTGGTTTCCAAATGAAATACAAAACTTGCTCTCATCTAAAAAAAAGGACTTTGGACCACTGGGCAACAGTCCAGTTCTTGTTCTCCTTAGCCCAGGTAAGACGCCTCTGACGACAACTGTAGCCAAATTCCTTGACACGTCTCTGTGTGGTGGCTCTTGATGCCTTAAATCCAGCCTCAGTCCATTCCTTGTGAAGTTCACCCAAATACAATCCTCATAAGGCTGCGGTTCTCTCAGTTGGCTGTTCATATTTTTCTTCCACACTTTTTCTTTCCTCTCAACTTTCTGTTAACATGCTTGGATACAGCACTCTGTGAACAGCCAGCTTCTTTGGCAATGAATGTTTGTGGCTTACCCTCCTCGTGAAGGGTGTCAATGATTGTCTTCTGGACAACTGTCAGATCAGCAGTCTTCTCCGTGATTGTGTAGCCTAGTGAACCAAACTGAGAGACCATTTTGAAGGCTCAGGGAACCTTTGCGGGTGTTTTGAGTTGATTAGCTGATTGGTATGTCACCATATTCTAATTTGTTGAGAAAGTGAATTGGTAGGTTTTTGCTAAATGTGAGCCAAAATAATCACAATTAAAAGAACCAAACACTTAAACTACTTCAGTCTGTGTGCATTGAATTAATTTAATACATGAGTTTCACAATTTGAGTTGAATTACTGAAATAAATTAACTCCAAATAAATTTCCATGACATTCTAATTTATTGAGATGCACCTGTATGTATATATAAATACACACACATACAGTATATATTTTGAAAATATTTACATGTATATAATTATATTTATATGATTTATATTACAGATACATTTATTTAATATATAAACATAACACATTTTTCTTAAATATATACATATATGTGTATATATTTTACAGCTCTAATTGTAACATACAAATACATTTGATAAAACTAGGACATTGTTCATCAACCGTTTATTGAAACAAAAAAGTACTATTTACACAATTTTAAGGTGGACAAATGTGCTTGAATGGATAGTTTACCTTAAAAAAGGTCATTATTTGTGTCCCATGTCATTCTGAACATGTATACATTTCTTTTCTCTATGGAACACAAAATAATATATTTTGAGTAATGTCTCTATGGTTTTTGTCCCTACAACATAGTTTCAGACCCAGTTTACTTATTTTATTTTATTTGATTTCAAAATATCTTCTTCTGTGTTAGAATGACTCAAGAGTTAGTAAGTGATGATAAAATTATAATGTTTTTGGTGAACTGTTCCATTGCTACTTTTATTTAGCAACTCCACAAAACTGTTATCAAAATATTACCATAACAATCATTTAATCCTAAAGTTTAAAACTTCTCATATCATCTTCCTTTCTGTTTTGAAAAAATGTGATTCTTTTACCTCACAGCAAACTCTCCTCTTTAGAGGCAGCATTAAAAAAAAGAAGCAGGGGAGGTAGAGACAGGCTGTTGTGACGACAACCAGAAGGTGGAGATTATGAAATTTGCCTAAGTGTGTTAATTGCCTGATTAGCGGGGTGGCTGGATTTGCAGGTGCTGATTGATTGGAGCGACGGGGTTTCTCCACGCTGAGGGGACTCGGGGATTTGTGGAGGAGGGGGCAGCTCGGTGGGCAAGCCGGTTACACCGGAATTGATCTTAATTAGATCTGAGAGACCTGCCACAGCAGAATGGTCACAGCGATTAAAATGAAAAACAGGAGAAATTACTGATCAAATTAATCATAATGTCAGCCTACAGCTGTAGGTCTGCTGTAATTTGCCACTCCACTGGCTTACATCAGCCCTGAGCCACACGCACACACTGATCTGTGGCACACAGAGAGAGAGAGAGAGAGAGAGAGAGGGTAGAGCAGGGCAGACCATTCATCCCCCACACACACACACACTCACACACACAGCCAGGGCATACTGTTTTAGGCACATATACAGTATTTACACTCATGTTGTGGCGATTTTGTGACGAATGGTTACTCTGCTTTTTGTGGAAACTGTGGCGCATGATACATTTTTTCAGGATTCATTGATGAATAGAAATTTCAAAGGAGTTGCATTTATTTGAAATAGATTTTCTTTTAACATTGTGAATGTATTTACTGTCACTTTTTGATCAGTTTAATGCATTTCCCAGCATGTAAAACTACTATTCACAGTTCGTTCACTAACACTCCTTGACCTTGCCATTGTGTCTGCCTCCATGGTTCCAGGGCAGACAGGAAGACAGAGAGAGACAGGAGAAACAATAAGGGTATAGAGAGATCTACTGTCTGGGTGTTTGTCTGTACAGTCTTAGCCAAAGTGTCAAGATTTTGATGGTTATCCATATGACGCAAACGTGTGTTCATTGCTGGCCATTTTCAGATGATTTTTTTTATAATGTTAAATAAATACTTTTTTAAAAACATTTAAAGGCATAGTTCGCCCAAAATATAAGCAAAGCCCATTCCAAAATTAAAGATGCAGAAATTCAAATTGTGTACATTTACATGATTCTGAATCAGCGCTACCTAAATAACTGCCATTGGGACAGCTGTAATGGATCGCTTTCTCCAGGTATTATAGACCACCTTGGGCTTAGCTGTCTCTCTCCCGTCTCTCAGACAGAGTGGCTGTAAGGGTCTGCCCGGACCCCCGACACAGAGTCTTACAGCAGTAATTACAGGCTACTGCCTGGTATTCAGCCAATGCCAATTTACTCCCTCAGCGTATGGACGACTCACCCCTGTCTCCTCTAGCTCTCTCCGTCTTGCTCTGCCATTCCTAACTTTCATCGCTCTCCCCTTTCCCTCTCACCTAACCCCTTTTCTGTCTTTCTCACTCGTTCATAATTTTCCTTAAGCTCTCTAGACTGTACTGCACCCTTAGTTGTTCATCTTTTACCCCCGGTTTCTTTCCCACTCACCCATCGCTCTAAGACACACCCCTCCTGATGTACTGATGTGTGCCACGGGAGGCTCAGACCCACGAGTGCTGCAATTACGCCGGCCTCTTCTCTTCCGTCCTTTCTATTTCTACTCCCCTCTTCTCCTTTCCTCTCATCTACCTCCCTCTATCTTTGTCCATTCTCCACCATTCCCCAGCAATCAGCCATCATTATAGCTCTCTCCTGAAACTCCATCCCTGCCAAGGTCAGGCGCCCTTCCAGCGCACATATGCTCATGGACAGAAACGTATACACACATGCCGATTTTGGCTTTCGTAATGCCCCTTAAAAACATGTTTTTGTATCTTACAGGGACCCCTAACCCTTTAATATAATAAAGCAGCCTAAAGACTTATTGATTATCTATGATAAAGTTTTTCTGTAATTTTTTTATCTGGTTTTTAAGCAACACCCCAAAACTATTTCAGCAACTCCCGTCCAACCACATGTCAGCAGAGAGCACTTTTCCCAATCCACTCAATTCCGACTGGATAAAGTAAAGCCCTGCCCTGCCCTATATTTTATTTTATTTTTTATCCCATTTCACTTTTTAGAGTTACTAGAGTACATAATAAAACTGTGTAGTGTCATGTTGACATTAATAATGTGTGTAACGTTTTTCTGTGTAACAGGCTGCCCAAAGAGTGTGTAACTAGGTTGTAGGATTATTTAATGTAGGATTATTTTATTGTGTTTTTTTTTATTTTAACACATTACTTCCTATGGAGTAGCAGTTCATTTTAATGGCAAATAAATATTTAACCTCTTTTCTGTTTTCATTTTTCCTTCCCTCACTTGTTTTATCCATGCCCTGTATGGTCTCTCTTCGATCTCTTCTATTTTTTATTCTTCTCTCTCTCTCTCTCTCTCTCTCTCTCTCTCTCACTCACTCACTCACTCACTCACTCACTCACTCATTAATGCAGCCCAATAGACAGCCCTTCTTAAGAAGGCAGAAAATTGCCTTACATAACAAAACTCCCACTTTATGAAAATACAAATGTGCACTGGTGACTGAAGCAGAAAATAAGACTATTACCCATCAACAGCAGCACAGCGTTTGGTATGAATAATTATAAGGCATGTGATGCAGCCAGTGAGGAAAATCTGGGTGCTGAAAGCAAAGCAACTTTTTATTTACCCAAAATGAGGGATTATTTTGAGAAAAAAAAGGCAGACCTGGGGCACCTTATAAGAAATAAAATGATTCCAACTATAGACATTTGGATATGACAATTTGGCTTTTACAATAAGTAACTTAATATTTTCTCCATATTTGAAGTAATCAGCTTTATTAAAAATCCATTATGATTATAATAATACAAATTTTAAAGGATCATGAAGAGTGTGACTGTAAACAGATGTAGAAAATAAGTTGACTTCTTTTTTACCACAGCAATAAAAATCTAAAGAAACAGAGTTTATAATATTGTTTATTATTAAACCATTATTGCCATTTTTAGTGTTTATTTAAAAATTTAAAACGTAATTTTGACAAACAGTTTTGGAGATGTTAATATTCCCCATTCAGGTTGATAGATGCTGTACACATACGCCCATTACTTATATTAAAAAACAAACAAAAAAACGGTGGGAATGTCATCAAGTTGGCCTCTAAATGAATATTTTAATTGAGTGAATTATCTGTTTTTCTGTCACTTCATCTCTCTTTCTCTCTCTTTTACTAAATAATAAGGGTGATCTTCAAGGTTCTGTCCTGGGCCCTATTTTGATAAGTTTTTTTTCTTCTAACTCCTCTTCTTCCTTGCTACAGTATTTATGCCTACATCACCCGCTCCTTCACAAATATCATAAAAGTAAAAAATGAGGCATATTAGCACAGGATAATTGTGTGGTTACGGAAAACACATTTATAATATGATTCAACACTTGTTAAGTTTGTTCTGAACCCCGTTAACTGCCTAGAAAACCACAGGGAAAAATCTGATCAAAGTTGTGTCCTTAAGGATAAGAGTGTGTGCTAAGGTTTAGTTTAGTTTAGTGTATTTGCATGTGTGTGTGTGTGTGTGTGTGTGTGTGTGTGTGTGTGTGTGTGTGTGTGTGTGTGTGTGTGTGTGTGTGTGTGTGTGCTTAAAAATGGATGTGTGGGTCAGGTTTGTGTTTGTGTATTATCGATCGGACCTCTGACCACATCATAGCCACAGAGCCCTGCTCAGTCACCATTAATCTCGGTGCTCCGTGTTCTCAAATGGCAGCTGGCAGGCCCAGTTCCAAACCCAACCATTTCTCTTCATTAGCTCGGCTCACTCTGAGACGCCATGCGGAGGAGTAATCATTTACCATTATTCTAGTTATGAAACTCACACACAGCTGACGCTGGGCTTTATTGAATAGAGGCCATCAAAAGATCACCAGCCATTGATTAAGCCAATATTAAAGTCATTCAAATGCTGGATCTGTATGTCAAACAACAGCAAGTGAAAAGAGATGGCATTCTGTTTAAATGCCGGAGAGGAGAATTTGACATGATGAATTAAGATAGTTGAAGTTTCCTCAAATAGAAACACGCTGTTCTGTAGTTTTTCACTTAAATTAAGATGTGCAATATTTTGCTTTCAGACATTTAAAGACAAACAACCATTTATCATTTGATGTTTCTATTATTTTTATATATTTTTTATCACAGGAAATTACAGGGGAGATTAAAAATCTGGTGTAGACCTGGTCTCAGGTGGACATCAGAAATATAATATCAACTTTTCACAAAACCGATGATGTCTTGACACATTTGTTTTTCATTTGGAGCAGGTCCGAGTCATACTGTTTAGTGCTATATGTGTAACACTGCAGTCAGCGGTTTTGCAGCAAACATTTTCATTAATCAATCACATGGAAATGTGGCCAAAAAAACATCTGGGGGGATTTTTCAATAGGAAAAAAATATAATTGTGAAAAATGATTTTGTAAATGTATAAATAAAATATACATTTATTCAAACCGTACTGAGGTTGCCCGGGACTGCCTCTTTGCAGCAAAAATATAGCAAGGATGACTGATGGATTAAAATGCTCGTATGGATTTTAAGGGCTATATTTATGGAAGCAGGATTTTATATAATGACACCAAAAGCAGTTAATTATGCTTGGAGTTAATGAGTCACATGATTGACGGTCAGCACTGGGCAGTTCATCACATCTTTATAGGTACATTTGTCATTAATTTCCTTCCTTGTTCGCTGTCATTTGCATTCTGGCCCGTTAAATGTGACCCCTTTTGCCCCCTCTTTTCCCAACAGTTGTGCTTTTTATCTGATAAAGTGCAGCATTTTAAACAGCCCTCGTGTGCGTGTGAGTGTTTGAAGATGAGGCCCTTTATGCCGCCACACAGTTTTCAGCGCAGTGCATCATGGGAGGGCTGACCCAAGACTTCCAGCTTAGCTTCTTCAACTTTACAGCGTTGCACATCTCTTTATTCCTGTTTTTCTTCCTCTAGCTTTTTACTCTCTCACCTATTCTTCCCTTGAGTCGTTATATTTCTGTTTTTCTCTCAGCTATTTATTTATTTTTCAATGGGAAGGTGAAATGGGGCTCTGTAAGTAGCGTTGGTAGTGTGAGGAATCCAGAAGAGACAGCAGGTGATGTGCTCCAGGGGTCCAACAGGGGAGCTGAGGTGTTTGGGACAGTCTAATTGGATAGTTGAAGTTTCCTCAAATAGAAACAGCTGGAGGTTTTTCACTTAAATTAAGAGGAAGTATTTTGCTTTCAGACATTTAAAGCAAACAACCATGTTATCATTTGATGTCACTTATATAATCACAGGAAAACGGGGAGATTAAAAATCTGGTGTGAGTCTCAGGTGGAAAAGAAATATAATATCAATTTTCACAAAAAGATGATGCTTGACACAATTTTCTTTTCATTTCAGCAGGTATAATACTGTTTGTCATATGTGTAACACTGAAGTCATTTTCAGCAAACATTTTCATTAATCAATCACATAAATGTAAAAAAAAAACATCTATTTTATGAAAAAATATAATTGTGATGATTTTGTATGTATAAATAAAATATACATTTATTCAAAACCTCTGAGGTTGCTGCCTCTTTGCAGCAAAAAATATAGCAAATGACTGATGGATTCAAAATGCTCTTGATTTTATATATTTATGGAAGCAGGATTTTATATAATGACACCAGCAGTTAATTATGCTTGAGTTAATGAGTATTTGACTCAGCACTAATTATCACATCTTTATAGGTACATTTGTCTTTCTTTTGTTCCTCTGTTTCTTTCTTTCTTTCTTTCTTTCTTTCTTTCTTTCTTTCTTTCTTTCTATCTTTCTTTCACAACAAAATTGGAATGATTGCTGAAGGATCGTGTGACACTGAAGACTTGATTAATGGCTGCTGAAAAATCTACTTTCCCATCACAGGAATAAATTATATTAAAAAATATATTTATGTTGTCGTAATATGCAGCATTGGTGAGCATAAGAGACAAAAACATTATAAAACGTTAAAACTTATTAGATCAAGTCCTCTCTATCAAACCCCTTCAACTAAAAGGAGAAAAAGAGACAGAGAAAGAACAGGCGTTTTGTCACATTTACCGAGAGGTTTACCTGCTGCTTTTCAGTAAAAAGGATGCCAGCTGTTTAGATCCACACACAAAGATACAATCAACACAAATAGTGGAGCGGTAACACGGTTTCCTGCCTCCCCACATGGCTCCAAGTGGAGGCAGCCTGCCGGAAAATCACCTGTTTAGATGACAAACACTGCAATCCCCTGCAATCCACGCATTCTCCATGTCTCCTTCCTGCTGCCCCCAAGTAACGGACTCTTAATCCGCCCCGCTGTGCTGCTGAGTGTTTTATAATGGGCTTAAATATTATTGATCGCTCCAAAAATGAAACCGTAAACAATAACTGAACAATAAGGCCTTTTCCATATATGCCAAACATATAAAAACGTGGCATACAGTGTTTAAAGAAAGAAGTATATTGTATTTACTTAATCTTAAACTTCCACTTAATTTAGATTTTAAATATAAACTATAAAGATCATTAATTGCATGAATTCTTTAAGGTTTACAGATATCCTCAAAATGAAAACAATTTCAATTCTGATTGATGCTGCTGATGTATTGCCAATATCTGATAAAACACCAATATTAAAGTCTATGTTATATAAATCTATAATCAATTCAAGCCACATTTGTTTATTCAATCCAGTTATTTATTCGATTCAGCTATTTCAATTCGGTTCAGTTACTGTGTCAATGCTGCATTTAATAAATTTTAAAACACGTTCAGTTCAAATAGAAGCAGGTTCACAAAAGGCATTAGTGCCATTATTCAGTTCAATTCAGTTCAATGTTGATTCAATTCAGTTCAGTAACAGTGCCAATGTGGCAAATTTCGAGTCATTATCTGTCTCAATTCAGTTCAAATTTTGATCTCATTCAATAGTTTTAGTGCAGTAAAATTGGTAATATTAATGAATATCTTTGCCTTATAAACCCCAAATGAGCAAACCAGAGGCCACAGTGGCAAAACTAAATTCAAAACTAAATTAATTAAAAACAGCACACTTAAAACTATACTCCTTGTTTTTAAAAGCTAAAATGTATTCATAAATTCACATCATTATAAAGTACTTACTTACTTAATCCTCTCCATTCCAAGTGAGACATAAGATTCATAAAGTACAGCATGTAAAATACATATTCATATGTGAGATGATGACAGATCTGATTGTTAAAATCAAAGAAATTAGCTTGCAATATAAAAAAAACATCCAATATGAGTCAATAATGATCAATTCAAAAGCAAATAGACTACAATTTGGCAGCTGTGAGCATGAAGCCACATGTACACTTCATCTTTAAGATAGTTTCTGTAAGGCAATGGTTGACTCTCTTCTCAAGTTAAGCTAGGAAATGAACTAAAGCAGATTCAGATGTCAGTAGATCACTGAAGATGATCCTATATGTATCAGGTCATATAATTCACCAACCTTCTTATCATTCCAGGAGAACGCGTTTCATCTACTCTGTCAGAAAGAGAGTGAAGGGGAGAGAAAGAGAGAGTGTTTGCCCTCAGATAGGGTGAGAGGATTATCTGAATTCAATCCCTGCTTGATATTGCCATCCTTGTCCATCTCTCTCTCGTGTGCGCTTTCTCTCTGCTTCTCACCCCCTCTCAGAAATACATGTTTTTATTATCTGAAGATGTTTGTCTGAGATAAGATGCTCCCTACGCAGACACCTTTCCTGCAATCACAAAGCTATTCTGCTTTTCTATTTAACAGAATAAGCATTCACAGTGTCACTCGGCAGGAAATCGCAAGCGATTTGAAATTTTACTAATGCGCAACTATACAAGGATGAGAGCATTAGACAAAGCGTTGAGAAATAATTTGCATTTGTTTTAAAGTAGCGTCTCCATGCTGCTTCTGCACACAAGAATAATTTGCAAATCTCTTGACAAATTCTGAAGATGAAAGGCTGAAATGTCTTGAAGTCTCTGAGAGCTTTTACCTCTCACAATAGCCACATGGTGAGGCATTGAGGAGCTAAAATCGTTGCCCTTAACATTTTGGGTCGCTGATATTATCAACTGGCACTTGACTTTTGCAGAAGGACAAAGAAACGCCGGCCACAAAGAGGCGATTTCTGTGATTAGTGATAAAAAAAGGGTGACTTTCAGTCCAGGGGACATAGTATCAATCTCAGCCAATTTTAGACCACCAACATGAAATATGATTTCATAAGACAAATGCGGTGTCATTCTTAATGTGCTTAACCTTTACTGTCAATGAAAAAGTATTGATCGCTCCGTGGTATTTTCTCATCATTTGATTTCAGAGAGCCTGGTAATATATGATGGTGTGATAAGATGAAAGATGAATGGCAGCTGAATGTCCTCACTTTAACAAAGCTGAATGGCCCCCGCTGCGAGATGGGGGGTGCGGACAGAGAAGACAGGAAACAGGAGGAGAATATAGGATGAAATTTGTTAGACGTGGTTACTTCCTTAGTTGCTTCTGCTACTTCTTTAGTTCCCCCAAAATTTTAAGATGCTATCATAATTTACTCATCCTCGTGTCATTCCAAAACTTCCTTTTCCACAAAGTAAAAGGAAATAATGCTCTACCAGTGCTTCATAAGTGTGCAAAAGGTTTATTGAGTCAATGAGTCAAACTCGAAACTGATTTGTATGACATTTTTGTGACTCACTACATTCACTATGATGCTTTGAATGTGTCTTCAGAATGTGTGTGTGTGTGTGTGTGCATGTTTATGTGGTTTATGAGGACACACATTTGTATAATGACATGGGTATGACATAGGTATTACAAGGAGAAGGTGATTTATGAGGACATTTTCAGTGTCCCCATAATTCAAAAGGCTTATAAATCATACAGATTTAGTTTTGAGAAAGTAAAAATGCACAATGTTTTCTGTAAGGGTTAGGTTTAGTTGTAGGGTTGTTGTAGGGTGATAGAAAATACGGTTTGTACAGTATAAAAACCATTACGCCTATGGTTACGCCTAGGAGTCCCTGTTAACCATAAAAACCAACGTGTGAGTGTGTGTGTGTGTGTGTGTGTGTGTGTGTGTGTGTGTGTGTGTGTGTGTGTGTGTGTACACTTATAGAGAGAGAGTATAGTTAAAGAAATGAATACTTTTATTTTGCAAGGATGTATTTTAAATCGCTAAAACGTGACAGTAAATACATTTGTAATGTTACAAATAATTTTGTTGCAAATAAATACTGGACTTTTGTACGTGTGTCATGGTTTCTACAAAATTAAAGCACAACTGCTTTCAACATTGATAATAATAATGTATCTTGTGCACTACATCAGCACATTAATGATTTCTGAAGGATCACGTGACACTAAAGTAATTCAGCTTTGCCATTTCAAAAATACATTTTATAAATGTTAAAATGTTTAAATATATATTTCAATAGAAATAGTTGTTTTAAACTGTAATAATATTTCTCAATAATACAGTTTTTGCTGTCCATAACAGACTTAATTGGTTAATAAAGCGACCAATGTATTATTCAGAATTTCTCTGTTCATGTTATACAGAAGAAAGTAAGCCGTACAGATTTAGAATGCTGCTAGTGTGAATGAATTATGACATATTTCTAATTACAGGGTGAACTATCCCTTTAAAGCACAGTGGCATCAAAAATATCATCACACCTGTGAACTCTTGTTCTGACAGCATCTTTTGGGATTATACACTTCGTGATTCATAGCAAAAGCAAACTCAGAACTTGTCAAAGAAAATAGCAATTTGATTTCAGAAATAACCTGCTGTCTATATCACTGTTGACTGCCATTAGGATGCTGTCTTTTTTACTCTTTCTGTCTGCTGTCACCGCGCCTGTTCTCCTCTGTCTGCTCGGAGCGCTGTTTCCATTACTGCCTCATTGTGATGAGTAATTGGGGAGTCTGTGTGCAGTCCTGCGTGAGCTCTTGATCTACTTAAAGAACCTAATAAGCCTGTATTCAGCAGCCCTGCAACCAAATAAGCACTGCATTCAGCCGGCTTATTAGGAGGTTAGCTTGATTTATTCACCTGTGCGTTTGTATGTGTGCTCGCCTGTGTGTTTTTGACAATGAATAATCGCTACAATGAGGAGAAATAAACCATGGGTTAAAATGAGAGAAAAAACGGGGCAAAAAAGATGACAGTAAAACTCTTTTTTAAACCAATCCCATTTTGTCTGTTACGGGGAAGAGAAAAAAAGCTGTCTAAATCTATTTAGGTGGGAAAATATTAATGTTTTGTCTGTCTGTCTGTCTGTCTGTCTGTCTGTCTGTCTGTCTGTCTGTCTGTCTGTCTGTCTGTCTGTCTGTTTCTCTGTCTGTCTGTCTGTCTGTCTGTCTGTCTGTCTGTCTGTTTCTCTGTCTGTCTGTCTGTCTGTCTGTCTGTCTGTCTGTCTGTCTGTCTGTCTGTCTGTCTGTCTGTCTGTCTGTCTGTCTGTCTGTCTGTTTCTCTGTCTGTCTGTCTGTTTCTCTGTCTGTCTGTCTGTCTGTCTGTCTGTCTGTCTGTCTGTCTGTCTGTCTGTCTGTCTGTCTCTGTCTGTGTCTGTCTGTCTGTCTGTCTGTCTGTTTCTCTGTCTGTCTGTCTGTCTGTCTGTCTGTCTGTCTGTTTCTCTGTCTGTCTGTTTCTCTGTCTGTCTGTCTGTCTGTTTCTCTGTCTGTCTGTCTGTCTGTCTGTCTGTCTGTCTGTTTCTCTGTCTGTCTGTCTGTCTGTCTGTCTGTCTGTCTATTTCTCTGTCTGTCTGTTTCTCTCTCTGTCTGTTTCTCTGTCTGTCTGTCTGTCTGTCTGTCTGTCTGTCTGTCTGTCTGTCTATTTCTCTGTCTGTCTGTTTCTCTCTCTGTCTGTTTCTCTGTCTGTCTGTCTGTCTGTCTGTCTGTCTGTCTGTCTGTCTGTCTGTTTCTCTCTCTGTCTGTTTCTCTGTCTGTCTGACTGTCTGTCTGTCTGTCTGTCTGTCTATTTCTTATTTATTTTTTTTTTCTCAAAAGTGAAAGAAAAAATGCATATTGTAATTTACCATAAAGGAGCCAACAATTTTAGCATGTTCATTTATCTTTATATGTTTTTTTTTTTTTTTTTAGTACAAAATCAGGTTTATTTAGAAAAAAAACAATGATACTGCATATGTTTGTTCATTTTAGGCTATTTTCGTTATTTTTGTAAAAAAGTGAATTGTCCATTAGACCTGAATATTGCAATTTGTTAAATGAATAAATTAATGCCTTTTAAAAGTGATTTTATAGTGATATCTAGCATAATAGTTATCCATGGTTATTCATTAATCATTATCCATTTTGTTCATGCTTGGAACGTTCATCGTTCATCTTTATCCTTTTTATTTTTAATCAATAACACTCAAAAGATTGATGCACTGTATTTCAGTTCTTGTTTAACTTAAGTATAAGTTGTTTTATTAGGTATAAATGTACCTGTTTAATTTAAAGCTGTCACCTCATTTAAGATCTTTATGAAAAATGCCTCTGACTTACTGTAATCAATGTGCCAAATCATTAGTTTTTAATTTTGTGCTCACTTCAGCTCAACCCTCTGGCCAGTCAGGCAGCAGTTGCCGCAGCAGCAGCGATGGGCTCAATTGCCGGGTCACAGGTGTTTGGTAATGCTCTCTCCAGCCTGCAGGGTGTCACTGGACAACTGGTCACCAATGCACAAGGACAGGTACCTATATACACACACACGCAGCACATTTAAAAGATGTGCACATGAAATGCACATGTAAGCTGAAGTCTGCCGCACATTAATCACAGGACTGTAAGTCCAAGGACAAGTAAACATTCTTCTGAAACAGTCTGAACATGATTGCCTTCATTAGTATAATGTAACCCAGATACTCAAATCCAGTCTTCAGTACTGACCTTCTTGCCCCGATAGAGCGAGCCCGAGAGGGCGTTGTGTTTAGATTGGACAGCAGCGTGGGAGTGCAGGGGATAAAATGCTGACCTTGTCATATTTACGGGGCCGGCTGCAGAATTGTTCCATCAGTATCCAGAGGCTTGAAGGATGAGGCTTGTCAGACCAGGGCCCTATCTAATGAATCATCTTATCGCAGGTGCGCACCGCTCCCATATTAAAGGAAAGATTGTATAGCCAATGTGCCCTTTCGCGCTACAGATGGCATTATTTAGCTTAACCCTTGTCTCATTCCCCTCCTCGCATTGACACTTTCTCTTTTGTAATACGACAGAAAGCACTGTTTGAGAAATCGCACGCTGGGGGCCTCTTTATGTAGCCTTCCCGCTCGTATTGAAGGCTTTATGGATGCTTTTAACAGTTTTGGCTGTAAATGTAATCAAAAATATCTAATGACATTTTATATGTAAAAGGAACCATATAATTGTGCACGAGGACAGTACAATAAATC
Source organism: Gymnocypris eckloni scoliostomus (assembly GCA_027564155.1). NCBI lineage: Eukaryota > Metazoa > Chordata > Actinopteri > Cypriniformes > Cyprinidae > Gymnocypris > Gymnocypris eckloni. The sequence goes on along the minus strand of CM050436.1, from coordinate 10,036,824 downwards.
GGCTTATCAACTTTCAAAAGGGAGGAGAAAATGGTCTGCATATCTTTTGCTGTTGACGTCAAAGGCAATGCGTCAAAACCAACGCATCTATAATCTAATAGAAACTGACCACATAAGGCAGATGCATCTGTTTATATGCATTTATTACACAAAATAATATACATAAACAACTTATAATAATGTTCAGTATGTGGTCAGATAAAAAAAAATATAAAATTATTCAGCAAGGATGCATTAAAGTAAAAAAAAATTGGTCCTTGGTTAATATTAACTAACAATAAACAATTGTTAGTCACTTGACATGATCCTTCAGAAATCATTAAAATATTTATTGTCAATGTGGAAAGAGTTGTGCTGCTTAATTATTATTATTTTTTTTATGTATGTATTTTTTTTGGGAATATTTTATATGTTTTTCAGGATTCTTCGATTAATGAAAAGTTGAAAAGAACAGAATTTATACAAAATAAAAATCTTTTGTGACAATATAAGTCTTTGCTATAATTGTTTTTAAATTGTAAAATCCTTGCTGAATAGAAGTATTAATGTCTTTCCAAAAACAAAAATATATATATAAAACTTTTTAATTTAACATTTCTTTTTTGGTACGTTTTTGTTTTGTCTTTTTCCATTCTGGCACTACCCCCCCACCTATTTATTTGAATTACATTTTTTTTATTATGAATTTATTTATTTTTTGGAAGTTGAGCTTTTAAACAAAGACAGATTTCTATCACTACATGATAGACAATACAATTCTTCAATCTTGAATTAAGAAACTATGGTTTTCAGGTATAACCTTTGGATGAATATTTGTAAAATTTTTGTACAGTTCTTGTCTATATGAAAAAAATATATATATTCCCTACTTGTTTGGTGTATGATAAATTGTCACTCATATGAGAAGATGCCAAGTGTGTGCATGTGTACGGTAGACGTTACCTAACGAACTGGTATGGCCTTGTCTATACAGAAGGTGCCTGCAGGGCTCGGCTGGACGTATCGGCATGGCGATGCCGTTGATGCGATGCACTGTGTGTTTGTAGTGTCGTGGCGGCTGACACTGGCTGACATAATCAGGTCACTGAGACGGTCAAAGCCCAGGGCTACAGGCTCTGCTCTCGACCTTCTTACTGACGCACATTATTCGGTTTGAGCCTGCTAAAACACCCACCACCCTTTTGAGCCTCGTCTCCCACCCTTCTTTTGCTTTTAACATTAAAATGATATTAATGCAGGCCCCAGACATGGCCAGGGGAACAGCAGATGCTGCCACAGACCCCCTCAAAAAGCAAAAGGTTGGAGTAAAGGGATAAGGCAATGTGTTACTTTAGACTGAAGCACTCTTTGTTTGGTTTGGGTGTTGATTTAGCTCTTAGGCATTAATGTTGGCCAGATATTAGATGACTAAAATAACACAAATGTGGCTGTGTTGCTTTAAGCTCAGTTTATAAGCAGCAGAGTTTTCCCTCAGCTGCCACACAGCTGAATATTGTCTGATTTGGGATGCAATGATTGCAGCAGTGTCGTAGAAAAGGATGCATATTGAGTTTGTGGAGGATTAAGCGTTAATCGACATCTGAAAAGGGAAATAAACAGTGAATATCACTGCATTTGAGCAGGCCTGCTGTGATATTTAATCGTTATTAATGTTACTTGATTTAACTGGAATAAATGTGCAGTTTCAATTTCAGTCACAATTTGCCATTCAAATAAGGAAATGTAAGAATGTTAACAAATTCAAATCAAGGATTAACATGCGTAATGGTAAAAAAAAACACATTCTTGGTCATTACAGTTTCATACATGGTAAATGTAGGATGAGAAGTCAAATTTATTTCTGTGGAAAGAAAAATATACACAAAAATTACTGTAAGGTACATAAAGACAGTTAAATGTGAAATTACACTGGCTTACACTGTAAGTGACATGCGAAACAGACAATTAAAGCATTAATCGCATATATTTGTTTGAAAATGTAGTTTCGTCAGCTCAGAATTTATGATCGTGACAGGCCATTGTCTGAAAATAACACAACATTCAAGTAAAGTTTATTACTTGGATATAACTTGATATATTTATCTGTAAAATGTATAATTTTTAAAATAATTGTGCTTAAAAATGTCTTATATATATATATATATATATATAGAGAGAGAGAGAGAGAGAGAGAGAGAGAGAGTGTTTTCATGGCAAAACTGAGAAATGTAAGGGCTTAACCATCATATTGGGGGACTGCAAAACGTTTATTTTTTTGCCTATTGTATTTTCACAGATGAAACAAGGTCTGAATAAGGCAAGCATTACAGCATTATTTGCTAAAACGGTCCTCTGCCATCCATTCTCAAGTCTAGTCATTTGTCTTTTTTTTGGCTTAGGATCAAATGAGTGAGAAGATCAAAGTTTTCACCACAATGACCTTAGCAGTCTCACCTGGGCCTGAATGATAACAGGGGCAAAGTCCCCAGCTCTTTTAAAACTGTTTGGCTTTAAACATCTCCCACCCTTGAATTTTCAACTTTTCGTCTATTTCCTTCGTTCTTAATTTCCGTGGACAAAGACTCCATTGGGAAATAGTGAAAAAAAAGAGAGAGAGACAGATTTTTTTTTTCATTTAAAAACATTGTTCATTTCAAACATGTGTTTTCCAATTGTAGTGATACCTTACTTATTTTTACATTTTAATTAATTATATCATATTAATTTAATACTAATTAACAGTTTGTATTTGCTGTGTAATTGTCTGTTTTTGTGTGTTATAATTGGATTATGTTAACATTCAATATGGGCACATAATATAATGTGTTATAAACTTTCTTGCCATTAAAGTCCGCAAATCATGTCAATTTTTTTTTTTTTTATATATTTATTATTTAACCAAAGCAGTTGAAAACTTTGACCGAAACTGCATCAGAAAATGCAGTGTTTGACCGTTTCTGATCTGTGTTTCCTTCACAGCGACGGGTGTTAGAAGTTTGGAATTCTCTCTCAATATGTGTCCCCATCCTATTCCCCTCCAAACAGCGGGCAGTAGGGCAGAAAATGGGCAGGGATATTGCCTGGCGGCCATGGCTAACGCTGAAGATTGGCCTGGCTGCAGGAAGAGATGACATTCTCTGGGAATCACTGCCAGTATAATCCTAATGAGTTCTGCTCAAAGAGAGAGAGGAAGGGAGATGAACGCTCACCACAGTGTAAAACACATATAAAGTGTGGAAGAACAAAAGCAAGTCTTATATAGTATAAGAAAAAACAGCTATTGACAGATGTATGACACGATATATGTACCCTTTAGAATTTACTTCATAGTAATTATTTTATCTCCTGCCATTTGAGGCAGGTGTTCCTCATGCGGACAAAATACATGATCAGATTTATAAGCGCAGCACAGGCTCATGTTGGATTGGTTGACAATGTTTCAGGAGATTGTTTACATCAAACACCCAACGTGATCGAGTCACCGGCCAAGTCCACATATGTTTCGCACAGTTTTACCAAATCAGATGGATTTTTATTTGCTACTTATACAGATTTATGAGGAACATGTCAACTCTAACATATCAGACAGCGATGGAAATCTTTTAAACTTAATTTGTCCTTCTGCATAATTTTTTTCTAGCTTAGCTGCTTTATTTGGTACAAACATCATTCGTAAGAAATGTAAAGGGTTAGTTTACCCATAAATGAGAACTCTGTGTTCCCACATATCGTTCCAAATCTGTATGACTTACTTTTTTGTGGAATATAAGGGAAGAAATTTAAAAATGACTGTCCATTGACTGTTATTGGGATTTATACAACACTGGATTTAATTGATTTTCATTATGGAGGCAAAAATGTAAATAAACAAAATCAGTTTTGGGTGAACCATCCTTTAAAGTTTAGTTTCTTCCCTGAAATAATGTTTAATCCTAATTTAGCCTCTATATGAAGTAGATTTGAAATGTTCAGCATTAATCATAAAGACATAAAGACATATCCCTATTAAAATAATCTGTACGGAACAAGGAGCCAATAAATAAAATATTCAACTAGACACGTACATGTAGCAAACAATAAAACAATAACAGTAATCTGTGTAATTTAGTTTTGGCATGCATGCTGAAATGTACAGCAAGAGGACACAAAGTGCAGGCCTAACAGCATAATTGATTAAACTAGTGAAAGAAATCAAATCGAAACTGAAACCTGATAAAATCATGTAGAAATGGTAGAAATTATTGACAGTGTTTTTTACAGTGCAGTTTTTGTTTGCGGGTATTGCAGTTGCAGGTGTTAAAACAAGTCTTGTATTCCACAGTAAGCTGAAAGCGCTGTGAACGGGATATTCAGAGCAGCCCGGGACAGTATGTAGCTGTCAGCTCGTGTGCTGTATTATTGCTTGTGTTAGAGCAACCACTTAGTCCAATGAGAGTGAATAATTGAGCGGAACAAGCCTTGAGACAAGACAGCATGCAAATGCCATGTCGGGGGACACGAGCGCCACACCGCACAATAAAATATGCTAAGTGGCAGGAGAGAGGGCCGCGGAGGATTGAGAGGGAGCGATAAAGAGCGACAGAGGGAGGGAGGGAGAGAGAGATAAATTATCTGTCGCTTAATGCGAAGCAACGCAACCAAATGAGCCGTGGTGAGGGTGAATTACACATAGTCAGCCCTCATTTTTTCCACCGCTCCATCGTCATTATGTCAAACAGGCGGAGGAGAGGAACGGTCAGAGATTATACAGATGCAGAGCTTGTTAGCGCAGCTGGGGGTCCGCAGGCGAGGGTAAATTATACGCAATAGATCAATGGTGCTTTTTCAGTCTAGGTGGTATATCAGACATGTGCACACACTTATACAAGGGGCAAAGTGCTTTTTGGTGTTTTCCGTTCCTCTCGGTTTAATTTTTTTGGAAGGGGGGTTTGCACTTTTGTTTCTTGACAAGGTATGTGCTAGACTTGAACTTGCACTTTTAGCATGATCACCACAGCTCAATGTTTCTGCACATTGGTACAGCTCATGTCCGTACTACTTGGCTAGGGGTCTTTAAACTTTTTCTGGCATTTTATTGCTGTGTTTTAAAGCATATAGTATCTTATTAATGTACTTATTAAAACAACATTTACAACATATTTTAAAGCTGTAGATGACATAATATTGAATTAAACAAGATATTCAGAGAGGATTTTTTTTTTCTTTAAGCAATATTGAATTAAATTGCGAACACTGAGTTTTAATTGGTGAGCATAAAGTCAATTATGTGACCTCCTGCAGTTCTGCTGTAGATTCTCTTTTGAAGTGGCTAGACCAAGGATCCAGCTTTAAGATAAACATAAAACAACATTTACAACATATTTTAAAGCTGTAGATGACATAATATTGAATTAAACAAGATATTCAGAGAGGATTTTTTTCTTTTCTTAAAGCAATATTGAATTAAATTGCGAACACTGAGTTTTAATTGGTGAGCATAAAATCAATTATGTAGCACCACTATCCTCCTGAAACATGATTACAAGGCAAACAAACATTTCAACCTTGGAAGAATCTGCATCTTGGAAGAATGTATGCTTATACTGTAAACTTTTCATGAGAAGACCAGGAACATATACACTACCATTCAAAAGTTTGCGTTCAGTATTTACTTATTTTTAAAGAAATTAATACTTTTATTCAGCAAGGTTGCATTACATTTATCAAAAGTGACTGTAAAGATTTTTTATTTTTACAAAAGATTTCGATACAGTTCAAAATAAACGCTACTCTTTTGAGCTTTCTATAAAAGAGTTTCTCCAAAAAGAATATTTAGCAGCAAAACTATGTTCAACCTTCATAATAAGAAAAGTTTCTTAAGCAGCAAATCAGTATATTACAATGATTTCTAAAGGATCGTGCAACACTGGAGATAATTTAGCTTCTGCCCTCACAGGAATAAATGACATATTTCGATCAAATAACTGCAACCTTGTTAACTTTTAAAAGGTAGTATAATTAGTGTCAATTTTGGTGTCATGGTGACTAATATATGTATTATGAGTAAAAAAAAAATGAAAATGTTTTTTATTATGCACGGTTGGGTGACTCAAGCATTTTGATTGCCTTCATTAATGCATTGAATGCTGCTTGTGAGTGTAGTTATGATGCTCTTGATGAAAAAGGTCTTAAGTCTTGCAATTCCACCGACATAAACCGTTGTTGTGTGTCAGGAGGAGGCGTTGGGTCCTTTTTTTCCAGAGCAGTTGTTCTACATGGCTCATTGAAGCCGTGGCCTTGAGTGGTAAAACACTGCAGCTACAAAGGGTTACGGCCTTTGATCTGTGACAACTGGAGAAAGGGGGGTACGAAGACCAGAGAAAAGGACTGTGGGAGGAGGGCGTCCCTTATGGATACTAGGACCAGCATTATAATAGTGTTTGTGTGTGTGTTTTATTGGGGGACGAGTGGTTAAGAGGCTATGTTATTAACTCGGCCATTCTCTGCATTTTACACACACACACACACACACACACACACACACACACACACACACACACACACACACACACACACACAGATTTTTCCTCTGGTCTGATAGATAATATAGCCAGTGGTGTGCACCAGCACACATAAAGGTACTCAGAGCCTGACCTTTAGAGAGGAGCAGAGAGCACATTTTGTGTGGGGGGCTTTCATGTGCCCGTACTTGTGTCTGTGTGTACACTGTGTACGTTCATTTGGGTTTGTGGTTCAGTGCAAGTGGTAATGTATGAGTGTGTGTATGTCTTTCAAGCCTCTCTCAAAAATAAAAAGGTTATACAGTCTATTTTCTCCACCCTGTACTAAGTAGCCCTCTATTCGGTAAAATCTGAGGACTTTGATGCTCTGACACTGATGAGGTCCTCTGAGTTTATGAAGTGCTCTAGCTTGATGTCTTTGTTGTGTTTGTCAGGTACAAAGATTAGGAGTGACCTTGATCGTTGTCATGTCCAAATGAATAACACTGTACCATACAGAGCCAGGAATAATGTGTATTTTTGCACAAACATACATCAAAATGCATGAATGAGATTTCCCCATGAGGAGGACAAACTTATTGAAAATAGTAAATGATGTTTATCTGAAAGTGTAACAATGCAAACAGGTTTTCTGTAAGGGTTAGGGTTAAGTGATAGAAAATATTGTTTGGTCAGTATAAAAGTGATAGAAGTCTATGGAAAGTCCCCACAATTCACAGAAACACAAGTCCGTGTGTTTGTAATATGTTGTGTATATAATTATTAATATATTAAAACATGAACTAATTTTTTTTTTTAATTAAAGAAAAAAATACTGTAATTGAATAAAAGTTAAGACATTTATAATGTTACAAAAGATTTCTGATTTCAAAATATTGAAAGAAAATAATTTAAAAAATCATCCCCGTTTTAACAAAAATATTAAAACATTTAAATATTAAACAAATGTTAAATAATAGTCATTCCCTATCAGTCGGTCACTCTCGGCGTCACGTCGGAGGACCGACAGATTGGGATATCGCTTAGAGACCTATCCACTTCGAGTGTAAACTAAGCGAGCCAATGCACATTGGCATGCGATTATTGCATCCAGCTGCCGCTGATCACAGCGTGAGCATAAATAGGCAGCAGGTGCAGCGCATATTCAGCTTTTCGGCGGTGTTTATCGTTCTGCTCCAGACTTACCTCTGAGAGTGCCTCAAGACTCTGGTGTTGGCGGCGATTCAGCGGTGGTGGTCTTCTCTGTCGAGTGGATTGCACACATCAGGCTGCACTACCCCTGTTGTGTTGCAGCGACCATCTCCCCTGTGCGCTTCAGCACGCTAAAAAAAACAAACACTTCTCTAAAAGAGTGTTACGGGCGGAAGCGTCTTTTTAAGAGCGTCTTTTAAAGATGCCCTTCCGCCCGTGCGTTTCTGGATGCGGTCGTTACCTGGCGCGGGTGATGGTCACGATCGCTGCCTCTCGTGTCTGGGCATTGAACACGCGGGCGGCTCTTGTGGACAGTCATGCCCCCATTGCGGGGGATGACCGTCAGCGAACTGCGGACCAGGCTTCGTTTCCTGCAAAGGCGGGGGTACCCGTGCCGCTGCCGAGATCTAGGGTTCTCCCTGGTGGCTACGGGGAGGCTACTTCCGGCAGTAGCCGGGCTGGTCTTACAGTGACAGTGAGGAATTCCCCTAAAACAGCGAGCTCCTCCTGTTACTGGCACTTCGCTACCGATGGAGCTGCCTAGAACGGGCTGGCCCCTCCATGGAGGGTACCGCTGTATCCTTTGGCGCTCCCCCGGCGATCGGATGTCGATCGCTACATTGGAGGGTGAGTCAGACCAATCCGGAGATGATGGTTCAGTACCGCTGCCACCCTCCGGGCGGTCAGCGGTGCGGATTCGGATCCGGAAATGGTGGCTATGCTTGCCGGGCCGCTGAGAGTGTTGGGCTCGGTGGAGGCCTCCACCGTGTCCCGAACCCTCAAGGCTGGGCGATTGGTTTCTCGGGGTGCCTGGTTCTCAGGGCCCCACCCGGTGCCTTTCTTCCCGGAAGTGCATGATGAGCTCACTGGAACATGGGCGGCACCTTTCACTGCCAGAAACCGCTCCAGTGGCTCATCCTCCCTCGCCACCCTTTGGCCAGCGGAGGCGGGGGGTATACTGAGGTCCCGCCCGGTGGAGCGATCGGTTGCGATGCAATTGTGTCCAAGGACCGCTTCTACCTGGCGCGGTAATCCGTTGCTCCCCTCCGGGCCTGTAGGCACTCGTCGGCCCTGACCGGCAGTGCCTATGTGGCCTGTGGAGAGCTGCTCCACGCTAATGCTTGTTGCAGGTTCACCAGGCCAAGGCACTGAGGGACCTGCAGTGGTCACGACCCAGGAGTTCTCAGTGAGCTCCGGACCGCCACGGACCTCGCGCTGGCGGCGGCGAAGGTTACGCGCGGTCTCTGGGCGTGCGATGTCCACCATGGTGGTCCAGGAACGCCACCTCTGGCTGTGTCTGGCTGACATGAAGGAGGCAGACAAGGCACGGTTCCTGAATGCCCCGTGTCCCAGACCGGCCTGTTCGGCGACAGCGGTGGAGAACTTCGCCCAGCAGTTCTCCGCTGCACAGAAAGACTGAGGCAATCCGGCACATCCTGCCCGGCGTGCAGCTGCTGCCTCCACCCGGCCGCGGCGGCAGTGCCTCGGTCTACTCGTCGCCGAGGCGGCCCCTGCCGCCCGGCTCCCGCGCAGCAGGCGCAGCAGCCTCCAGCCAAGCAGCGCGTGGAGCCGGCCGCGGGGCAGCCGCCCCGCCCGTCAGGCCCCGCCAAACCAGGCGGCAAGCGTCGAAGCAAGCGGCCCTGAGACGGACGACCCAGGGATGGAGATGTTTGCTCTTCGGGAGATGGTGAACGCACCACTCCCTCCCGGAGGAGGGCAGGCGGAGAATCTTTTGTTTCCTTTTTGCCACTGGCCTCACGGTCAGTGGTACCCAAACCTCGACAAAGAGCAGTTTCCTCTATCTCTGGGTCCCCAGAGGGACGGGGTTGTGAGCGAGTCAAACTTGAGTTACACTCACCCTCCTCTCTCGCCAGTGGGCAGCTGTGGGCGGTTCGAGAGGGCGGTCAATCGCACTACTCACGCACCCTCTGCCAGAACGCAGGTAAGTCGGCCACGTCACGCCGACCCGCCTCGGACCGGGCAGCGCCCGAGCCGGGTCCCTGCGTTCCCCTCGCTGCCCCACCGCTGGTACGTCAGTGGGTTCGTTGGTGTCACTAGTACGGTTCTGGGGGCCTGGCTAGCGCTCCCCAACCCGTCTCGTTGGCTCCTCCGCACCATCAGACTCGGCTATGCGATTCAGTTCGCCCGGCGACCTCCCAAGTATCGCGGCATCCACTCCACCACAGTGAGGGCAGCGGATGCCCCCATCTTCTGAGCAGAGATCGCAGTCCTACTGGCGAAGGGCAGCGATGAGCCGGTCCCTCCAGCCGATATGAGGTCGGGGTTTTACAGCCCTTCATTGTACCCAAGAAAAGCGGTGGGTTAAGACCAATCTTGGATCTGCGCGTTTGAACCGGGCCCTTCACAGGCTCCGTTCAAAATGCTCACACCAACGCATCTTTGGGTGCGTCCGTCCCCAAGATTGGTTTGCAGCGATCGACCTGAAGGACGCCGTACTTCCATGTCGATCCTTCCGCGCCACAGGCCATTCCTGCGGTTTGCGTTCGAAGGACGGGCATATCAGTACAAAGTCCTGCCCTTCGGGCTGTCCCTGTCGCCCCGTGTCTTCACGAAAGTAGCGGAGGCAGCCCTTGTTCCCCTGAGAGAACAGGGCGCATTCTCAACTACCTCGACGACTGGCTTATACTGGCTCAGTCGCAGGACCAGTTATGCGAACACAGGGACATGGTGCTCTCGCACCTCAGCCAGTTGGGCCTTCAGGTCAACTGGGAAAAGAGCAAACTCTCCCCGGTGCAGAGGATCTCTTTTCTCGGTATGGAGTTAGACTCGGTCAGTCAGACAGCGCGCCTCACACAGGAACGCTCAGTCGGTGTTGAACTGCTTGAATACATTCAAGAACAGGACGGCGGCACCACTGAAACAGTTTCAGAGGCTCCTGGGGCATATGGCGGCTGCGGCGGTCACGCCGCTGGGGCTGCTCCATATGAGACCGCTTCAACACTGGCTCCATGGCCGAGTCCCGAGGTGGGCGTGGCAGAGCGGCACGCTGAGGGTCCAAGTCACTCCAGCCTGCCGCCAAACCTTCACCCGTGGTCAGACCTTTCATTCCCCGGAGTGCCCCTGGAACAGGTCTCCAGGCACGCTGTGGTTTACACAGGACGCCTCCGCCAAGGGCTGGGGGCCACGTTCAAGCGGGCATGCAGTGTCAGGGTTTGGGCGGATCCCCAACTGCACTGGCACATCAACTGCCTAGAGTTGCTGGCAGTACACCTGGCCTTGAACCGTCTCAAGAGGACGCTTCACGAGGCGAGCATGTACTGGTCCGCACGGACAACACGGCGACCGTTGCGTACATCAACCGACAAGGTGGTCTACGCTCCCGTCGCATGTCACAACCGCCCGCCACCTCCTCCTCTGGAGTCGGAAGCATCTGAGGTCGCTTGGCGCCATTCATATCCCGGCTTGCTCAACGGACAGCCGGCGAGCTGTCACGAGCTGCGCTCCCGGAGAATGGAGACTCCATCCCCAGGCGGTCCAGCTGATTTGGCGGCGTTTTGGACTTGCACAGACCTGTTCGCGTCCCTAGAGACGTCGCATTGCCAGTTGTTCTACTCCTGACCGATGGAACACTCGGCACGGACGCACTGGCACACAGCTGGCGCGGGGCCTTCGCAAATATGCATTTCCCCAGTGAGCCTTCTCGCACAGACTCTGTGCAAGGTCAGAGAGGAAGAGGAGCAGATCCTGCTCGTGGCACCATACTGGCCTACCAGGACTTGGTTCCCAGAGCTGATGCTCCTCGTGACAGCCCCTCCTGGCAGATTCCTCTGAGGAAGGATCTACTGACTCAGAGACGGGGCACCTTATGGCACCAGCGTCCAGACCTCTGGAAACTTCATGTCTGGTCCCTAGACGGGACGCGGAGGTTCTAGGTGACCTACCCCAAGAGGTAGTTGACACCATCACTTCGGCGAGAGCACCGTCTATGAGACACGCTTACGCCTTGAAGTGGAACCTGTTCGTCGAGTGGTGCTCTTCTCACAGAGAAGACCCCCGGAGATGCCCGATCAGAGTCGTGCTATCCTTCTTGCAGCAAGGGTTGGAGCGAAGGCTGTCTCCCTCCACCCTCAAGGTCTACGTGGCCGCGATTGCTGCCAACCACGACCCTGTGGAAGGGAAGTCGGTGGGAAGCATGACTGGGTCGTCAGGTTCCTTAGGGGGGCTAGAAGGCTGAATCCTCCACGCCCCCCCTCTATACCCTCTTGGGACCTGTCCTTAGTGCTTAGAGCACTACAACAGGGCCCGTTTGAGCCCTTGCAGACAGTCGAGCCCAAGTTTCTTTCAATGAAAACTCTGCTCCTGCTTGCACTGGCCTCCATCAAGAGGGTTGGGGACCTGCACGCATTTTCGGTCGACGATTCGTGCCTACAGTTTGGACGGGCGGATTCCCAGATAATCCTGAGGCCCGGCCCGCTATGTGCCCAAGGTTCCCACTACTCCATTTAGAGACCAGGTGGTGAGCCTGCAAGCGCTGCCCGGAGGAGGCAGACCCAGCCCTGGCTTTGCTTTGTCCCGTCCGAGCATTAAGACACTACGTTGACAGGACGCAAAGCTTCAGGACCTCAGACCAGCTCTTTGTCTGTCACGGAGGCCGGCAGAAAGGGAAGGCCGTCTCCAAGCAGAGGATGGCCCACTGGATAGTGGATGCCATCACCCTGGCTTATCAGGCACAGGGTGTGCCTTGCCCGTTCAGGTTGAGAGCTCACTCTCGAGAAGTGTAGCGTCCTCCTGGGCGCTGGCTCGTGGCGCCTCACTGACAGATATTTGTAGAGCTGCGGGCTGGGCGACCCCTAACACATTCGCTAGATTCTATAGCCTTCGTGTGGAACCGGTTTCCTCCTGTGTTCTCACCTCAAGCGGGTAGAAGCACTGAGGGGCCCCGGTTTCGGGTCGGCTTGCTAAAACTGCTCCAGAGAGTCCACTGTAGACCCTGTCGAGCTCCTCCATCCCCTCGGCAGCTGGGCGTGGCGGGCGTCCGGCGCCAGGCCCTCACTCGATGAATCCTTGAGAACCGGTGAGGGCTGGGTTCCATATGTAGAGACCGTTCGGATCCCATATGTGTATTTCCACGGTTAGCCTTAGAGCCCGTGTTTCCCGGCAGACTTCCTGCTACTCCAAGAGGTTACAATCACCTCCAATCTTCCATATGCATCTGACTATTGTCCATATGTGTAACTGCCTCTGAACCTCCCTCGGGAAGGTAAGGGCTTCATAGCGTCTCTGTTCTGAGCTGAGCAGATGCGTTTTCCCAGTGTTATCCAGTCCTACTGAGTGGGTAGTGCCATAGCAACAGTAACGGATCTTCCTATGGGGGCCCTAACCTGCGCCCAGAAAATAACGGCACAGGAGGCCTCCACGGGACACTGGAAGGGCAGTATCCGTGGCCTTTGGTAGGGATCCCAATTCGTCGGTCCTCCGGCGTGGCGTCGAGAGTGACCGACTGATAGGGAACGTCTCGTTACGTATGTAACCCTCGTTCCCTGAAGGAGGGAACGGAGACGTCACGTCCGTCGCCGCCACGGCTCCTGTACCACCGCTGAGCGGCGGGCCGGCTCGGCTCCTCAGCGAAAACCTGAATATGCGCTGCACCTGCTGCCTATTTATGCTCACGCTGTGATCAGCGGCAGCTGGATGCAATAATCGCATGCCAATGTGCATTGGCTCGTTTAGTTTACACTCGAAGTGGATAGGTCTCTCTAAGCGATATCCCAATTCGTCGGTCCTCCGGCGTGCGTCTCCGTTCCCTCCTTCAGGGAACGAGGGTTATACGTAACCGAGACGTTTCTGCATATTAAAATTTAAATTTAAATTTAAATTCAGTAGTTATTGTTACTGCTTTTACAGTTTTTTTTATCAAATAAATGCAGCCTTGGTGAGCATAAGAGACTATGAAAAATATGTAAAAAAAAACTTACTAATAGGGTATAATAATTCAACGTGAATTACATTTTTCTTCCCATCCATCTTTATAGATCATTGGTACGATCCCTCTGATGCCAAACTCTGTAGGACCTTCCAGCCAATCAGGGGGCGGCACTCCCTCACTGCAGGTCCAGCCAATCACACCGCAGCTGCTGACCAATGCACAGGGTCAGATTATAGCCACTGTGATTGGCAACCAGATCCTGCCAGTGATCAACACCCAGGGAATCACACTGTCACCCATTAAACCTGGACAGCAGGTATGCCGTGACTGTTTAAAATAATGATTTTATGTGTGTTGATGTGTGGATTTACATTTTATATGAAGCTTATTAGACCAAGTACCTGCAAACATAATATTAAATATACATTTTCAATGTAAGAAACATTTAAAGTGCTGAATATGACTCTGGTATGCTGACATTTTGTGAAATATGCATAATTTATCATAATAATCCCATAGTAAAATACAACAACATCATAAAGACAAAAACGTGTAAGCCAGATACTGTATGCCAAGAGAACCCAATCATAAAGCCCTTGCACAGTAACACTGCATTTAAAGGCCTTGCACCTATAATAATGCATAACAATAATCAAACTTTCATATAATTCATCCTCAAATAACAATGATCAAAGCCTGATGTCAAATAACAATCAAAAAGGTAGAAAGAAAACACATTTAAAGACCCTAACAACAGTGCAAAATACAGCAGACTATACAGGCATGCATATTATCCCCGTCCCACCCTATAATCTACTGCGGTCGACTATAAAAGCATCCATAGGTCAACCTCATTTCTGTTGGAGCAACTCTATGTCATATTTACTGGAACCTTTGATCATGGACGTAAACGCAGTAATGCATTTGTAATAATGTTTATGGATTTGTCTGCATTTCAATTGACTCCAAACATTTCATGCAGCGATAATTTATGGCTGTCAAACACGGTGGCGGCAGAGAGATCCACTGAAGCTCGGTAATTCTCACAGACCTGTCGACAGTTCTGACAGTGTGTGCAACACTACTGACATCTCTCAGCATCCAAAGAAAAACACACTCACGCACAAACACAAACACACAGAGGAGAATTAATAGTGCAAGAGAACGGCAGAGAGAAGCCAACCCACTTTTAGACAGATGAGACGCTTGCTTTCTTGAAGAGTGGAGATGCACCATCTACAAGAGGCGCTCGATGGTGCATAAAACATGAAAATGTATGGTGCCGCAGTCATGCCACATTGCCCATAATAATGACTCATATTGTAGCCACATAATTTTGATTTCTGGGCTCAGTAAACGTGTGTTTTCCTTCTTGTGTTAAGGTTTCGATGCTGAATAGCCAAACGCTGTTGTTCCTTTTTGTGTACTTTAAAGTATCTGACAGCCGTGTTCAATGGGAAATTGAATTCAAACTCTAGAATATCCACCCGTCCACATTTCTCATCTCTAATAAACAGGCTATGAATTCCTAATAAAAGACTCAATAGTTTTGCCTTGTAAACAACCATATGACTCTAAATCTGTTTTCTCTTGAAATAGCAATATCCTCTGTATTATATTTTCTGTAGTTTCATGATCAAATTTGCAAAATTGTGTTGCATTCTGTATAGTATGTCCACTAATGCTGAGAAAAACATAAACAATATACATTTTTTAGGCAATAGAATAGTCACAAGATGAAAACAATATGTGGTAACATGATTTTAGTGTGAAAATGTTACTTATCGACCTTTTCTGTGTAAATGATATCCAGTTTTACAGCTTATTTGCAAGGATAACGTGTCATCTTTAACCAAAAACAACCAAACAATTATGAGAAAAAGTTTGCAACTCAAATAATACTTGAGTTTTAAGAGTAATTCATTTGAGTGCTTTTATAAAATTACAAGTTTCACATTTATGCTTTGAAATCCTCTAAAAATTGACCCCATTCACTTCCATTGTAAGTGGCTCACCATAACCTCATACTTATAGAAATACAGGCTGATGGTGATGGTAATAAACATTTTACAACAAATGCTTTTGATTGGGTTTAAACTTGTGCTTGAACCTTAAATATTACCTTATTACCTTGAGCATCTACTATAATTCAGGTACGATGAAGTACCATATATTGTATACATATATATATATATATACTGATAATATATTAAAGTACCATAGTACTATCATACTTTTTTGTCACAGTTTATGTTGTTGTTCACCTACTTAAGTGTGTGTAACAGCTCACGTGTGTATTTCCACAGCTGCCGCAGGCCGGTCAGACTTCACAGGCTCCTCCTGTGTCTCAGCCGAGTCTGCTCCGTATGCCCCACAGCCAGAGCCCCCTCTGCCAGGCCTCTTCCTCCTCCTCAACATCATCATCCTCATCCTCGGCTCTTAGCGTCGGGCAGCTAGTCAGCAGTGAGTGTGCACCATATCTCTACATGTTAGCTGGTGGATATATGTTTTTTAGATGAGTGTTAATGAAAATATTCTGCCTTTTCATTCTGTTTTGATCAGATTTTAGTTGATTCTGTCATCTAGCTGACCAAACCGTAGACCTAACAAAGGTTGTGTTTAGAGCGGCTTTGGCCTCGAGAAGCACCACATATAAATCACTCCCTCCAGCCTGTCAGAGCCACGGCGGCCCTTTTAAAAACTGTTTTACTTAGATAAATTCTCATTTGTCATAGCCAATTGGCCTAAAACCATCTGCAATGGAGTTTTAAATTCAATAAACAGGAAGTTGCCATTGATCAACTTGCTGTGGATATAACCAATGGACTGTTGTGTTTTCATTTTTTTTTTTGTGTTTTGTTCAAAACATACACAATACCTTTAGCATTCTCTATTCATTTCATCAGTTTACCGCCGTGGCGCAGCTCTGCATGCCAGATTGTGTTTGTCGCGATGTCCTTGGCTAACGTTAATTCCCCAGAACATATTTTGAATAGAGGGGGAAAAAAAGTCTGACCCCACAGTTCAGCTCAGATGGAAAAAAAATGCTTATTTTCAAGGACCGTGGACGTTTTGCATTTGGCAAATCTTTTTTGTATTTTATTTGATGTGGTGGAAATCATAACAGTAACAAATCAAACACTTTTGGGTTGAGACATGAAATCAGGTCATGGTTGTCCTTTTAGGGTCAAATTCTTAAATCTAAGAACATTATTAAAAGGAATTAATTTTAACAGTTTAGCAATGAACGCAAAATATCAAGGCAAAAGGCAATGTGCCCTGACAGTTTGTCATAAATGATGATTATGTGGTCAAAATACAAAACTGCTGCATTTAGCTCAGGGATTTTCAATATTGCACAGGAGCAAGTTCAGGTTTCAAAATCGGATTTGCATATGAGGAATGACAGGGTGCTGGTTCTATAGATTTTGACTTTAAATATGTCTGATGGATTCTTTTAATAATTCATTTTTAATGATGCCCATGAATTATTTAGTCGGCCAAACTTTTATTATGTAAGCAAGATGTAAGACCACCTGGCAGTGATGTATAATACCCAATCACGTTGTATTAGCCTAAAATGATGTATTGAAACTACAGACCATGAAGTGCATTTCTAAAGCTGCTAAATTAATCAAATTTAAATTTAATATTTGACAAGTCTGTCTTTTATAGCAAAATGACCAATAATAAGGCACAAAATGAATATGCATTGCTTTCAGAAAGGCATTTTTGAATGCAATTCACGAAAGGATTCATTTGAGAAGTGTAATTCCAGTTTGCATAATAAGAACAGATTTCTATGTAGTGTTAATTTTAACGTCACTGGCTTTCACACTTAGATTATTTAAGCCTGGAAATCAGAAACCAAAACGTAAGAATCCATCAATGGTTGGAAAATAACGTAGATGAATGGAAGCTATTTCGATGTAATTCTTGTCATATTTACATTTACATTTACATTTAGTCATTTAGCAGACGCTTTTATCCAAAGCGACTTACAATTGGGGAGTACATAAAGCGATTAATCTTGAAGAGACAAACATACAGAGGAAGTTCCAATAACACTAAGTCTCAGGCATTGTTCAAATAAGTATGCTTGCAAGGGAACGAGAGAAAGAT
Source organism: Gymnocypris eckloni scoliostomus (assembly GCA_027564155.1). Classification (NCBI taxonomy): domain Eukaryota; kingdom Metazoa; phylum Chordata; class Actinopteri; order Cypriniformes; family Cyprinidae; genus Gymnocypris; species Gymnocypris eckloni. The sequence goes on along the minus strand of CM050436.1, from coordinate 10,019,145 downwards.
AAAGAGAAAGATGAAGATTTTGAAAGTTTTTTTTTGTTTTGTTTTTTTAAGTAGTCAAGTAGAGTTGAAAGAGAAGGAATTCTACTTTAAACAAATGGAAGGAATTATGGAAACACTGATTTATTTATTGGTTACATAACTGTACTTCTGTTTATTCTTTTGATTTTATTCTTAAAATTGTAGTATTTGTAAATATTAAATGCAAAAATCTAACAGAAAAAACAGAAATGGATGTGTTAATTTGTATTCAGATATTTTACTATAAATAGAGAGAATGATAATAAGCTTTATTGTCCGGTATGTTTACACATACAAGGAATTTTCTATAGTGACAGAAACATGAATGCAGGTTATACATTTACATTTATGCATTTAGCAGACGCTTTTATCCAAAGCGACTTACAGTACATTCAGGTTATGCATGTTCCCTGGGAATTGAACCCACAACCTTTTGCGTTGCTAACGCAATGCTCTACCACTGAGCCACAGGAACACAGCCAGCAGGTAAACATAAATGCTTAATATGTGAATTAGTAGAAAACAGGGTTTCCTCGGGTCCTTAAAAAGTCTTAAATAACGTTTTCCTAATAAAAGGCCTCAAAAAGCCTTAAAATGTCTTAAATTCAGATTCAATGGTTCTTAAATATTTTTGGTCAGATTACCGTTAAAATATCTTTTTCAGTCTGACAGTGACTTACATTTACATTTACATTTAGTCATTTAGCAGACGCTTTTATCCAAAGCGACTTACAATTGGGAGTACATAAAGCGATTAATCTTGAAGAGGCAAACATACAGAGGAAGTTCCAATAACACTAAGTCTCAGACATTGTTCAAATAAATACAAACTAGCAAGGGAAGGAGAGAAAGATAAAGAGAAACATGAAGATTTTGAAAAAGTGAAAGAATTATTTTTTTTTTTTTTTTTTATGTAGTCAAGTAGAGTTGAAAGAGATGAGTTTTCAGTTGTTGCTTGAAAATTGACAGGGATCCAGCATTCCGGATGGGGATGGGAAGATCATTCCACCGGCCAGGAACGGTGAAAGAGAATGTTCTGGAGAGTGATTTTGAGCCTCTCTGTGATGGTACCACGAGGCATCGCTCACTAGCAGATCTCAGACTTCTGGAGGGGATGTAAATTCGTAATAGTGAGTGGAAGTAGGTGGGTGCTGAGCCTGTGGTTGTTCTATATGCAAGCATCAGTGTCTTGAACTGGATGCGAGCTGCAACTGGTAGCCAGTGCAAGGAGACAAAGAGAGGTGTAACATGGGCTCTTTTGGGCTCGTTGAAGACCAGTCGTGCTGCTGCATTCTGAATCATTTGTAGAGGTTTGATTGTGTTTGATGGAAGTCCAGCTAGAAGAGCATTGCAGTAGTCCAGTCTAGAAATGACAAGGGCCTGGACAAGAAGTTGTGCAGCATGCTCTGTCAGAAAGGGCCTGATCTTTCTGATGTTGTGTAGTGCAAACCTGCAAGATCGAGCAGTCTTTGCAATGTGCTCTTTGAAGGTCAGCTGGTCATCGAAGATTACACCAAGATTTCTGACCGAAGCTGATGGGGTAATTGTTGATGAACCTAACTGAATCGTGAAATCATGCTGTAGAGTTGGAGTTGCAGGGAAGACAAGAAGCTCAGTCTTTGCCAGGTTGAGCTGTAGATGGTTTCTTTCATCCAAGCCGAGATGTCCGCCAGGCAGCCTGAGATCCGTGCAGCTACCGTTGGATCATCTGGTCGAAATGAGAGATAGAGCTGTGTGTCATCAGCATAGAAATGGTAGGAGAAGCCATGTGCCTGTATGATGGGAGCCAGTGATGTAGTGTATGTGGAGAAGAGGAGGGGTCCAAGAACCGATCCCTGGGGAACCCCAGTGACCAATTTATGTGCTTTGGATACCTCCCCTCCCCAGGCCACCCTGAAAGACCGACCAGTGAGATAGGATTCAAACCAGCGAAGTGGAATCCCAGTGATATCCAGTGATGAGAGGGTGGACAGGAGGATCTGATGATTGACAGTGTCAAAAGCGGCAGAGAGATCCAGCAGAATGAGGACTGATGATGAGGACTGACATATTATACTTAAATTCACTTATGCATTTACTCTCTGAAGACTCTCAGGATATTCCTGTTATATTAGATCATGCAAGATTATAACAAGAAGATGAAGACCAGTCAAAACAAAAGCATAAATGCAATATATTGAAAAAATAAACTGAAATGATTTCATAGAAATGTTCTTTTATTCAAGCATCTGCTTGAATAAGGTCTTCAATGTCGATATAAAATACAGGCAAAATTGCAGTGATATTATATTGTTTCAAGGTTATGAATTTGTGAATGGAGAGTTGCAGCTTTATTGTTTTCTCTTCTGTTTTACAGACCCCCAGACTGCCCCCAGTGAGGTGGATGGTGTGAACCTGGAGGAGATTCGAGAATTCGCCAAAGCGTTTAAAATTCGCCGGCTGTCTCTGGGTCTGACTCAAACTCAGGTGGGCCAGGCTCTCAGTGCAACTGAAGGCCCTGCCTACAGCCAGTCTGCCATCTGCAGGTATGGAGGTCTAACAGCTATTACAATTATATATGAATACAGATTAGATTAGATTAGATTAGATTAGATTAGATTAGATTAGATTAGATTAGATTAGATTAGATTAGATTAGATTAGATTAGATTAATCCAATACAATCTAATCTAATCTAGACTAGATTAAAAAGGGAGGAAAATATCAATTAGATATGAAAATATATATGAAATCATAATCATAATCAATATCTTGATCAGGTGATCGTAATCTATAAATAGGTTGATAGATAGTAGTCTACTTTGCGCATTAGTGTCACCCAGGTTTACATACAAGTATTACCCTATTTACAGTATATTTAACTACAAATAATTAAGACGTTAAACAGAGATGTTAGCTGATGTACAGCTTATGTCAGACGTCCAGTCTGTGCCTGTCTCCACTCATCTGTGCACTGTCTATATGAAAAGAGTCAGTTACTAATGTAAAATACATCAGCTGTGGTATTACAAGACGCACTTAAACCGCTTAATAATTTCTGAGGTCCATTGCCATGTATTCACATGACATTTAGCTGGAAGGAACTTGACAGGGCTTGGCTTTTAATAAACGTGGTTTTCCACAGTGGAACAGCAATACTGATTTGGACATTATTTGGGACAGTTTGTAACATTAGTAAGTCAAATATTTAACATCATCATTATAGTGCAAATTCTGTTTTTCATTGAGGGGACTTTAGTAGTTCCTGTTTACGTCAGGGGGAAATTTGCACCAAAAAGAGGGCAAATGTGATGTCAGATTACATTAAAGTTTCCGCACTGAAAATAAATAAGGATAGGAATAAGAAACAAATTTCTCATAAATAATATTTATAATAATAATAAAATATTTTAGATTTTGTATTTATATTTTTGTTTTGTTGATCTTGAGGATTAATTGATCATATTTAAATATTAAATTGTGGGTACTTAGAATTAACAAAGAATTGAATATATGTTTTAGTACAATGAATTGTATATAAGTTAAATTAAGGTATTTTTAAAATCCTGAGATACAGTATGTTCTGAGTATATCTCACATTTATTATAGTTCTCACAACATAATACCTGTAATACTCTACAAAAGTAATACAAAGTGTACCGTATTCAAGGAAAGTGCAAAATAAGCAATATGAACAATACTCAAAATAATAAAAACACAACACGCATTAATTATAGTTGATATAAAATTACTCAAACCTTGCTTGAATGAACTTGCCACACAAAATCTCTTTGTGACACATTAAGGTTTATAGTTCAGAGTTCCCTTTTCATTTTAATGCAGCGGGATTGTAAAAGTCTGATGAGACACTTGTGTTTAGCTGGCATGCCGCCGTCAAGCGCTTTTTAAAATTTCATCATATCAGATAAGACAGATAAAACCTGAAATTGCTCGGTGGAGGGAGAGTGAGGGAATTCCTTATGAAGCTTCAAACTAGTGCAGAAAGTCTTAAAAATCCTGCATAAAATATTTAGCCGCATGCATTATTTAGTCATGTATAGCATACATTAAAAGCCATTCGTTTCCAAAATAAACAGGTGATGTGATGTTTTTTCTCTATATGCGTCCTTTCATCTCGTCAGAAGGGAAGGGGGGATTTTTTTTTTCATTATTTGTTCATTTGTATGACATTAGACATGACAGTGTGCAGAGTGTTTTTAGCTTTAAAGGCAGACTTCACATGCTTTAGTTTAGTTAACATCAGCAGAGACAAGAGGGGAAGAGTTGAATGCGTTTTCGCTTGTGAGTGTGTGAGCTCTTGGGGCTCTTGTAGTCTTTGCTCAGTAAAATTCGGCCTGACAGATGTCTCTATCTTGTCCGATCTCATAGTTCACAGCGGAAAAAAAGCTTTATTGGTTCGTCTGAACAATCACAAAGGTGCATCGTCAAACTGATCAGAGACGGGGGTCATTATTAAAGGCCGGAGAATCCAGATGCCTTATGACTGATGTGAAGCATTTGACATCACTGCAATGAAATCATAAAATACACATTTGACATACTCAATTTATTGAGAATAAGAATATAGTAAATACCGTAGATACATATTCAAATCTTATTAGTATTATAATTGTTTGTTTAAATCTGTTAAATACACCATACTCAGTGCGTTAAATTACATTTTCCTCTTTTTACACGGAGTGGTTCACAGCCGTTCCTGGCACAAGCCCTCTTTTGCATGCACCGTTACACACAGATTCTCATAAGATGTCATATCATCCCATAATTGCAAGATAGGAATCGCTTTTCCACTTTTAAGCCGTGTGGATTTACAACATTAATCCACACTCAAACACTGGATTCACATCAATGATTTATGTCTCAGGCTGCAAAGCTGCCATCTATAATTTGCATGACAAATTGGGCAGAAGAGCTGCTTAACATGACTGTATATATATTTAATCACCTACTTTTCCTATTTGCAGTTTGCTTGCTTAATTTCTATCTCAAGGCTGCCCTCTTTATTCACCTAAAAACATTTATCTGTTCTTACTGGACATCTTTTGAATGGGAAGAGCAGAGAGAATTGTTTCATATATATTTAGTAAATGTTCAGATCAAACCTTTGAAATGTTGTCTCAAACATCCTTGACATAGAGTAAATTTATTATTTGAGTCTGGCATTTTGGAGTTGGAAACTATATACTGTAAAAAATGGAACGGGTTATTTACTAAAAAAATTATGGTATCAATATTACACTTAATATTTTTTAGTAGTTTTTAACGTCTTGATTTTTTAATGGAATCTACCTGACAAAATATCTTAAATCTCCTAAATTAATGAATCTATGACACAGTGAATTGAATATAATTAGTGAAATGTGCTCATTTATTTTAAGCTGATTCTCAAAAGTCTGTGATTATGAGCGAGGCCTGTTTGTATTTGATTGAGTTCTTTTGTACATTTAAAAGACTGCTCAAGTAGGAAAATACTTGAGCTATACTGGAAAGTACTACACTAGTACTAGCAAAGCTACTGCTTATTGAACAGGAGTAGTATCCATAACCATAAGCGCTACTCTTCTGCTCAATGGTAACTATTGCACTGTGCAATGGAAACTTCAACATAATGGGAACTCTTTCAAATGTCAATCATAGCTGAACATTAAACATTAATAGATGTTTCCCTTCACTCAAAAAACACATAAATAGCATTTAATTTCAAAATGTTCAAATCCATCCAGCTATATGCAAAGCATGCCGTGTGTGTGTGTGTGTGTGTGTGTGTGTGTGTGTGTGTGTGTGTGTGTGTGTGTGTGTGTGTGTGTGTGTGTGTACACACACACACACACACACACGTCTACTGTATATATAATATATGAATTTAAGAATGCATTAAATTGGTTAAAATGCATCAGTAAAGACAAAGTAATTTATAATATTGCAAAATATTTCAACTTCAAATAAACATATTAAGCAGCACAATTGTATTAAACATTAAACATATAACAGAATGATTTCTGACTAGAGTCATGAAAATTAAACTTACATTATAAATTACATTTTAAAATATATGCAAATAGAAAACAGTTCCTTTAAACTGTTAATAGTATTTCACAATACACTGGATCAAATAAATTCATCCGTGATGCGTATGAGACACTTTGTAAAAGTTTATACCAATGTCACATTTATTATTGACCAATTATTGAACAATACAAAATATCCCTGCTCTTCCCTCCTTCGCTGAAAATACATAAATATATAAATAAATAATAACAATAAAATATAAGAATAATAATATTGTTACTGCTACAACCCAACCCAGTTTTAGGTTACTACGATGAGGCTTTGACTTTTGTTGATTCTGTTTCCTGCTCAAACTGCATTAGCATTATTATATGTCCTGCTCTCTCTCTCTCTCCAACCAAAAGCAGAAATATTTCACTTATTTCTGGTATTATTGCAGTGAACAGGGTCTAAAATTAGGAAATTGAATAAAACATGATTTAATAAATAAGTTGGCATAGGCCTGGCAGTATTGTTTCCTGCTTGGTTGGATTTAACAGGGTGCTGTCACACATCTCCGTGCGTTTGAGGACCTGTGAGAGGGAGGGCCTTTGCCCCCGCTTCAGGCGTCTTTTCAAATGCCAGTTAAGATTCCATCAAAGGCTCCTCACACGAGCCTGTCCAGGAGTTCAGGACCAAGAGAGACTGTGTTGTTTCAGAGAGCAGTAGTTCACCTCTCTCCCCTCTCTCAGCTGGGCTTTTCTCCGTCTGCCTGACAGATGTCCATGTGTTGGATAGGAGCACAGGTCAGAAAACTCACTGAAACATCTCTCCATTAAAGTCTGTACAGACACATTTTGGAAACCTCCCCATTCAGTGGAGTCATTGGAGACAAAAGCTCTTTTTATGGATCTTCTGTAACTATATATTCTGTGGCTGGTTATACAGGCTTTAGATCAGATCGGTGCTTCTCAAGGGGTTTTGATTCAGAGTTTACACTGAAATCAAGTAGAGACAGACCACTTTTTTTAACCATAAATAACTAGGGCCAGTTTTATTAAACAGGGCAAATTAGCGCGACAGCGGAATTCCAAAACAGCGCCGATGGGTGTGGAAATTTCTGCGGGTGATTTACTGACAACACGCAAATCAAAGAACACAGACACAACATCCCATTTCCATAATGACCAACGCAATCTACCAAACACAGCGCAAATTAGCGGATTAATATAATATGAATCATTAATAATTGTATAAATACATAATTATTTTATATATTTTGTGTAATGTATATTATCAGTTATGTTTGTGTATATATATTCACTTATCTGCAGGGATATGTACATATTGGTACGAATTTCGCGTCTCGCTAAAATGTGCACCCAGGTACATAAATGCCACGTAGAAAAAGCCACATAGTGCACTAAACTCTTGCCTGGAAAATGTAAGTGTAAAACTAGTTACCGTGACACATTTTCCATTATTGTTTTTGAACAGAAAGCAAAGTTTCCACAGCATTAGCAAAGTAAGACTTAGATTTTAGACTGATTTACCTCCCTGGAGACCCCATAAACTTGCAGACATATTCAAAAATGAAGGTGAAAATGTATTAGCATTAAACATTAAATGAACATCAGGGTGGCTTAAGGAAGATGGAAAAGTTGGAGAAGTGTATGAAAATGTGTGTGCATTTGAGTGAATAATTTAAGCCATTTGTGAATTAATAATGCTTTTAATGTTTTATAGCATGCTTGTGTTATTTACTTGACAATATGTATTAAAATCTCTCGCAGAAGATATAATTCCTAATCGTATGTGATGCCATCTGTTTGTACAAAAGAGCTAGACAAGAAAAATGCAAGGCCAATAAATTAATTAATTCTTTATGATATCAGTCAGGTGCTTGTTTGTTTTGGACCGCCCATGGAAGAGTTCTCTTGGTTCAGTGCATCATGGGTACAAAGAGTCAATCAAAGCAACACATGAAGGAACATGCTGTACTGGAGTGTACAAACTAGCTCTTTGGGCTTAGATTAAATCATTTCCCAGCACGCAACAGCTGAAGCCATGCGGTAGAAGCCACGAAACACTCTGTCCCATTGGTGGCCTGAACCTAGAGACCCCTTCTTTTGGGCAACTGGGTCAGACAGGAAACCCCTCACCCGGTCTGGGCACTTGAGTAAGCTTGTTCTCTCTCAATTCTCCCCCAGACACACCATCCTGAGAAGCCACTTTTTCCTACCACAGGAAGCCCAAGAGAACACTATAGCTAGCAGTCTGACAGGCAAACTGAATCCTGGCCTTTTATATCCTGCCAGGTTCGAGAAGTTGGACATCACCCCAAAAAGCGCCCAGAAGATTAAGCCCGTGCTGGAGCGCTGGATGGCCGAGGCAGAAGCCCGCCATCGCTCCGGTATGCAGAACCTGACCGAGTTTATCGGCACCGAGCCCTCCAAAAAGCGCAAACGCCGGACCTCTTTCACGCCGCAGGCCCTGGAAATCCTCAACATCCACTTCGAGAAGAATACTCACCCCTCCGGTCAGGAGATGACAGAAATCGCAGAGAAACTGAACTATGATCGCGAGGTGGTGCGCGTTTGGTTCTGCAATAAGAGGCAAGCGTTGAAAAACACTGTAAAGAGGCTTAAACAGCCCGAGTTCGGGCCGGCCGCACCGATGGACCCTCTGGTTGATAATATGGAGGAACACCATTAGCATGATACGAGCGCCATGAGGCGAACACACACCGATGGCGAAACTTCTGATGTTGTGGACTTAAAGACCTGGACGATTGCTATCCGATACACCATCGACTGGATGAACTGTCAACAAAGAAATATTTGTCAGTGTTATCATCACAAAAGCAAAAACCAAAAAAGTACAGAAAAAGAGAGTTGTATGAGAATTATAGTACTGATTCATAAGCAGATTGTGAGGAATTTAGAACAAGGATCTTGTTTAAATCAAGGATGGTGAAGAAACTACTTACCAAAGTTTTTAATTGTAAATGTGTTTTACATTTTTTTTTTTTACTGGGAACAAAAAGAAGAAAAAGATTAACGTGATGGGAGTATCTATGTGGCTTTGTCTTATTTTATCACTTGGGGTTTTATGTAAATATTTCTGGTAAATTGTCACCAAATTAAATTCACAAGTTAAAAAAAAAAACGAACAAAAAAAAATCTTTGAGAAGTTTATTTCAAAATTGTCACGTTTCTGCTGTCTGTACGGCCATCATTAAATGTGTCATCGCACTCATAAACATTAAGGCATCCGTGCACTTGGGAGGAATATTTTGCTAAGAGATTCTCAGTGAACATGCCACAGATATCCACATGTGTTGCAGCTGTGATTAAAGCTATTTAATGGTGTTGCCAAAGCCTCCTAGCCAAAGAACAAGGACATATGTCATACCTTGGCCTGAACCATTTTATCCTTTTCATGTGATCGGATGATTTTATTTTTAAAAGCAAAGGGTTACTGTTTTATTTTACTTGTCATGCTCGACAAAAATATATATACACATATAAAGATTTCAGCCAAATTAGATTAATTACTTTTAAAGATTTCACTTGGGTTATGCAAGTTATCTTTTGTCTATATGTCTTTTTAATTTTTGGTGCTTTGGTGCAAAAACTTAATTGTGTCAGTCAGACTTTCTCAGACAGAAATGACTGGAAATACTCATTTTGGACATATTTGATTCAATCAAAACATTTGACTGAATATACACATTAATATATAAAATCCTACAAATCACCATCCTACAAACCTTCAGCCCATCTTACAGTAAGGTGTAATTTTATGAATTAAAGGATATTTTCTTATCCTTTTTATTGTATAGTTCTTATGCTGTATAACAAGCATTCCAGATGAAAAATAAAAGTAATGATCGACTGGTATCTAGAAAGCAAGATGATCGATTTAACGCTGATGTTAAACTAGCCGAACATTTACATGTGGACATTTTGCTGTGGACATGATTATTCAACGCTATTTCGCGACCAACTTGTACGCATTTTACTAGGAGGCTAATTCGTAAGTATTTGTACGACCTCACTCATACAATTTTGTACGAGTTGTCTGGACCCCAGTGACGGGTATCTTTAGGGGTAGGTCAATCGTACAAATTCATACCAATTAGCCACCTTGTAAAATATGAATTAATGGCCATAAGATTGGGTTGGAATATTCACTTCATACTTAAAGACAACAAAAATAAATTAAGTCTTTTTCTGCAAAATTAAAGATGAAAAATTTTATGGAATTAGCTGTATGGAATTAAAATACTTTTCACCCTGAATTTGCTGAAAAGTACTCAGTATTTCCAAAAGCAGTGACGATCATGTTAATAACAATCCTAAAATTTTACTGGTTTGCATCAAGATTTTGATATTTAATTCAGTGTGTATCTGTCCATCAGAAATGGGAAGAACAAAGAACATCTTTTGAGGTATTTATGCAAATGCAATTCATTACAATGGGCATTTGCTAAAATTATAGTTACAGAAAATTTGTTTGGCTTCTGACATCTAACCGATAACTTGACTCGCATTAAAAGAGCTGTCTGATTGCATTGACTCAGCTCACATTGTATACGATGACATTACCCCAGCCCGTTCATTTTCATGAATTCAGAAGCATGGCATTTGTGTGTGGTTACAGAGACAGGACGTCTTAAGGTATACAGGCTTATGAAATAAAGCTGTAACCAAAAATTAAAACCAAGAGACGAGAATCTAAGTTCTGCCTTTGCTCATCTTTTCAATGCTGGACCAAAGCTCAATAGTTATATGCACATTGTACAGAGAAATGGCTAAATGTCGCTGACAATCTTGAAATATGTAACTGATTGAAGAAATCTGATTAAATATATCATTCAAATTACCTCAGCACTGTCCTGCTAAGTAGTGAGCAATGTCATAACATGGTACCTTTCTGCAAAGGTTCACAGCAAAACACAAAGGACTTGTGTATATGTATGTAAGTAGTTTTTATGACCATCTTAGATTGATTCTCACTTGCTTTTCTTTACGATGTGCTTTCCAGGGTCACGTGTATAGAACAGACATTGTTACATGACTTTCTTCTATTTTACTGTTTCGTTTATGCATTGTTGTAAGATACATTTTTGAGTTTAATTGCCTGGAATTGCCCCGTATAAATGGGGGACAAAGAAACTTTGCGGTTCAACTCAATTGTTTTTGAATGATGATGGAAAACCTTTGGAGATGTATCGAAGAACACACACTGGTATACATACACACATAAAACACACACACACACATACACACACACACAGTCGAGTTTGAAATGTTGTTATTACTCTCAAGACCTCGAAACCAAAGCTGTTTAACCTGCTAAGGATGCTTTACATTTTTTTAGACTGAAAACTGTATGTATTATATAGAGCAATATCTGTTCGGTCAGTTAAGCTGCACTTTGTGTATTTCTTAACAGCTTCAAGTCTGTCACATTAATTTGTACCATAATAATGAATAATAAACAATTGTTTGACATGAAACACACTGGCTGCATTTCTTACTAAAGAATACACAGCATTTTAATTCACATAAAAAATATATAATATCCAGATAAAAGTATACCATATTTAAAAAATCATACCAATAAAGTGAATACTATTATTATGCTGCATTCACATCTTGTAGTAATTACTATAAATATGAAGACAACCTGTGATATTATATTTGGATCTGTTCACAATTATGTATATCTATGGCAACAATATCATTGCTAAAATGAATCTGTAATTTGAGTAATTAATAGACAAAACTACAATACATCAAATAACAGTCGTTATGCAAATGCATTATAAATAAACGTATTGTTAATATATCAGGACATTACTGTAGCTACATTGAACTGTATTGCATGTATTCAAACAAGATTTATCATCAGTATTGTACATTTATTTTGCATCGTTTTTTTATGTCATTCATGTGTAATTTTGAATTTCAAAGAATTTCACAATTTTGTTTCATTAAAATGGGTAAATGCAGTAATAACATGGTAATAACACAATAACTACATTTAAAAGTTTCACTCATTAAGTTGCTGATCACATACAACAAGGTTTTAGTTGAAAAATATTTTATTTACAAATATTTAAAAGTTATTACTTTTATAAAACACAGATTATTTGGATCCAAATGGATTGGGAATGCAAAAATTATATGGGATTTTGAATGCATTATGAGGGTTATTGAAATTCAATGGACACTCCTCTCTCGTACACAATCTCTCAGTTGTTTCATTGCTAAAAATCAGCATTCAAGTTCATCCTGCCTGATCTTTATCAATTAGTATAATTATCAGGGATCTTCACCCCTGTGCTACTACAGTCCTGCACAGCTCTAGTACAGCTTTTTCAACTTAAACGATAAAACAACAAAGGCTAGAACCAGTATATAACAACTATTAAATAACGAAGGCTTAAAAGCTATATGATGATGGTGAATAATGGCTATGTAGTGATGGTAAAACTTTAAATTACTTGCACATAGTTCAAATGATGCCTGAGAAACTGTTGCCACATAGCAGAGCGGTGGATTCACAAAACCAAACATTCATTCTGCAAAACAATCCCATTTAGACTTTAAAAGAAATGTTGTCCAGCTATTTTAACCATGTTAAACCCACTTTATTCCCCAGTCATTCGTCTCTTCCTCTGAACAATAGCCGTCTTTCATTCTGTCCTCTGTAATGTGCCGTCCTTCCATGTAATCGCTGATATAAAGTGAAGAGTCACACAGAAATGCTTTTCTCCTTATAGCTGAACATGATTTCAATGCTGAATTCACACCTTAAAGCAAACCGCCGGCCTACGGGCGTCCAGGGTCAGCATCCATTCATTTAGCTTTCCATAGGGTCAATAGAGATGAATCTATGCCAGGGTTACTTCGCATCAATATTTCATTGCTTTGCAGCAACAGATAACAATAATGAGCCGTCTCTAAGAGAGAAAGCACATTCTCTGCTGAAAGGCTTTTGAAAGTAAACTCTGAAGTTTGTGACGGCTTCTCTTGTCCATGAAGCCTTTGAAAGCATGACTGGCTGGCAAATTGAAGAGCGGTAAATAAATAAATATTAATCATAAAGAAGCACACACAACATAAATTATTAACATTAGGCTGAGAACTGATGTTGAAGATGTTTGTGCTGTCCTTTCTTCCCCTCCTGCTCTATGTTTCAAAAGTAGCGTGTGTATTTTTTAGGCTAAAAGTTGTGCTATTTGATATTCTTTTGTTTAGTCTACCATTTCATCATATTTTCCATTAGCTCTGTAATGAACGTGCAGAGATGTGCTATTTTTGCAACCATTGTTTTCAGTGTTCAGGCTGAAGCTTTTCAAAAACTTTGCCAAGTAGAAAGAAACGAAGAGAGTACAACAGCTCCATGTTTGAAGCAATTACAGGGGATTTTTCTTTCTTTCTGCCAAATAAGCCAGTTTTCTACTTTACGCATGACTCTGGCAATGAGAGGAAAAGTAGTGGAATCCAAAAGTCTAAAACCATTAGCATATATTTAGCATTTTTTAATTTCAAACACTATATCAGCATAACAAATTGAAAAATTAACATGAATTTTGGAATGTCTTTGTATTTGATTTGTCTCCTTTTGCTTTTATTAAGCTTATGGTCAATATGATTTGCGCATTATCCAAAATGCATTTAGTAAATTTCAGTGGTATGGTTGGGGTGAAACTCGTTTTAGTTTTTTTTTTTTTTTTAAAATGAGATGTTGTTTTAAGAATCAAATCGTACAAATTCATATAAAATCACCAGCGTGTATCATAGTTACATTTGCTTATGTTTTCAGGTTGGTGCAATCGCATTTTCCACCTTACAATTATAAAATTCCACTGGCGACATCTCAATGGGAATTAAATTTCACTTTTGGAGAATTTCCCCCTGCGGATTTCACATTAGGTTCATGTTTGCTGAAATTTAATACACATTTATGATTTTTGTTGAACCTTGGAGTGCATTTCCCTCGTTGGCCACTTGGAAGTTGCTTGGTTTGACCCATGACATTTCTCAACGTGAACGTGTTAGTAAGTCTTGATATAATGCCGCTTTCTGATTGGTGGAAAGCAGTTTTGTGCTCAAATAGTTTTGTATAATGACTACTAAACTTTGTCACAGGAACATGAGAAAGTGCGTGTCATGTTTCTAGTCACGTGTCTCAAATATATTACATTAAGTTATTCAATTGAATTATCAATTTAGCTCTTCGCATCCATTTATTTGTTATAGTAATATCTGAGATATGGTTAGCCAGTCATCGTTGCTAAACAAACCGTAGCTGAATGAAAGTAAATCCTGTCACCTATAACAATTTCTGTATAGTGTATTTGACCAAACATTTTCTGAGACAAAGCTGTGACTGCGAGCTTTAATTTCTAAGAACTTAAGCACAAGATGAGGTAGACGAATGCACCAATGCTTGTTTTCATTCTGCTTTCTTAATGTTTTCTTATCCGTTATGAAAAACAGAAGTGCGTCCTGGTTGTGGAAGTCTCGATAATGCAGCGTATCTCGATCGATTAGTTCAGGGCAGTGAAAGCAATAATTATCCTCACGCTAGACTTCACGCTGTTTTCCAAAAGCAGAATCATCTCATATTTACTGCTTGCTTCGATGGAACGCGTTTCTGCTCAGCTTCCAAGTGTCAGAAATTGCCCTGAGAGAGAAAGAGAGAAGGAAGACAAGAGAGGAGAAAACATTATGAAATGTCAGCAGCTCAAATGGATTACTGTTCAATATCAGTAAAAGACACTGAAAAAGAAAGTGAGGGAGAATATTCGGCTGTGGGTGAATGTGTGTGTGTTTGCGTGATGCCGATGCTTTTAAATTGTTCTTTTTGTTTTCCCATCAGCGGCGAGGTGCTCTCTTGGCTTATCTCCTCAGCAGTGGACGTGTGGCGGGACGATGTTCTAGGAAAATGAACTGTCGCCGTATCCCTCAAACGCGTCTACCTCGCGCACTCCGAGGCGCATACACAAATATATAGCCACTCAGGCATCTCTGCTGTTTGTGCACACCTTGTTGCCTCCGGAGGGGCAATTACCGATGCTCACAGCCTGTCTGAGGTGTCAGTGAATGGGCTCCCATCCCAATCCTCTCCCTCTGTCCATCTCTCCTCTCCATTATCAGCAGTGTAAATAATGCCCCTGCCTCTGATGCTGATGGAGATGTGACTGGGACAACAGACCCAATTGCCCTCCGCTCCATTTATCAGCTAAAGCGGCGTTTTAGCGTTCAGTAAGTAACTTTGAGGTGAGAACAAACCTCTGGCTCTGGGATGCAGTGCAGAATAGTGCATACATAATATAATATAGTGCTGTCAAACGATTAATCACATCCAAAATAAAAGGTTTGTTTTGCATAATATATGTGTGTGCTATGTGTATATTTATTATGTATATATAAATAAATACAAATACCGTATTTTGAAAATATTTGCATGTATTTACATGTCTTTATTTATATGCATATAATTTATATTAGGCCTATAAATAAATAAATGTAATATATAAACATATTTGTCTTGAAATAAATACATGCATTTGTGTGCACATACACATATTATGTAAACAAAAACTTTTATTTTGGATGCGATTAATCATGATTAATCATTTGACAACACTTATATAATATGTAATATAATATTTATATACAGCTGCTAAAATTCACAAAAATGTGTACTAATAAATTATCTATTAACGTCAATCAGTAAGTGTCAATGACTAAAATGATTGTCCACTACAAAATAAGTAAATGAATGAATTAATGTATGTATGTATGTATGTATGTATGAATGAATAAATTAATAATAACTTGCTAAGTAAAGAAATTTGCAACCATTATTTTAACCTTTTCAGAGTCCTGATATACTGTCCCTTTATTTACAGTGTTTTGTAGGTCTAACAAAGCAAAATGTAAATATTCATGCATTACCTCTTGCATATCCTGGTCTACCAATCACTAAAATAGAGGACTTTGTCATAGGGCCAAAGACAATATTCCTGGTTGACCACTGCCTGTTCATGTGCAACTACAGCTATACACAAAGACCACAATGTATATTACTTCGATTCATGAAAGTTAAAGTCACAATGTACTTGAAGTAGCAACAAATCTTTATTTCCATAATTGTGTCAAAGAAAAAAAAAGTTGTGCAGGCTTAATATATCAGTTGTTGATTGGATTGAGGCAGATCTGAGATCTCTCTCGCAAGACTTATGAGCTATTTCATTTACTACTTTAAGAACATTTCTCATGTATCTCATTGTTTTCAAAATGTTCAATATATACATATTTAATAGTGTAGGACTTTTCAATGGCAACTCATCTTTTTCTGTTGTACGAGAGAAAATAAAAGCTGGAAACCCTCTGCCAGGAGACCGGTTGAGTTTTGGAAGCCCTTTCAGGAGGGTCCACTCATTAGTGGTCAGCTGCACCCTGAACACAGACTCTCCTGTCCCCTCTCTTCCTCTCCAGGCCCTGATGAAACCCTTTTCACCCACTAAGGGAAAGAAAATGGCTGAGGAGGAGGAGAAAATCTTAGAGGTGCATTGCACAAAGAGTCCTGGATGTCAACAGGCACATAATGATACCTGATAGCCCCTGGAAAACACTCCTCTCTCTGTCCACATTTTCTTCTTTCTTTTAATTTCCCTCTTTTTCTTTTCTTATAGAGCCCTTCTCGGCCCTACACGCCTCAGACGTGATGCACTTGAAAGCATAATTAGAGGTAAAACGGTGACTGTATCTCTCATCAACCTTCTACGTGGCTATCGCTAAGTCCTTTGTTTTTAAAACCTCTCTCCTCAAAAATCTCCTTTTCTCCCTGACTTTTTGAGCTGCTCTAAAGGAGGTGTGTGTGGGGGTGAGAGGGTGAAAAGTGGGAGCAAGAGAGAAAGAGAAAACGCAAGAGAGTTCCCTCTGCGAGTCGCCAAGGTGCTCTCTAGTCCATTGTGCAGTGTGCTGTCAGGTTAAATTAGGGAGTACAGGCTCTGTGAGTGTAAAAAAATCAATACTTGATGGAAGATTGCTCCCCGGAAAATCTGTTTTGATTCCAGGATTAATTCTTGACCAAAGGCTCCGCTGAAATGACATGCCATTAGGGCCGAAAATGAACACATTCGGCAGTGGAAATTGGATGGAAATGTGTCAGGTGATTGCCCCGGCTGCTTGTTTTGCTCTCCTGGAGAGCGAGAGAGGAAGGGAGAGCGCGTGAGGGGGAAAGCACAGCACTGGAGGAAGGTGTGGCAGCAAAAAGCCTCGGATCCGTAGGCCCCTCGGAATCCATTTTCAGGCCTTCGCCGCGACCCTCCGGAGTATTCTCTGGGCCATTGTTGTCCGGCTCCTGCAAATGCACTCTGTGCAAGGTGAAATGCATTTGTCCACTGGCTGCGTCTCTCCTGTGTGTTCCCACAAAGCGCTAGATGAAGAATAGCCCATCTTAAAATAAAGCAGGGACCTCTTTTCTTTGTCTCTGTGGTGCGGATGAAAGAAAGGGAAAATGCAATATTGATGAGAGTAATGTGTTTGTCATCACTTGTAGCGTATCTCCTGCACCCGAGTACAAGAAACGAAAAAACAAGATGCTTCTCGCTAGGATAACATGCTTTAAAAGCAGTACAAAGTGCTTGAACTAGAATTAAAGCGAAATAAATCAATAGAAAATTAAGTTGATTGAGTGTTTTTTTTTTGTCCTGAAAGTCTACTGCAAGCTTAAAGTAAATACAATTTTTCAAAATGATATTTATTTAGAAATACTGTTTTTTTTAAATAACATTATTTACATATGTTTCATATTTTCAATTCTGTATTACTATAGCTAAAGGCTGCATGTAGTTTAATAATTACAACTTACATTTTACGAGAGTGAGCATACACTTTCAGTTCTGAAAGTCTACTGTTCATTTTTTCTTTGTTTTAATGTATATTTTATTTATTCATTTATAAATTATTTGTACATTTATAAGTGTTTTAAAGTGTTTGTTTTACATTATTAATTACTGTACTTAAATAACTGCATTCATATTAACCTACATGCTAATTTCATAATTATTTCACCTTAGATGCTCACAAGTATATGAATGAGTACACATTCAGTTCTGAAAGTCTAGTCTTAGCTGCTGTTAAATTCATATTTAGTTATTCACTTAGAAGTTATTTGTGCATTTTTGAAATATAAAAATATAAAAAATGTCTAAATATGGTTTTATTTATTCATTTAGAAATGATTTTAGTTTTAAATATTTAATATGTTTACCGTAAGTAAATAGATGGATGAGTTCAAATAAACCTGAAAAATACTAATTTCATAATTATTTCACCTTTGATTTTTTTCTGAAACGTGAGTATGTTTTCAGTTGTGAAAGTCTACTGTAAGCCGAAGCTTGCTTGGCTGTTTAACTTTTCTACTGAGTCTAAGCAGTAAAATCACTGTATGGTGGTTTTTCAATTACATTTCACCATGGATTCCTGAGGGTTCCCAGCACCTGTGATGAATTTGGATTTTCCACACTGATATCAGCACTGAACAAAGTGCTAACGGTGAGGAAAAGAACCTTAAATGGATACATTTCTACCCACCGGGCAAATAGAGGATGATTCTCTTCTCATAAAACTCTCACCTGCTGTGCCACTTCACTGACTGAACCATCACACGAGCTTGTAAAAATTGGGCCCATTATGAGACATAATTTGTAACAGGATCAAGCACTGTTCACCGTCGTGCAAGGCACCTTTGAGGATGATAAATGACTCACGTGGAGCTCATTTTAAAAGTCGCACAGCTGAAAATTATTCCTTTCCCGAAATAACAGTGAAGATAAACGAGGTGTTTTAATTAGCACAATTATAAAGGTCACAGTTCCGTTGAGGTGGATTCATCCTCTTTACATTACAATACTGCTCTATTGTAACATAATACTTTGAATTAGACTAGCCAGATTAATTATACTCCTCATTTAACATGGCACTTTTTGAGAAATAAAGTCATGTTTCATAAATGATGTTGACACTTTAATTAATGTATTGATCGTATAAGGCTTTCAGTAATCTAAAAATGATTCCATCTTTCACTTTGTCTAATTGTCCCAGAATACCAGGGGAAATAATCACTGTCAGCTCCTTTAATTTCCAGTGAAGTGTTTTCTCTAAAGGCTGTTGACAGTAGACTCTATTGACAGCTTGAGTTGTTTGAACTCGCATTCTCGTCTTCAATACGATCCCTTAAATAGGCTAATTCCTTTATTGGACTATTTCTATCAAGCTAATATGTCTAGTATTCGTGTCCTTGAGAAATTGTAATACACTGATAAATATCTCTTTACAGTCGATTCACTTCACACTGACTGTACCTCGCAGGACGATGAACTTGAAAACACCACCAGACACAGTTTAATGTGATTCTAGCGGCATCTAGTGGTCATATGCTACAGTACACATACTCGCACTGTTTTTATGTGATTTTAATAATATTATTAACGTTAATATTTAATTTGAAGATTATTATTTTACTTGTTTATTTATAACATTGCTGTTTAATTTTTATAGCTTTCAATATTCCATGATTCTTCTCATGGCAACTCGCAAAACTCGCAAACTCTGGAAAGACGGTTTTTGTCATGTCAGTAAAATACAACAAAACTGAAGAAGAGACACATAGAACTACTCTAGGTTAACCAGTAACAACAACAACAACAACAACAATAATAATTATTATTATTATAACAACTATAATCATTACTATTACACTAATTTAAATTTAATTTGTATTGAAAAAAAAAGTTTTTTTCAATATACTTAACTACTTTATATAACACAGGCGTGTCTTCATTGGGTAGCCTACATATAATTTAGTCAAACAAATCCACAAAATTTAGCAGGTACTAAAATATTAATATCCACACTGAATCATTAGTAAATATAATTTAGCAAGGGCACTCTTATTTATTTATTTATATTATTATGCTTTAAACGACAAAACACAAAACAATACAACAGACATTATAAAGCCAGAGGAAGGATCAAAGAAAGTAAAAGGGGGGGGGAGAGATTACAATCATAGACATGCAGGACCTTTGCATTACTCAAAGATTTTAAAGATGGAATTTGATTTCCTTTCTATTAGTATTATAGAATAGAATAGCTTTTTATTGTCATTGTACAGCTGTACAACACATTTTTTTCTGCTCTCACATGTTCAATGGTACAAAATTGTTTTCCAATTCTTTATAAAACACTGTGAAACAGGGTTTTGTTGTTAGAAAATGTACACTTATGAATGTTAAACTTAACTAATAAAATAGGCTAAATAGATTAACAAAATTTTCGGTATTCACATTATCATAATTCAAATATCCCAAAATAACATTTTCAAAATGCCAATTAAAATTAAATAGTACCTTTTCTAAACACAACATAACATACCTTTTTAACATAACTACAGAAGTGGTCAGAGGCGTCATGCCCATTCAAAGTGAGGTAACACATGACACCTCAGATTTTTGAGCCAAGTGGATTTTGAATGCAGCTTTCAAAAGACCAAAAATGGCCGATTAATATTTTCTATATTTAATAAAATTACACCGTCGTGATTATAACGTTTAGCGCGCAATCATCTGCGTTGGTCGGCTGGCCCTGAGCCAGATATAGATGCGTTTTTACAGCACTGCTCCTTATAACCAATCACACACGATTCTGTTGAGCTTATGAATGCAATGACCAATCAGAGGCGTTCGGATGAGTCATCGCTGAAATGCCTGTGTTTTCTTCACTCGCTCGCTGACTAAATACCTCTTTCTGGCGAATTCTCTCGTCAGAAACAATAAAGTGCAAATGTGTGTACGAATGTGTAATATATTAATTTAATGGTCTAAACATATTCAGTGATTTTAATGGGAGTTTTTGAGAGTGCTTAAACTAGACTGTCAGTGAAAATGATAATGTAAATGTTCTTTGCTCTCTTTCTATACAATAAAAGTGTTGTGATTAGTAGCCTAACTTTCAATGTTAAATTCACATTAATTATAAAGTCCCTCGTATTAAACATATTTTATGACATGACACCCATTAACAGACAGGTTTTTGAAGCATAGTTAATATATTACATTATTAGGTTACTTTGACCATTGCCCAATATAGATCAACATAATAAATAAAGGTGAGAATCAAGATATTTCATTATATGTTTAATGCGTTTGGGAATGTTTCGAATAAAAAAGAAAAACATAAAACATAGGCTAAGTGCTGTTGTGGCTGCTGTGTGTCACATGAAAATATATAATAAATATCACTATAAATTAAATAAACTCCTGCGCTGCACTGGCAAACCAGCAGGTGACGATATAATAAGTACATACGTCCAGAAGCGACCAGAAGAAGAAAAGAGCTTCCTATGCGTTCTGATGACGTCAGTCACATGACCACGTGGATGTCAATGTAGTTTATGGATCCTGTCAAAGGCCCAAAAACAAGCATCTTTTACTGATCGGACACATTTTCACGTTGAGTTCACACTCAGTGAGATTAACTGTCCCAATTCATAACTTGGAAACATCATGTCGTGGGTGAAATCAGTGGCGTCTAGTGAGGATGTGTTCGACGAGGATGTGGATGATATTAGTCTGCTGCAGAACAAAGAGTGGAAATACAACATGGAAAAACGCGCAAAGGTACGTGAACAGTTGTTTATTAACATTGAACCTTTCATTCACATGCGTAAACATGCTTCTACTGAAATATTTTTGTAGCGTTTTTAATAGTTTTGTTTTTCCAATCGGTTAGATCGTTCATGCATTGTGCGAGTTTTTCTTTAAAAACACTGGTTACGTGCAAAAGAACAATCGGGTGTATAGCTAGTGAAAGCAGCGCGGTCTAGAAACGACTGCCATGTGGTTTTCTGTCAGGATGGTTTCAGAGATGGCAGTGATGCAGGGAAAGAAGCGTCTCTACAGGCTGGTTTCAACATGGGTTACACGGAAGGAGTCACTAAAATCACAGTCGTCGGTCAGCTTAAAGGAATCATGAGGTAAGCAGGTACATTTGTCTTATTTGTCATCATTTTAGGGCCTTTTTAGTAGAAATCCATTCAAAATACTCCTAACAATGAGAATAAATTATATTTATGTAGTTAACCATATAGGTTATAGTTAAATAACTATACATAAATATAGTTAACCGTTAACCACCATAGGTGTTTTGTGTTTAGAATATATTTATAATTATGCTTTACAAGTAATTAGTTAATAGGGACAATCAGCGTAGCTGCTAATACTATAATGTGATGATATGATTAAAATACAGTTCTAGTAAACACAGAATGTTCCACTGATGGTTTGTATGTAATTTATTGTTTTTATTTAGTATTGTTTTGGAAGTATCGCTAACGTTCTGGGATTGTTCTGTGTAGGTTATTTTTACAACAAAAGCTAACATTCTCAGAATGTTCTGGTAATAAAAAGTACAACAAAACATCAAAATAAATTGCATTTGTTTTCAATAAAAAATACCTGAGATAAAATAATCATTTTGATTTTGTATTGCTTGTCAAGCAGCATTGTTATTGTTAACTGTATTGAAATACTAAAATTAATATTAAATACAATAAAGCTGAATATAAATATTTAAAAACTAACACAAGTGACATAAGCACATAGCAAAACTACTAAAACTTAGGCTAAAATTTAAAAATATGCTAATTAAAATATTGATAAACACTATAATAGCCTATAAATAATAATAACATAGCACTAGTCATGTTTACACCATGGTTATTATTGTTAACTAAAACTATTAAAAAATGTTTTTGTTAATTGAAAAAGCTAAAAAATATATATAAATATTACATTTTAAATTCTATTTAAAATGACTTAAAATTAAATTAACTAAAATGAACACTGAAATATAAAAATAAAAGAGAATTCAAAATATGAATATAACCTTTAATAGTTATAGACCTGGTTTCACAGACAGTGCTTAGACTAAGCTAGGATTAGGCCATAGTTAAATTAGGACATTTAAGTAATTTTTATAAACATGCTTTAGAAAAATACATTACTGGTGTTCATCTTGAGACCAAACAAAGACACTGATATATTTTAAGATCAGTCAGTGCAACTTTTTTCAGTTGAAAGCGCTCCGACTTACATTTTAGTCTAGGACTAGGCTTAAGCCTTGTCTGTGAAACTGGGGGATAAAGTATTAAATAATATTAAAATAACACTACTTTGCACTTGTGTAAGGAGACCTGTCAATCATGATACATTCACTCATAATAAAAAAGACCATGCAGTTTAAATCAAATCTAAAATGTCCCTTTTGGGGCACTATGCCTGCTCCCATTCTAAAGCTATTGTGTCCTTTCTTCTTTTTGACCATTGTCACATTGTCTTCTCCTTCCACAGTGCTGTTCGATGCTGGTGTCAGTTCAGCTGCCTGGCAGCCCGGCTTTAGCATCAGTTACTGATCTTCTACAGAGATTGGAAACTCATGAAGATAGACTGGTGGAGGACATGAGGAAAGCCCAGCAGAGGCCTCCATCTAGTGTGACTGAGATGGTGGATGACATGGAGGGCCTAAATGTAGAGCAAAAGAACCAAGGTGGGGAATCTAGGTGCTCAAACAATGGGGACTGTTGTGGGAGGGGTGGAACGAATAATGACTGCGGTGGAAACGTTGAAGGTGTGAATGAAGATTCGCCAAGAACTTTTGTCAGCATTCTTTCTCTACAGGAGTGTCTGAAACCGCTGCTAAAGTGCTGCTTGGACTTAGTAACAGAACTGGGGCTTCCTGAAGAATTAAAACTCCACATTCAGCAGCTCATAGACACTTGAAGTGGATCCACGGCATGGTATCTGAACAACATCCTGTGGGCAGGAAACAACCAAGCAAATTCCTGGAAAGAAAATAGACTGTTTATTAGTTGACTCAATTTGATTTAAGGGGATTTTTATTTTAATAATTTCATTGCTGTGATCATTCTATTGAACTGCAATTTTACTGGATTAGTAGTAGAATACTGTACATTTTAATACCCATTTATATAATAAATGATCTGATAAAAAGTTTCAAAACAAAAATGAATTATTTCGAGCCTACCTCCATCCATTGTTTTTATCTGAACTTTTTCACACATTTAACATGTTTTGTAATGATTCACATTAACTTTGTGTAGTGATATGTGAATACAACTGTGCACAGTGAGCTGTAACCTAAATTGTACCATTTACCACCAAATAAAAGCTATTTATTTAATCATGTTTTTATGTAACTACTTATTGATCTGACGGTAATTTGAGCCATTTAGATAAATACAATATTTATGTAAATATAACTGAGTAGTAGCTTTAGCTTTGCACAAAGCTGCCCTGATGGAAAAAGTGTGTGTAATTGTATTGAATGTGCACTTTGTAGTGTACTTCAAATCTTAAGTGTTTATAAAATGTATTTCCAAATAATATTAATGCACTCAAAGTGTACTTTTATGCCTGGATCACTGTATGTACACATTTAAAAAGTTAAAGTACATTTTTAATAATTATTGTAATCTTTTGTTGTGCTTTAAGCAGTGGTATTGAAATTTAAACTCCTTTTTTTTCACAACAAATAGGCTAAATGTCCAAAATGAATTAAGTGTATTATAGTGTACAAAACATTAATAACAAAAACTGTTCACACACAAATATATTATTTTAAAGTGTTAATTCTGTAAAAAAAAATTATAAGCATGCAAAAGTATACTACTTTTTAACTTTGCTATGTTTAGACACTGTGTTAATGCAGGTTCAAGATAGTTGTGTGCTGTGTAGATATATGGCTAATGGACGAGGAGACCTTTAGAATCAGATTTCACTACATTCCTTTAATCCGAGACACTGCACTTCAAGTGCTACAGAGGAAGAGCAGGAGCGAAGAAAAGAAACGAAGGCACTCTCTGGCTTGACTGTTTTTCTCCCTCTTTTGGTTCATTAAAAGCACGTTATTAGACGAGAAACTTGAATTTCACTGTTTCCTGTGGGGAATATTCATAGACGGAAAGTGAAACTACGTACGTTCATTAAAACACGTCGATCTTCCTGCACGCAAAAAAAGTGGTCGTCTTGGCAAATAAATGAAGAATTCTTCACATTTAGGTAGGAATGGTTATACCTAATCATTTTAACATTCATGCCATAACAACTTTGACGATCTGAAGTATCGATTAACATAACACGCAGTGATGTTGACAGTTCACATGACAGTGCTAATGCTGGGTCTTATTAAATAACGCCGAGTTTGTGAATGTATGTTAAGTACGTTTTGTTTGCCTAAATTAATATATCAGGCCTCTTTTTTGGGGAAAAACTGCTTTAAATATACTATTGCAGAGTGTCGCAATAGTATCTGCGTTAAACAATGTCATCATTGATGTGTCCGCAGGCCACTGTGGACACTTGTGCCTTGCGCCGCAAAACAACCTCCGTTACTAGCCGATGTTGCTAGCCGATTTGTTATAATATACAAAAACACTAAAACGCATCAATGCATTACGATTAATATACTGTGTACGGCACATTACATGGGAAAATGTACATATATTGTGAAAGTCTCCTTAAAATGTAAAGTCTATTTGTGTAGCAACTGGCTTTCTGAAATAGCTGTAATGAAGGTTGTAAAAAGTAACCAAAATCCATTAGAAAGCTTGAAATCTTGCTGATATAAACTGCATGTTTATATTATGTGCCATTCTGATTCATGGAGTGACTCGTGAATGCCATAACAATTAAAATACATATAGAAGTTACTTAAGAAAATACATTATGAAATATTTTGTAATATGTATTTTAGCCAAAAAAAGTTTGAATTTGCTTTTGGGTTTTTCTGTAAACGAAAAAGAAAGGAAACTCCTTACAAAAATGTACCTTACTAGGGGTTTTAATTCTTTCCACTGACTCATTTACATTGACATTTACATTTAATCATTAGGCAGACACTTTTATCCCAAATTACTTAGGATAATAGAAGCAATTAAACCGACAAAAGGACAACCATATCTAAGTGCTGCGGCAAGTCCAAGTTAGTCTTAACACAGAAGGAGCTAGTATTAAAAAGATGAGTCTAAAGATTTTGGTTGAGTTAAACAGGACATTTCACCAGCAGGGAACAGTCAAATTTAAGGTCACAGATAAGTCGTTAAGGCACATAAGTCGGTGAGTTTAGTGTAGTAGTGTATGGGTTACTGAGCGTGTGCTGTGTACAAAAGTGGTTGTTCTGTAGGTAAACATCAGTACCTTGAATTTGATGCAAGCGGCAACCAATGCAAATTGCAAAATGATGAAGAGGTGTGACATGCGCTCTCTTCAGCTTGTTGAAGGCCATTCTTGCTGCTGCTTTATAGATCAGTTCCAGAGGTTTGAAAGAACATGCTCAACATGTTCAAACAAAACATACTGTCCATATATATATTAAAGTTATTTTTAATACTGTAATATTACAATGTGTACCCGATCACCTTAATGTAAGAAGCTTTCAAAGTCTTACAGTCTTTTGATTTACTTCAGATTTGTCTTCAGATGAAGAAATGGCATGTTATACTCACATGGGAATTTGTGTGTTTTTTTTATCTGCAGGTTTGAGCAGATGACCAGATACTCGGAAGTGCAGTTTATGGTCAGCTCCTGTAGCTGGACTATTCTCACAGATGCTCATTTTTTACAGACACTGCTCAAATGTATTGGTACGAGGCATGTAGAATCTTGTCTGGAGAAATAATATTTGTATATGGATAGCCCTCTGGAAGTGGAAGCGGCTTGCTCTAGATAAACTGCACATTCTTTGGTCTGAACTTAAAACCAGACAAGTGGATTTATTGAAAGCTATCACTGCAGCCTGTGCCAACATGGGGAACTTTTGGGATTGTTGTGGGAAAAAAAATCCATGTGACCATACAGAGGATGAGACTAAAGGTTTATTGCACAGCTCTGAATCGAAGACATCAACTAAGCCAGGAACGGAAGTCTGCACCAGTCCAACTTCAGATGAAGAGCACAGGTAAAGTTAATGATTGACCTTTTAACTAAGATAGCATGAAACAGAGGGTGTGATTGTTGCCCCCCCCCCTTTGACACCCTTAAAACACTTAATTTAGATTTTCTTTTTATTTAATTTATCTTGAGATGTTTTCAGTAAGTTATATGTCTTGTAGAATTGTGCTTCGAATAAAGAACTTTATGTTGACCAGATTGTTAGTTAACCGTTTACTAGTCAATATTGCCTATATGAAAATTTGGGTGCACCTAACTTTTGTGCTAAGTTAGGTGCACCAGTGCAACCAGTGCAAAAAGTTAGTCTAGAGCCCTGCTTGGTGCAGTTTGCACTGTTCTTCATTTGGATGGGCCAAGCTGTTTAATTCTGACTAGCAAATGCTAAATTCATATGTTTATGTCCTCATAATACTGACGTTGGTACCATGACAAATTCTGAATTATTTACATTTGCGACTCATCACCTCATTTTTTTCCATAGATTGGCTGAAGAGAGCTTTGCATTGTTAACTTTGAGTGCTGTACATTAAACTAATAAATCCTGTTTTTCATGTTCTTTCCATAACATCCCGACAGGCATGAAGATGAAACAAAACCACAACTGGGTGAATCGGTTATAACCAAGCAGCCAAATGCCAGCCCTCAAAATCTTAATCCACAGAGCTCTTACTCTAAAACAATACCACTTTTACACTCTGAAGTTCCTCTTGCTGCTGAAGTTAATCACAATGTTTCTCCTGAAACGGCTCCAACAGAAGCTATAATCTTAGCTACAAAACCACCAAAAACAGAGACTGAAATCACTGAAGAAATACAAAACATTGAATCTGAAGTCTCAGAAGCACCTCAAGATACAGTTGAAGCACCTGCGGAGAACGTTGCCTCAATGAAAGGGGAGATACAGGCTCCGCACAGGTCAGTTGAAGAGGTAGACATCACAGCTGCTCTGAAAGATGATGCAGGTGCTACCGCAACAAGTTCAGACTCAACAGTCGCAGCTGCTGTGGAGACACCTGTTAAGGAAGCACCTGTTAAAGAAGTGACTGTGCTTGCTCAGGTAGAATCTGAGAAGAAATCCTCCCAACCAGAGCCAGAAACACATGTGGAGATGATTGAAGATGAGAATGAAATGATCCAAACTGAGGAACTAACTCTGAGTGACACCAATGAAGTGGCACATGAAGAGGCTGGTATCAATGACACTGGGGATATTTCATTCACGGGTAACAGCAGCAAAGAACCTGACTCCTATGTAAGTAAGTCTAATGAGTCTGATGTTATTGTGAAAAGTGTAGCTGAAGTGACTGCTGAGGAACCCATTGTTGAGCAAGCAGCTGAAGTAGAGGACAAACATTCAGAGAATACTCATTCTGAGATGGCAGAACAGAAGCAAGTGACATCTGAAGTTTCTCAAACTCAGGAAGATTCACAGGAAGCTTCATCTCCAAATGTGGATATTACCAATGGACTCTCTCCTGCCATAGAAAATGGTCTTGTGAAGGACCCTGGGAGTCTGAAAGTTGAGAATGAAATAAATGATGACGTCATGGCAGTGGAACAGCTGCCTCAAACAGAAGACATAGTCCAGGAATCAAAAGAAGAAATTTTGGAAACTGAGAGTAAAGAGCAACCGTCATCTAAACCCTCTAGACATACTGACAGGTAATGAGTTAATTTAAAAAAAAGTCACAATTGAATGCAAATTAAATTAAAATATAAAATACAATACAGACAGGTGCCAATGTATAAACGTTGCATAGCCACAAAATGTGAATAGAATAAAATGTGTCATAGAAATGTGCTTGTGCGGTTTTTCATGCACAAATCTGGATTTATAAAAAATAAACTTGGCGTAAATGTGTGCACCGAATGGATGCTCTGTGCGTACCTGGAGTGAGAAAAGTAATGAAGTAAACAAGGATTTTAAACTCCGTGTTCATTTCGTTACATTAAATATTCCACTCTCCTTAATGGAGATAATCACTGAAATTACATAAAGTCATTATACAGAAGTTAAACTAAAATTATATACAGTAAATTTAGACATATTTGTAGTGGATGCGCTTAATCACTTTTCATGTGGCATGCAATTTTTTAATGACAGCGAGGAGTGCTATAATTCATATTTAAACTTAACTGCAGATCTCATGTTATAAGAAATAATTTAGTGAGAACAATGATCAATGATGCATATCGAATTACTTCGATATTATGGTGGACACTGCTAGATTTGGTGGTCGAACGGTCCATTGTCTAGTTTGAATAATAGCTACTGTACAACCGCAGCTGCACAGAGGTGTTGATGTCGTGTGAAGGCATCTCCACAACATTATGAAAAATGCCACTGTATTTAAAGGATACAACTTGAAAAAAGGTAACATTTGTGTGTTTCCTTTTTTTTTTAAACGTTGTCAGTGATGCGCTGATTCAGACAAATGTATTTACACTGCAATAAATATAGGCCAATATATATATCATACCTGTTTCCAATAAAAAATAGCTAAAAGATTTTCACTTTACAGCAAAGATGCACATATTTATTTGATTTGAATTGTGCAAAACTTGAAATACTATTTGGTCAGTGGAAAATAATGTGGTCAAGTATATTCTAAAATAGCCAATTTATTTGAGAACTAAATAGTTTTGTTTTTAATGGATATTTTGATATATTTATTCTAAAACACACTGAATGTTTTTTGCTATAAAAATGCATGTGGCACAAATGGCATTAATAGTGCATATTTCATATTTCTTTAACGTCTCTGGTACCTTTGTTGTTGTGGTGTTACGTGGATGGGAATATGCACTGAAATGATATGCAGATGAAGTTATGAATATTAAACTAGGCGTTGTAAGCTCCATATATGGTGATTTCGGGGAGGAGACAGGGTGGAGATGCACGTACGCACAATATTCCCCTGACTGGGATTTATAAAGGGATTTTTGTGCATGGTTTTATAAATCTGAAACTTTTATGCGTACGTGTGTACGCACACTTTTAAGAGGAAATCTACGGGGAGTTTTATACACGAGGACCCTGGAATTGGTTGTTCATTATTAGGGGTGGGCGATATACAGGTAAATAAAATAAACTGGTTAAAGTTTGGCAACCAGTAGTAGTGTGACACTGTAGTACTGCATTGTCATAAAAGCTCATCATTTGCATGCAGTTTAATAGCCAGTTTCATATTTCAAGTGATTTTAAACCATTCAAGTGCAAGAACATCTAAAACTGAATTCAGTTCTCGCAAGAATAATTAGTTTCATACATTGACTATATTATTTTTGACTGTTTACTTGTCTTCATTAGGCTTGATACGATTTTGCTATTAGTTAGGATAGTGTTAGTTTTCTGTAGTATTTAAATTGATATGTAGAAGTAATTAAAATAAATCTTAAATTTGGCATATTTACTGAGAACCTTATTTCCAGCAAAATGACTATATTGTAATATATATTGTTATTTTGAAATAAGATTGCTCGTGTAGTAATTTTGGTCCGATTGCTGACCCCTAGTCCATATTTAATGCCTCTGTTATTTTATTTTTATTTATTTTAGTTTTTTAAAATGTAAATATTTGACATTTAAACATTACTTTGTCAACTAACTGAATAAAAATAAGTTTTTATATATATATTTTATGGTCTTTAAGTTAATTTTTATTTAAAGTAACAATAGTCTGACCCTCAATGACCCTAGTTCATGCCTTTTCTTTTACAGCACTATTGATGTGGACAAACTGGAAGTTATGGATTCTGTGAAAGATCTAGAGAAGAGTGAAAA
The DNA here is from genome assembly GCA_027564155.1 of Gymnocypris eckloni scoliostomus. Taxonomy (NCBI): domain Eukaryota; kingdom Metazoa; phylum Chordata; class Actinopteri; order Cypriniformes; family Cyprinidae; genus Gymnocypris; species Gymnocypris eckloni. The sequence goes on along the minus strand of CM050436.1, from coordinate 9,988,295 downwards.
GGATGCAGAGCAAGAGCTTGAGACTACAGAACCCATTCAGAATGGCCTGGACTCCACATGTGCCTCAGTGCCATCAAGCCCCATTGAAAAATATTCAGACTCACTGGGATCAACAAGGGATTTTAAGTACTGGTTTTATATCTTGAAACTTTTAGGTGGTGCAAAACACTCAGTGTAGAATTTAGAGTTTGTAATTAGTTTGCAGTGTCACCATACTAAGAGTGAATTCACACCTGCCATAATAGAAATAGATAAATTGTCAACAAGGGAAGTTTCTGTCACTGCCAAGGCAAACAACGGTCAATGAAGTACAAACACTAGTAAAGTACAATGTAACGACAATGTTCTATCAGTTGTAGTAATAGGATTGTATTTATTCTTAAATGAGCCAGTTAATTTAAGCACCATTTTGTTTAATAATGTTTTAATGTGTGATTAGGCTGCATGGTGTATCCGCAGTGGTCGAAGCAGTGTTTATTCAGACATTCTTCATGCAATTCTTCAAGACTATTGCTATCTGAACAGCATTCCTTTCAACCTTATTTTGGGAACATTTTTATGATTGTAGATTACAGAGACCTTTGGCACAGTTTAAGACTATGAAATGGCCACATTTAGAATACCGTAGTTCCTGTTTTTTGCCCAAAGCATATTAATATTTGAATAGTAATACTGTTTCACTGTCCTAATGCTTGCACTGTATTGTTTTCTAATCAAATTAATTCATACTTTGTGAGAATAAGATTCATCTTTGACTTTCAGAAACATAAAAAAAATCATTTAGATCACAAATTACTTTAGGCATTAGTATTTGCAATATTTTTTGTCTGAATGTAGTTTGTGGTCATAAAGCATAAAATATTAAGTATAAAAATGTAATTTTAAAATAATTATAAAACATGACTCCAAATTGTGAGCCACTCTTATAATTTCTCGTTTACAGTGATTCCGTTGCTCTAGAAGACTCTGAGGACAAAGGTGAGATTCCTGTGTTGAGAGAGGCAAAACTAGTGGAGGAAGTTATAAAAGATGCAGAAACTGGACCTCAACAAACAGAAGACAAAAAGGAGAAACAGGAAGAGGAAGCAAGTGTTGCCAAAGAAAACGAAGAAAAAGGAGACACTTCCGCCACCCCAAAATCAGAGATCATTTTTAGCTGTAGCACAGTAGAGGAGAAGCTGATACAGAAAGATACAGAAGAAAATGTGGAGGAAGTACACGAGACACTGGATGAGTATGTGTCACTCATTCATTCTGTTTTTCCAACAATACTTTTAGTTTGGAAAGCAGATGGTCAGAAAGAATTTGGACATCAGAATCAATTACTACTTAGACAAATTAATGACGTGATTATGCAGTATTGTGAGTATAGTCTTGCAACTCCTTCAACTAGTACTATATTACAACAATGTAATAGATCAGTATCCAGAAAATCTGATTTATAGTACTGAACGAGGGATTTTCACATACAATATGTGAACAACTGACGTAAAAGAGCTAAAGAATCATGACAGAGCCTCTTTAGATTCAGTAAGACTTGCCCTGCAATGAATCATTATCATCTGGGATGTTGTGCTTTAATATAACAGTTTTAGCTCTCCCAAATAGACTCCTCATGATTACTTGTCATACGTAACATCATATGAATGATATTTCCTCTTTATGCCGTAGGAGTGCAGACCTATGCCTGCTCTGAGCAGGTTTAAGTTTACAGACCTGTTGCTATAACAGCAATATGAGCTTTGAAGAACCAACCAATCCAAGATCATGCGAAATCGTCAACAACCAAATCGAGTTATCGACGCATGAAGAACGGACCCCAGTTCTCTTTCAATAGTGTCTGTGCAATCATTTCAAAAATACTGCCAAATATTAAGTGTCCCCAACTATGCAAACCAAAAGGCAACAGTGGCAAGGAACCCAAACTCTGTTGGTCACAGAAACACTTGAAATGTACCCTCAGAGCACCTGCAGTATATGTCATGTCATATTTCATTCTTGGGTGAATTATCCCTTTAAGGAAATGTATTACAGACAAATCAAATCATTGTGAAAATGTAAAATATATTGGTCCAAAGGTTTTCTGCCTCCAGATTAACATCTCATTGGGTATTTGTCATGATTTGTTTTTCTTGTCTAGTTCCTGGTGTACAGACCAGATGTAGCTTAGCACCAGCTGTGGACATACTGGCCTACAGTGAGAGAGAATGGAAGGGAAACACGGCCAAAAGTTCTCTCATCAGAAAGGTGACCTAACTAACTTTGTCATATTTTCTCCTGAAATGTTTTCAAAGTATTTCGATTGACCTGTCTGTGCTTGTTAAAGAAGTCTGACTTGCTTCAGTGTGTTTGTCTCAGGGCTACAGCGAGATGTCCCATAGCTTTAGCGAACTGAGGAGAGTCAGAGGCGATAACTACTGTGCTCTACGAGCTACACTGTATCAGGTGCTGGCAAACAGCACAAATATGCCCACTTGGCTGCAAGATGAAGGCTTTCTATTGGTGAGGAGACCTCTGTACTCTTATTATCTTCAGTTAGGATGGATGCCATATTTAAGTTTGCTTTAAAGAGTTATTCAGCGCTGGCAAGATAGGCTTGGAGTGGAACGGCATTTTTCTTTTGTATTATAAGTGCTACATGGCAGAGGAAAAGGGGTGTGGCATTTTCAAAAAAATGTAAGAAGACTTCAACACCCATAATAATGTTCTGGGCTCAATCCTACATGAATACAAAAGCATAATCGGCAGTGCTTCATCAACAAAACCCTGGAGCTCTCAATTGTCAAAGTGCGTAATTCGGTAGATTTTAGCTGACGAATAAATGGGTAGATCTGGGTGCAGGTAACATGAAGAAACAGTACAGATTGTTCCTTTGTGTCAGATTACGTTTGGCCTCTACCCAGACTAAAGTTTATAAGCTGACAGTGTTACGTTTAATTTTCATCAGTAAGAATGAATCCAGTCCGATTATTAAAGTTCTGATTATATGAACTGTAAACATAGCAATCCGCTTCACATATTAATTTACATGTGCGTTAATTGTATTTCATACAAAACTTATTTGCATGAATATACAGAATATACGGAAATACAGAAGGCCACGGTGATAATGTCACCAGAGCAAACATAAAAATGATTAAAGCTTTGCCTTGACACAGCTAAAAAAATAACTGACATATGTGTCAGAAGAGCTTTTTAACAAATATTTAGTAAATATTCAGTTTCATCCACTTGACCAGTACACAAGACTTGAAACATAAATAAACACACATTTGTATGATGCAAAACGAATGTAAACATACACGTGATGTTTTCTAGCTCAGATTAACAGCTGCTGTTTTATTCTCACAGTTACCAGAGAAGATTGAAGCTCAGGACCATTTGATTGGTGGATGGGCGTTTCCTCCTGAATGCAAGTCAGGAAGTGAGAAGGAAAGTTCTGTGGAGAGACTAAAATGTTATTTGGATCTTCTTAAGAAGAAGGTGAATATCTTTTTTTCTGCTGTGCATTACACATATCTTATTCAAACATAAAATAGTTTAAGTACGTTTTTTTTTTTAAAGAAATTAATCATCTATTAAATTAATCAGAAGTGACAGTAAAGACATTTAAAATAGTAGAGAAAAAAACATTCCACCATGGTATAAAAAAGGTAATTGCAACCTTTTATCTCACAATTATGACTTTATATTGTTCACCATTGTGAGTTAACATCTGGCAATTGTAACATTTTTAGTTTATAAGCACACCTAATTTGGGGGAAGGGGTCTATCTGTCTCATACATGTGTTTTTCCCAAGAATAGATTTTATACATTCCATTTAATGCATGCAATTGCGTATTGCTTTCACCAAATTAATATTTTGTTCATGAAATGCATTTTGGGATTGATACAGTCCCTTTAGTTTACCAAAATCAAGTCCCCATCTGGCCTGGCCATTGGAAGCACCAGGAGCAATCCCACTGGCAGAGCGACTGATTTTACCCGTTGCCCTGGGCCGGGTTTCCCGATAACGATTGATCTTAACGCTTAAGAGCGTTTTCTACGAACGTCATTTTACGAACGGTCATTGTAGTTTCATGTGCGTTTCTCAAAAATGCACTTAACACAATCACACGTAGCCGTGCTTTAAGTGCTACTTAGGAGTCGCTATCCGTCGGTCAAGTGCTGAAATGTTCATTTATAGATTGGCTCGTATTCGTAGTACATGCTCGTTTATTGAAATGTTAACATAATGCTGTGTTCCAGACAGCTCCGATAATTTAATTTACATTGTTATTTAGCAGACTCTTATATCCAAAATGACTTACAAACGAGGACAATAGAAGCAATCAAAACCAACAAAAGAGCAACAACATGCTAGTGCAGTACATGTCGAAAGAAACCTAGTAGTTTTTATTGTTTTGTTATATAATAAATATATAGATAGAATAGAAAAAAAGAAAGCTAGTGTTAGTTTTCTAGAAAAGCTAGCAGTTAGAGAATAAATATGCAATTGATAGAGGGTCAAGTGTGTGTGTATGTGTTTTCTTTTTTTAATAAAAAGAAGACAGATCAAATATAATTAGAGTAGAGAGTGCTAGATTATATAAGTATATAAGTGATAAGTATAATATTAATCTTCTATATCTATAATAATATTATGTAATATATAGTAGCCTTCATTAATATTATATTTGCAGATTAATATTATTATATAGTATATACTATCTGTAGAAACGTTATTTCCGGGTCCAAAACATAGCTGGTGTTCGTCATTGACAGATTTTTATTTGTATTTATTTTTATCCCTATTTTTTCCAGTCTTTGAAGCGTTGTTTCCATCATTATTTTATTTGTTTTTAATTTCAGTCATTTAATTTAAATGTGTTTTCTGCCATTTTTTATTATTTCATTTATAAATTAATTTAAACATAAAAAATGAATATTTATTTAAAAATAAAGTGTGCAATAAAGTATAATCAAAAGCTTTAATTCTAATCACATTGCACTTAAATAAAGTTAAAGGTGCAATCTTCCGACTGTCCTGCAGGTGACCTCACAATTCTGTCTTCACGAGCAACAACGATTACTGCAGAGCACTCGAGATCTAAAGAAACCTAGTATTTTCAAGTACTTTGTTATATAATACGATGGTTTTGGGATAGAATGGTCTGCAAGTCTAAGATGATTCTAGATCGCTTTTTACGATCAACTTAAGCTTATGATGCTTTTGGGAAACGCAGCCCTGCTCATTTTTCATTTGTTTAAAGTCAAGACAAATTGATTCATGATTCATTATTGGTTTAGTTATATATGCAGATTTTAGAAATCACTTGGTTGCATCGGGCAGGCAATAATATAAAATATAAATGTAATAGTACATAAATGAAAATGAACTGTAGTATAGTGTATTTTTGCTTATTCTTATTGGTCAATCACAGCATTTAGAGTAAATTGTCCTTTACCTTCAAGTAAAATTTAGAGTCTTTTCAGTTTAATTAGATAAAATATCATAATAATTTCAGTTTGTATACATTTGTATCTTTATTTGCTTTTTATTCAGTGGCAGGCAGCAGCAGCCTGTGAGAGCCCAGAGGAGAAGCACAGTTTGTGTGAGCATGTGTTTCAAGGTGAAGAAGAGGAGTATGGTCTTCTGGAAGCACTAAAGTTTCTAATGCTGGCCAAAGCTGTTGAGCTTCATCACAACATGACGGCAGATCAAGAAGTGCCTGTGTTCTGCTGGCTTCTTTTTGCCCGCGACACATCCGAAAACCCCCAAACCCTCCTGGCCAATCACCTGAGCCAGATCGGTTTCAGTGGAGGGGTAGAACAGGCAAGTATGATGACACTGACAAACAAACAGCCCTTGAAGACTCTTGCTGTAAAATACAATTTAGATGTGTGTTTGCTTTGTTTGTTGTAGGTAGAGATGTTTCTACTGGGCTATGCCTTAAAGCACACCATTCAAGCCTTCCGTCTGTACATGACTGACACAGAGGAATTTGTGACGCATTACCCAGACGACCACAAGCAGGAGTGGCCCTGCGTGTGTGTCGTCACAGAGGACGATCGCCATTACAACGTCCCTGTCAGGAGGAGCGTTCAACACCAGCACAGAGAAGATATCACGATGACCTAACAACAGAGACCTCAGAGAGCAAATCCGATCTACAAAGTCGCATGTTTGATTTTTGATAATGACCTGTTGGTGGAGGACGGATATTTCCAGCAATTTACTGAGATCAAATTGCAAGCAGAATTGCTCAGGTTTTTCCCCTAAATGAATCACAGAACTAACATTAGTCTGTCAGGAAATGCTGTGATGATTAACACTGGTTCAGAAAGGGGGAAAAAAACCTTACTGCCGCTTTACTTTAACTGTTATTTTTTTTATTATGCACTGTTGGAAATTGCGTTGATTTACATTGTCAATGTAAAAAAATACTAAAGAGTTTACAACAATAATTTGAGATAATTTTAATAAAAACATTTATGGTGGGTAGGCTATTATAGTATGGGAAATTAGATAATGCTCTACTTTCATTACATCAAATTTGTTGTTTCAAAATATAAAAGAATATTTCGTTGGCCCATTTTTCTAAACATAAAACTGAAAAGTTTTCATTTAGAACTTTTTAAATGAGGCTCTACACACAATATTGTCAATTGAAAAAAATTAGAGCACTTAGACTTAAAATAAAATCCAGAATAACTTCTGTTCATAACATGTAAAATGTTCTTAACAGACATTAAAAGCAACAATAACATGCATAAATCATGTTAAAAGGCAGCTGGTGATATATAGATGCCAACAAGAGTTCAAAAAAGCTTCATATTTGGCTCATTATGGAGTGAATCAACAAGTACTTGCACTTTTTATTTTGATGGTATTTTTTTCCCTGCTCATCTGAATTTTTGTATTTATGACAATTTAACACGGATTAACTTTATTGCCAAACATAGAAAGTTATACAGTATTGGTTATGTAAAATACTAATTTTTCAAGAACTGGAAGACAAGACCATTTGAGGAAATATGAATAAAATATTCTGTTCTATGACTATTCAGGCTCTGACTTTAATATGCACAAAACATGAGAAATACAAAACAGAACGGCTTTAACACAACATTTGTTTAATAACCATAATGCATTCATAAGTGCTTAGTTTCTTTGTATATGCTTACATATGAGCTGTCATTCAGTTAGACCACGAGCACCTAAAATAAAACCGTACCTAAAACTACATTCCATTTAATAATTTGACAAAACAGATATTGAAAGTGAAACTTGCAGTACATTTTTAAGATCTGGTAAATGAAAATGGATTCTATATTGTGTTCCCAGCACAACATACTGGATCAGATCGATTAGAAACTCTGTTCATGCTTTCACAAAAGCTCAAATAAATAGTCTTTTGGAAATATAAGTGCTCTTCAGGCCTAAATATCTCCATAGTGACATTTGCAAAGTATACAAAACCTGAATTTGTGCAGTGAATACAAAAATAAATCAACTGACATACACATTCAAATCTAGTACTTGCCCCAAATCAGTAAAATAAATTCCTCTTGAGCAGGTTATAATACACAAAGTGCAACTATTAATTGTGCGTCTCAAGGCAAGAGGAAACAGATGGCATGTCTCAGGGTCAACATCTTTCATGCCTGTTCTTGATGCATTCTTTCTGCAAGGATTTATTTTCTGATTGTAATGGTCCATTTTAGTAAACATGTTTACAGGCTTCAGATCAAGAACTTTGGAAGACATAGTGCAAAAAGTGCAGGAGTGCAATTGATGTTGACATGCAAATCTGCTCGTTCTACCCCATCAATCAAGCTGGCAATTCCACTGGGGCAATGGAGAGATTGTAAAAATAAAATATAATAATAATATAATGATAAAGTACTAGTTGCCTCTTGTCGTCAAAAATCCAAGACATTGTACTGCACTTCATCTGCAAATGAAAGGAAAATGTATCTTCCACCCTTGTTTTTCTTTCCGTGCCTTGATTCATTCATCTTTTCTTTCCACCTGCTCATTCGCAGCCTCTTCAGTGACATCTAACTCTGTCCTGGAGGTGACTTCATTCATCGGGGAAGAGCCGTCCTCCACAACCATTTCTGCTTCTGGGGTCTTCTTCTGAAAACAGACAGTGAGACTGATAAATACAGCAGAAGAGATACGAAACAAGGATTTTAAAAGTCTAACAGCATGTTTTGGTAACACTTTCGATATTAACTAGTTGCTTATTAGCATGAATATTACCAGCATTTTAATTCCATATTCTGTATGACCATATTCTAGATCAGTGATTCTCAACCACATTCCTGGAGGACCCCCAACACTACACATTTAATTTTGCTTGTCTCCTTTGTCTGACACACCCATTTCAAGTATGCAGGTGTGTTTGACTTGAAGCGTGATGCATCATGATCAGTGTATGACATCAAAGTACCGCGATAGCAATTCGAAAGCATAAGGATCCATCTGCTCTCTTATGGTAATGCTACTTCAAGTCAAACACAACTATAGAGTCTCTACTAATGAGCAGGTGACCTGAATCAGGTGTGTTTGATTAAGGAAACATGGAAAATGTGCAGTGTTGGGGATGTGGTTGAGAACCACTGTTCTAGGTCATTTAAACCTACTCAACACCTAAACACATACAGCTATGGTCAAAATTTCACATGCATTTAGCAGAATCTGTTAAATGTTAATTATTTGATCAAGATTAGAGGATGTTATTTTTTATTTAGTACTGACCTGAATAAGATATTACACATAATGTTAGAAGTTTACTTATAGTCCACAAGAGAAAATAGTTGAATTTATAAAAAAATGTCCCTTTTTCAAAGGTTCAAAGGCTTGATTGTGTTGTTACCTGGATGAGCCACAGCTGTTTTTGTTTATTTGTTTTGTGATAGTTGTTCATGAGTCTTGAACAGTTAAACTGTCCGCTGTTCTCCAGTAAAATCCTTCAGCTCCCACAAAGGTTTCCAGTATCTTTTGCATATTTGAACCCTTTCCAACAATGACTGTATCATTTTGAGATCCATTTTTTCACATTGAGGACAACCGAGGGACTTAGATGCAGCTATTACAAAAAGTTCAAACACTCACTGCTGCTTTAGAAGGAAACACATTGAATTAAGAGCCTGAATTTGAACTTGAAGATCAGGGTAAATTGAGCTTATTTTGTGTTCTGGGAAACATGTAACTATCTTCTGTAGCTTCTTAAGGGCAGTAATAAATGAAAAAAAAAAAACGATATATATATATATATATATAGGTAAAATAAGAAAAATGTACACATCTTCATTTCGTTCAAAAGTTTTCACCCCCCAGCTCTTAATGCATTGTTGTACCATCTGGAGCTACACTGACTGTTTGAACCTTTGTATAATAGCTGCGTATGATCCTCAGTGTGAAAATATGGATCTAAAATCTATACAGTCATGGTTGGAAAGGGTTCAAATATGCAAAAGATGCTGGAAACCAAATAATTTGGTTATTAAGGATATTTCTGATGATCAGCAGGCCGTTTAACTGTTCTGGATAAACAAGGGACTCATGAACAACGATCACTAAACAACAACAACAAAAAACTGGATCATTCAAGTAACAACACCGTATTAAGAATAAAGCATATGCAAACTTTTGAACAGGGTGTTATTATTTTCTCTTGTGGACTATATTTAAATGTTGTGAAATACCTTATTCAGGTCAGAACTAAATAAAAAATAACAATAGCACTTTGTATGATCCTAACTGTAATTACTACAACAACTAAATTAATATAAATTAGCAGCAAATTAGGAGTTTATTTGAGGAAAAACTTTTAATAACAGTGAACGTGTAATCTAAAGTTTTACGCCTGTTTTAATAAATTGTTTTAGAATTAAGAAAACAACAGACACAAAAACATAATAATATCACTGAAATGTTTTACTTCTGCTTTCAGATATTTTAGCTGTACAATAGTCCGTTACGCTGCTTGATGTTGCAAACTGATTTGTTATCATATATTACTATAATTTACTATCATAAACACACAAAAGCTAACTGCATTATATTTACTGCATTTATTCTTATATCAATAGAGCCTAATGAATCTGAAGTCTCGCATTTTCACAGAAAATAGCTGAATTTCACATTGAAAAATAAGGTAGATAGGACACAAGCTGTAATATTTCTGCAGAACCATTGACTTCTGCAGTCTGATTGCCTCTCACCTGTTTTCGGTATACGTAACAGGCAGCAACTGCAACCATGATAGACTCCCCCACGAATCCTGCTAACAAAGACCCCACTCCCAGTGTGGGGCCATGCACTCTGCACAAAGACAAACCCCAAAAAACCTTTAAACAACCATTTTCTGGGCTTATTTTAAAAGTTGCTGCAGCAGTCTGCATTAGCTGAGGAGCAGAATCATAATTAATTCACAAAATCCAGGCAGGGATCTGAAACGGTTTATTTTTAAGCTCACTAAAAATTCAGAGGCAGCATGAGAGCTAATTACTTCACAGATCACATACTGAGCAGGAAAGAACATTCAGAAGATATTTCAATGAGATGCATTTAGCATATTTGTATATTCCTTCTGTATACTAACCCCATGTAAGGCAGCACCAGAAGGCTGGAGATGAGCACAGCGATGCGCAGAACTGAACTAGGTGCCAGCACACAAGTTCTCTTTAACGTCATTAACCAGCCTGTCAGATGAGCTCGAAGCGTAACTGATAGAAAAACACAGACACAATGCCACATAGATATAATGCACTGTAAATCATATAAAGTCATATGCAGTACAAAGTCAAATAAAAGGTTAAAGAAAATGCTTTATGGTACCAGGCACAGGGAAGAAGGAAAAGACTCGCAGTGGAATAATGCAGAGCTGCGCGAAGGCCATATCCACCCCAATGACATCTACCAGGATGCGTTCAGAAACATTAGGTGTCCAGAATACAATGAAACACATCTGGAAAACACAGACACAGGTATGTGCACAAATTACAATTTATCCATTTTGGGTCAAAAGTTTACACCAAATAGACATGTATACACAGCCACTGAAATGTTTGGGGTCAGCAAGGTTTTTGAAAGATACATCTTATGCTCACCAAGGCTGCATTTAGTTTATCACTGTAAAACAAATGAATTTTAAAGTCTCATTTATGTGATGGCAAAGCTGAATTACTCCAGCTTCCATTACACCAGTTTTAAATCACGTGATCCTTCAGAAACTATTTTAATATGCGGATATGATGCTCAAGTAAAAGCACTGTCACTTCTGACCCATGTACTGCATTCTTGCTGAATAAAAAAGTGAGAAAAAAAAACATTAACCTCAAACCCTGGAGCAGTAAAGTGAACCTTATTGTAGTTCCACTACTGAAATAATCACTATATGAATTATGTCTAAGTGTACATTTCACTCCAGTACTCCTAATCTTAGACGTGCCAGTCAGTTTTGACTGTCTTTATTTGAAACCCTTCTCATTCCAGGAAGAATAGATTATGCAATGGTCTCACACCAAGCCTGCGTGCCACCCTGCCTACGGCATTCCTCTATTCTGGCACAATAGAGTCTGACAAAGGCCTGGCATGCCTGTTTACAGTGAAAGATCCTCCACATCTGACCAAGTTAAAGGCCATGGGCTTGAGTCATATAATGTGCACTTGGCTTTGACCTTCAGTGCTCACTCATACCATAGTTCTAGTCATGAACACTTTAGGACTTTTATTTTTTTCCTCAGCCTTTTACAGTGAAATCCAAATGAATGGACTCAGATGATGGATGTGTGGATGGATGTTTTTGCACTGTCAAAAACAATAAAATGCGTAATGTGACAAAGACATCATGTTTAACCTGGGCTATAAGAACAGACTACCAACATTATGAGTTTGCAGTTTAAATATAAGAGTTGTTTTATAGCTATTGTCTTTTATGGGATTATCAATTTAAAGATAATCGAGGAATTCTGTAGACCTTTGCAATTGAAGCAGCAACATTTTTGTATTTTTCTTCCACTTCAAAATAAAAACAAAATAAATTAAACTTTTGATTGTTCAATGGATTGTCTGGCAGATTATTTGAGGTGTTGTTTTCTCCACTGTCATTATGAAACAAGAATCAGGAAAGCTGACAAATAACTTCAGGCTGATTTGAGACATCTCCACTGGTGGCACAGGTCTTACATCTCCATTCAGAAAAGTGGGTGTGCAAGATCTACCCACATGTTTTTCTTAATTAAAATGTTATTAGATCCTCTAATCCATAATTACACAAAGCACACCTACAAGTAATGTCACGGAAATCAAAAACAAAGATATAGTTTCTTTTCTGTTTACAACATGGATACTTTTTTTGTCTGTGATAAAGTAAAAACTTCACCATATGTCTAACATCTGCTTTCCAACAACCCTTGTGGTGTTTTTGGAGAAACAAACCGCAGGACTTGAATAATAAAAATTGAGACTCATTTTAACCTGTTGTTGTTGTTTTTTTCGTCTGCATGCCTTGAGGTCAAAGCAGGATAAGTAAACAGAAAAAAATGGGTTTATGACCAACATGGGAACGAAGTCAGTGTTTACTGACTGTATGGCATGTGAAAAATGCACGCTATTTTCACGTGCAGGCAAAGATCTAGGTTTTATGCTGGAACTCGAGCAGCTGATCTAAACAAACTCAGCCTTGACATACCAAATGAAACTAAAAACATTATGAAAATATAATCTGGGTACATGCATGTAAAGCAGGTTAATCTTATTTTTATTTTTTACTGTAGGTGACATTAGGTTTTAGGCAGTGACAACTATGCCATGATATTGCACACTTCAATATAATATATGCAGAATTTCTAACACTTACAATTTTTTGAAACTCTTTGAAAAAGAAAAATTAATAAAGGCTGCATATAGATTAATAAATCTTACCGTTAAGGAGAGGAGAAAACAGCAAAGGGTGAACCTCTTGATATGTGATTTGGTGACCGTCAGACCACTGGCTAACTTATTAGTAGGATCATTCTGTTGAAACAAAAGTAGTACAATTAATTATGTGTGACCCTGGACAACAAAACCAGTCATAAGTGTACATTTTTCGAAATTGAAATGTATACATCATCTAAAAGCATCTGATTTTTGGCATTAAAAAATATAATTTTGACCCATACAATGTATTTTTGGCTATTGCTACAAATATACCCCAGCGACTGGCTTTGTGGTCCAGGGTCACATTTGACAATGAACAATGAAAAGCATGTTGTTATCTTTCTTGTCTTCCAGAAGAACACGGCGTACTAGTGACAGCAAAAACATAATTTAGAAGTTACAAAACAAGTTTTCCCCAATCTCACCAACACAACCATAAAATGAAAACCTAATATCTCTTAAACCACATAGAATGCTGATACTGGTTACATCTCTAATCAAAAAGAGGCAAAACCTAAACATGTTGAATCAGGCACATGTTAATCTGACTGGCGTAGGTCTTTGAATGGTACATAATTACAGGTCTACAGGACGAGGCATTTTATTGTGAAAACTAGTCATCGGGTGTTGACTAAAAAACATTCCAAAGCCTCAGGACAAACCAAACAAATAAAAGTTACCAAGGTCTTACATAATTATCTTACCAAATGACAAAACATAATATACAGTAAAAAGTTTGAATAGGAACTACATTTTATATTAGTTTGTCAGCGCTGATAGCCTTGGGGCAGTGTGCCGACATATAGTGTTGACATATAGTGTTGTTGTGCTATGTTTGTCCCCAGCTCGAGGACCTTTCCCGATCTGTGATAAATCGGTAAATCGATCGGTAAATTGATAAATGTGATAAATTCCGCCTCTCTCTCAATGTCAACTCTAAAATATCCAATCACAAAAAAAAAAAAAGAAAATGTTTTGTTTTTTTTGCCTGTCAAAATGCATTGTGACGTTCATATTCAAAACCTACCCTATCGAATGCTGGATAGATGGCACGTAGTTCTGTTAACCAGCCGTAGGGCATGTGACCAACCGGATATGTTGCTGTGAGTACTGCTACTGCCTAGCAAACACACACAATTTAGTTAGAACAGGCTGCTGTGTCTTTCTGTTGACTCTAGTACATATTAGCATCCATCAGAACTTACTTCGGTTGATGCAGCGCTGTCTTTGAGGTCCCGAGAGACAAACAAATTGACAATGGGCCTGCTGATGCGCTGAGTGGCCAAAATGAGGGCAAGCGGCCACCAGAAACTTAGCATCTTCTTTATGGTGGTGTCGCCCTGGAAGTGAACAAAAGTACTCTTAATACAGGATGCAACTTTCTGAATATTCTATGAAAGGATTTTTAATGAACATACCCCCTGTTCGATGCTACTTGATTCAGGAATATTGTCGTGGACGTTACAGTAGTAGCCCAGTCCTACGATAGTGAACCGTACCAAAGCTCCCATGTACAGAGAGATAATGGGAATAAGAAGAGGCTCTAAACATTCCAGGTTACTCTGGAGAAGAATTGCCACAAATATTATCTGCAGGCAAACAGAAGAGTCAAGAATCAATTGAATATCGGGCAAGTTTAAGTACATTTACATTTTACATTTAGCAGAGGCTTTTATCCAAAGCGACTTACAGTACATTCAGGTTAGAATAATTTTTTTTTTTGTCATTATGCATGTTGTCTGGGAATTTAACCCACAACCTTTGCCCTGCTAACGTAATGCTCCACCACTGAGCCCCAGGAACACTAGGTACACTAAAGGCGCTTTTCCACTGCATGGTACGGTACGGTTCGGCACGGCACGGCTCAGTTCGGGTCGGTTTGCATTTCCACCGCAGTTTAGTACCGCTTTAGAGTGGGCGGGATTATTCACGCGTCGTTATACCTGCGCCGCCTCTACTGCCGTGACATCATCGTAAACGCGCCACAAACAAACTCACAACAAAGAAAGGAGACAGAATAGTGTTCTTCATTCTCGGCATGTGGATGTGTTTAACAACAATGGAGAGGTCTATGAATGCTTGTGATTTACCCCCAGCAGCAGAGACTGTGGTGCAGTGCCACGGGCTGTAGAGGAGGAGAGCAGGGATGTTCGTGCAGGTGTGCTGCGTTACTTGATTAACGTTAGTTAACTATTCATGCAGCGTGTTCTGTAAAGTGAATTATCAATAAACTTTTGAATATTTCAAAATGTACAATGTATCCCTTGTTTTTTTATTTATGTGATGGTTTTTATAATCGCGGCATTAATCATTTGTCTTTTTCAAGAGGTTCATTACGTGCTCATACAATGATACATATTTAATATAGTCTGGAGGTACACTTATTCGATCAGATTGTTTTTAATTGAAGCAAAACACAGATACAAAGGTAAAAATATAAACAGAAACATACTCTGTAAATATAGCAAGTTCAAAAGTATACACATAAGGCTTTTTCCTTCGGCGTCGCGCCATCAAGCTCTCACTGGATCCGCTCCTCGGCTATCAACGAGAGGAACGTCTGAACTTCCTCAACAGACAACGACACTGCTATTTTGTGGTTGATGCAAAAATGTGCGTTTGTTTAAACAGAAGTTGCGTCCGATCCTTCGCTGGCTGTGCTGATTTAAATCTAGCGGGTAGAGCGGTAGAGGAGGGTCTCATGTCGCAAGTTCAGTGACGCAGTAATGACGATTTTCTCCGGCCAATCAGTGATCAGCAGAGTTTACACGTCATGTTTTGGTAACGGTACCGATCGCTTGGAACCTCGACCGAAGTGGTACTAAAAAGTATCAGGTACCAGGTACAGTACCCAGTGGAAAACCCCCCAAAAGTGAACCGTACTGTACCGTACCGTGCCGTACCATGCAGTGGAAAAGCGCCATAAACAAGTACATGTTTAAACACATGACAAACCTGCACAAATATTTATGCATTCAATAGTTAAAAAAGAGAGATACGCAGTAGCTGCTACATGCTATGCAAATCTGCAATGCAAAATGATTGCTCAAAATAGCCTTTTGGCAGGTAGCACAAAACTGCCAGATTTGCATATGTGTCATGATGTGCCAAAAATTGTATAAGCCTAGATGTTAAACTATTTAATTTTAGTTTAATTAAATCATGTTAGTTTATTAATATTTTAAATATTGATCATCTTAATATTTTAAACTGTTACACTGCATGAAAAGGTTTAAATGTCATGAGTTTTACAGTCGTTTTTTACAGTCGTGTTGTTCTTATTGCGATGATGTATGACTAGGGATGCAACGATTATAGATTTTGTTGGTACAATTATAGTCTGAGGAATAATCACGGTTTCACGGTTATTACGATTAGTATGCATTTATTAATTGCACAACATAAAATCCAAAAATCCATCTCTTCTATTGGAATTAAAAAGGTGAACATCCATGTCTGTATTTCCCTTTTGAAAATGGAAATAGATCACATATGTTTATGGTGTTTTCATTTTGTATAATCTTTCTACATGTCTTTTAGACCTGAGGTACAGAACTTACTGAGGAAAGATGGTGAAAGTTTTTTAAACTTATGAATAATACTATAACAGGAATGACAAATCAAAATGTTAATTAAGTATTATTAATATAAAACTAATATTAACTTTATTTATCCCACAGAGGACACTGTTACTAATGAGGGGAATAAACTGAACTATTATTGTAATCAACTGTCATCCATACTTATTAATTTGAATAATCTTTATTCATCTGATTTTACATATGATCTGAGAAAATCATGTCTATTATTTTGGTTTGTGAGCTCGAGATCGATTTAAGAGGACAGAAACTTGTTGTCAATGCTGCCCAGCGACTGTCATTAATAAAATTGCTTAGAAACTGGATCGCTACATTATATTAATCAGCAAATAGGGGGTCAAATTACTGTTTAAATCACTAAACTCAAATCTTCATTGTTTGTAGTGACGCGCAGATGCAGGTAGACTAATTCACACATGCAACTGTCACGTCTCGCTCTCTCTCTCTCTCTCTCTCTTCTCTCTCTCTCTCTTCCTAAACGATCTGGTGATTTGCAGTGGAGGCTACTAATTGTGCATTGCCCACTAATTCTCACATTTCTAAATTCAACTTGAATGTTTCGCCATCTTGTTTCTGTTCATTACCAGAATCTGTTTTTCATGTTTTCACTGAGTGTTTTAGATTGGCTCCCTTATTTACATTGATAGAAGGTTTACTTGGTAACTTGGGTTTTGTTTTTAACAAGACACTTTTTATCTATGGATGCAAGTACTCAATAGTGCACACACAATAGTGTACTGTTGCAAATGTCATAATCGGACAAGCCAAATTAGCCATTTGGAAGTCATGTAGACTGGCTGCTGAAGGACAGAATATAAATCTTCTTCTGCTTTGTACTGCTTTGGTGGAATCCAGAATAAGAGTGGAACATAGATTCTTTCAAATGAAAAATAACTTGCTTGAGTTCAAATGGTGTTCAAATAGATCTTTACTGTCACTTTGTGAGGATGGGGAAATAATGTTTAATTGGTAATACATGGTTGTCATTTTGATTAGGACTGTTTATTATTAATGGTGTTTTGTTTTTTGTGTTTTTTTTAATGCCTCCTGAACACATTGCAATGTGGTATGTGTGGGGTATAATGTAGCATTTGTTTTTAGATATTTTAATAAAAAGTGTTAAAAGTCAAAAAGTCTCTCTTTCTCTCTCTCGCGCGCACGCGTGCTCTCGCTCTCTCTTTCCGCATCTCTGTCTGAAGCGGGAAGAATGCTAGAGCTAACAAACTTCACGTCAGGTGGTTTACTTTGTGCATTAAAAACCTTTATTTCACAACGAGAACAGGTTGGCTAGCCATGCAATATCCCTTATGTAACGTATACTCTTCAACAGCAATTTAAACGGCAATATTTAAATGACGCCCTGGTTATTCTTGGTATACCAAAAATGGTCCCACACTATCAACTTCAGCCATTCTCTGGTGGAAATATAGGATCCCTGTTTATTTCCTCTGTCACAATTAATCTAGTGTGTGTAGTAGCCTCCGTGTCTCTGATAAGCACGGCATTTTAAGCTGGTGCACCGCAAGTGAAACTTTTTTGTTTTTTTTTGCGCAAGCTGCAACAGTTCCGTTCCATGCAACAGAAACACGCGGTTTAGCGAAGCTTTTACGATTAATTAACCGTGACGTTTTAAAGCGCGGTTAATTGTAAAACCAGTTAATCGCTGCATCCCTATGTATGACTGTATTTTCTTATTATATTATTAGAATAATAACTCATTTAATATATATATATATATATATATATACATTTTTACTTATTTATTCTATCATTCAAAAGTTTGGTCAGTGCAGTATTGTATAGAAAATAATACTTTTATTCAGCAAGATTGCATTCAATTGCAAATAAAAAAAAATCTAAAGTGACAGTAAAGACATTCAAAATCTTACAAAAGTAATATATTTTTAATAAATGCTGTTCTTTAGAATATTCTATTCATTGAAGAATCCTGAATAAAACGCAGTTTCCACAAAAAAATGTAAGCAACACAACTTTTTTTCAAAATGGATAATAATGTTTCTTGAGCACCAAATCAGCATATTAAATTGATTTCTGAAGAATCATAGATCAAGTAATGGATGCTAAAAAATTGCTTTGCCATCACAGGAATAAATTACATTTTAAAATGTATTCTAATAAAAAACGGTTTTTTTAATTGCAATATTTTACACAGTATTATAGTTTTTACAAAATCAAATAAATTCAAAACTGAGCCTTGTTGCATGAAGCCAGTTTAATTTTTTACCCAGATACGTTCGTGTTTAGTTTTAAAAAAATCTGTGTTTTTACAGGCCCAAGAAGGTGGGTTGGTTCTGAGCAGGTTTCATCGCTTTGATAACTTACACTGCAGCATAACCTGGGCAAACCCAAACTGGACCAATAAGCTGTGAGCAAAGTGATATTTATCTGATGTAATAAAGCCACTCCCTGTATCTTTCACTTAACATTAAAGCAGTTTACAGTAAACCTAAGAGACAAAATCGCCCTTCTTTTGCTGTTAATTATAAATTTTATTTAATTCTAATTCTTGGGGAGCATTGGATCAGCATTTTCGTCACGCTCCCTGTCAAATCTGACCTGGTTTCTAGCCAGGATCTGAAGTTGCAATGATCCAACCAGCTGACTGAATTCCAGCATTGAATCCCGTGTGGTCACGTGCCACAACCGGGAGCAGATCCTGACGAGCCAGTGTGCAGTGACTTTCAAGGCATTGGACCAGGCACTTAAGAGTTCTATAACATAACATTGAGGGTCTGTCTACAGCCAAATTAACACTCATCAGCACCATAGCCCACAGTCACAGCGTTGATAGTCATCGGTCTGCAGGAGACACATGTAGCAGACCAGTCAGCAGGGCACAACATCGACAAACCTCCCAGTCAGCACTGCGACCAAGATGTGCTTCCAGCTCTTGTGCATCCTATGGCATACGTGGGCGACTTCCACAGCCATCACCCTGAGTGGGGCTACTCAGTACCTGATGAGGATGGAGAGGCCTTGGCGGAATGGGCATCTAACAGTGATCTCGCTCTGACCCATGATGCTAAGCAACATGGTCCATTCTATTCAGCAAGATGGCAAAAGGACTACTCACCGGTGTTGGGAGACTTCCCTCATAGTCAGCACAGACCATTGCTCAACCACATAGGACTCCAACTGCCGATTATCCATGGCTCATCCAAGAAGCGCTGGAACTTCCGTAAAGCTGACTGGGACTTGAACAGTAACAAGCTGGAGAGAAGTGTTGTAACCATCTCTTCTTGCTGCATCCCAATCAAGGAGGCTTACCAACGCTTCAAAGGAGCAATTGTCAGTGGTGCTACTACAGCCATCCCCCGTGGCTGTAGGCCAGTCTGCACACCGTACTTGGATGCCGAACATCGGACATTTGACGAGGTCGAGAATGAATGAACAAGGACATGGATTTGATGGTGGACTTCCTCAATAGGTGGCGACTTCAACCCATTGCAACTAAGATGGTATCCAGTATCTTCCACCACCACAATGTACAAGCCAAACGGGAGCTCAATATCTTCCTCAAGGGCCAGTGGATTAAACATGACCCAAATCCGACGTACCTCAGCATTACCCCAGACTGTTCATTAACATATCATGATCATCTGAAGAAGACAGCAGCCAAAATCAGTTCTTGAGATAATCTACTCAGTAAACTGACCGGCACAAGTTGGGGTGCAAGGGCCCAGACACTCAAGACCATTGCACTTGCTCAGTGTTACTCAACAGCAGAGTACTGTGCACCAGTCTGGTCCAGATCACCCCACACCAAGCTAGTAGATGTTCAGTTAAACATATATATGTGCACAATCACTGGAACCTTACGTTCTACTGGTCTACCATGGCTGCCAGTGTTTAGCAACATACCACCACCACCACCACCACATCTCAGACAACAGGAGGCCACTGCCAAGCTGCTGACTTAAGTCCAAGCGAATGACAAGTTACCACTCAACACGGACATCACACTGCATCCAGCAGTCCGCCTGTCACCGAGAAAACCTGTCTGACTGGACCCGCCGCCAGAGGATATGACAGCCAATCTAGCATGGAGTGATGAGTGGGCAGCAATTGATCTTGTGAACCACTCTCTCGTAACTGAGCCATCGATCTGTCCTCCTGGCTTCGACTTTTCTCATCAACACTGGTCAATGCTAAACTGATTCCGGACAGGACAATGTGCAGTCAAACTTGTCCGGTGAGGCCAAGCCACCAATCTGAACTGCAGCTTTGGGGAACCAGAAACCATGCAGCACATTGTCAATGAGTGTACGCTGACTCATTTCAATGGCGGACTCGAGGCTCTAAACATGGATGAACAAGATGCTGTTCTGTGGGCATGCAATGCAAACGCTAAGAAGAAGAAGATTAATTCCATGAATATTTCATGAATAATAATTATTTATATTAACTATAAACATATAAATAGCTTTAATATTTAAAAGCTTTAACTTAACTTAGGCCTAAACTTAATGTGATTTCTTTTGAGCTCTTTGTGAAACTACACAAATTAATACATTCGGTTTCATTTAAATAGTCAGATATTTTCTCTGCTGCAAGAGCAGTGTTTATTTCTGCATCTTAATTGCATTTCAGTTTATTACATTTTTAATAACAACATATCTTAATCTTCAGCCGAGAAGTGAACTGCGCCGACTCACAAACTCTGGATCAAACCATGAGTTGACAAACAATGTTTATATCGATTGTTAGAAATAAGGCAATTCAAGGTCAAAGACAATGAAGGGAAGCAATAATTTTATTATAACTTTACTTATTATAATAAATTTAATTAGGTTGACTAAACATCAAGAAAGACACAACTAAGAATATTTCATAAATTCTGCTCAGTTGTAACATCTCTTGTCTCTGCCTCATTGCTGATAAAAGACAAAATGCCTATAATTTGAATATCAGACAAAAATCTGACATAAAATGCAACTTTTTTCCAATAATGGGGAAATGACAGGAACTTAGCATACAACAGTTTATAGAGGGCTACCTGTGCGACAACATCAGAGATAGAGGCAGATCCCACTAGCAGGCTGTACTTGTGCTTGAGGAGGATGCCAGCATGAATCCACGCCTTTGGAGCAAAATAAAAAAATCAGTGCATATGAAAAAGTATGTACCATTCAACTTTGACTATTTTTGCAGTATGCATACTGTGCAGAGTAAGTGAATTGTCAGCTTGCATGGAATACCACATGAAAACTATAGCATAATTGTCAACATCTGCAGTATACAGAATATAGTGCTCAAAATTCTGAATACCACAATGCAATGCACTCAGTGTAATCCTCCATTTGCATTATGTAATAACAAAAGTAATTAACTGCAATTATTACACCTCAAATTGACTTTTGTTTTTACATATTCCTTACTATTTCACATACTAACAGGCAAAAATTTATGAAAGCAAAGTATGCAGCAAAAACTATGGTAATATTCTAATCCAAAAGATGATCTTGAATCACCTGTTAAAAGTTATATGATGAGGTTGATACTCACCATTGCATCTAATAATGGAAATACTGCGAGGTACAGGAATGCCCTTCTTGTCTTGCTTCCTACTGACTCATCCACATGGTGGAGCTTATTTATGATGTAGTAGCCCAGATCTGTGTAAGCTGGGGAAATGTGACAGCTTTTAATAAAAGATTTCCATTGAAGAACACCAAATTAGAAATTGTTTTCACAAGATTGACACACCTATTAGGATGTGGAGGATGATTGCAATGACCCCAGCCACGACCATGCAGAGGACAGCCTTGGTTCTCTCCTTCTTACTGTTGACAAACACGAGTCCCACATTTTTGAAGTCGCTCATGGGTCCAGTAAAGAACTTCATAAGCGAGTATGCAAGACCATAGCTGGCCAACATCTCAACTCTGTCTTCTTTCACAGAAGCAATGCCCCTGTTTAGAGCCTGTAGCAGATATAAGAAAGTGAAAGGGCCTGTTTCATTGCTGTGTGTGTGTGTATATATATACAGTGCTCAGCGTAAATGAGTACACCCCCTTTGAAAAGTACAATTTTAAACAATATCTCAATGAACACAAAAAACATTTCCAAAATGTTGACAAGACTAAGTTTAATATAACATCTGTTTAACTTATAACATGAAAGTAAGGTTAATAATATAACTTAGATTACACATTTTTTTGTTTTACTCAAATTATTGTGATGCAAAAATGAGTAAATTTGAGTACAATGAGTACACGGCTCAAAATATTTAAGGGAACACCTAATGATCACAGTAGAACACCAGGCAATTAAACAGGGATAGGAAGCAGAATTGATTGTGAATCATCTTCTTTCGTGCAAGTGTAGGTGGTAGCCACTGACAATTGCCCACTCCTTATCCTTACTGATCCCTTAGTAGTAAAAAATGTAGTCATTAAAAAAATGAAAAAGTAATAGTAAAAAAACAAACATACAGCTCACTCATTTTGGTTGCATTCTCTGGGCATTCTCTGGGCTCTGGGTCTTTATTTCAGCAAATTCATGCACAATGTCCTTGGTGTTTAATTCAAGGCTTTGTGTATTCCCAATGGAAAGAATGGCTAGATTTTGTCTTTCGGATGAGACATTAAACAGAGGTCCTAAAAATGGTCATTAAAAATCCCAGGATGTCCTTCGAATAAGAGTAGGGGTGTAACCCCGGCATCGTGGCAAAATTCACCCATTGGACTCTGATCATCATGGCCACCTAATCATCCCCAAACACTGATTGGCTTTCAGCACTCTGTCTCCTCTCCACCAATAAGCTGGTGTGTGGTGGGCATTCTGGAGCAATATGGCTGCCGTCGCATCATCCAGGTGGATGCTGCACATTGGTGGTGGATGAAGAGATTCCCCCCTGACAATGTATGCTTGGAGTACCCAGAAAAGCGCTATATAAATGTAAGGAATTATTATTAGTATCAATGGTCAACAAATTTTATAAGCTTCAGTTTTGAAAATGAGCACACCACTGAAGCCACAGTAACAGAAGAGAATTAAAACGAAAGAAAGATAATTAAAAGGGTGCAGATGTTGCTGAAGCTAGATTTGATACGGTCTTTTCAAATAGCAAGCTACCAACCTCACAGGTTGTTTTTTAGCCATGGCGATAAATAAGTAATAGACAGGAGCAGCCAGGCCCTTTAAAATGACCTCCAGCAGGGTACTTGTGTGCATGTTTCTGAGCAAACTGTCAGAATGAAATCCTCAGAGCCATGGTCAGATCATAAGGCCAGAGTGTGT
This sequence comes from Gymnocypris eckloni scoliostomus, assembly GCA_027564155.1. Classification (NCBI taxonomy): domain Eukaryota; kingdom Metazoa; phylum Chordata; class Actinopteri; order Cypriniformes; family Cyprinidae; genus Gymnocypris; species Gymnocypris eckloni. Next base: position 9,964,516 of record CM050436.1, on the reverse strand, counting down.
AGAAATTTAAAAACAAAATAACAATTCAGAAAACATTATAACATGTCAGAAAACACAATGACAAATCCGAAAACGAAACAACATTGACAATAAATGCCTTCACGATGCGATACGAGATTTGAAAAGGGAGAAAAAAAAGTTTGGCAAAAGGCGGGATTGAACCTGGGTCGATTGCATCAAAAGACAGATAGACACGCGATTTACCATCTGCGCCACTGGAGTTGATGTGTTAATTGATACTGCTGTTCTTGTTTTGGTTCTTCCTGTACATCTTGTTTGACAGATGTCTCGTCCAGTCAGCAGTGAGTAATCTATTCCCAAAACAACGGCACTGTCTCAAACTATACCTACCTCTTCCGGTTTGATATGTCGTTGTGTTTTCTGAATTGTTATTTAGTTTTTTAGATTTGCATTTGCATTTTTAATGTTATTTTGTTTTCAGAATCTGGATTTGTTTTGCACTTCTCGGCGACCGTAGCATTGACTGACCCTCACGTTCCCCAGACGACTAGAGCATCCAAATCCGCTAATTAGCACCACAGACTGTCCAGGAGCTTAGTGATGCCCTGATCCATTCTGCTAGGACAGGGTTTTTGAGCAAGCTGGGAAAGTGTTTGGATGTCATTGCAGTTGGGGCCAGTGACCACCACACCACACCATCACCCACACCACCTCTAGATAGATAGATAGATAGATAGATAGATAGATAGATACATAGATAGATAGATAGATAGATAGATAGATAGATAGATAGATAGATAGATAGATAGATAGATAGATAGATAGAATAGATAGATAGATAGATAGATAGATATTTTTATAGCCGATAAGGAGGATGATTTGTTTGTGTTATAATCAGTGCTTGAAGTGGGGGAAAAGGATATATATATATATATTGGCAAATCATTACATTTTTACAGTGAAAACAAAACTTGGAGATATTGCTGTTACAACAATTTATTGTTATTTATTTATTAACAACATAAATGTATTTAAACATGTGTGTGTGTGCGTGGCGCGTGTCTAACAACTATTTCACAAAACTAAAGGAAAGATTTAACTGTAGCCTATATTCTGACTAGTTTATTCGTTTTATATATATATATATATATATATATATAAAAATAAAAATAAATACGACCTCACGTTTTATACGTTTGCAGCCTCTGAAACTTCCGTCCGTCATAAAAAATTAATTCGGATGGTTCGATTTTCTGAATTTTTCGCATCCGTAGCAAATATTTTGAGGGGTGTTTTGACAATTGAGAGCCACTAAATGAGCGAATATGAAAAACGAATACGACAGTTTCGGACTCAGTCAGGGTGCAAGGACCTTAAACTTTTGAGGCTTGCGCAGCTTCTCGAGGAGAAATCAAACAAATGAGCGCCGTTTTCTAAAGTCTATGAGCACAGCACACACAAATAAACTAAATTGACATACTGCAGTTACATTTCAAAATGTGGTGTTTTTATATTAAAAACATTTGAATACAGTTCAGCAACATGCATCACACGACCTGCCGACCAAGAGAGCTGACAATTGACCATCACTTAATTTACCATCACCTCACGATTGAAAATGTGACACTGATTTCATATGACAGTTCAGCAAACATGTTAATAATATTAAGCCACTTACATTTTAGACGAAATAATGACTGTTTTGGTCTATTTTAGCAGCGAAAATAGATCCGATGAATCCAAACAAAGATCACAGCATAGCGCATCTCACAGCAACACTCAATGGTGTTTTGAATGATTCAGTGTTTTGAACGAATCGGTTGAGTCAAAGATTCAATGACCCATGCACAAACATCGGTCTCATTCTTGATGAATCGGCCGTTTGAAGGAATTGTTTGAATGAACGACTCAATGACTCGCTTAATAAAACCGCTTATCACCTGCATTTGCGCTCACTATCGACAAACCAATCAAATTTGTTCAAAACTCATAACCATAAACCATAAACACTACTGACTTACATATACAAGTTGCCATGATGAAAATCATGTTGAAAGTTGGATCACCCTCTAATTTTTTACTTTATCACATAATATTGTTTTCAACAAATTAGACTATGTACGCAAGTAAAGACAAACTTTGTTTATCAAGATCCAATGTGCGATTTAAGTGTTCCATACATTTTTTTGAGCGGTGTATAAAAAAAAACTTAACTTGTATAGACTATATTTAAAACTCTAGTTTCCAGTTTTATCTGTGTGGCTGCTTATAGCAGAGCAAGAACGAGAAACAAAGAGACAATGAGTTCTGCTAAAAATACACTCACATGTTAGTTACATAAGACTAATCCTTACCCCATCTAACTCCTCACTCAAATGCACACACACGCACACACACACACACACACACACACACACACAGGTACTTAATAAGACATTCATAAGTGTCCCTTTCCTATTTCCACTTTCCTATTGTCACTTTCCTAACACAAAACGACACATGTTAAACTTCAATATGTACCACAGACTGAAAGAGCAAAACAAAAACATTTCCTGAAACTACTGTATTTATCAAACCCAACTTGGTTGAGCTTTGTACCCAAATGAACTTGAACCATTCTTTGATTACTAACCATTCAGTGCATATTTGAGGTATGTCCTGATAGCATACACATATCCTCTAATACTGAAAGCCCGGGCTATCCTTACAAATTTCAGAGATTACCTTCAGAGTGAAACTTTCAGTTAAATGTGGTCCACTGTGAATTATTTTAGGACGAGTGTAAAAGCATTGTCACATTCATATTCAAACAACAAAAACATAACAGAGCTCCTAACATGCCTATCCACATATTCTCCTGTTTGTTTAACAGTACTGACATTGTGCAAGGACAGTTTGCGCCATTTATGGAACTGACAACAGGTACAAAAAGAGTTATCACATGGTTAACTGTGGTGTAAAAAGTATAAAGCTTACACTTAATGTATGTATATCTATCTATGCATGTACAATTTCTGTGCATCTGTTCTGTGTTCTGTTTTTGTAGCTACCGGTGTTTTTTCCTTTGGAATTAAAAAACACTAATCTTAAAGATAAAGGTCGGTCTTGACCCCATATTTCACTTAGGAAATCTACTGTAACCGGTTTTATTCTATGCAGATGTGTTTGGAAGTTTCCTCTGACTCAATAAATTATATTTTATTAACAAAGTTCGGGAGGAGCATGTTCAGATAATTAACCTAATTAATACGAGGGGAGCACAATCAGTAATCAACCCAGTTATATATATATATATATATATATATATATATATATATATATATATATATATATATATATATATATATACACACACACACAGCAGACTCACCTCTGTTTCTTGACATCCCACCTCCACCCCTTCTGGGTTTGGGCCAAAGTTCTGAGCTCGGAGCCCTCCCCTCGGACAGCATGCCAAATACGCATAATATCTATTCTATTTATTCTATGTAAGTGTTTACTCGTGGACCAGTTTGTAACCTGTCATTTAGACTTTGTTTTACTTTAAGTAGAGTGGCAGTCTTGGCAGCATGCTATGCAAGGGGAATACTCCTACACAGAGATGGCATCCTCGAGAACTGACTTCAAACCCATTGCATTTTGGGAAATTCAATCAATAATTAAAAGCAATTTGCTTATCCATGCAGCAGACACCAGAGATAAAACATATAATTATTTGCAGCGATGCCTGACAAAAGGCATCTAGACAACAAGTTCTCAGAATTAGGCACACCTTTAAACAAGAGGATATCTCTCAGGGAATGTTTCTTAAGTCAATGCAGATACACACCTTACAATCTGAATCTGCAAAAAACACTCAACTATTCAACATTTTCACTATTGGTGTTGGGGGGAAAAGACCAATAGACTTGAAGCCCGTTGTATTCTGGGAAATTCTAGATTGTCACAATGTAACTTTCAGCAAAATTATGAAGGGAAAAACAATTCACAGAATAATACAAAATTACAAATGTAGAAGATAACATAAAAAAAAAACATAGGTCAACTTTTAAAATCTACCATTTCCTTTCTCACGGGAAGGTCACGTCACGGATCAAACCTAGCAAGATGTGAACCTAAAACCTTTAGATTACTAGCTTAACTACCACTTCGCCATGCCACCCTAAAATTAATGATCAATACTAACCCAACATTATTGGACTTAACCTGACATGCATGCATATAAACGAGTGACACGTGTATATTTACAAACATTTCGCAGGTGTTCGTGCCGTAAAAAGCGTTTGCATGTCAAAATCTCAGAGTGCACAGGTTCAAAGTCATCATATCTCACCTGTTCTCCGAAGTCGATGGCTATATTAGTAATGGCTAGCGGCAGCAGAAAGCGAATAAGAGGCCAGTACGCATTGCGTGATAGACAGTCCATCATGACAAATTATGACAATAATGTTGAAGGCATTCGTCCGTGAAGAGTCGCTTTATGGTTGTCGGCTTCCAGCTGTCTGAAGTGAAACTGGAAAAACTGGAGACATTGTCATTCCCAGCGCTTCCGATGAGAAGGTCAAGCAAACATTTCGCATTATATCATCATGTCATTCACCCGTGAATTAAATCTCACTGCCACGAAGTGCTGATGCAGGAAACCGCTGAAAATGAGCATTTGTCTGAAAGGTGTCTGAAAGGCTGAAGTGCTGTCGGTTGACTTTGCTCGCGCGCGTGTGTTATTTATACTCGTGCAGAACGCACGTGGGGCGTCACAACACCCTTCTCCAGCTGTCCGCGTCAGTCTGCTGGAGTGGTACAAAGAATGAAAAGCATTGATTTGTTGTTTCTTATGGAACACCAGTTCGTCTCTGTCTTAGAAAAAAATGCTAGTTGAATTAGATATCAACGGAAATGTTTTAATAAGTTACAGTGGAAAGTTATTTGTATATTGTTTTTAATCTCTGCTGCCTTCTACTGGATGTTATGTGGAGAGACAGGCCGGGGCAACCCTCAGACGACTATAAATCAATCTGCCATTAGGTTGATGATACACTGGGCAACTTTTTGAGCAATGTTGCTCCTGGCAACTTTGGGAAATGTTGCCGTCAACGGGCAACCAGGTGATTGAAGATTGAAATGTGTTACCCATTCTCGCCCAAGCAACACTGCTCAGAAAAAGGTGCCTGGCAAAATTGCTCAAAAGTTGCCCTGTGTATGTCTTATACAGGCTAGACTAATTATTTGAAATGGGTTCAAAAACACCCTATTTAAAATATATCTGTATCAGCTCGATGCTTTAATAAATACACATTTTCATTACATTTTTTAAAGATTAAAAATAATAGCCTGTACACTACCGGTCAAAAGTTTTTATGTTTTTTTTTTAAAAGAAGTCTCTTCTGCTCACCAAGCCTGCATTTATTTTATCCAAAGTACAGCAAAAACAGTACAATTTGGAAATATTTATACTATTTAAAATAAGTGTTTGCAATTTGAACATATTTTTAAATGTAATTAATTCCTGTGATTTCAAAACTGAATTTTTGTCATCATTACTCCAGTCACATGATTCTTCAGAAATCCTTCGAATATTCAAATTTGGTTCTAAAAATAAAAATAAATATTATAATTATGATTATGATGATTAATAGCTAGGTGTAATTTGTTCAGGTTTCTTTGGTGAATAGAGAGTTCAGAAGAACAGCATTTATCTGAAATATAAATATTTTGTAACATTACCATATTTATCATAACTCAATCATCACTTTTGATCAGTTTAAATCATCCTTGCTAAATAAAAGTATTAATTTATAAAATGTATTTCCCAAAAATGGGGCTTTAGAATAGTGTAGTGTATAACGTTATAAATGATTTTCATTTCAGATAAATGCTGATCTTTGAATATTTCTATTAATTAAAGAATCCTAATAAAAATTAAAACGTACTCAATTATTTTAAAAATTGATAATAATAATAATTAAATGCTTCTTAAACAGCAAATTAGCATATTATAAGGATTTCTGAAGGATCATGTGACACTGAAGCCTGGAGTAAGGATGCTGAAAATGTATCAAAAGTCTTACTGTTCAAAAACTTTTGACTGGTGCATAATACATTTTTATAAATTAACAACAATAATGCACAATTAATTCACAAACATCAAATGGGCAAGTTTTTTGTCACCACTAACATGATGTATCCCAATCTTCAAGAAAAAGGACCTGGAAATTTTGAATCCACAATGTAACTTGTGTCGCAGCCTGGAATTAAACATCACCATGCCACCCTCCCTTTACAGCAGAATTTAATTTTGTTTGCAAACATTATTTTTCTGTTTAACAATGTAAAGCTGCATTGACACACTTGTATAAAGCACTAGGCCTGTGCACAAGGTGGATTTGAATGCATTCATTCATTCATTTATTTGTTTATTTATTTAATTCTTTTGTATAACAGATTGTAATTATATTTTGCTGAAATGTATTTCAGTAGGAAGTGAGTTGATCATTATAGTAGTTGACAGCAGAGGGCGCCACATACCAATGTATTTATAAATCGTCTCGTTGTGGGGCTCTTCAAACCATAAAGCACCTTCTGCAGTCCGATCATTACTTGAGTGCAATAGCCTTCTGTTAATTCTATCCACAGATCTTTGGATACAACACAATACCAAACTATAACTATATTTTCAATTTCATTACTGTGATGTTAGAAGTGAAACCATCTGTCGTTGTTTCCCTAAATTAGTTTTCCCTATAAGTCACTTTGGATAAAAGCATCTTCTAGATAAATAAATGTAAATGTACATGATCATGTGACTTAATGATTTCTGATAGTACTTTTTAAGGACTACCATATCAGTTTGAATGTCGAAAACCTAGAAATCACAAGTCTTAAATTAAATTTTTATACTTTGTATTAATTAACTTCATAATTGACAAGCCCAGCAGTTTCCCATTACTGAGTTTATTTCAGTCGTTAATTTAGTCCCTAATTAATCTCACTCATATACTGTTATCTAATGCATTGGTTTTGGAATTTGTATTTGGAAGGACACATATTGTCTATGCCAATACTGGATTATAGCATACATTGTTAAAATAGCCTATAACCTCATAATGTAAGTCATTTTGCAACATCCTAGTTCCTATGTATATCTGAGGCCCCCTAGTGGATCCAGGGCCCCTGGTTCAGAAACACTGCTCTGGATTAATGACTTACATTGGTGACATGCTGAGGTAGTAGTTGATGATGGTTACATTTCTTTATTGTTTCGTTGCAACAACATTATCCATAGCCAATATGCAGTCTGCATTCTTATAAACTTGTTGGTTTCTACAACAACCCATGCAGTCAGCCTGTCACAACTTGTTTTGTATATACTTTGTCAAAGTCATACAAATTCTAGAAACACTTTCTAGCACACAAAATATATAATAAATTATAGCACACAAAATTTAAATACAAAGAATTACAATAAATAAATAAAAGAAGAAGATATATAAGTACACACCAAGATGCTCATTGCTTTTCTTTGGTTTCTTCAAACCAAGTAATGTTTTATTTATTTTTAAAATAACAAAAAGGCGTTTTCTTTCAACCTATTTTGCCTCTCTTTATGTTTTTATTTCATTTTATGATTTTGCTGCATCCTTGTCAACTTAAAAACACGTCCTTAAAAAAGTGAGCTGTCACTAATCTTTCACTCCAATGACGTCAAATCCACGCCCATCGACTTCTGCCGAGAGATGTGCTTCCGCGAAAAAAAATAGTCCCACTTTTATCGAATTCAAAAATAAAATAAACATGTACAGAAGTCAATAACGACTAGTAATGGTTTCCAATGCTTCAATGTGTTTTTATTTCTTATTTGTGTGAGCCTAGTAAGGGAATTAATCCGCAAACAACCGTGTTTTCGTTTGGCGGGAAACGGTGGCACAGTTATGACGTATGGTGCTGCTGCTCGCGGGATCTACAGAATGTATTCCTCCTGCCTCTGTCACACAAGCTATTAGTTTGTCCAGCATCTGAGAGGTGCATACGAGCTCAGCGTTGATTACATTTCCCATCACTTTCCATTTGACAACGACTCTGTTTCCACTTATGTTGCAAGAGACTGGAGCAAACGGTTGGATTTTACTTTTCGCTCCTGATTTTTTGTTCTCTTTTCATTGCATCGCGTCTCGAAAGAAATCGTTCTGAAACTGCATTTGTTAAATACACGGTAAGGATCCGGCATTTGACGTCGCATGCATCTTTTAGACTTAAAGTGCAACTTGCGTGTTATGAGTGCAATTATCTTTATATTTTTATGGGATTTTGAATGTTGCATGCTCAAAGAACTCACTAGAAGCAGGGCTGATTTGAATTGTTTTGAATAGTACGTTAACCCGCTTAGGGGTTTAATCGTTCCGTTTTTACACATGCTGTCATTTCCATTATTTAGCTAGTTTTCCCACCCCATGCATTTTATGCGTAACGTTAGTCTAAATATGTGCATTAGTTAAAGCGTTTCGCTGTTATGTATAGTTAGACGTTGCATATGCACTATAGTAATTCCAATTTGTATTTTTTCACAAGTGTCAAAATGCCGGTGAGTGCGAGTTTGGCGTATAAGAACTACGATTACGACTACGATTCCATCCAGCCCTATTTCTACTTCGACAACGACGATGAGGATTTCTATCACCATCAGCAAGGACAGACTCAACCTCCAGCTCCCAGCGAGGACATTTGGAAGAAATTCGAGCTGCTGCCCACACCGCCCCTCTCTCCCAGCCGGAGACAGTCGCTCTCCACCGCCGAACAGCTGGAGATGGTCAGCGAGTTCCTGGGAGACGACGTGGTCAACCAGAGCTTCATCTGCGACGCGGACTACTCCCAGTCCTTCATCAAGTCCATAATCATTCAGGACTGCATGTGGAGCGGCTTTTCCGCCGCTGCCAAGTTGGAGAAAGTGGTTTCTGAGAGACTGGCGTCCCTGCACGCTGCTAGGAAGGAATTGATGTCTGACAGCTGCTCAAATCGACTCAATGCAAGCTATTTGCAGGATCTGAGCACCTCTGCATCAGAATGCATCGACCCCTCTGTGGTCTTTCCGTATCCCCTCACGGAGTCCAGCAAATCCAGCAAGGTTGCTCCATCGGAACCTATGCTTGTCCTGGACACTCCACCTAACAGTTCCAGCAGCAGTGGCAGCGATTCTGGTATGTTATGCATTATTTGGTCATTTATGATGTGGAGATTCTTGATTTAGCTGGTTACTGCATGCGCAAATGCTTGCATTTTTTTAAGTGACCTTTACATGCCACCGTTCACGGGACTTTATCCTCACACCCTTGATGCAATGAAGTGGTAGTTGCATAAGATCCCTCCACCTCCCATCTGCTAGACCCGAGTCAGATCTGTAGGAAAGACTGCAATGTTCAAATATCAGCTGATGAGGAAAGTGGGCGGAGACTGGAATGCAGAGATCCCCCCACACCTCACCCTTTGTAGAAAGCCTATTGCTAAATTCCATTAAATTCCCTTTGCGCTGTAGTATGAGGTTTCTAAATGAACTGATGCTTTTTTTAAGTTGTTAATTTTCTTTTTGTAATTCAATTGCAGAAGACGAAGAAGAATGATGATGATGATGATGAAGAAGAGGATGAGGAGGAAGAAGAAGAGGAGGAAGAAGAGGAAGAAATTGATGTGGTGACTGTGGAAAAGCGTCAGAAAAGGAACGAGGCAGAGGTGTCGGACTCAAGGTACCCCAGTCCCCTGGTGTTGAAGCGCTGTCACGTCTCCACCCACCAGCACAACTACGCCGCCCATCCCTCCACGCGGCATGACCAGCCGGCTGTCAAGAGGCTACGACTGGAGGCCAGCAGCAGCAGCAGGAACAGGCATGTGAAGCAACGCAAGTGCACGAGTCCCCGAACATCGGATTCTGAGGACAATGACAAACGCAGGACTCACAATGTGCTGGAGCGCCAACGTAGAAATGAACTCAAACTCAGCTTTTTCGCACTACGGGATGAGATCCCTGAGGTTGCAAATAACGAGAAAGCCGCTAAAGTTGTTATTCTAAAGAAGGCGTCAGAGTGCATCCACAGCATGCAGTTGGATGAACAAAGGTTGCTGACCATCAAAGAACAGCTGAGGCGAAAGAGCGAACAGTTAAAACACAGGCTGCAGCAGCTGCGGGAGTCAAAGTGAAAAGACTTTTTAAGAAACTCCCTCCCCCTGCTTTTTTATGCAAGTTAAACTGTTGCTTTGTATAGTTCATGTTGCATGTCCAATGTATTTTTTTATTTTGAATATTGTCAGTTCTTTTCATGTTTAAAACCTGCGACAGTTTAAAATTTAAGGTGGTAAAAATTATTTGTATTTAAGTCATTTATTTTTATTAATAAAATGATAAAAAATAGGGCTGCACAACCCTAAAGTAAAACTTTTTTTGTATGCTTTTGTATATAATGAATTAATATTTCCTAAGAAAGGTATTTTTGGATTTGTATCAGCTACATGTTCTCATAAACCATATTCTGTTTCACTATATGTTTTTTCATGTTTTCACGTTATCATAAACAAATTTCTTTCTGAACTTGACTCTGGTCTCTCTTGGTCTCTTTGCACTGAACTCATGCATATACGCTACGTCCCAAATTACACTCTATGCACTTATACACTATATACTTATGCACTATGTACCCAACAATGTAGTGTATGAATTATATAAGATTGTTTTGTCATTAATAATAGGAGTCTGATAGCTGCACCTCCTTCACAACGTAATTAAAGTTGCGACAGTTGAGTGCACTAAGTGTTCAACATTTCATACTTATTTTTTCGGTTATTTAAGTGCCTTATCCGGGTATTTAAAGTGCACTTTTTATTTTTGTAATTTATCAGTGTGAACACACTACTCGCACTATTTATACTACAAAATGTCATAGAATAGTGCATAAGTATACGGCTTGGGACACCTATATTAGACACTTTTGTAAGAAGTTGGAGGAATATTCAGAGAAATTTGATATTTGCTTGCTAGTTCAAAAAGTATCATATTGTTACTTTGACAAACTGGTAATCATTTCAGGGATTTCCCAGTCAGAAAGGTTTTAGTTTTCACCTGTTTAAAATTATATGTTATTGGACTTTCTTTCATGAAGTCAGCATAGAAAAGCTTACAAAAGGCACAAATGCTCAATTGCATTCCCACCCATCTAGATTAAATTTAGGTTCCTTCATATTTGGCATCCAAATAAGCAGCAGCGCCCAAACAATGAAAGGCATTGCTAAGCTATTGTGAGAATCGCAGCCAGGAAACCCAACGAAGGGGATTTTGACAGCAAGAGAATCAACTTTCAGGTGATTTACCATAATTGACACATTCAGATTTTAGAGGTGATGACTTACATTCCACAGTCCTCAATCGAGTCTAGATATATATGAAGTTTAACATATTTTATTACTTTTTATACTTTTAATAACTTAAACATATTTTTAAAACACCTTTTAAAATCTAAAAGCCATTTTTTTAAATCTATCATTCACACACTGTCCATAATTTACCTGCAGTGATGCTGCACTGATTTCTGAGTGGTTTACAACTCGGTAAACACAGCTCAGCCTGCATTAGCAGAGCTTTGCCACATTCACAACAGATGCACTATAAGATGCTCCATGAGCAACATGAACCTAGTTTAGTATATTAGTTTAGTACTAGTTAGTTATCATACACATTTTGTAGACCTCCAGGAACAGAAATCACATTCGCTTGAGATAAATACAAATATTTAACTAAGTTGCTAAGCTGGTGTGTGGTGGGCGTTCTTGCGCACTATGGCTGCCATCGCATCATCCAGGTGGATGCTGCACACTGGTGGTGGACGAGGAGATTCCCCCCTGACAATGTAGAGCGCTTTGAGTGCTTGGAAAAATCAGAAAAGCGCTATATAGCCTAAATGTAATGAATTATTATTATTATATTTCAATAGACAGACAGACAGACAAGACAGACAGACAGACAGACAGACAGACAGACAGACAGACAGACAGACAGACAGACAAGACAGACAGACAGACAGACAGACAGACAGACAGACAGACAGACGGATAGACAGACAGACGGATAGACGGACAGACGGACAGAAAAACAGACAAGATAGACGGACAGACGGATAGACGGACAGAAAAACAGACAAGATAGACAGACAGACAGAAAAGACAGGCAGACAGACAGACAGACAGACAGACAGACAGACAGACAGACAGACAGACAGATAGACAGACAGACAAAACAGACAAGATAGACAGACAGACAAGATAGACAGACAGACAGACAGACTGACAGACGGACAGACAAACAGACAAGATAGACAGACAGAAAAGACAGACAGACAGACAGACAGACAGACAGATAGACAGATCAGATATATAGATAGATAGATAGATAGATAGATAGATAGATAGATAGATAGATAGATAGATAGATAGATAGATAGATAGATAGATAGATAGATAGATAGATAGATGACGCAACCACCCCGCCCCACAATTAACACCCTGTGTGGGCACATCTTATATGTAGACTTCACTAGTGTTTAATAGCGAATTCCTAATCCTATGTTAATATAAACTCATATAACCACTATATCTAATTATTAAATCTATTATGTCTGAATCTACATTATGTCTGACTGATTACGATATTATTAGCCAATTCAGACGACAAGTGCAGGATCAAGCTTGTCGTCACACCAACTCTTTGCATGCTTTTCCTCTTCTCCAAATGCGCAGTGCCGAGTTCGATTAAACGAATTTATTTCCATGGCGACCAAACAAAGCTGTGATTCCCCAACCCCCACGCTGCTAGGGCAATGTGACGTCACGGACTGTATGTGACTGTACGCAGCGCGTGCCGCGGAGCGCGTGCTCTGAGCACATGGAAAAGGGCTCGAGACGAAGTACCCAAAGAATAACTCCATCCTGAAATGGAATATCAGTAACAGAATATTTAAATCTGGAGCAAAATGGGTAGGTGTTGCATTATTTTCCATTACCCTGTGTTATGATTTTGATTTTAAAAGCACATATGTGTTCATCTTATTATTGAAGCATAACATGGATGCTTTGACAATAGGACATATGTGCATGGTATATACTGACATTAAGAGTTTTATAATGCCTATTCACACTATGCAAATAAGAATGCATCGTTTATGAGCCAAGTAGCTAGTTTAAGTCTGCTTGAATAAAAGTAAAGAACAATCTTATATTCCACTTGCCAAATATAGAATAAAGGCTATTGTTCTTATAACATAATTTTTTCAATATATCTTATTCTTTTATATTTTATTATAATTATATATATAAATATATTTTTATATATTTATGATGTCTGCTAAATAGCTGAGATTTTATTTTAGTTATTTGATTAGTTATATTTATTATCCAAAGCATGTCATCTTGTCTGTATAATAGATTGTTAAAAATATTTTGTACCAAAAAGACATTAGAGTACTTTTAACTGCCGTAATTCACAAACACACCCATTGTTCTTAAGAAAACAGCTGCAGTGTGTTTGCTCGGATTGAGATCCTTTTGTCTGTATGTCATTTCACAAAGAAATAGTGTCGCCACATTGCACCGCTACACCTTCATTGTTTTAGATAAAATGATTCTTGCTTCCTTACAATATTCTTCCTATGGCACCTCAATAGTCTGATTAACCTATTTTTAATCATCCTAACAGATACCTTATTATATATATTCTGAGAAGTGGCTGGAAGCATTCTGCACTGGTAAACAAATTTAATTTGAGACATGAACAAAGCATTCGTCCCAGGGCATAATATTTCCGCAGAACAGAATAGCATGCAGCCTATCTTTTTCATGTTTAATTTGTATTATCAGCTGACACATGTATGTGCAGAGACTTTGTAAAGTTGACTTACAGGTGTAAACTGCCAAGGTGTGGTGCTCAGGTTGGCTCAGATTTGTAGGTACAGCTTTGACTACTTCTGCACATTTTAGTCAGCAATATTAAAAACCTAGTGTGTACATAAAAACAGAGGAAAACCGCTCTTTCATAAGTATTCTATTACAGCAAAAGTAAGCAGCTGCTTGTAAGCAGAAAAGAAACTGGTTGCCCTGGCCTGGCCCATCCTTCTCCAGGTTCACATGGTTCTCCTTGGCAGTGATAGCACACGTCTGACTGACGGAGGTAGACCACACACTAACACACAGTCAAGGTCTGTCCTGGCCTCAGCGTTAGTCTGAGACAAATATGATGCAGTGAAGAACATGGTTAACAGTTTGAACTGTTTTTGTTGTTAATATAAATGTAACTATATGAAGCCTCAGATATAAGACTGAAATATTAAGCTATTATATATGTATTGTAACCCAGAAATGGAACCAGTAATCATTAATAGATGTTCAAACTAAAGTAGTAAATAATACACTCTGTCCTCTTGGCAGACACTTTTTTTTATCAATTGACATGCTGCACTTGGCACATTTAAAGCATATTGTTGCGTCACTTGAATACCTTCTTGTCTTGTTAAACAGCAAATTAAACATAATGAAGAGTAGTACTTGCACTGTTACAGTTGCTCAAACTTTGAACTAACCGCACTGATAATATTAAACTTAGGTGCTTTGTGCTGTATGGACATTAATGATGGAGTGAATCCTACAGCTTTTTGAGGATAGGTGTTTGCTCTGGCTGATTAACATCTTTGAACTACCATTGGCCGATGGTGAAGTTGTAGGTGTGCTCTGAGGCACACTCTGAGGTCTTTTTTGCTTCTTTGTTTAATTTCAGTCCATTGTGGTCAGATGTGAATAGAAGCATGCACACATTGAAGAGCTGCTTGATAGCAGTAACTGAAGTTGTAATTCTAATTGACACTGACACTGTTTTATCATGTTTGTTTAATACTGTACAGATGCTTGCTTTAAAGAAATCTATTGTAATAAACAATATTGTGACTGGAAATACAGAGCTGTTGCAGTCATCCACATTGCTATGACCAGAAATTTCTTAACTGCTGTTTTCTCACTGTCATTTTTGATGTTGTGTTTGTTGCGATTGAGAGGAAAGCTTGTTAGGAACTAAACGCCTCATCTAGCAGATCGTTCGCTAACATGTGTGCTATGCCGTTGCTCAGGTATTTCGAACCTATTTTTCCCCCAAGTGAAGAATGAAATATTCATTTTGCACTTTAAGGTGCAGTCACATTAGCTAAATTGAATGGCCAAAGAAGATCCATTGTTAATATTGACGCATGAAGGACTGCTCACACGGAAGTCACTTTCAAACCAAGCAGCTTTCCGTTGGTCATCACGGCAAATTCACACTGATCAATTTAAACATGAGCAAAACCTACTTTTTTGCCATAAAGTAAAACACCTGACTATGATGGAATTGTCAAATTTAAGTATTAAACATATATACAGATGGCTCTTTTGAGTCTCGTTGTGTCTGTTCAGTTTGCATGTGTAACTTTTAACTGTGTTGCACCCTTTTTAAAAACTCTCATCTGATCTTTATTAGTACGTCAGTTTTGGGGAAAAGTCTATTAAACCTTGTTCTGTGTATAGCTTTTGGTATGTGACTTCTAAGAGCGGACTCTAAGAACTCAGTTGAACTGCAGTTTAGATAAATTGGATCCATCAGCTGTGTTGTAGGTTGTGAGAGAGGGTGGAACATGCTCCTTTGGCAACACAGAGGCTGGCCTGTTTTCATTCCTTGGATGGTTTTCCATGTGTTATGTAATCCCTCCCCCCAGTTTGGAATGGAGGTCCTCATTGCAGCAAGATCTGAGCACACTGCAGGATTGTCTGTCTTTGTCTTCACCATCTCCTTCTTTAACACCCCCCCCCCAACTCTGGCCTCTGTAAACAACGACATCACTTCCTGCTGACATCACTCTTCACTCTGCCTATAGCCATGTTACCACACGCTCTTTGCAATTTGTTGTCATTCATTTATTTTGATATAGATAGATGTAACATTTATTTACAAATTAAAAAGTTTTCTATTTTAATATATTTTAAAAAGTATTTCTGTAATAACAAATCCTTTTTTCAGTATTCAGCAACAGTCTTCCTCAGAAATTATTCTAGTATGCTGATTTTAAGAAAAAAATATTATTCATAATATTATTATATGTTAAAAAACACTCAATATTTTTGTGGAAACCGTGATTTGTTTTCCAGATTCTTTAAAACATACAAAGCTTAAAATAACAGCTTGGCTTAAAAGTGATTCCTTTTTCATTTTACTGTTTGAAAGATGTTTAATGTAAAAAATTATATATTTTTTAAATTGTAGATTTTCTAGCATGTTTTCCGTGCTGATTTTCATTAAATTTAACCTGGTCATTTAAGTCAAATTGAATTTATTTTCACCAAAATAATAATATGTAGTAATGATAAACATCAAAACCTACAAAAATAAGTTTTAATAATACATTTAAAATATGAAAAATGCTACACAGGAACATTTTTGAGTGATGGTGCAAAAGCGTTTGAACAGAAATTGACAGTTCGAACTGTGTATCATTGAAATAAACTTTTCAACTTTAAAGCTGTATTTGTTACTGAAGTTAATCACAGAGGCAATGATAAAATTTGAGTCACAAGAAGATGAGCGATTGTAAAACTATATTCTCAGGTTTCTTTGAGAAACGTATGCATTAAAACGGCATTGTTCATAATTGCATAATTTTGCAACACCATCAAAATCATTTTGAATGTATCATGTTGCAAGCATCTCTTTCTTTCTCTCTATTTCTCTCTCTCTGTTTTCTCACTGTTTCCATCAGACGGCAGTGACGATGGTGGCGGCGTCTGTGTTTTGCCTGGCCCTGCTGACCCTGTGCTGTCAACCTGCCATGTGGCTTTCTGCTTTTTCTCGGTCGTGTTAGCTGTGTGAGAGCTGGCGTTCACAGAGTGCACTCTAGGCATAAAAACAGCACTGGAAAACTAAGCCATCCAGATTTACACACTTAAAGAGACATGTTCGGACCACCAAAGATCCGGACTCCCGCTGTAAGCCTGCTCATTTACAGTCTGGGAGCGCAAGGCACCTCTGTGAATATTTAAGCAGACCTCCCCAAGACAAACATGCGGACGCATACACACGCGAAAGCACACACGTCTTCTCAAACAGCTGTTGAAGAAACAATCTGTGATGTCAGACTCTGTGTTATTCGCTCCAAAAATGAGCTTGTTTTAAGATTATAGACTGAATTATGGTTATATACTCTACTATGTGTTCTGTGATGTGTCAGTACTCTGCAGTAGAGACTATTTATGTCTGTCTCGGGCTTAAATAAAAGAGTACATGTATATGCAATAGGTACCTCAGTGTAAGATATGACTGTTAAAACCTAGTGTGAAAGGCATAAAACAGAGGAAAGCTTCATAAGTATTCTATTACAGCAACAGTGAGCAGCTCAAACTGACTCAAAACATACACAGGTGTTTTTCCTGTTCTCACACTGTACTCCCCAAGGAGCATAGTCTGGGGGTTATTTTTTTCTCCTCACTTTCCTCATGTAAATGCTGTATTTTTCTTCAATTCTACTTGCATTTCACTACTGATTATACTTGTATGATTGTGTATGTGATGAATAATAAAGAACCCTACACATGCAACAAATCCAGGCAAATGGAAATTTCAAAGAACTATTTTTGCTTGTAGTTTAGCAAATTATTTGATTTACCTTCAGTTTTAAAACACACTGATGTTATTATCATGAGAAATCAGGTCAGGAAATAATATTTGTGATTGCATTTGAATTATTGGTAGTTAGTCATTTAGCAGACACTTTTATCCAAAGCGACTTACAAATGAGGACAACAGAAGCAATCAATTGTAGAATTCAAATAACTAAAAACATATCCAAAACTAAAAGCTAAAACTTTATAAGTACTAGGCATACAACAAAACTTAACATTTAAATGTTCCTGTGTGGCTCAGTGGTTGGGGATAGGTGTGCTCTGGCTGATTCCCAGGGAACACATACTGACAATACAAATGTATAACCTGAATGCACTGTAAGTCGCTTTGGATAAAAGTGTCTGTTAAATACATAAATGTAAATGAAAAAACAAGACATAAAGCTAAAAACAACTCAAAATATTAAAGAACAAAGAGTATAATAATGATTTTAACATAACACGAGACCAAATGCGATATCAGCATGTCTCCATAAAGTAAACAAAACAAGCATTTCCTAGCAACGACAACTGTGCTAAACACTAATAAGTCAAGTTAATACACTTCCGAGCTGCTTTTAACTTCTGCTGATAAAAACTGCTTCTCTCAAAGAATATTTCTTTACACTGTTTTCTGCTGGCACTTGAACACACTGTTTTCTTTTTTTCCCCACAACAAATAGCTAAGCAAGCTCAGACACTGACAAGATACGAGACCAAACGGGATTATAAACAAAAGCTATTTTTAAATATATTGGAAGAGTACAAGTTACTCTCAATATTAAAAACAGCAACTGGTGTTTGAGGAATAAACAGGTGTCTGATGTTAGGTTGTAGTGGACCTGACCTGGGATGACCTGACCGTGAGCTCTGTGGGATTAGTTTCAGCTATGGGAGTTGAGCTTCAGCACAAACATACTGTCTAAGGCCTGTTTTAACACTGCAGGCACAAGCAGTGTGTAAGTGAAGTGGCAGTATAATGGCAACAGCAGACCCCTGTTGTGCTTTCACACTGACAGCATTTCTGCTGCGGAACACAACTGTGGCCCTACACTGAAAATTATGGGATTTACATTGAGTGTTTCCTTCAGTATCAGTGGCGAGGCTATATAAGGTGATCGTTAAGATGTTGGAAAACACTGCAGAAACATCAATGCAATCATGTCCTGGATGTCCTATAGCTTTAGCAAAGCAGCATGAAAAGCCATTTTATGACAGTTATCTCTAGATATATGTCATGTTATGTTATGAACACCTGCTCTAAATAAATCTACTATGGTTTACTAATGTTTGGTGGAAGCTACAAACCAAAGAGTGGGCCAAAGCCACATGTGTATACTGTTTACATGCATTTGTTATTTTTTGGTCTCCTGAAACAATTATGCTTGTTGTATTCTCCTAGTTGAGACCTTTTCAGTGATATACAAGACTATCTGTTATGTACGATGCTTAACAGATCGCATTATTTTTATTTTCAATTTAGGCATGTTTTCAGCTCGTATTTCTGGCCTTTTTGTTTAGCTAAAACCTGACAATGTTGTTTTTACCTGCTGAAATTAGCTTTGCTATTTTTATCTCAGGAATCATAAAAATTAGCTTGAGAGTAGACACTAAGGTCCACCCTTTATCACCAAGGTCCATACATTTCTGCTGGTTAGATTTGGGGTGGACCTTCTTGCTTTTTTTTTCTCCCAAAAACATATGTTTTTGTATATCAAATAATATAAATAATGTTTTATTATTGAGTTTCTAATGAATTTTTGTGTTTTATTTTGTGTGACACAAATTAAGGTCTGTCCCTAAAAGGTAATGCTCTATTGTGTTGGAAATATGCCCTACACCAAACCCAATCCTAAACCTACCCGATAGTGTTAACATTTCAACTTCCTTATATGCAGATTTGAACTGCTTTGTCAAAACACAATTACACGGTATTCGAACCGGAGATCCTCGCCTCCAAAGTACATCTCCGTACTCCGTGAGCTACCAAACAAACTTTCCATCTATGAAAACCCATAGATACGAGGCTGGATATGTGCGATGCTAACGTTCAAAAGCATCAGTTTTCAAATCTCCCAGCTTTTTAATATTGTTTTGAAGTCGTAACATGATATTCTTCAATTGTGCAAAATGATGCTTTATTTATTAAAAACTCTGTAAATTTGTGTGAAAAGGAGTAAAAGGTGTCAGAGTTTTACTGCCTCTAGTGTTTGTTTCTTTTGGAAACTGTAGTAATATGTAGTTATTGGTACATATTTCAGTGTCTCGCTAAAAAGTGCACCCAGGTACGTAAATGCTATGAGACCAGGTAGGATTTTTGAGCCAAGTGGATATTGAATGCAGCTTCCAAAAGACAAAAAAAATTGCAGAATAATATTTTCTATATTTAATACAATCCCACCAGCATGATTAAATCGTTCAGTGCGTCAAAATTACCAAATACCTCTTTCTGGCGGATTCTCTTGTTAGAAACAACAAAGTGCAGATGTGTGTATGAATCTGTAAGTAAGATATATTAATTTCACAATGTAAACAGCCTAAGTGATTTTAATGGGAGTTTTTGAGAGTGCTTGAACTCTAGACTGTCTATGGAAATGTTCTTTGATAATGTAAATGTTCTTTGCTCTCTTTCTGTACAATGAAAGTGTTATGATAAGTAGCCTAACTTACAATGTTTTTAATATTCACATTACATATAAAGTCAGTCGTATTAAAATCTCTCATGGCATGACATCCATATCTGTTGCTTAACAGACAGGTTTTTATGCATAGTTAATAGACTACATTATTAGGCTACTTTGACCATCATAATCTAGGTGAAAATCGAGATATTTTCATATTTCTGTGTCACATGACAACCCCCCAGCCCCTTCTCGTGCCCCCTCAAAAATAATGAGTGCATGCGTATACAATGTCAACACATTATCACTTTCAAACTCGTCATATATTGATGCTTGGTCGGACCCTTTGGCGTCACTTTTTTAAAAGTCTTCCGAGGCAAAACGATTGATTTGGAAGAGGTATAGAGCCAGTCACCGTCTCCGTCCGCCGTAAAGGTCAGGTCCGGTGTGCAGTCTATGTGCAAATTCAAAAATTACCACCAGAAGAAGCCTTATATCAGCCTTGGTTGTGAAATGCCATCTGCTCTTATGTGTCTCATGACTGATTGCATCATGACAATGTTCAGGAGTATCTTCAGGAGATGGGAGCGCGTTAAAGGAGTGGATTAATTTTCAGCTATTAAAACTGTATAATTTACTGTGTTCTTCGCATAAAGCTTCAGAAGACTTGGAAATGCAACACGGAAAATGCATGAAAACCATTAAATTAAGGAAAACAACTGAAAGCAATGGAGTACCCTGCACGTCGAAAAGTGATGCTGAAGCGGTACCTTGAGTGTCAAAAAGTGACGCCAAGGGTTCCTGACCAAGCAACAATATGTGACAAGTTTGGAATGAGTATGTGTTGCTTTGTTAGGCTCCACATTAGGGGAGAACAACCAATCACAGCACCCGATGTCAGAGCAATGCTCTGCCTAAGAGAACAATTGAGTCCTTAATATGAACTGAGCAGTGGAAGATACACATATGGGACCGCCATGGGGAGTAACAACATATGAAGCACTAACCCAGTACGAGAGTTCACTCAAGGGATACATAAAAGTAGTGGATTTCAGTGAGTTCAGCGGGGAATGTATTAGGTGTAACCCAGCCCCCAAAAAGCTGACATAGCAGTGACACCCCTGGTCGAGTGCGCTCTCACTCCCAAGGGGCATGGTAAGCCTCTGGCCTGATAAGCCATGAGAATCACATCCACAATCCAGTGGGAGATTGGGTGTTTTCCAAAAAGATTCACAGGGCTTGTGTTGAGCACAATAGAGACAGGTATGGGTCTTCCCCTGCATGCAGGGTCATTATTTGGTCCCTAAAGGGAATAGTGGGAAACTTGGGCACATATCCAGGCCAGGATCTCAGGAAAATGTCAGAGTATGCTGGACTGAATTCTAGGCATGTTTCGTCGACAGAGATGGCTTGCAGATCCCCCACCATCTTAATATAAGTGAGCACAGTCAGGCTGTCTTCATCTTCTAAACAGGACACTAACCTCAACTGACTGAAGAAGTTAAAATGGATCTCTCTGTAAGGCCTGAAGGACCACTGAGAGATCCCAAGTAGGAATTAGGCGTGGTCTCCGAGGATTCAGCCTCTGTGCACATCACAGGAATCTAATAATCAGATCGTGCTTCCCAACCTATCTGCCACCCACAGTGTTGTGATTGGCTTATATAGCAGCCATGTATACCATGAGTGTAGAATACAGACAGGTGAAGAGAAACAAGGTGAAGTTATATGCCCTGGACAGGAGTCTCGGTTGGCCCCACCAGGTAGTGTTTTTTTGTAGGCAAAGATGCTCCGCAATAACTCTGTCCATTTGAGGGACCTCCATATACCCCTAGCCATTGAGTGCACTGGGTTCTATCAGAGAAAGGTGGCTTCCATTATTACATCAGCTCATTGTGCACTTCGGAGCATGGCTTCGACCTCAGGAACCAATCATCCAGCCGAGAGCACTCGGGATAGGGTGGAGGAGTCCAATGCTTACATTTGTGGTGTGAAACAGGCCTTTATAAAAAAAAAATCAGGAGTTTAAGAGTTTAAAGACCTGTTCATACCAAGGACGATAACTATAAAGATAATGATGAAGATATAGTTCTAAAAAATGTTCTCAATATTATGGAATGGCAGCTATAACAATAAAGGCACAGAGAAAATAAAATATTAACACACAATCAGAATCAATCCTGCTATTGCGAGCTTGAGAATTTAAAGCGGCAGATGAGTGTGCACTTAGAATTAACAGACAATATATTTATAGTTATCATTCTTGGTGTGAATGGGCCTGAAGACATATGCCACATTTAAAAAATGCCCTCTGAATGTGGACTGAATTGTGGATGCTTTCTTTCTCTTAAATTAGATTTTTAAAATGTGACATAACATATTCACAGGTAGACACCTGCCCTTTCCCACACACTTTGACACACACACACACACACACACACACACACACACACAAAACAAAATCAAGTTCAAACTCTTCTCCTAATCTCCTCTCCATTCACTCACCTTTGTGTTAACAGAATTTAGCCTAAGGTAAATTCTCATTGGCCAGTCAGTTCCCATAGTAGGGGCGTGTCATAGTGAGGCAATTTGCAATGATAATGAAAGTTAAAATAGATAAGCCTCTGATGACAACAAAGAACAGTCATTGTGGACAAAATGGGACTTTGATCTGTAACATCATCATTAAATGCTTGAGAAAAGGACGGAGTGAAAGAAAGGAAGATGTAGAGATATTGGTTAGAAACTGAATTGTTTGAATGCATTGGCAATAAAAAGCCTGTTCTATTCAAGTAGATCTTCAGCACACACTGTCACACTGCTTAGATCTTTAAGAGGTCTGTATTACTCAGATTGAAAGCGTGAGTCAAACCAGTTGAAAGTCAGCAGCTGCAGAGGTTGAAAAGAGATGGATTGAGAGCCATAGAGAGATGATGGGATGGTCTCACTGGCCCATTTTCCAGCTTCTGTTAATTTATGAGTCATTGCTACTACAAACAATGTGTTTGTTTCACTGCCAACACACTGCATGCCAGGACAACAGACACTGACGGACAAAGAACTACACACTAATGCACACACGCAATATTAAACTAAAGAGTTATTCAAATCCAAACTGTACGACTGACCTATATAGATGGCACATTAAAGGAGGGGCTGTTAAACAGGATATCTGAACATTTATCCATTTGGAAATATGAGATATTAAACAAGTGGGCGTTATTCTAAAGAATATAGTTTGACGGTTATGTAACACACGAAACAGAAGCAGAGGCTTTGTGTACTTTTCTCACGGCTAATAAACTTTTAAATTGTTGTGTTTGCTACTATTACTATTGCTACTATTACTAATTAGTAGCAATTACTATTACTAATGTATTTCAACAAACCCTAACACTAAGCATTAAACACAATTTGTACATAAGTGATGAGTAAAAAATTACAGCTTGTGGTATTAAAAGTTTGAAAACCCTATTTTTAAGCTCTATTATTTATTAATGCATGATTGAATGTAACCCATGTTAACCAACCTGCTAATTGGTGTCAAGGTACTGACCTAACACTGATCAGGTAGTTATCCACATTTAGACTAATAATGACCATTATTAATTTTCCTAACTTGCTGAACATCAGGGGAAATTAAACCAACAGCCCTAGGCTGCATGTAGCTCATTGTGTTAATTAAGTGGACCAATTTAATTTGTTTGTTTGGGTGTGAAGGAGAAATATTTCACACTGGAGCAGATGCACACTCGCAGGGGGCAGAACTTGCCTGGTCACCATAATGAAACAGACTATGGCAAGCCGTTTTGACTTTTATTCATTCTCAATATATGAATTCTTGATATCAACAATTACATTTTTACTAGTTAAAATGTTAATTCTTGATATCAGGAATTAGATTTCTACTAGTATCAATTGCAATTTTTGATATCAGCAATTACATAAATTGTTGATATCTGTAATTGTATTTTCACTAGTTAAATGTCACCATAGACTGCCATTCAAAATCAATAGTTGAAATCAAGAATTACATTCTTGATATCAACAATTTAGTTCTTGATATCAACAATTTAATTGTCACTAGTGACATTGTTTATTATTGATATCAAGGATTAAATTGTTGATATCAGTAATTAAATAGATAGAAATTATCAGAAATTACCCTCCCAATTGTTGATATCAAAAATACATTTTCAGATATCAGAAATTAACATTGTCACTAGTGACAATTAAATTGTTGATATCAAGAACTAAATTGTTGATATCAAGAATTAAATTCTTGATATCAAGAATTACATTGTATTATTAAATTGTCATTCCGATGAGCTGTCAGACACGGGCCAGACTAGGGCCTGAGGGTCTTGGGCCAGGGCTGGGCTAGGGCCTAAATTTTAGGCCCGTGCAGGGCTCTTACTTACAGACTGTGAGTCAGAAGCATCAGACTGTCCTTGCAAAGTTGGAATTGCCCCACTTTATAGAAACAGCCTTTGTGCAAGCCAGCATTGTAGACTAACGTTACTCTTCCAGGTTCAGGAAATAGTGTGCACAGTGCACACACTCTAATGTTTGGGTTGAACTGTTCTGGAACAGTGTTGCAAATACAACTTAACCACTGATTTCTAGTTGTGTCCTCTTTTGGAGGCCCAAAGAAAGTACTTTCACTTTCACAACGAAACACAGCATCTCCACGACATGGCACCGGCGGCAGAAACAATACTACAGCGAGAATAAAAATCACAGTATACATTTTGGAGGTGTTTTGCAAATCTTCCCACACCGCGACATAGACATGTTGGCGGCGTGTTTAAATGATCCGGTTTAGGGGGGTGCGGCAGAGTCTTAACTTTTATATAGAATATCTCTTTGGTTTTGAGACTTTAGTCCTTACAACTTAAAGGATCTTATCTATGCACAAAAAGCTTGTAACACTCCATAGAGAAAGTAAAACTTGAAATCGCATCATATGACCCCTTTAAATAATTTCTGAATGTTACATTAAAGCCAGTTGTGATGGTACACTATAAAGATGCTGGTGTGGCATATGTGTGTGTGGCAGGTTACATTAGACTAATATTTTGTTGTTTGTCTCTCAGTT
Organism: Gymnocypris eckloni scoliostomus; assembly: GCA_027564155.1. Taxonomy (NCBI): domain Eukaryota; kingdom Metazoa; phylum Chordata; class Actinopteri; order Cypriniformes; family Cyprinidae; genus Gymnocypris; species Gymnocypris eckloni. The sequence goes on along the minus strand of CM050436.1, from coordinate 9,939,133 downwards.
TGGAAATATGGGCTGGAACTGAGAAGTTCACAAATCATTCCATCCAAGCACCAGCACTATTTGATGAAAAAGCGACATTGCAGATTGATTATTGCATAACCTGAAGTCTTTACATGTGTCTTTCTGTCATGTGTCTTTGAGAAGTTGTAGGTATTTACATATTATTTCACCTCATGAATACTCTCACAGGGTTTAAAACAGAAGATTAATAATAAACATCCTTAACAGAGGATTCAAAGACCGATTAGATCAATCATGTTTGACTGTGGACACTGATGTGGTAATTCCCAAAGTGGCATTTATGTATCTCCAAAGCTCCAGTTTTTCAAGTTCAATACCTGCGCTTTAGTGAAACTTCAATGTGAGTATGCTCTAATCTCTCAAGGCCATATTGAGTTTAGTGCTTTCTATCTCCCTGAGGCAAAATCTGAAGAGGAAATAACACATTCTGATGTGCCTCATTTGAGGGCTTCTTTCAGCGCTTGCCTCTCCTCTCTGTTCCACAGAGGAATTTATTAACACTTTCATTAGTCCCAATGAGGAGAATGGCCACCAAATGGAATAAGTGACAGTCTCTACTGAATCATATTGTTGTCTTTCTCCTTTTGTCTGTGTCTTAGTTTCTTGATCTCTTTCTCTCTTTAGAGAAGAGCTGTCTGTCTTATCTCTACTCCACTGAGTTAGGAATCTGGCTAACTCTTTTCACATAAAGTCTCTCTCTCTACCCCTGAATATGTCAGAGAAACCTGCTGGTTTTGAGTTCATGGAGAGCAGACGGAATCCTTACATGACCTCCACATCTGTGCACTCAATGTAAACAGATCAAGTGTTCAGCCTGTGCTGCCTATAGAATATGAATGGTGGCAATACATCGACTGGATGTTATACAATACCGGGTCACCGTAAAGCTGCAGATAATCCGATGATTTATTAATCAGTGTTGATATGACAAATTCAATGAAAAGTGAGCTGTTCCATATGTTGGCAAAAGCAAGCAGTATTTTGTTTTGACTATCGGATGTCCTATGGACCTCTCCAACAACAGTGCACACCTAGAAAGCTTTCCTATATGACAAAGATAACAACTTAAGCGACAAAACTCTGTGACACTTTCTGTGACACTAACATGTTTGACTACCTCTGTCTCATTTAGCCACTTGATAGTAGCCACCTTTTTTAAGACAATAAGCTGTAAAAATGTATTTTATGCCATAGGGCAAAATGTAAAAACATATTTCAGACATTTAACTAAAAAAAAACAACACAAAACATTGACTTTTAGAATGATGGAACCAGAAGTGCAAAAGTGCTAACTAATTTCCATCTTATTCCTGCAGCAATCTATTGTTAAAAGCTATAAATAAATATTTTATTCCTTTTCTTAATCCTTCCAAAGCCCATTTTTCAAACTCAGTGACAGGAAGTAACAGGTGGGAGGTCAGAAGTCACTCTGCAGGGGCTCGCCAGGGTCAGAGGTAGAAAAAGACTGATGGGACATAAACATTTGGAGCTTCTCAGCATGACAGTGTGTGAGAGAGATTATGCACAAGGACGTAAGTGTGAGGAACAATAAAGAAATCAAGCCGCGTGCTTTTGTGTGATGGGTACGAGTGAACAGGAGGTGAGTGGGAGGACAGAAAAAAAGAGAGACGGACTGGGAACTGTATGGCTTTCATATCTGAATTTTTGTCTTGTTAAGGCTTGTCAACATCAATTGTTCTATTCATTTGCACAAAATACAGATGGAGCCTTGACAACTCAGTTTAGCAAACAATTTCAAGTCAGCTGCTCCAAGTTAGTTCCATTGTCATTGTCAGTATATAATTCTCAGTTCTTCAGGCCAAATACTGCGATGCATTGAGTCAGTGCATTCCTTAATAATGGCTCTACAAATCGAATTGACTGCTGATCCATGAAACAACATGTCCACAGACACTGTAAAAGCTATTTTCTTTACAGAGGAGCCTTTTTATCATGTTTTTAATTGCCCTATACAGTTGCATATTTTTTCATTAAATATAACACTAAATATGAAATATCATGGTTTAATCTGCAGTTCTCACTAGAAAAGGCTAAACATAAATAGTGATGGAAAGGAATCAGTAAGAAAAGTGTGCATATTATACTAAAGTATAATATTACTACATTGTTTTAAATATCATATAATGGTTATACCCTGGTACTTAAGGGTATGATAATGTAAATAGCACTGTGCTACTATATTATATAGGTTCATTACACATAGAGTGAAATATTTCAAGCCTTTATTTCTTGAAACATTGATGGTTATGGCTTACAGATAATGAAAACCCAAAATTCAGTGTCTCATATATCAATAAAAAAGTATATTTTTAAACAGAAATATCAGGCTTCTGAAAAGAAGGTTAATTTCTATGCACTCAATACTTGGTTGGGCCTCCTTTTGAATGAATTGATGCATCAATGCGGTTGTGGCATGGAGGTAATCAGCCTGTGGCACTGCTCAGGTGTAATGGAAGCCCAGATTGTTTTGATTGCGGCCTTCAGGTCATCTGCATTGTTGGGTCTGGTGTCTCTCATCTTCCTCTTGACAATACCCCATAGATTCTCTATGGGGTTTAGGTCAGGCGAGTTTGCTGGCCTATCAAGCACAGTAACACCATGGTCATTGAATCAGCTTTTGGTACCTTTGGCAGTGTGGGCAGGTGCCAAGTCCTGCTGGAAAATGTAATCAGCATCTCCCTAAAGCTTGTCAGCAGAAGGAAGCACGAAGTGCTCTAAAATTTCCTGGTAGATAGCTGCGTTGACTGTGGACTTCAAAAAAACACAGTGGACTTACACGGCAGATGACATGGCAGCCCAAATCATCACTGACTGTGGAAACTTCACACTGGACTTCAAGCAACATGGATTCTGTGCCTCTCCACTCTTCCTCCAGACTCTGGGACCTTAATTTCCAAATTAAATGCAAAATTTACTTTAATCTGAAAAGAGGACTTTGGACCACTGAGCAACAGTCCAGTTATTTTTCCCTTAGCCAAGGTAAGATGCTTCTGACGATGTTTCTGTTTCAGAAGTGACTTGGTAGCCCTTTTCCTGAAGATGTCTGAGCGTGGTGACTCTTGATGCACTGACTCCAGCTTCAGTTCACTCCTTGTGAAGCTCTCCCAAGTGTTTGAATCAGCTTTGTTGACAGTATTCTCAAGCTTGCGGTCATCCCGGTTGCTTGTGTACATTTTCCTACCCAATTTCTTCCTTCCAGTCAACTTTGCATTTAATATGCTTTGATACAGCACTCCTTGAACAGCCACCCCTTTCAGTAATGACCCTCTGTTACTTACACTCTTTGTGGAGGGTGTCAATGATCGTCTTCTGGACCATTGCCAAGTCAGCAGTGTTCCCCATTATTGTGGTTTTAAAGAACAAGAGATACCCACAATGTATACTGTATGGATGGTCTTTTATTGAAACTCAAATGTAAATATTCTAATATTTTGAGATACTGATTTTTGACTTTCATTAGCTGTAAGTTCTAATAATCAAAATTAAAACTTTTGAAGTATTTTACTTTACATGTGATGAATCTAAAATATATGAAAGTTTCACTTTTTGAAATAAGTTACAAGAAAAAAATAACTTTTTCACCATATTCAAATGTTTTGAGATGTACCTGTATGTTTGCGGAAAACGTCTTGTTCTTTTGTTTGCCAGATTATTGTTGTCTGTTAAATATTTGATTAGCTCTCTGTTAAATATTTGAGAACAGTGAGGGAGAAAGCATTTTTCAGTTGATGCTGAATCACTATGTGCCGGTCCCTGATTAACTGTCCCACTGCGGTGATCTCAGCTGTAACTGTTAAAGTCTGAGAGACCAGATAAAGCAGTCATAAAACATTGGCACATGGTCTTGGAACGTGATTGTCATGACTATATTGCTGTATTAGACATGCTTTGCTCTGGTAGTTACTCTGTAGATGATAAGTGCAAATAAGTCGCCTTGGATAAAAGCGTCTGCTAAATGACTAAATAAATAAATAAAAAATACTGGCCTTAAGTATGCTATACCATTTAAAAGTTTGGGGGTGATTTGTTTTTAAAACTAGTCTCTTATGCTAACCAAGGATACATTTATTTGATTGGAAAATACAGTAAAAACAACAATACTCTGAAATATTACACCTATTAGAACAATTGTTTTCTATTCTAATGCATTTTTAAATGTAATTCCTGTGATGTCAAAGTAAAATTTTGCCAACACACAATCCTTCATAAATCATCGTGTTGGAAGCATCTTAGTCTTAGTCCTCTTTATGTTGCTATTAAATAGTATGCATTGTAAACATTACTGTTCATGTTTACTATATTCTTTGTATTGTGTACTTAATATGTAAAGCAAATGTTAAACTTTACCTAAAGTCAACATAAATAGGACATTGTAACCCACTTTATTCAGTATTTCTGAACAAATTAAGATATTCAAAGCGTACATATGTAGGGCGGGAAATTATTTTATTCATTAAAGGGTATTTCAGAGTGCAACCAGGAGGTTTGGTGATAAAAAAAATTAATTCAAATAATATTTTTTTTTCTGTGGAACTGAACATAACATGCACCAATGAATCAGGCACAATAGACTTTAGTCAGTGTGGATGTCATATTGAATTTTATGTAGATGAAAATGTGGCTGTGAATAGCTTTACAGTCAATAATAAGGTACTAGATCACGTAATTTTCAAAACTCACATTTTTCAGAACTGCTTCTTGTAGATTTTTTCTACTGAAAGGAAAGACAGCCTAATTTTCAATGCTGTCAAAATTAAATATGTCACTACTCTAAGATCTACTGTATAAGGCCAAGAATATGTATCAAGGCTCTTTCAACTCTACTTGACTACTTAAAAAAAAAAATTCTTTAACTTTTTTTCTAAATCTTCATCTTTCTCTTAATCTTTCTCTCCTTCCCTTGCTAGCTTGCACTTATTCGAACAATGCCTGAGACTTGGTGTTATTGGCACTTCCTCTGTCTGTTTGCCTCTTCAAGATTAATCGCTTTATGTACTCCCCAATTGTAAGTCGCTTTGGATAAAAGCGTCTGCTAAATGACTAAATGTAAATGTAAATGTAAGGCAGTAAATGGGTTCCATTTGGTTAACTGACTTTAAAGAAGACTTTAAGGGACGGATTTACTAACATCTTGCACTAGTGCAGAACCTCTTTTGGTGTTAAAAACTGTCAGGATTTACTAAGTGAAAAAATAGCCTTGAAAAGGCATGGAAACATTTTTGCAGTTGATCTTATTGCATACGCATTTGCAGGAGTTTCTCTTTCATATGCAAAATTAATAGGAGGAGAGTATTTAAATAAATGATGCACCATTATTTACTAAGGTTTGTGGTAGTATGTTTACTGGTGCTTGTGCTATCATTTGGTCATTATGGAAATGAGCTGGATAAGTCTGTTTTCTTCTACTGACAATTTGTGCATTGCCAGTAGATCACCCACAGGACCTTCCACTCCCTTCTTTCTATGGAATTGCGATATCATGGTAATTTGTCTTGTTTTGGGAAATCTGGCTCTAAAAGTGTTAAACAGCCTAATTCCTTTACTTTAATTTACGTTCCTTTACTTAATTTTTACAAAGGTAGCTGATATCCTGATATTTTCATCAAATGAACATTTCCCAGCAATTGACTTCTGTTTACCTACACTCGACAGACACTTTTATCCAATGCACTTAGATTACATTTTTCATGTAGATTTGATCAGGTCATACATTTCCCTGTGAATCAAACCTATGATCTTGGCATTGATGGCGCCATATACTCTTTGAGCTACAGAAATGTGTAAAATATTGCTGTATCTTAAGTACTTTGAGAGCTTACTGACAAGATGACTACCATAATTTAGTGGTATGCAATATTTATTCTTGAACTCCATACCATGATTGAGAAACGTACAATCTTAAGACCAGCTAAAACTGTAACAGTAGGCTTAGTCTGTATGGATTCCTTGAAGAGAGAGAGATGTGTTAGTGCAGGCCTGTGGTCTACACTCCCTCATGCCCTCAAAAGGAGGCAAAGAGGTGATGGTGCTTAAAGGAAGACAGGCGAGGCCAACCTGGTGGTCTGGCAGTCATCACAAGCAAAGAGATGTTTTGTCTCAAGTTCCCCCTCAACCGGCCTCTTCAGCTTCTCTGGTGTGTCTCCTAACTTTAAACAAACAGAGGCACCTCAAGTAAATATTTAGTGCTCTTGTGGGAGTGTTCAAAGGCTCCAGGAGAAATGAATGAAGTATTTTCTCAGCACTGACCTCTTAACAGGACAGTAGACAAAAGCTCAGCTATGAGAGGTGCTGGATGAATGACTGGAGGAATGCTTGAAATTCTTTGATAATTTATCGAGTTGTATTAACATTATATTTGATCATGATGAACTATTAAACATACCATTTAATGAGCAGACTTTTCATGTTTTTTTCTCTCCACATTTTCTTTCTGTTTGGCTTGATCAAAACTTCCTGACAACTTTCAGTGACACTGCTGACATCTCTGTTTATGATGCACCCTAACAGGAAAACACCCAGTTCTCCCCGTGAGACTGTGAAGAAATGAGGAGGAAGTGATCAGTTGTTTAATTCTAAAAGAGAAAGTGATGCAAAGTGAGGGCAGTTTCCAATTACTCCAGGTATTGGACATATTTGATCATCTAACAGAAATCAAATGTGTTTGCACAGGAAGACTTTGGTCTGATGTAATATTTCACAGTGCTTTTAAACTAGGTTCTGAGGTCAGGACAAACTTAAAATAGAGCGCTGAGACCCAGCCCTTCCCAAAACTACAGTGAAGCATAGCATCTGTGGTCTCGTAGTGTCATCGTCTCTGAATTCTGTGTCCTCTTAACTGCTCTGAAAATGATATGTATCATGATGTTTTTAAAGCAGTAGACCTCACGCATCTCTTTTCCCCATCATATTCTGTCAACATATGTTGATGTTGTCTTTTCTGTCGCGTGTGAAAGATGCTTTTGTATATATTCATGTTTTATCTGTTACAACAAATACTATGGGCGGTTTGTACAGTGATGGTATTAGATGTCTATACCATAGTACTTTGGTATATACTATGGGTACTGTATGATTACTATAGTCATATACCTTGGCCTTTACATGGTATAGCCTTCTAAGGTAATTCAAAGAAAATCAGATATTTTTTCTCCCTATCAGCTGATGAATGAACATAAAAATTAAATTGAACCGAGAGTGGAGAGGATTTTCCTAACCCTTTAAAAACTTTTTGTTTTCACTGGAATACTGTAGTCAATAGGAAACAATACTGACATATAGGCACACCCACATTCCCGATGACATCATTGTTCTACAGAACAGAACATTTGTAGAATTCAGTTTTCTTTATTTTTTTCCTGCCAATAGTGAGATCATCATTTATTTACTTTGGCTCATTCTGTACGACTATGACTTAGTACAAGTAGATTTAGCATACCTTATCATATCATCGTAACTTATTCTTCTGCTAACATTCACAATAGATCCTGCTATGATTTGCAGAAGATTAAATTAGGAAAGCCAGAGACTTTAATCAAGAAGCTGATCATTTATGTCACAGGACTTGTGTCCTCGGCACCTCCTGACAGGAAGCAGTGGTGTGAGAAATTACCTGGCACATTACTACTGCTCCCGCTGAAACACTGATCAACTCAACTGCCTGTCGCAGAGGACGACGTCTGCAATGTAGCACACTGGCTCCTCGTCACCTCACTAGCGTGTGCTCCAAAGGATGGAAGGGAGTTTTCAAACACTGTACCACCAGTGGCAAAATAATTAAAAAGGTGGATAGATTGTAATTTGTTTTGTGCCACCATCAGGTAAATGTCATGACTCAGGACTGATAACAAATCAAGATGCAAGTTCTCATCATCTTTCACCATCCAAGTTTATCTTTTTTTCTCCATTCTGTTAAATGCTAACCCAGTTAAATGCTACATGGTTCAAAGTATGTGGGCATCCCTGTGCAATTATCAGTTTGCCTCGGCCTCTTAATTGCAGATGAGACCAATTTAACTGCTACACCATACAATGAAAATCTTGAGGAGTACGGTTTCAACTCAGGGTCCCAAGGGACTTCAAGGGATGCCTGGTGATCCATGAAACGTTTCAGAAATGTGAGAACATTTATTTTTAACGCTAGGACTTTTCAATTTATTACTAATATTTTGAATGTTTTTGAATGTTTTTATATAATAGTAGATGGGAAAGACCTATAACAATATAGTAAATATATTGTTTAAATAATTTAAATAATTATATTATAGTTGTCATTGTTGTCTTTAGACACATTAAAATATTTTATCATACAGTGTATGAGAAACTCATTAATATTGCTATAGTATTTGTATATAGTATACAGTATTTGAATGTTCACATACTTTTGCCATATAGTATACATATTGAAAACCCATTTGAAGTCTCTTTTACATCATGTCAGGAAGCATTTTAATGAACGGAAATGACAATTAATTAGTGGACAGATGGATGGGGCCGTCGCTTGTGGATCCTGAATCACCTCTCAGAGATTCTTGCTTAGACAACAGGGTTATTCTGTGATATTATTCCTCCAGGCTACATAATAAACCACTGTGTCATAACATCCACATTAAATTCATTAAAGAAAGGAAGTGGATGTGTTTGTCAAATCCATTTCTGAATGCTGTCCTTCATGTTCTCCTGGCAGCTTTTGTATTTGTGTCGGGCTGACTTCCTGTGTCATTACAAACAAATAGATCGGCAAATAGATTACATGCAATTCCTTCTAGATTTTCAAGAAAAGGGTTAAAGAAAGTACTGTACATTTTACTCATATAACTGCAGACTTCACATACTGTAACCACACTACAATGCTTGTAAAATCACTCAGAACAGCTACTACCACATATATGTGGAATTTCCTCTTCCAGCAATCATTATACGTCACTTTGATGTTTGATTTATTTCTCCCTGTCAATTTCTGTATTGAAATCTATCTATCTATCTATCTATCTATCTATCTATCTATCTATCTATCTATCTATCTATCTATCTATCTATCTATCTATCTATCTATCTATCTATCTATCTATCTATCTATCTATCTATCTATCTATCTAATCCATCCATCCATCCATCCATCCATCCATCCATCCATCCATCCATCCATTGGTCTGTCTGTACATCTGTCTGTCCCTCCAACCATTTGTCCATTCTACCTGTCACCATATACATATTAAGCATAGTATGTGTAGGAATTATTTAAAGTGCGGATACACCAGTTGCTATATAATAAATAGTGATGATCAGATAACGAGATTCTATATTCAGATACGGATGCAGAATTCACACTCTGCTTGTGCTACAAAAAGAAAATAAAAAAACTCCCACCCAAAACATCTCAGTACTACTCCAAGCAGCATAGCTTTATTCAGGCAGTGCACCTGTTGTGTAAGATGCCTGTCCAAGTTTAACACCACTAATTTATAGGCTGCAGCTGCATATATGACTTCCCATCTTTTAAACAAGCAGTCTTTGCAGTTGTAGTCCCAATAGTCACACACAGCTGAGAGCAGCATGCCTGGAAGTAGGACAACTAATTTTCTGTTGAGTTGTTATAACAAAATACTTATCTCAGTTATTAGTGTTACACTGCACAGGCCTAGTTTACAGATTTCTACTTTAATTATGTAGGTTTAGAAAACTATCATAGCATGTGACCAGGCGGTAATATGTACTGGTGTGTCATCTTCCTAAGCATCTTCTCAAGCTATTTGTTGAGTGAATGAAGCCGAGCGAATAAAGCAGAATAAAATAGCAGCGTGTGTTGACCTGTTTCAAAATTCCAAGGTGAGGATGACAGTCTGACTCACTGAACATTTAATTGAAGTTTAACCCACTCTTAAAAGCTCTCATGGTGAATTACATGCTGTTTCCCTAGAATAAATTATCCTTTCTTGTCATTAGTAATCTGGAGTTTAGTGGGTCAGTGTCTCCTTAGCCTTGATCACATGCATTTATTGACATCTAAAACAAGTTAAATACATGATAATGTAGCGATAATGCACTTCGAGAGCATCAGTGAGTCCTGACAAACCTGTTCAAGCATTGGCAGTTGAATCGAGGAAATCAAGGCTTCAGGTCATACTGAGTTCTTACAGGAAAACAGAACAAAGATGAAATGAAACCTCACATTAGCACTGCCTCAGCAAATAGAGCTGGAGTGAACATGGCATAATTTAGCTGATAACTGCTGAAGAAAGGTTGAAAGGCTAGTAAGAAGGCACAGAAAGCAAAGTGTCTGGAAATAACTTCCAATGATGAATAAAACCATGAGGAAAATGGCTAACAGCTGCGGAGTCATTTTAGAAACAAAACCTTTCAATACTCCAATTTGCATGGTGACAAGTATAGGTTTCCTCCGCCTAAGTGAGAGTGATCCTTACAAAAGATGCTATTAGAGGTTCCTCCCCCTAATGCACAGTAGAAATTCTAGAAACCCAATTAGTGGACATCCTCTGTTTTAGTATCACTTAGTCATGCCCATTCATCCGCATAAACTGATGACTTTCCTTCCTCATTTCCTCACAGACCTTCAGAACAGCTGCTAGTCAGCCTGTCGTTCTCTCAATGGAAGCCTGAAACTGGAGCCACGGGTGAATACCAAACTTTTCAGGAAAAGACCTATGTTCTGCCCCCTGTGCTGACAACTCCTTACCATCAAAGTCAACGATGCCGCTTTGCTGTGAAGAGATGAAGATCTGCTGTTGCCTGCGGACAGCTGAGTTTTAAACAGTGGGTGCAAAGATGTAAAAGAGGGTAATGAATGCTCTGGTATTTGGAGTTAGCATCATGGCTATGCATTTTTTTCACATAAATACATTTATTTCTACTTGATTTGTACATTTAACTTGTTGCAACATCCCTAAACTTCTATTCTCAAACCGATTTTCATTCCAAATACATATTTTTAACATTATGAATGATAAATGATAATTGGAATTTGATACATTTGTAATTAATATGTCTTTTGTGTGATTATTTATGTGAAGTTTGCTGTTACAAACATAAAACATTAGTGATAGTGCAAATAGATACATAGAAACCAGTTTTTAAGATTATTAGCATCTGCCGATAACCAATCCTCTTTGGCTGAATGAATAATAAACATATTCTGTTTTAAATAATTGGATTGTCTTTTTTATTTAAGAATTGTAGACTATTGCACTTGCCAAATTACCAACACCGAATAGTTACAGCTTTGTATTGATGTTTGCAGAACAATAATTGACAAGAACGGTAAAATGACACCAGTTGCAGCTCATTAGAAGTAACATAATTTAGCGATTCAGCTGCACAGCTACTTTATTAATAAAAGATGTGGGACAGCATTGATAACAGGTTTCTGTGCTCCTGAATGTGTCTGTGTATGCAGCATTATTTCCAATCTCTTTCTCTTGCTGCTCCAAATCAGACCGAACACATTTTTTTAGATATGAAAATGTGAGGTGCACAGCACTGCCTTTTTTAGTGACGTTTTTTTATGTTGTGAGGCAGCCACCAAATCAACTGTCCTGTCAGTCTAATCAAAGGATTATATTAGCAAAAACCTTAAAAAATACAGCTCCGGGTAAGCCGTGATAGACATCAAAAGTTTCTCCTCTATCATTGCAGTCTCCAAACTTTCTAAGCAATGGTAAAATTTTGTCACCACAACGGAAGGCCCACCTCTATATTCATTTGATTGGACAATGGGAAAAAACACAAATGACGTCAGGTGATTCTCTGCTCAGATTTGCTATTTTTTTTTCTTCAGGTGCTGCAAAAACGCAGGCTGCTAAAACGCGAGGCGCCTGCTGCATATATATTTAAAATATGTATATATATATATACTGTATATAGGTTTCAGATAAATATAAACTTTCTATTTATCATATCTTCCGGATCATCCAGGCAAGTGCTTTCAGAAGATCTTAGTGGATGTCACTTTTTGGGAGGTCGGACCATAATTTATATTATTTTGTGAAAGGTCTATTTGACTCAAGGGTGAATGAGCAGAGAGTCGATGAATGAGACCTTTCTCACCATTGACGGTGCTCCATTACATTTGCCTGTCTGTGATTGGACAGGACAGACTGGCGCGCATTCCTGTTGTATCACATTTCAGCAAGGGTCATTTGATGAACAGCTTGCTGCGTATGGCTAACTCTTCTGTTCCACAGAACGGCTTCCTCACATGCATGCATGCATACGAACATACGTCACCTAGTCCCTTTGCTTGTCTTTCGCAAACCTCCTGTTACAAGGCTTCATGTGATGGGGGAAGTAAAAAAAATCTTGACTCCCTTTACAGCCTGTCCCATAAATAGTAGGGGTTATACAGCTCCGTTGCTGACCTGACAGAACTGGTCTCAGCCTGCGGAACCACAGAGAACAAAAAAGTTAATTACACTGCATTTCCGCTCTGAATTTGTAGTCCTAAATCAACAGATCTTGGAAACAGTTTCCAAGAATACAAATACATCGCAGAGGCTTGAGCTCAGGTTTGCTGGAAGTTTTGCTAAGCTGATTTTGAGAATATTTCCAATGTTTATGTATGTGTATGTATTATATGATCTTTTAGCTTTGGTCAAGTTTACTTAGCAAACAGGATACACCTCCAACTTTCAGGAACACATGTGTTTCATTCCACTGTAACATGTTTTGGATGTTCTGATCATGTAAGTTGGAGTGTTTGTGGAATGTGCATTCAACAACAAGCATTTCATAATCTGTCAGAATATCGAGTTACATACTTGAGTTAGAAATAGCTTATATTCACTCGGCTCATAATATGTTACATGACTTTGTTAACACCCAATGTCTGAGTGACTCATCATTTCTGCTGTTTCAGCCCATAGGTCCAAATTATATCTCTTTAATATTTCAATTGTTTCTTCTAGACGTCAATGGACAGCATGTAGGTGTTTGCTGAAGTATCCCGCTGCTCTCCTGTGAAAAAGCCTCCACATTTTCAAATGTAATACTGCTGGAGAATGTCTATCTGTCCTGTGAGTCACACACATTTGAATGACACCGGCAACTTCTATAGGTTTATTGTCAATCAGAAACCCCTATAGAATCAGAGCAGATGCACGAGATATTGAATGTGTGCATGTGTGTGCGTGGGAACATGTCATGTGAGGACATGTTGGTCCTTTTTTAAAACAGCCTCTCCCCTTCGTACACATTCCTGACAAAACCTCATCACATCCCAGGAATATTGCGCAGCCAGCGTGTCTTTGCAACACTATCTCTCCTTCGGTAGCGATGCATTCACACCCTTCAGCCCCTCTCACGCTCATATCGTTGAGGCACATGACTTGTGAAATTACATTTTACACACATCAAAGGATAACAAATGTGTAAAGAGCTGTATAATTTAGAGTTAGCAAATTTTGGTGTATAAGTAAATGTGCTACAGTATTATTTATGTGAGAAAAAGTCAAATGTGAAGTGCAGTATGTCCTCATAGCATCATATTGATTGACCTGTCCAAGAATAGGATACATTTGTAGACATGTGGGGCTAAATGTACATATATTGCATACATAGACAGTTATGATTGTTTTTTAAAACCTTTAATCAGTGATTCATTTTTCCAGCCTATCTTAAATACACAGAGACAATGAAAGAGATGAAAAGCCTTATTGTACTTCTTTTGGTTGTAAAGTAATAAAACATAATAAACACCATTTCCTTCTCTCTTATTCAACAGTTTTATGGTTCTGCACTTTGTTTTATAGTTGAGTGGCGGTTCAGTTATTTGATCAGGTGAAGAAATATTTTATCAGGCTTTTTGTCATACAGGAATGATTATGATAAATGCCACGCCATAAGACATACTGTAGCTGAAAGTCAGACATATTTACAGTATAACAACATAATGGTCAGTAATTAATAACAGAAACTTGTGGTACATTTTAAGTGGATCAAAAAAGTTCATCAAAGTTGAACGCATTTTGGTTTTATATGTATATACATTTACCCTTACTGTCAGACTGACGTTAGTAAGATCAAGTGTATCTCAGTCTCCCTGTCTTTTCATTGAGAAGTCTGTCTCTCACTGGCTCTATAGCATACAGGGTTACACAAGCAAGTTCTTTAACAACCTGTTAAAGCGGCTTGAAGTGCTTTCGTGAGAGAACATGTTTAAGTGAGCAGTAATTTCTGAGATAAACTTTCCCTTAGTCTCCCTCTCCCTCACTGCAATTAGACATGTGAGTGGTTGATGACAGGCTGCCAGGATGTTGAAAGACGGTAGCAGCTGATTCCCAAGAGCTGAATGGCATCACCTGTGTTTAGACAAAACAAATGATGTTGGTAGACATTTAGTATACTGTACAATAGGTGAAGAATGGTGCTTTGAGTTTTATTTATTTTTTATTTGTTTCATTGACTCATTCTAACATCATCTTGTTTTCTATGAAGATGTGGTTAAAATAGATAATTTGTGCTTTAGTTCCTTGTATTTGAGTAAATGGATTGCAATAGCTCTTAACACAAGACCAGACAAGAAATCATAAGAAAGTTCTACTGCAAGGATATTTGTATGTATTTTAGATCCGAGTTGAGTTTCACATCCTCATTGATTGTGTTTTTTCTTACTGTCCTGCTGATGTGGATATGACTCAACCACTCCCTTTCTCCTTGAGAACACTGAGATCTGTGATTTCAGAATGTGTAGCATTGCAAATGTCAAAAAATGCATTTTTTTCCCTCTTTAAAATATTGCTTCCAAGGAATTTAAGGTCATTATTTGAAACTGGAGCGCAAACTATCAAATCAAATCAAATCACTTTTATTGTCACATCACCACAGCACAAGTGCCTTGGTGAGTGAAATTCTTATGAGCGTGCTCCAGACAGTGCAGAAAAACAACAGACAATTTACATATGGACAGACAGTGCAAAAAAACAACAAACAATTTACATATGGACAGACAGTGCAAAAAACTGCACTGGAGCATTTACAGTGCTCCAGACAGTGCAAAAAAAAAAACAACAACAGCAATTTACATATGGACAGACAGTGCAAAAAAAACAACAACAGCAATTTACATATGGACAGACAGTGCAAAAAAAACAACAGCAATTTACATATGGACAGTACATATTTACAGACTGTACAGAAGACAATGTGCAAAATACACATACATGCACTCAGTACGCTTAGTGTACTATAGAGACATACTCAATTATCAACGACACATTATACACCGTATGGGCACATCTACATTATGTACAGTATCTATACATAATGTGGTCTATACATAGTAATAATGTGAGGTGCAACAGATCATAAATTAACAGCAGATTGGTTGAGCAGCAGATAGATGTGCAAAGGTGCAACAGATTATTCATATGCAGTGTCGTGGATGTGCATCGTATGGTGTCCAGTGATAGCAGATAGGTTTATAGCAGATAGCAGATTTATAGCAGATAGCAGATAGAACTACAGTATAATGAAAGCATGACCAATTCATTGAAACTGTGTTTACAGAAAGCCAATTAATACACATTCATTTTACTCATGCATTACATTTTAAGAGCCTTTATTTAAAGGCTATTCTGTTCCAAAGCATTATTAATTTTAACGGAAAGCCCATATTTGAAATAAGATGGAATGTGGGTTTTTGCATAACAGTTTTAGCCTCAAGCATTAAGATGTTTGAGATACTCTCTCACCTGTTATAATTCACTTAAAGTCTCAAAGGTGAACACACGCCACCCATGCATATTCTGTACCGAAGAAATAACTGCTTTGCATGTTTGCACTTTTCCCAAGAAGTGTCCCATTCCTGGAAGACTCACAAGCCTGATTTCTAACATCGCAGAAACACTAGAATGTGATTTACGAAACATGTTCTTGTACTTATCTTAGATTTTTGTCACAGGCGAGATTTAATCTGAACTTTCCCATGGATGTGGAAATCTCAGAACATCAGTAAGTCACCATGAAGATGTAATGCAAACAAATATAGTGTACATATGTTTGGTATGGATCCATAAAGTCTTGCCATAGTTTTTTCAGAATTGATTCTACTAAATGTAATCATCATATAAGCAAGTATTATTTATATAAATTTGGATTTATCTGGTTGATTATATTATCAGTTGCTTAAGAGTACTTTTTCAATTGCTTCTCAACTTTCAAGTTGAGAAATACAGTCTGTTTTCCCGTTAATGCTAAAAAGCTGAGTATTACTAGAGAAATACACGGATGTAAAAAGAGGATATAGGTTGCATAATCGGGTTAACTGGAAGTTTATGTGAGTGTGTATTTGTTGTTTTAAGTGTGTGTGTCTATGTGTGCGTTTGCAAGAGAACAGCTAACCCTGCGCAAATGACGTCAAAATGCATTTCTCTGCCTCATTTTGGTATGCATTTTTTATCTTTTTTTTTATTCTAAAGTGTTTTGCATGATGTCTCAGTTGCTGTTTGCATTCTTGATCATCCCCAGAAATTTCTTCAAATGACTCCTTAATTGTGAATCATGAATAATCACATTACCATATCATCTGTGTGCACAAAGTAAAAATCAGTAGTCTACTTTAATTTCTCTGACTGGATTAGTTTTTTCTGTGTGATGGTTGAAGGAATTATTGAAGGAATTATGAAGGAATTCCTTTCTCTCTCAAACACACATGAAGTACATGCATGTGCATACTTGTCACAGATAAGCTTTAAAACCATGTGTATGTTGGCAAAAAATGACTTTATCTAGTTAAAAGTAAACATTGCTGTTTTTAATGTTACTTTCTTTGTGCAGGCTGCTTTATGAGCAAGTGGGGAAATGATCAAAAGTGCAGTCCTAAGGTTTCTCTTGGTGAAAATACATTTTTAAACCAATGTTCTGAACAGTCTCTTTCATATGTACTGTATTGTGGGAAAATCTGAATCAGTTTGTGCTAAATGGTCCTCTCTCATACAGTATGTTTTGTGGGAAAGTGTGATTAATTCTAGCAAATCAGTCCATCTTAAATATAGGCTACTGGAAAGTCTGATTAGACGGCAACTCTACCTTCATGTTTCAACTTGCTGGACAAACTACATATCACAATTAATAATACCAGTGTGTTTGTTCATTTAGTCCCATAGCTGAGCCAGGTTTCTCCCAAACCCTTTTGTCCTTCATTTCCTTTAGCTAATGGAGTTTTTTTTTTCTTTGGACTTAATAGGGTCTAAAAGACACATACTTTTAAGTAATATTTTTGATTTGACAGCACTGACATGGACAACTGAATTGAGCTGAATAATAACCTTTTTGTCTTCTGTAGAGCTGAATCGAATTTGTTGAGAATTCATGAATTTTGCTACATCAACAGTGTTATTGAAATGATCTGAATCAATATTGAGTTGAATAACTACAAAGAAACTTAAACTTAAAAACACTGGGGAAAAATGTATTCAAAATCAAAATCATACCAGCAACATGACATGGACAAACACTGCCCTCCTTAGTTAGTCAGAGAACTTGTGCAATGAAAATCAACTCAGATGTTGTTCATCGCTTGTTTATAACCGCAGAGCCGAATTGAATTCCCCCTGTGGTCAAAGAACATATTTATTATTATGTTGATGCAATGGTTCCTGCCACAGACATGTCCAATGAATGTTTTTTTGCTAATCTCCCTTTTATTTTCACTTTACCTCATGCCTGCTAAAGTCATTCTGTCATGGCTTGTCATTTGCGACTTTTAGCCTTTATCTGTTTTGTTCACAACTCTCCCTCTCACGCTCTCAGGAAAAAAAGTATATTCCCAACTTGACAAAACTGTCCTTTCCACACAGAGTCAGGCTGGAGTAGGTGTGTACGGTGTGGATCAGGAGGAATGTGTATGTGTGTGAGACAGATAATATCAGGGGGTAAAGGATATGGGTATGTGAGTGATGGCCACTCAACAGCAACCTGTCTACCTGATAGGAAGGGTGGAAGTGGGTGACTGATTTTCCCACGAGCCCTTGCACACCATCCCTACCATTTGAAGGATGGTACAGCCCACACTGCAAAATGTATACCATACATTTCTGATGGTATACTCTATTTAACTCGATCCATGCAACTACAGGTTTAATCATACATGTTTGCAGTGCAGGAAACAACAGTCATGGTGAGAAAATGTATGCAAACATTTGTACGGTAAAATTATTCTGTAAATAGAAAGTAGAGCAGCAAACAGCGGATACTCATTCAGATTCCACTTGGCTCTTGTGAGGTTTCTCAGCAGATTCTCTGTAATCTGCAATGCACACAGGGCTCTCCCTTCTTCTCTGTTTGACTGATGATTACTCAAACTGTTTAGCACATGTCTATGTGAGTAGATGACAGCTTGCTTGGTTCTTTTGGGGATCTCCATGTCACTGGAAATAAAGTGAAATGAAACTGACCACAACAGATAAAAATAAGAAAAAATTCCAGGCATTTTAAACTTATTGTAAAGTTAATTGCTGAATATACACAAATTTACATACTCAGAGGCTGTAAATGGTGTGAAAGTCATCTTAAATATAGGCTACTGGAAAGTCTGATTAGACGGCAACTCTACCTTCATGTTTCAACTTGCTGGACAAACTACATATCACAATGAATAATACCAGTGTGTTTGTTCATTTAGTCCCATAGCTGAGCCAGGTTTCTCCCAAACCCTTTTGTCCTTGATTTCCTTTGGCTAATGGAGTTTTTTTTCCTTTGGACTTAATTGGGTCTAAAAGACACATAATTTTAAGTAATATTTTTGATTTGACAGCACAGACATGGATAACTGAATTGAGCTGAATAATAACCTTTTTGTCTTCTGTAGAGCTGAATCGAATTTGTTGTGAATTCATGAATTTTGCTACATCAACAGTGTTATTGAAATGATCTGAATCAATATTGAGTTGAATAACTACAAATAAACTTAAACCTAAAAACACTGGGGAAAAATGTATTCAAAATCAAAATCATACCAGCAACATGACATGGACAAACACTGCCCTCCTTAGATAGTCAGAGAACTTGTGCAATGAAAATCAACTCAGATGTTGTTCATCGCTTGTTTATAACCGCAGAGCCGAATTGAATTCCCCCTGTGGTCAAAGAACATATTTATTATTATGTTGATGCAATGGTTCCTGCCACAGACATGTCCAATGAATGTTTTTTTGCTAATCTCCCTTTTATTTTCACTTTACCTCATGCCTGCTAAAGTCATTCTGTTATGGCTTGTCATTTGCGACTTTTAGCCTTTATCTGTTTTGTTCACAACTCTCCCTCTCACGCTCTCAGGAAAAAAAGTATATTCCCAACTTGACAAAACTGTCCTTCCCACACAGAGTCAGGCTGGAGTAGGTATGTACGGTGTGGATCAGGAGGAATGTGTATGTGTGTGAGACAGATAATATCAGGGGGTAAAGGATATGGGTAAGTGAGTGATGGCCACTCAACAGCAACCTGTCTACCTGATAGGAAGGGTGGAAGTGGGTGACTGATTTTCCCACGAGCCCTTGCACACCATCCCTACCATTTGAAGGATGGTACAGCCCACACTGCAAAATGTATACCATACATTTCTGATGGTATACTCTATTTAACTCGATCCATGCAACTACAGGTTTAATCATACATGTTTGCAGTGCAGGAAACAACAGTCATGGTGAGAAAATGTATGCAAACATTTGTACGGTAAAATTATTCTGTAAACAGAAAGTAGAGCAGCAAACAGCGGATACTCATTCAGATTCCCACTTGGCTCTTGTGAGGTTTCTCAGCAGATTCTCTGTAATCTGCAATGCACAGGGCTCTCCCCTTCTTCTCTGTTTGACTGATGATTACTCAAACTGTTTAGCACATGTCTATGTGAGTAGATGACAGCTTGCTTGGTTCTTTTGGGGGATCTCCCATGTCACTGGAAATAAAGTGAAATGAAACTGACCACAACAGATAAAAAATAAGAAAAAATTCCAGGCATTTTAAACTTATTGTAAAGTTAATTGCTGAATATACACAAATTTACATACTCAGAGGCTGTAAATGGTGTGAAAGTTTTAAAGATAAAAAATCTTTATTACAACTTTCATGTCAATGACTCCCTGTGCAAAACTCCCTGTATATATATATATATATATTTTTTTAGGGGTGTAACGGTTCACAAAATTCACGGCTCGGTTCGATACGACACAGTGGTGTCACGGTTCAGTATGTTTTTGATACAGGGGACGGGGCAATTGGTTACATTGCAATGTTGGAAATATTGCTGTTTTAAACCATTAAGGCGAGCCAATGGATATCACACAAGCACGCGTTTGCACACGTGCAAACATTGCTCCAGAGTTATGCCGGTGAACGTCTTAATCTCAGTCAATTCACTATAAGCATAAAGTGAAAGTAAAAACATAATGACAGATCTTTCGCCATCTGACGCCGCTTATTCTCTCAGAGACGATGAAAGATGAATCTACTTCAACATGTGCTGATAACAGTATTGTCACATATGCAGATCTCACACAAAGGGTAAGTGCAAACAAATGGTGTTTATTAAACAGCAGAGCAATGGATGGTGAGTAGAGACAGATAATGGTGATAACTGTGGAGCTTGTGGGATGGTGTTGTGCTCACACCTCAAACGGAGACGAGTCTTTCCGCTGGAGACCGTTGGGGAAGACAGGCCGATGGAAACAGGAGGACACAACGATGGAGACGAGACAACAGGTAAATAGAATCCTGGGTTGAAAGTTAGTAGGTCGTAGAGAATAATAGTGATGAGTCCAATTCGCAACAATGAGACATAGAGTGCTGTGAGCTGTGTGACTTTATAGTGGATGTGATGAGGATCCAATGCCGTAACTGTAACACCGGGGAGGGGGTGGTGGGTGCCAAGGGACATGGAGATAGGACAGGGGGCCTCCAGGGCAGTGCCCATTCCGGGACCAATGGTGGAGCAGGTAGCTCGGGCGGCCATGGCGGATCAGGGGACTAGGGCGGCCATGGCGGATCCAGGGACTCCGTGGGCCGTGGTGGGTAGCCCCCAAAAAAATGTTCTTGGGGAGATCGCTGCCCGGAGGTCGCTCTGGAAGCGCGGACGCTATAGGGTGCTCTGGAGGCGCGTACTGTAGGGGGCGCGCTCTGGAAGTGCGGACGCTAGGGGGGCGCTCTGGAAGCGCGGACGCTAGGGGCGCTCTGCAATGGACTCTGTGAGCTCCTGGCCTGGAGCGGGCTCTGGAGTGGATTCTGTGATGTGAGCTCCTGGACCAGAGTGGGCTCTGGAGTGGACTCTGTGAGCTCCTGGAACGGAGCGGGCTCTGGAGTGGACTCGGTGAGCTGCTGGAACAGAGCGGGCTCTGGAGTGGACTCTGTGAGCTGCTGGAACGGAGCGGGCTCTGGAGTGGACTCGGTGAGCTCCTGGAACGGACTCTTTATCATAGACTAGTTACTGATTGGAACAGTGAGCTCTGGAGTGGACTCGCAGAGCTGACCTGAGAGAATTCCGGCTCTGGAGTGGACTTAGTGAGCTCTGGAAAAGACCGGGACAGTGGCGTTACTTTTCCCACAGACCATTGACTTCGCCGCGGGCAGCGGCTGGTTGATATGGACATCCACAGGGCTGTTGTGAACTTTGTCGACGGTGTAGGGTGAATCACTGAGCCTGAGTGCATACTCGATATAGTGGCCAAGAGACCAGCTGGAGTATGACGTCGGCATCAGGTGGTACAGGAAGTCATCTAAGCCATCCCAGAAGATGGTCTTCAGGGTTCTTTCCTTACATTCCACTCCCTCGGTCCGCACTAAAAATTCCTCCATGTAATTCTCAATTGGGAGGCCATCCTGAATGATAGTGAGGAGTAAATCCTCTGGATGCATGGCGAAGCTGACCATGCTCTGTGTGTTCGGTGTTGGTCTGATATTCTGTCACATATGCAGATCTCACACTAAGGGTAAATGCAAACAAATGGTGTTTATTAAACAGCAGAGCAATGTATGGTGAGTAGAGACTGATAATGGTGATAACTGTAGAGATGGATTTGTAATAGAGAATATAATTGCCTTGCCAGGAGCTCGTGGGATGGTGTTGTGCTCACACCTCAAACAGAGACAGGTCTTTCCGCTGGAGACCGTTGGGGAAGACAGGATGATGGAAACAGGAGGACACAACGATGGAGACGAGACAACAGGTAAATAGAATCCTGGGTTGAAAGTTAGTAGGTTGTAGAGAATAATAGTGATGAGTCCACTTTGAAGCAATGAGATCAGACATAGAGTGCTGTGAGCTGTGTGACTTTATGATGGATGTTGATGAGGATCCAATGACGTGCAGGTGTGCTCAATCACAGCTCAGGTGAACCCAGGTGAGGGCGTGTGTAGTGCTTGGAGAGGGAGAAGGACAGAGCGTTCCATGACAGGTATAGCCTATAGCTGTTTTCATTTATTCCCTTAATATTTATCTTGTGGCTCATAGATAGTGCGAATAAAATGAGAAGAAACGTTTTTCGTGTTAAACAGGTTGTTTTTGAAAGTCGGTGCTTGAAATAAAAGCTTTTTATTTCATAGATTTTTACTGATGACTGCAGTGTTAATATTTTAATTATAGTACTATAAGTCATTGTATGTAGCTGTAATGTTACTGTTTAATTGAGGAGTAAATATAGCCTAATCTTTTTCTCGCAGCAGTCAGTTATGCTGTAATTATTGCAGGGCAAATCAATTGTAGGCTACTTTTAATTTAATAATAAAAATAACTTCATAATAATAATAGGCTTTATAGAAATAAGAATGTAACAGGTCTACATTAATTGGAAATGTCAAATCAGGGCTCTAGACTCATTCCTCACTTCCTCAGTGAGCAATTTTATTATTATTTATTCATTTTTTTGCTATGGGATTAATCAATGCATGCTGACGAACTTTTATCATAGTTTATAGTTATATTGAAACGAAAGTTCTTTTTCGTCATTTATATTATTTGTGATTTGAATTTTGTGAAGAGAATTCCTCTTTTGCTAATGTTATAAGCCGGATTTCAGATGCTTTCACTTTCGCTTTTGAATTCGTGATCTTGTAGTCACGTTTTACAAGAAAATATAATTGTCTGTTTTTCTTACATCTGTTCACCTTTCACTTTTTAATACTAAAACAAAATATGGATTCTTTGTTATTCTTAATTAAAAAGCACAACAGCAATAAAACAGCAGGCTATGACAAACTAGCTTATATCATTTATTAACAAAAACGAATAAGATGAGGCATGGTGTACACCATGTGCAATATTATATATGGATTATTCAATTATTAAATTACAGAAAGTTTAGCAAACACTGTGGAATAAAAATAAATAAATAAAAGAAAGCCTTAACGTGAGGTAAACAGCCAAGATAAGCTTTTTAAAATTAAAATTATAAAAAACTAAATGTAAAATGATTTTGAGCCTCTCTGTGATGGTATCACGAGGCGCCGCTAGTGAGCGACGCCTCGTGGTACCATCACAGAGAGGCTCAAAATCACTTTCCAGAACATTCTTGTTCACCATTCCTGGCTGGTGGAATGACCTTCCCACCCCCATCCGGAATGCTGATTCCCTGTCAATCTTCAAGCAATAACTGAAAATCCATTTCAAAATCCTCTTTAAATACTACTTGACTTTATCCTAAATTTCCAATATATATATAATTAAACATATACTAAATGTTGTCCCTGTGCCATAATTAAACAATCAGCCAAAAAATACGTTCACTTCATTTGTGGTAAAGTTCTTGTGTTATAAAGGTGTAATAACAAAATGAGCATTGTTATTAATGCTTTATAACTGTAAAATAGGTTACAATCCCCATTCTATACCCCTGTCATGTGCATGTGCAATATGAAATTCTGACATCAGGACATTGTACATGATTTATGGGAAAAGCTGTAGGAAGGGGCATTTCTTAAGTGGAAAGATAAGAAACGAGCCTATGCAAAGTTTTCTGTTTGAGCGGTTGAGTACGGAGACCGTTTATGTTGTGAGTAATGCAGGTCGGACCTGTTTCAGGATGTGAGATTAAATGCTAGTTAGTATGTGACATGCAACGGTACACTGACTTCTGCAAACACACACGACTCAAGAAACATATTGAGCGTCATCTGTGAGGTGTCCGATAGGGTGAACTGGCTCATGAGTGCCTGTACTTCCTGCATGTGTATATTGGAGAGGGCTTCCAAAACACATAAATATTCTCATAATTCATATTATCATTCAATTGAAGCTAATAATAGAACATCATACTATACTACTCTTACTATTGCTGAAGTAAAAAAAAAATAGACTGACAATAACAGTTTTATAAGAAGATAACTGGATCCCATCTCTGAATTAAACAAGTGATGTGACGAGTTCATACAGCACACTATGTACAACTATTTTTTTTTTTTTTTAATATATATATTTGACTATATATTATGCCTATTTCACTGTTTAGCCTATAGTATTGAGTGTTGGTTACTTTTGAAGGTAATGCATTACAATATTGTATTACTCCCTAAAAATAAATTAATTGTGTTACTTAGTTACTTTTTACGGAACTAACTAAGCCGCGCCCTCCTTAGTTACTGTTGCTACGCCTGTCAAGCTTTCGCGCCTGGCACGTCTATTACAGTATGTATGCACCGGTGTCAGACATTCCGAAGGAAATACTAGTATTATAATATTAGTATTTTTTGGCAAACAGGTGAAATATCTGACAGAGCAAGACAAAAGGGACTGCAGTATGCATTCGAGGGATATATCCACGACATAATATGCAACCGATTAGAGAATAATTTCATCAAAATTGAAGCTAAAGCCTATAACGTTAGGTCCCAGCGCAAGCAGCAGCCACCTCACACGCTGACCATTCAAATGGGAAACACACAAATTGAGGAACAGCTATGTTCATGCAAAGCAGGGTAAGTGAAATTTGAAAATAATCTAATAATTATAAATCAAACAGCTTATCCATAAATCTTGTGGAATAAACACAAGACATTAGCCTGACCACTTTGCACTGATAACATTCTCCCGCTCATATTTTTAGCGCGCCAGGCTACTGCTCACACGTCGTGGGTCTAATCTAGTCTTAGGTTTCGGGAAGGGAAAAAATTCCACCTCCCCATCCAAACTTTTAGGATACCGGGTATCAGATTTGCACAATCCACACGCACAACGCTTCGGCATGTTTCCCTCGCTCGAAAGCTTGCCAGACCTGCCGCGCCTAGTTACGGTTGCTAAGCCACGATTGGTCTGTGGCGATTTTCAGGCGTGGCTTAGCGAAGGGTCAATTAATACTGAAATTAATAAGCCTCAGGCTGAAGGACTATGCCGCTCATACAAACTTCCCAGCTGTGCTACCATTCTGGATTGCATGAAGAATAAGATGCAGGAGAAGAAAATTCAACATTCTTCAGCAAGCAATAAAAAGTAAATAAATAAAAATAAATATTCTCATTTTCGCTTATTTGTATGGTTGAATTGGATAATCGAAGGACAGCAGCAAAGACATTGGTTAATAAATGGGAATAAATACATAAAGGATATTTGTGTTATTTAACATATTTAATTATTGAAGGCTTGCGTCATATTCTGATTTTCTTAATTTTCTGAACGTAACAGTTTTTTATTAATTTTGAGGAATTCAGAATCTGTTTTTGTGCGAGATAAGTAAATGCATGTTCACGTTTATGTTTATATAGCGCACACAATGAAGTCTGCACTTCTGATTTCTCTCAACATGGGGACAGGTTAGGTAACGCGTTACTTGAAAAAGTAACTCATATTTTTTTTCTTGTAAATAAAAAATTGATATGCTTCTTTACTAGTTACTTAAAAATAGAAATACAATTACATAACTCGCTTTATTTGTAATGCGTTACCTCCGACACTGAAAATAGTCATGCTTTTTAAAAAATTGTAGGCCTATACACTGCAGTATTGAGTAATTAGTAAGTCAGCATGAATGGGAAGACTTTGTGATTCATAAAGGCAAGGAGATGGTTGTTCCAGCTTATGTTCAGAGCATGTTTTAGTCATAGGGGTCATAGCAATCCGAGGGGGCTTCACAAAGCTCAGCATTGCTTTACATTAAACACCTGTTCCATGACATGCTTAAACAGATCCTGTTCAGAAGCTGAGAAGTGGTTTCTCATGTCAGCCTAGTGGGAATGTAATAGGAGGAACGGTCAATCGCCCTCGAGGTCCTAGTTTTTTATTTGAAAACAGTTGGTAGAGAAAGTGAGTCAAACATGAAGGAGAAACAAGTAGGACGTCTCTTTGTCTTAGTAACCCCGATGCAGGTCAGGGGAAACTGAAATCCCCACTCAATCTTTGTTGGCCTCACTCACACAGCTGTGACATGAAACAGGTGCTGCAGTGGCAGCAGGTTTATGCATCTAACACCTTTTGCTCTTTTTCCCCTCAAACTCTTTGTGAAAGCTTAAGGATTAAGGGAAGCATTCTTGCTGGAATTCTGCCAAAAGTTAGCACTCAGCCAAAGCTTTCCAGCTTACTGAACTCCAAAACACTCTTCCAAGCATTGAGCCAGGTAGGTGAGCCACACTGTGATGATCTTACAAATTAGTAAATGAGAAAACACGTTTTTGAACTTTCCATCAATAAAATGATTCTCAAAGAAAATATATCACAGATTTCACAAAAGTATTAAACAGAACACAACTGTTTTCAACTGTGAAAATAACGTGTAACGCTTTATTTTAGCATCAAATCAGCATAATAAAATGATTTCTGAAGACTGGAATAATGGCTGCTGAAAAATCAACATTACATCACAGAAATAAATTACATTTTAAAATATATTAAAATAGAAAACAGTGAATGAATGCACGACGTGGAGGCGAGGAACCACCCGACGCGCAACGCAACAGAGGGTGGTTGCCTCCGCGATTATCCGTTGATTATCCCTCTTATACCATGGTAATTTGGCAGCATTCACATATTAAAGATGTTAATAATATTTGCTGACTTATTCCATGGTCATTTGCCAAGTTATAGACAAGTTAAAACTTGCGCAATATTTGATCGGAAGGGTAAAAATTACGGTTATTTTTGTCAGTTTTTTTTTTTTGTCATTAGCGCTAGCATTCTGCCAGCGTCAAATCAGACACAAAGATGAAATAGTGCGGTAAGCACATTTATTTGAATTAATTATAGCATGTATTTCAATTAATTGTCGATTGATTGATTGAGAGAGAGAGAGAGAGAGAGAGAGAGAGAGAGAGAGAGAGAGAGATGACAGTTGTGTGTAGCCTACCTGCTTGCTGCTTCTTCACTGCACATCTCTCTCTACAAACAATTACTTAAAAAAAGCTGCGATTTTATCACTTCCTTATTGGGAAATATAATGTAGTGATCTAGTATCTATCTTTCATTTTAGTAATTAAAATCGCGGGGAAGCGTTGATAACAAGTTTATGTGTGTGTGCGCCACACAATCTGCGATCTTCGACCTCTTTCTCTCTCTCTCCATGTTTGTGTTGTGTGTGCGAGCGAGTGAGTAATGCGTGTTGTTTAGTGTGCATCAATTAAAGCATCGCATTAATATGGAACGGTGATTAAACTGACCAGGAACTACCTGTGCAGTTAAACGAATTTAACCAACACCTGCCAGCCAATCGGAATAGAGTATTCAGACAAACCACGGCATATATATATATATATATATATATATATACCACAGGTAGTTCCTGGTCAGTTTAATCACCGTTCCATGTTAATGCGATGCTTATACAGGAAAGGATGTATATATATATATATATATATATATATATATATATATATATATATATATATATATATATATATATATATATGTATATATATATATAATATAGACTATATAGCCTATTTCCTGTATATTTTTTATTTATATAGGCACAGTATAAATATTCTTCAAAATGACCCCTCAGCGGTTTAAGTTAAATCAAAGTAGTGTCAAAGTAAGACTTTACTGTTAGGTTCATTGCATTTTACTGGATCACTTTGAATTGATTTGGTAAAGAATATCAAGTTACTTACTGTATGTCTATAAATCAGTAGGAATAACAGAAACGTGAGTTTGTGAGGTTAGAATTATGCAGTTCTAAGTCATTTTTGCAGTGATATCAGGTCATTATTAACTATCTTTTCTAGTTAACATGTACCACACTTTTTGTTTTGTTTTTGTCAGAGGTCTATGGCGGTGTGTTTGATGACTGTCAGGGCCAGCAGTGTCAAGGTCAGTGTTCTTGTAAATAAATATGTGACCTGCAGTAATGTATAACTACATGACAAAGCAGAAAGCAATGAGTTTACAATCAGTCCCTCGGTAAACTACAAACACAATGAGATCAACTAGCTCACAGTAATGATGGAGCGTGGGAGACTTATCAGAGTCTAAAATTTCAGAATAACAATCCCCTGATTTAGACCAGGATGTGATATTTACTCAGGTATTTCGCAATGTATTAAACAAACCTGTTGATATACAGCAACTGGATATTATCCACTGCTTTGATCACATGTGTAAGAAAGAAGTCAAGTTAATGAACCTACGTTTGACATTATTGCCAATGTCAACCCAATAATTTCTACTATTAAAAAAATATAAAGAATTAATTAATACAAAAATTATAAAAAGACCATAATGCTTTTCAGAGATGTCCATTATTTAAGCTGTGTGGCACTTTAATAAAATAAAATAAAAAAGCGTAAAAGGAAATATTATAAAAAGATTAAAGTCCTGCATTTCAACAGACTTGTTGTTATAGCCATCTTCAGCTTCTTGCACAACAAGAGATTAAAGTATTGTGTTCAATAATGAAATGAAACCACACAGCTTAAAATTTTAAAGAATCCAGTCAATCCTTCAGACACTTCATAAGGAAATGCTGCAGAAGTAAAGTACAGTACGTCCTCGATCCTTCAGCAGATCATTTTTTCAGGAATTTAATACTGCTCTTGAATAAACAGTAGATCTGCAGATACATGTTTACATATTACGCTTTATATACAACAGCTTTTTCACATTGTATTTTAGGGGGCAGAGCACAATATCATGAAGGAAAAAAACCATCAAAACATTTCTTGAGAAATGGAAAACAAGAATTGAAGATGAACACAAGGACTGTAAGTCTGGTAGGACTGTAGTAGGACTTTAATAGTATTTATTTGATGCTGGGAACAAGACTTGATGAATCATTCTCATAGTGGTCTCTGATTCAAACTGTTCCTCTTCTTAAAGCTCTTAAACAGAAACATGGGGATTTTTTTTTACCAGCATTAGTGAAACTTTTTAATCTTGAAATCATTATTACATTATTTGAAGTCTTTATTTTTAACTCTGAGTTTTAGAAAGTTGCATTACAAATAAAATGTATAATTATTATTTTTATTAGTAGTAGCATTAGTAGTTGTAGTAACAGTCTTAAATTATCTTCACATTCTGTTGGAACACAGTTGGGTCCTCTAGATTTCATGCACACATTCATATTTTAGTATATGTTTATATTAGTATGTAGTATGGTCATACCAGAGCCATATAGAGAGAGAGTTGCGACAACTCCATTCACTCCAATGGAACGTTTTTTTTTACAGCAATGGCGGCTCGTGGAGCCTCTCAAAAGTTCCCGGAAGTAGCAGCAAACACATGCAGCGCCATAGAGATGCAGCAGAACAAACCGTTTGCGACGCACTTTTAAAAGGTTAGATGTTTAAAAAAAATATTGTATATTAATAAAAATACAAAAAAGTAATATTGTAATATATTATTATTTAAAATAACTGTTTTCCATTTTAAAATGGCATTTATTCCTGTGATGCAAAGCTGAATTTTCAGCATCATTACTTTTGAACGGCAGTGTACATGTTTATATGAGTACAAAACAGATGCTTAAGTTGTTTTAAACCTAAATATATTGTGTATATGAATAAGTATGGTAAGAAATACACATTAAATATATAATATTTATAATACACTAATAGTAATACACTAATAGTAATTATATTACTATATATAATTGTAATAATTGTAAACAATAAGCTTAATTTTCATTGTTTCATTCACAGTTCATTGACCCATTGTGCGGTGCGAGCTGACAATCACCTGTCACCAGCCTGTCTCTGTACTATCTGAAAGTCATAAATATGACATTAGTTACCATGAGATTAGTGAAAACAATGAATATAACGTAACATAAAAGGGAACAGCAACCTGTCTTTATACAAGTTAGAATATACTTGAAATAAGTTAAGGCAAATAACGGTAATCGAACACTAATCCTCAAATATTAGCTGATTTAAATACTTTAAAAACAACATCGCTGTAACTACATACTCAAGTTACATACATTTGTCGGTGTGTTATATAAATATATAAAATAAATGCATTTATTGCCTACTAATTACCAAAAATCGCAGTTCTGTCACTCTATTCTTACAGTTTGAATTGCCCGCCAAAGCACTTCCTGGAACTATCTGAAGTCTACGTGAATCACGTGACGACCAAGCATTCTGAACTTCCGTTGTCGCAACTCTATCTCTATATGGCTCTGGGTCATACTAAGTTATGTTTATCTCTGTAGGGTGTGGCTTAACACATATATTCAACTCAACTGTCACCTTTTGCATCCATTTCATAGTACTGAATGCAGCAAAGTTCTCAGTTCCTCATAAGAAAATGTTTCATAAAACAATCATTCACAAATCTCTCGAATAGACAAATACAGCTCATAAACAAATAAAAGATAACCTGCAAAGTTTAACAAAGTTGCTTTTGAACAAAGCATACCTACATTCTAAAGTGTCTACTTTATATGTTAAAAATAAAACATTATAGAATTTTTCCTGTAGGAATTGAAAGTATTTAAATGTGCATTCTTTAGTAAATTCATATGTCTTTTAATCCATATAGGTCTTCATCATGCTAGGACTGCAAGCTATATATGGACATGTCTGAGTCATTCAGACATTCGCATTATGAATGGACGTGGGTGTCACAATTCACGTTCCTGAGGCACAGTAACGACTCTAACAAACCTCAACAACTCATTTCAATAGTATCGGTTTTACTCATCCTTTAACCAAGCTGTGACACCAAGTTAAGGCCACTGGTTTCCCTATGAAATGGATTTGAAAATACACAACATATGAGGCATCCAATAGTAGGGCAGAAAAAAGATAGCTGACAGGAAGTAGAAAAAAGTGTACGGTAATACATACTTTTCTTGTTCACAGTTCAAGGCTATGTTTTTATGAGGAAAATAAAGAATGTACCAGAATTCGATCTGATGAAATATACGACTGCTCCATCATTTTGACCCAGAAACATTTTATGCACTAAACAAAAAAGCTAAATATTTTTCTAATGATATAGAAGTATATAATCATTTAAATGGTGGCTGTCATAAACACGTTTTTGAGAAAGTAGCCTCTGAAGATTCCAAAAAAATTATTATTGACAAAATTACATTAATTGAAACATACATTAAAGAATTAAATATCAATAAAAGATCAAGTAAAAATGTAATGCAGATTAATATAGTGCATATACAACTTGTTTTTAGTTTGAGATTTTTTTCTGTTTTTAAAATAACTGTATTAAAATAATATTTTATAATATATAATTATAATAAATAATAAACTAAGATAACTATAGACTGAGTGAATTGTGCACTAACAGAATCTGGTCTCATCATCAATGATGGTTTATAAATAGCACCAGCCCATTAAGCCTTAATATATCGTTATCAGCTAATCGCCAATTACTATTGCAGGACATAATATAACTCATTTAATCTTGTTATCTGATCGGCTAATGCCTGGTTACACAGATCTGAGTGTGTGTGTTTAGAATGAAAGTGATTCAAGTTCTCCTTTACTTTGTGTAGCATTAATGCATTTTAAACTGGCAAATAAAATTACCGCCTGATTTTTATTTTAACTCTTACAGCTGTTCTCTTACAGCTGTTATAAACAGGCAAAAACGAAAGTTGCTCTGTTCTGGCAGCTTCTCAAAGCTACCCTGCGGTAAAGTTGTTGACCTCGCTGACCGTGTCGTGCACTGGTTGACGGCCAACTCATAGGCTCGGCAGCTGCTAAAAAGGTTGTGGAGCCAGCCAGTCCGCTTGACAAACGCAGCGTTCCAAGATTCCCGAATCCCATGCCAGCTGAACAAGCAGATACCTGCTCCTCGTGTTCCTGCAGATCCACCCGTATGTGAGATTGCCAGCAGGAATCACGCTCTGTTTCCTCTCTTTGCACCTTCGCTCACCTTTTCCTCCCCTTCCCTCTTAATACCTCCAGCTATGTGCTTCACTTGAATTACACAGATTTATAACACAGGTGTTGGACACATCTGTCTGTATCAATAATGCTTCCTTTCAGATGTATTATTGTTAATTTAGTAGCCTGATGAGACACTACATGTCTGTGCAGCCTGTATTAATATATAGTCTATGTGTAGCTTTTGCAAGTAATAACAGAACATTTTCTTTAATCGTTTCCTCGTTTGAATTAGAATAGCTCTTCTTTAATATGAAAAAAAGAGTTCTAAAGAAAAATTAACCATAATATTATCTGATGCTGAAGTGTGATAGACTGATCTTTAAATCACACAAACTAATTTGTTGCCACAATGCTTATTTTTTTCTTCTGCATGTCATGTGCGATTCTCTGTACTTTTGGGTAAATCTCTTCCTTTTCTGTTGTCCCACAATTTATCTGTAAACATATGAATTAATGCTTAAGGAATTTACATTTACATTTATGCATTTAGCAGACGCTTTTATCCAAAGGATTCAGGCTATACATTTGTATTGTCAGTATGTGTTCCCTGGGAATCGAACCCACAACTTTGCGCTGCTGACGCAATGCTCTAAGAGTATCTGTTAGCAACTTTTCTAATTTATTTCCAAATGAAAGCCAAACCAAAGGTAGTAATTAGGATTAAATGGCAAAAACAGGCTGTAAAACAGGCAGAAGGGACGGCAGAGGAAACTCTTTTACTTGCAGTAAAATCCCCCTCACTTCTCCACTGTCAAACGTTAGACATGTTTGTTATTCATAACGTCAACATTTCTATTGGCACGTGGGCTCGAACCGCAGAAAATTTCACACTTGCTATTGTTATGGAACACCTTTAATCTCTAACTACCTTTATCTAGGCAAATAAATTACCCCATAGCTAGCATTTTAACTTCAGACACATCCAAAGGGGCGAGTTTGGTACCAAAAGATGACAGTTCGCCTATGTTTTGAATAATCCGTTATCTGTTTTCACAGTATTTTTAGGTGTTGGTGTTTTGATTTGAGGTTGACATTACGTCTACATTTCACCAGTGGGGGAAAACCGCTGTCAACATTTTGCTTCACGTTTCTTTGTCTTAGACCAATCACAGCACAATGGGTGGGCAGATGGGAACTTTTGTGAGGACTTTCTACCATCTAGTCTGCATTTTCTCTGCTTCTGCGTGACCGGATTTGTTCCAGTTTGTATATCAAAGACACTTCCTGTGGATTCCCCATTTATCTCATTTCAGAGTAAATTTATCCATCAACATAAATAATAAAAAACTACAATAATATGGTTAATAATATAAAGACACAAAGGGAAAGAAAACGGTGTGAGGTATCAAGATGAATACAAAAAAGGATGACAAAAGAGAAAACTAAAAGCCCAATAAAAGAAAGCACATGAAAAGGGAGGAAAGAAAAACAGCCCACATCCTGGTGTAGTGGTTTTACTCTCTCTTTCTAACTTTCTCTCTTTTTTCTGTCTTTTTCCACCGTTCAGCCTATCTCATTAGTACTTCAAGTGTAGTGCTTCATCATTAAAGACAACAGGAGGGGCTAATGGACTTGTCTGTTTACACAGATGGTATCATTTACATGGTATAATTGACAGAACAGTGAGAGAGGGAGGGAAGAACAACACTCAAGTGGAGAGATTATAAACAGCAAAACAGTGTGTGAAAGCGTGAATGTTAGTTTAGTAAGTGAAGAGAGTACCAGGAGTCTCACCTAATGACCAGAGCTGCTAATCCATCCTTTTTCTTCTGATTCAGATGAAATAGTAACTACATATCTGTAACTAACATATCTGTTACTGAAACTGTAACTACATATCTATATAATAAAGAGTCTTGATTTTCTTAAATAAAATTACAGGAAAAAACTAAAATTATATAAAAACTTACATTAACAAAAATATGAAATATATTTTCGGTGATGCCTTGACAAGAACCTCTACTAACTAATCAGTAATGTTTGTAATTGTTGACTAGGTAATCCTAGTAAAAACTGTGTTGTCCTCAAGCATTTGAACTCTTACCTTTGCTGCTTTCGTTCTTATGTTTTTAAAATGTTTTGCATGAATGAGTATGGGGATAGTACACACCTAATGAAATAATGTGACTCAGAAACTTCCCTACAGAAACTCTGCACCACGTGACTGAAAGCTCTGCTTGTTGGGGTGAGAGTCAAATAACGCAGAAAAATATTGCAGTTCTGTTTCCTGATTTCATCAAGACAGCAGATTTTGTTTCATGCTATTCATATACAAAATTATGAAGAAGTCTCACTTAAAGTCAAGAAATACTTCCTGTGGTTGTATTTTCAGATGTCAGTATAGCATATCTCAAAGTAAAGGAAGTTCGCTTTGGCCCCCAA
This sequence comes from Gymnocypris eckloni scoliostomus, assembly GCA_027564155.1. Classification (NCBI taxonomy): domain Eukaryota; kingdom Metazoa; phylum Chordata; class Actinopteri; order Cypriniformes; family Cyprinidae; genus Gymnocypris; species Gymnocypris eckloni. The sequence goes on along the minus strand of CM050436.1, from coordinate 9,904,435 downwards.
AAAAGCATCAACTTCCTTGTGCTAAACTTGTCTGCAGACATTTCTCTCAGCAAGATAAACCCAGCTCACTTTTAATCTCATTATTGTAAACCCAACAGACTGTCTCAGAAAAGCGGTTACAACTAACCATGGTGCCTCTTAGTAGTGATGTTTGCATCTGTTGTAACTGTGTCAGTTTCTAAGAATCCAGCGCTCTAAACCTACAAGATCGAGCATCAGTCTCACCTAAAATAGCGCTGTGGTTTTCTATGTGTCTACATCAGTGTCCTCAATAAAACACACTTTGAAAATGCTGTGCACACATCAGGACATCAGCAGTGCTGTCAGCTGAGGCTCACAGTTGCCTGTGTCATGAGCATATGTAATCAGTAAACAGAGATGAGATAAGATGTGGAGATAGAGTTCACTGGAGCTTTGTCAAAACTTCAAGCTTGTTTTACACTACTGTTTTGCACTGTGCACATTACATAAAATGAGTTGTGCAATTAATTTCAAACTAAATTTCTACATTTTTTGTATTTAAATGTGGTGCTGACACATGCATATATAACCACCAATATATGGTTACAGTGCAACATCACAAGAACGCTGTTGCCATTTTAAGTATTATATCCATTCCATTAGCAGCTGCTGCTTAAAATATTATTTATACCCTATTGTGTTATGAGTGGCATTGATATGGAATTTCTATGGCACATGTGTCAAACTCTGCTCCTGGAGGGCTACTGTCCTGCACATTATAGCTCCGACCAGCTCCAAAACGCTTGTTGGAAGTTTATAGTAATCCTGAAGACCTTGATTAGCTGGTTCAGATGTATTTAATTAGTGTTGGAGCTAAACTCTGCAGGACAATGGCCCTCCAGGAACTGAGTTGACAAACATTGCTAAAATGCCTGTCTCAAGGACAGGACACACCAAGTAGATCTGGCCATTGGGACACATCGTCTATTGGGCCAGTTTTTGTGTTGACAGGAGTTCACCCTATTCAGTATGTAGAATTAGCGTCGGGCCTGTTGGCAAGAGAGGGCATTCTGATTGGCTGTTCAACTACAGTTCAGCTAGTGAATCAGTGCACAAGAGAAAAAAAAAACAAGTGATGAAAAAGTGACGAAAGCAAACAAAAGACTAAGTCAAGACGGCACACAGATGGCTGTTCTTATTCCGTAGCATTTCTCGTTGCATTACGCATGAGACATTTCACATTGCATTACGTGGTGAGCAATACAATTGTGTGAAATGGTATGCAAACGCTGTTTGGTTTACGGTTTGTATGTGTGTATGTTTGTATACCAGCAGGACCGTGGCACAATCCCCCCTTCAAGGAGCGGATCCCAAACACTCCACACACACTAAAAACAGAAAAATGTCTTGGAGAGGGGTGGGCCGGAGGCAGATCCGGGGAAGGGACAGTGGGCCAGACCCGTGGAGTGGAAGAGGGCCTGGAGGAATAGGCAGACAAGGGTGCCAGGGCAGGGCAGGCAGAACTGGAGGCCAGGACGGGGCCGGCACGGCAGGAGGCCAAGACGGGACAGGCAGAGCAGGAGGCCATTGGGCGGGCTCTGTGGGCTCCCGGACCAGAGCGGGCTCTGAGGGTTCAAGGACCGGAGCGGACTGCGTGGGCTCCCGGAACGGAGCGGGCTCTGGAGCGGACTCTGTGGGCTCACGGGAAGGAGCGGGCTCTGGAGCGGACTCTGTGGACTCACGGGACGGAGCGGGCTCTGGAGCGGACTCTGTGGGCTCACAGAATGGAGCGAGCTCTGAAGCGGGCACCGCCGCCTTGGGAGGAGCCAGTATTGGAATGCCAGCTGCCCGTGACCTCATGGGTGGATCCTCCAGCTTGCGTACCAGCCCAGGAATCCCAGGGTGCGCTGCAGCTTCGTCTGCCGTCACTGGGGGCGCTGCAGCTTCGCCGACCACAACCTGAGGCACACCAGCCACCTTAGCTGGGGAACGTGCCAAAAACTCCACGAATTCCCCAAACGTCAGGTGGTCCTGCCCCCTCATCCTCCAGCAGCTGAGAGGCTCATCAAGGGTACTGTTGAAGAGGTCCTTGAGGGCCGCTTCGTTGTAGCCTAACCTCTCTGCTGCACCACTGAACTCCACGGCAAACTTCCTCACATCATTGCCCTGCTGAGGGCAGGAGCTCAGGGCCTCAAACTGGAGGATGCATTGTTATAGGGGGCTGGCGGGTGGTGGACGACCCAAACCCTTCCTCTGCTGAGTCCTCATATTGGCTGATCCGTTCTGTCAGGGATTGACTGGAGAGATGAAGGCGAGACTCAAACGCAGGAGAATGTTTCTTTTAATAATACAATAAAACAAAGAGCAACAAAAACCACCCGAAGGAAAACAGGCAAACAGACAGGCAGAGAGCTGTGTACATTCAACATACACACACGACGTAAGACAACGGATCAGCAGAGGACTGCAGACACCAGGAGGTTAAATAGGGAGACAAATGAGGGTAACGAGGGAGACACAGGTGGAGAAACTGAAACAATGATTAGTTAACAAGATGGGAGGGGGCAGACAATAGACAGGAGAGCACATGGCACCAACAACAAACAACAAGCCATGTGCTCAATACACAGAGACATCTGGTGGCCAGCCCGGGCACACCAGCAGGACCGTGACATGCAGTACTAGATCCGGGAAAGCCATTGGAAGGCAAGCCTGTAACCTTAAGCCTAAAAAACGTAATGGCTAATGCTAACAATGCGGTGCAGGGAAGGAGACCAGACTAGAGCTCTGCACGGGCTTTAAACTGAAGCCTGAACCCGGCCCGTACCCGAGATCGTCTGACCCAACCCAAGCGGCACAGTTAAATTTAGAGCCCAAACCCGACCCGAACCCGAAATCTTTTTCCCCACAACGAATAGCCCCCCAAAAAGGCTGCATTTCACGATTGCATGCAACGGTCAGTAAACAAATACACAAAGAAACAGATTCTTCAAGGCTCGGCCATTTCACAAGGCAAAATAAAAAACAATTACTAGTTATGATTGTTTGTGAACATCAGGTGTAGCGGTCTCATACATTCTGCAGAGTTTATGAATGGTTGTATGGACAAGACGATAATCCTTCCACCTTACAAATTATGGTCATTTTTGTCAGTTAAGGCTCGTTAGCATTCGGCCTACTTTAAATCAGACTTAAGATATTAATACGATCGTATTTATTTGAATGAATTAATAATTTCTTTGATTTAGCGAGAGAGAGAGACAGACAGAGGGAAAGACAGAGACAAGCAGAGAGAGAGGGATAAAAGTTGCACGTTCATGTGAACCTGCTTCTGCGCATCTCTCTCTACAAGCAATGAGGCTTCGTTACTTCAAAAACAGTGATTTTACCCCCTCATTGCAGTATAACGAAATATAGCGTTATCAAAGCTATTTTACTAATAAAAGTTTCCATGCTGTTTGTGCGCTGTGCAATCTCTGATATCTGTGTGCAATAATGTGTGTGTGTATGCGTCTATGAAAGCAGCATAGCCTCTGCATATAGTTTTGGTTTAGCTACAAAGCCCGACCTGAGCCCGAAGCTATCCATTAAACATTAACACCGAACCCAACCCGAAAGTATTTTGTGACCCACGGGCTCGGGTCGGGTAGCAGACCTCTAGACCAGAAACTGTTTTTTTGTTTTTTTTTTAAAGGATGTCAATGGAGGAGAGTCTATACTACACTGAATAAACATATTTTTTGAGGAAACAGCTTATAATTCAATGAATCAACAGCCTATTGGCTAATCTTCGATGTTTTACACTAAATAATAGTTCTGGATAAAAATATTTTTTTAGTTTACACCGGCTAGTTTACAGTTGGAAATGACTGGAAATGACGCAGCTCTTTGGCCAAGACACAGACAATGTGAGGTGACAACACAGTCGCTTTTCATTGCCGCCAGTTTTTTGTCATCGGCTTGATGTGTCCTTGCCTTCAATAGATGCTGATGTCAGAATGTATTAATGTTTTGGCTTGTTTTTTCACTTATTTCTTGTTGCATTGCACCTAGGACAATGTGTTGCACTGTTAGACTGAAAAAAATAGGTAAAGCAGCAAATTCTGTGTTCTTGAGGTTGTTACCATTCTTTAGGAAGTGTTCTGCAGGTGTGGGTGAGAGACTGTATAGTACTTGCGAGTCTCACAGCATGAAGTTTTCACTTGGCAAAATTTTTGCATTGCTTTAAACTGCAAAGCATATCTCAAAGACTTTTCAAGTAATAGAAAGGCAGACTCTTCTTTTTTTGTGTGTGTGTCTAGGAGAGGATTTTGTAATTGAAGCCTGGGGGTGTGTTTTCTCATGTCTGTAGTCCCTCAGTATTTTGGCTGAGCCAGACACCCATGTGGCTCACTTGGAGGTGAGGAAGAGAGAGAAAGTTCGAGAGCGAGATTTGGACGATAACATGGGGAAAGGAACAGGCCGTACTCTCTCTTTCCTCTCCCTGCTGTCATTTACTGTGCAATTGCCTCAGAAATTCTTATTTTTGGAGGATAAATGTGATAATTCATATTTGCAGGGCAGAGTTTCTCAGAGTCACTTGTGCTTGGGGAGAAACCGCCTGTGGTTTGAGCTGAGCTTTGGGGGATATACCCTGCTAGTAAAACTGGACATAAGTGGTCATCAAAAGGATGTTTCAATCTGGTTTAATTTTCATAAAGATCACTGGAGTTAATTAAACCACTAAGAGACAGGAACTCAAAGGTTTTCCTGTGAGATCATCTGATTAGATCATTTTGATACCCAAATGAGATATAATCTAATTTGAAAGTAATAGAAACTAGCACAAAAAATGTGGTAAACATTTTAGGGAATTCCCAAACACTCAGTTGGTGAAACGTACACTACTGATAAAGTTTAATACACTGCTGATGAAGTAACCTAACTTTTCTTGCCTTCAAAAACGTTTGATAAATGTTTTAATTCTTTAAATTGTATCCATCATGCAAAGTTTTTTTTCAACTGATAAACTTTACGACATGGACACCTAAGTGACCCTTAAAAATATATTAAGGTCACTAAATTACACATACAATATCAAACCTTGTGATATTCATTTTTTATCAAAATATTTTACAAAATTATATTTACTTTGCCTAAAATTCTAAAACACTAGAAATACTGTTCGAAATAAGGACACTTGTGGTTAAAGGTTAGTAGAAACATCCCCTAAAAATAACCTTCAGACTAACTGTTTAGAGGCCACTGCAAGAACTGTTTGGAACAGTGAAGTTAATTCTCAGAAAATATGTAGCGCCTTTTATTTTCAGATACTACGTGGTGTGATATTTATCTACTGCAATGACATTCACACATATTTAAATGAATAGTTCACCTAAAAATGAAAATTATGTCATTATTTACAAATGCTCATGTTGTCCACAACTTGTCTGACTTTCTTTCTGCAGTGGAACACAAAAGAACATATTTAAAAAAAAGTTTGTTTCCATAAGAACATTGGACTCTATTAACTTTCATTGAGAAAAAGTCAGGTTTTCAAAATATCTTCCTTCATATTTTACAGATTAACGAAAGTCATACAGGTATGGAATAAGTAAACGTTGACATAATTTTTGTCCCTTTAAGAGTTACTTTTTAAATGTTTATCTTCTTTAAAAACAATAAAATAGAGTGATTTTAATGCCACTCTATTTTATATTAATCGCTAAACACTTCCACACAAAAACACAGGGATCTGGAAGCCAGAAGTATGTGCTTGTGTGTGTTAGGCAGACTGCCCATGAGTTGTTCTGTGGTACTGTGGAATACCTGTGGGTTCAGAGTCATGTAGCTCCGAGGCTCGTAGCAACCGCTGCAACTCTGTCTCTGTTTTTGAATGTCAATTGTTGTTAGATTTGAAAATCCATGAAAGAGTGGCCACAATTCACACAAATAACAGATTATAACTCAGAACCACACACACTTCTCCACACACAGACTTCCAAAAGGGCAATGAGTTAATTTGCTTCAGTTAACTTCACAAACTAAATAAAGTGGGAAGAAATCTCACTGGTATTAAATACTATATATAAGATATTCCTAGAGGGTTTAAAAGTAGAACTTTGCAGCTTTTCAGAGGAGAATGACACTATTTCGCCACTATTTCCCCGTCTAAAAACTGTAAAGCTGCTGTAAAGCCACCCAGCTTTATATCAAGCTGATGTAAATCTGCTTTGACACAATTTGCATTGTTAAAAGCGTTATACAAATAATAGTGACTTGACTTGACTTGCAGCTCATTGTTTTGTGAAACCACTGTATATATTAATTCTGTACAATTTCTTTTTATTTAAGCTATACAGTAAATGTGTCTAAATCACCCTTTTATCAGTGCGAATACTGTTTAAGGGAGGTGAACTTCTGGTTTTGTGTCTTGTTACTTCTGGTTATAAGTGTTGGTTCTATAACTACATCTATAGCTAGATGGCAGAAGCTAACTTTTTTAACTGACCATACATTACATCATTTTATCCAGTTAGTCCTGTTTGTTAAAAAAGAAAAGCATGTATTTTAAATTTTATTTCATTGCATTGCCATACATCATAGACTAAGTAACTGTAAAACTAATAAACATATAAACCCTTCAAAAACTAGCTCAGGTTCTATGACATCAATGCTTATGTGCTTCTTCTCTAAAAAAAAGAGAGGCTCATTTAGAATAGAACTATGAACAGATTGAACACTTGTGTCATTGTCTACAGTAGCGTGTTGTAACTCTTTGTTTGTTTGTTTCCATGAGTTAGCGATTATTGAGGTTGTGGGTCATAATCACGCGCCACTACGGGCGCTGAATGACTGACTCTTTTTACTGTGAAAGAGCAGCTCTGTAAGGAAAGGAAGGAGGAATGGAGGGAGGAGGAAGATTGGGAGACGAGGGGTCTTCCACCATTACACTGAACAAGAGAAGTCTGTAAGCTTTATGGTAGAAGCTGAAAGAGCCAAACCCCACATATTCCTAACTATGATTTTTAATCAAGGCCATTACGGGAAAGGTCCTCTTCTTTATAAAGAATTAAAATACAACACATTGACTGTAAAACATGAGTTATATGCTTCCTGCACTACTTATGATTTTGGTTTCACTTTATTTTGATGGTCCCTTTAAAACATTCTATTGACTATAAGTAACATTGCACCTACATTTCTACTAACTCTCATTAGAATGATAGTAGTGTATTAGTAGACTGGTAGGGTTAGGGTTAGAATAATTTGACGTACTTGCAAAGTTACTTATAGTCAGTAGAGTCTCTGTTTGGAGACCATCACAATAAAGAGTTAGCAGATATGAAGCAGACAGTCTACTACTGCTGGAATGAGAGTTTTTTGACCTGTAGTTGCAACATTACCTAGTGTCAACAGAATTTTCAAAAGGGACCATCAAAATAAAGTGTTACCCTGATATTTTTTTCTGGTATAAATTGAATTGGTATAAATGAAAGACTTTTTAACCAAATTATGATTATAATTTTTTTGTGTGTGAATAAAGCACATATGTACAGCACAACCACTGCACTCTGACTCCTGAATGAATGACTCTAATGAGTTGGATGTTTTTAGTGAAAAAAAAATCATCACAACCAGTCAGTGTACTTCACATTCTGAATTAATTAACTCTATTAAGTTTTTTCTTTTTAGAGAGTCAACCAGTGTTCTCTGTTTCCCGAATTATTGATTCTAAATGAGTCAGTTTGTTCAGTGATTCACATGACAAAAGATAAAGATACACATTTTCATCAGTAATGCTTTATAAAGCAATTAATCAAAAATGTTAAACATATTTTTTGTCTGAAGTATTCATCATTAATAGTTAATGCTAATTATTGGATTGCATGTTTGCCATCTCCAAAAGACACATGCAAACACACATTTTGCACCAAAAAAAATTGATATACATGATTTATTATGTCATAATAGCGATAAATAAATACTGAGTTAAACTGTTAAAGCAACCAGAATAAGTAGATGGCTATAAGCTGACATTAGCTGACATGTATAAAGTAGGAGAAGAAGACCCAATCATTGTTCATTGTATTAAACAGGAAATCAAGCAGCTGATGGACAGTCAGTACTGCGGGCTGATTTCACCTCTCCTATTGTTCAGGACTGCACACATACAGAAACACACACACAGCCCGTTTCATTAAAGAAACAGTAGTCTAACAATGACATCATTGTGGAAGCTCCTGGGATGAGAGCACACACTCAAACACACACTTACACACAAAAGCTTCCGGCAGGCCTTGTAGGGCATCCTGCCCTGACTTTGCTGTAAATCTGCTGTGTGTCTTACCAGGAAGCTGTCTCTGTTCGCTGACAGACACACACAGCTGCTGTGTAAATTCTTTCAGACACACACACAAACTAACACACCGCTGTTCAACCAGTCATTAGATTCCTCAGAAGGCTTACAGTACGATTAGCAAAATCTAATAAAACAGACCAATTTAAAGGGGTTGGTTCTGACTTCATCATTGTTGCCAATTGTTTATTGTTTTACCAATAAATATTACAGTAAGCTGATGGTCCAAAGTTCCAATACTTAGAACATGGTTAACATAATTCGAACACGTGATTCTAATTATCTCTGATTATCTTCTAGTACGGACACATGTCCATTGATCTCCTGAGATACCGTACTGTAATTGACTGAATCTTTACCAAACCATTGGACTTGACACCCATTCGAAGATAACAGTGAGCTGCATGCAACAAAAACTAAGTTGAAATTCTGAAATATAAAAGTCACAATTGTGAAAAATAAAGCTGCAAAAAAAGCACTTATTTTATTGATTTATTGATTGTTCAATACAAGTCAATTGAATATTTGAGTTAAGCCTACTTACATATATAAGTAATTTGTACTTACATATTTTAGTTAATGCAATGGAAAGACCACATTAGGTGAACTTGATAAAACAAGTTTTGTTGGGCACCATTACTCAATTAAATAGTAGGATTAAGTTTCCTAAATCATCTGAGAAGACTCAACTTATTAAGTTTACATTGTATAAGATATGGGGCAGGAACAGGATTCCATAGGTTTCCACTTTGAGTTCTGTAGGAAAATCACTGTAATGATGTAATGTTACAATGTTATAAATTGCTGTGCGAATACAAAAATTGTGTTAATGTGTGTTACATAATTTGTTGGTCCTCGAGTCCTTTTACACTGGAGGGAAAGAGAAGGAGATTCAGAATTCCCATGTTTGAGACGCTCACGTGTAAACACCCGGTGTGACCTCAGCTGTTAACATGCAGTGTTCCTGGAAACATCTTGAACTTGGTAAATTAGGCTTTAGGACTCAGGTCTAGTTCCACAAGGTTAATATTCAACAAGTCCCACACATCAACAGGAGAAAAAGGGGCGGGAGAAGAGAGCGAGAGATGTGGCACATTCCGGAGATTCCACACAAGAGTTTCCAGAGGCCAGAACTATGAATGGATCCAGTGAGGATGGTTAGCTAATGCATGCAGATGCATACATACTTTCACACATTCAGATATATCATATCACAGGGAGGTAAACCACAGAATTTGACATAGGGAGGTCAGAAATGCCACATGACACATCATATACAAACATATTTCCACACATAGCATGCAGAAGTATATGGATATAATGTGGATATAATATGGATTTCTAACCAGCTTCATGTTTGAATATTCAAAATACTAATGCAACTGCATAGCAACATATTAAACAACTTAGAAAAATAAGTGCTTTATAGTGTGTTGCCTTCATGTAAAAGATAAGTTTTTTCTACTATAGTTCCAAAGCCTTTTTGTTTGGCCTTCCTATGGTGGAGAAACGTAAGAAGCAAAAAAATAGAAATAAAATAATAATACAAATTACAAATCAGGCTCAAATTGGCATGGCAAAATTGAAAACATTGTTAATATTTAAAGCTGAGCAGATAGATTAACTCTCTGCGGTCCTCCAATCACAGTGCAGTGGGCCAGCTAACCAATCAGAGCACATTTTGTATTTCAGAAAGAGGGGTTTCATTGAAACAGGAACTAAACAGGGCTTTCAAAACTGGGAAGGGAGGTGCTTCAATAATTTAAAATATGTGAAAAAAAGCTTTTTTGAAACAATCAAACATAAAACGTATTCTAGTACACCCCAACATTAAATCAGGACTTTGTAAATAGACAAAATAGGACCCCTTTTAGAAAATAGAAAACCAACTCTTAATTCTGTTCTTTCTCTGTATCGGAATATGTGGTAATGTGTTTTACAAAATTCTGTCTGAAGGCAATATCCTCATGCATATAGATTCCATAAAACATCAAAACCACTCAGATTGGTTGTACCCTTGTGCCTCAGCCAGTAATAGCCAGCCAGCAGACAGGAGGTAATGGAGAATCAATATGTGTGTGACGAGGACCTCCTTGACCTGTGCTCCACTCTGTTTGCACTGCTCTCTTTTGATGTTGATGTTGTTTATGTGCAGCTCCAGTGACCCACAGTGGACAGCACATATCTTGGCTGGACTGCACAGGAGTTTAAGGCCAAAACTGATCATGTGATCATCTCAAATTTTCAGTTATTTTTATGAAATTCACTTCATGGATTTTGAGAAACAAAAGTTGCATGAGAGCTTTAGGTTTGATAACAAGTGTGAAGTAAATTTTCCAAACAGATGGAAGAGCTCTGACCCATAACTCTCCTTCATCAGAATAAGTGAACAGGAAAATTACTTCATTGAACTTGGCACTGGCACTAGCAAGCATTAGGTGTGAAATCGTCCAAACAATGCGCAATATGCTTATTTATTCACAATTTATGTCTGCCATCTGTGAGCACAAAGCCCCAGTGGCAAGGTATAAATTAACAGATGCTGTAACATATAGGAACACACTTATGTCAAAAAGCCAACAAAAGATTCCACACAGCACGTGGAATGGAGACGGGCCCAATATACGCATATTCACAAGTATGGACATCTGGGTTTTTTGAAAATTTCCAAAGTAATCTGAGTTGCCTTTAGTACAGCTCAATTAGGCGGCGAAGGAAGACCCAGAACTGATAGCCTCCTGTAGACAAAGGCTACATGATCCATTGTAAAGCCACTCTGTTTAAGCTCTAAGAAGATTTAGCCAGAAGTAATAGACTAATAGAGCGGCAGCTGAGGTGTGCGCTTCAGATAAAGTCAGAATTGACTGAGAGTTAAAATAGAGAAAATAAAGTGATTTTAATGCTATTAATTCCCTTTAATACAAGAATGAGTATGAATTAGAAAGTGTGCTGCATAATTTGATACTTTTCATGGATACAATGCATGGTTTATTGTTCACAGCTAAAAATCGCAAAGCACCCAGGGGCACGTTTACTTAATGTTACATTATAATAATAAAAAAAGTTTTTTGGGTACATTTTGTTTTGGGTGCAAGTTACATGCTACTAATTACACTCAATAAACAGCATTTATCACATTACATTTATTGTCAAAAAATAGAGCCACATGACGTACAGTAAACAGTATGATATCTACCAAAAATTTCTGTTTCTATTTTAAGTCAAATTTTACATTAAAAGCAAAAATTGTGAATTATTTTAATGGATCAATTGATAAACACTTTGAACAGAAAAATGTATGCTTTTAGAAAATTATTAGCTTCTAATAAGTCCTCCAATAAATGGTCACATTCACTTTAATTGTAAGTGTCTCACCTAAACCTTATATATATATATACCAGGGTGATTATGGAGAGTCTTGGAATCATGCTGAAGAGTATATATAAATGTATTACATTTAAAAAAAAAGATATATAAAATAAGTTATGTTAATGCATGAAATGTTCTGTGTTCAAAATTCCTGTGTTTCAATGGATCGCCAATTGGCTAATGTCTCTCTTTAATCATTATTCTTTGGTACTTTGGATATGCATTGCTTCATCAAGCATCTGATTGTGACAATAACCCTCACAGAGAGCGTGAATGCCATTCAAGATGCCCGGTCTTTGCCGCCTGGCAAGGGCTGAGCCATCTGCCTTTCAGCCTTCCTCAACAAATGGCATCATGTGCTTCACGTGCAACTTTGAGGCCATGTAACAATTTCTATCTTGTAGGAACAAGATTTGGAAAGATGAACTCTATCACAGAAAATAAAAATGACTTGACTTCTGAATATTCATTAAATGTGAATATTTTCAAGCTTCTCCATGAGATTTATCCTAAAATGCACTTGAATGTGATTTTGAAATTTACATTCCGAACCAAGAGGATTAAGAGCAGAGGAAGAGATGGGTCAGAGCCAGGTGAAATTTTACAGCCCGACGCAATGACATCTCAGGATCCCGATAATCCTCTTATTTGTGCACTATCTACCCTGAAGTCATGGGACCACACCTGTCACCACATGAGGTGGACTGACTGACAGCAGTGGACACTGTATGGGTAATTAGCAGGTGTCCATTGAGGTCAAGTTTAAGGCTCAGTTGTTTTACTTTGTCTTTAGTTCATTAATCTAATTTTAAACACTCGAAGAACAAAGAAACAGCTGACAAAAAAGCAAAGAGGAAGAGGATAAGAAAGAAAAAGAAGGGCAGACAGTAAGAGAGAGAGACTAAATATAAAACAGTGTTACTGAATAAGAAAGCACATACATATTTTATAGCAATATAATCCTCACACAGTCTGGCAGTAGCTGCTGTGGTCAATGTTAACCTCAATGCAGTGTGGGTATGTTTATTACTTTTTTAATCTAAATAACACACCAATGATGTAGGAATTATAATTTATATGGATTGAGATTTAGGGTGAATCCCAATTCTCTGTCTTACCCCTTCCCCTTAGTTTTGCGCGTTCACGTGAGAGTAAGGGCTGTCCCAATTCTCGTTTTGACCGAGGGGTAGGGCTAAGGGGAAGGGGTAGATACCCCTCAAAACCAAGAATTTTCGCGAGCTTACTTGAAACCAAGGGGTACCCAGAACACACTGCGGCCAGATCATCCAGAGAGTATTTTCGGCTTAAATAATTAATTTAAAATTACGACAGTCTTGTTTTGTGCTCTACACAGTCCTGTAACTTACATATATGTTTGCAACCATGCTCTTAATTGAAACGTTTTTAAAAATCTCTATTTTTCCATGCTAACATTACATTGCTGATTTACACAACAGTCCCGCGTTTCTCTCAATAGAGAAAACATCACTTAAACCCACGCAATCAACAAACACACTCTTTTAGACGGAGAGTTTGCGATCAACACTTGTCGCCTCTGGTGACGTAGCAGCCAGCTAGCGACAATGTATAATGACGTAACCGTAACCGTAACCAAGAGGTGTCTCATTTCATAGGGGTATGTTTTCACCCCTACCGCTTAGCACTCGGTTTCGAGGGACAAGGGCTAGGGGTAAGACAAAGGGGAAGGGGTAAGACAGAGAAATGGGATTCACCCATAGATTGTACAACCGAAATCTGGAAATGTTGGGACATTTTTTTTATTTGAATAAAATTAAAACTAAAAGAATTTCAAATCACATGAGCCACTATTTTACTTCACAATAGAACACAAATAACGTAACAAATGTTTAAACTGAGAATTTGTTTAAATTTCATGCACAAAATGAGATTATTTCAAATGTGATGCCTGCTACAGGTCTCAAAATAGTTGGAACGGGGGCATTTTTACCATGGTGTAGCATCTCCTCTTCTTTCAAAACAGTTTGAAGACGCCTGGGCATCGAGGTTATGAGTTTCTTGAGTTTTGGTGTTGGAATTTGGTTCCATTCTTGCCCGATATAGGTTTCCAGCTGCTGAAGAGTTTGTGGTCGTCTTTGACATATTTTTGTTTAATGATGCGCCAAATGCTCTCTATAGGTGAAAGATCTGGAATGCAGGCAGGCCAATTCATCACCCAGACTCTTCTACTACGAAGCCATGCTGTTGTAATAGCTGCAGCATGTGGTTTTGCATTGTCCTGCCGAAATACACAAGGCCTTTCCTGAAATAGTCGTCTTCTGGTGGGATGCATATGTTGCTCTAAAATCTTTAGAAACCTTTCAGCATTCATAGTGCCTTCCAAAACATGCAAGCTGCTCATACCGTATGCACATATGCACCCCCATTCCATCAGATATGTTGGCTTTTGAACTGAACACTGATGACACGCTAGACGGTCTCCCTCCTTTTTAGACTCCTCACGGACATGGCGTCCTTGATTTCCAACAAGAATGTCAAATTTTGACTTGTCTGATCATAGAACACTTTTCCACTTTGAAACAGTCCATTTTAAATGAGCCTTGGCCCACAGGACACGACAGCGCTTCTGGAACATGTTCACATATGGCTTTCTTTTAGCATGATAGAGCCATAGTTGGCAAATGGCACGGTGGATTTTGTTTAACGACAGTGGTTTCTGGAAGTATTACTGGGCCCATTTAGTAATGTCAATGACAGAATCATGCAGTGGTGGGCATCCAACAAAAGTTTTCGGCCTTGTCCCTAACACACAGAGATTTCTCCAGTTTCTTTGAATCTTTTGATGGTGTCATGCACTGTAGATGATGAGATTTGCAAAGCCTTTGTAATTTGACGCTGAGGAATGTTGTTTTAAAAGTATTCCACAATCTTTTTACACACTCTTTCACAGATTGGAGAGCCTCTGCCCATCTTCACTTCTGAGACTCAATTAACTTCAATTAACTTAATTAGTTGCTAGATGTTCTCCCAGCTGAATATTTTCAAAGTTTCTTGCATTTTCAGCCCTTTGTTGCCCCCGTGTCAACTTTTTTGAGACCTGTAGCAGGCATCAAATTTGAAATGAGCTCATTTAGTGGACAAAAGCGTAACATTTACAACATTACAAAAATGTAAACATTTATTATGTTTTCTATGTTCTATTGAGCATAAAATATTGGCTCATGTGACTTGAAAGTCTTTTGGTTTCAAAAAAAACACAAAACAAGTTCCAACATTTCCGGAATTCGGGTTGTATGTACAGTGCAAAAATAAATAATAATATATAATAATAAATAAAATATATAAAGTGGAGTTTGTGCTTTTTTGCTATAGTTCCAACATAAATGAACAAATAAATAAATACAATTCACATTCCCTTTTATATCTGAATTAACAATACTGTGTTTGTGGTTCTTCTTAATATAAATTAATAATGTATTTATTGTACATATATAATACATCATTCAGTTATTGTATGCATTAATATCTACACTGCTTAATAAACATGACACATTTATATAATATTTAATATTTACTTATTTAGTATTTAATGTTTTATTATTTATTTTACTGATTTGTTATTTTTAATTCACGTTGTTATTTATTCTGTGAGCATGTGATATACTGAGTAATTCGCTGTCAATTCATCATTAATATATATACTGAAGAGATCTTCAGATCTTCATATATATAGAATATGAAGATCTGAAGATATCTTCAGTGTCTCAACTTCTCCTAGACAGTAATTCAGGTTTTCTCTAAATAATGAAGTACATAATTCAGAAATCTCAATATGAAATTCTCAGTATTTAATATCAAATTTATCCAAGACAAAATTATATGAATATTATCTTAATGTAGAAATAATATAATTTATATAGTTTTATATCCCTGTTGCATGTCATAATTCATTTTGACAAATGTCTCATTTGTCTTTATTTGTCTTTATTAGAAATGTAAAACAGCTGAAACAAAGTTGATAAAACTATGAAAATTAAATAATGAAATAACAATTGATAAAGATGAAAATGATACACTTTGAAAACAACATTGGAGAAAAAATGAATAAATACACAGATTCAATTTATATAGTATATGTGCCTGCTTTTCCAACCATTAGGACTTGAGGCCCCCCTCTCCTCTCTCGTTCTTTCCCAATCTGTCTGTTAGAAAGGCGAGATTGTGCACGCTGGATGCAGGGCATTTGGGGCAGCCTGTACATCAATGCAGCTGCTGTGGTTCTCACAGAAGCAATTTCAGGGCCACCAGAGTAAATTTCACAACACAGCGAGAGCACAGATCACTGGAGGCAAAGCAGACTGTTAAACACAAACTCTCACTCTAATCTTCTCAATTCCACACTTCTTAGCTTGTTTCAGATCTTCACTTAGACACAGCAGGAAAAAACGCTGCAGTCCGCTGTCTTTTGCTTCTTGCACACATGCTTAAACTCTAGAGCAGGGGTTACCAAGTTCAGTTCTGGAGGGCCGGTGTCCTGTAGAGTTTAGCTCCAACCCTAACTAAACACACCTGACGCAACTAATCAAGGTCTTACTAGGTATACTTGAAACTTCAAGGCAGGTGTGTTGAGGCAAGTTGGAGCTAAACTTTGCATGACACCGACCCTCCAGGATCAAGTTTGATGACCCCTGCTCTAGAGAATGTCTACAAAGACATAGAGATACACAGAGATAGTTCACCTCAAAATTAAAACCTGTCAAGAATTACTCACCTTCATGTTACTTAAGCTTGTTTTATTTTATTTTATTCAGCACACTGGATACATGAACACTATTAATTTATTTATTCAATCAATCAACCAATAAATCAATAAATCAATAAATAAATAAATAAATAAATAAATAAATAAATAAGTAAATAAATAAATAAACCAATCAATCAATCAATCAATCAATCAATCAATCAATCAGTCAATCAGTCAGTCAGTCAGTCAGTCAGTCAGTCATTATTTAGTCTCCTTTTGTGTTCCATGGATGAAAGACTTTCAGGTTTAGTGACAAAATCTTACATTTTAACAAACTGTTGAAGGGTATTCATAAGGTTTATATGAAGCATCATCCACACTGCTTATCATATACAAATTTTTAGGCCTCGTTCATCTGTATTTTGAAGTTTCAATACAGAGATCATATGCTATAATTCTATTACACGTACTTCAGCTTTATAGCATTTCAGTCAAGCTGTTGAGTATGTGGGTAAAAAGCTCTCTAAGGGCAATTTGAAAGTAAAAAAAAATTGTGATTACTATCTGGACCGGCGCTCAAGAGGTAAGCATCCTCTGCATTTCATTTTCTTTCCTTTCATCCACAGACCAAATAACATTCAATTTGCTGTCTCACTCATATGTATAATAAAGGACCGAATGTGTTTGAGACGGTCATTATCTGTGAGTATCCGACTGTGTGTTTGTGTGTGAGAACAGCCAGTCTGTGTGTGTTTGCCCCATCCTTCACCTTTCTCATTTATCCTGCAAGGCCTTTGTTGGATATGGGCTCTCATCAGATGTCGTCCGGCCAGTCAGGGACACACATGTCTTGATATTCACCCTGGGGTCCCTCTACAAACAAAGCGACCAAGTTCAGTCACAGGTCAAAACCTTGATTTTACATGTGAGAAAACAAAGAACTGTCGTATATACCTGTATTTTTTTTGATCAAGTAAGAGATTTTATGTAATAACGCATTTAATTGGACGCTCCACCTGTAGAAAAATATTACAAAACATATGCACATATTTAAAGGGTCACACGTGGTCACTCAAAAGTAAAAAAAAAAAAAATTGAAGTTGAAGGAAAGTCACACAGGTTTGAAAAAAAAAATATATATATATTTATGTTTCAGTTTTGACTTATTTATTTTTTACTTTTAGTAAAGTTGTGCTTCTGTCAGTTTTATTTGTTTTTGCTTTGTCAAATATTTATATTTAGCTTTAATATATTTACATAAATTTTAGTATTTTAGTGCTTAAACTTATTTAAGTAAGTTGCCCATGGAGTCTTGCCATCTATTACAGTATAGGTATGACCAATAGGTAACTCAGAAGGGTTTAGTTTAACACTAGTTTAAGTGTAGGTCAGGGAAGCCAGCTCCAGTGGAGAGAGAATAAAAGATAAATACTACACCTCAGGTCAGACATGCCTCAGAGAAATCAACAGGTGCTTAAGACTGAGGTTAAACATTGCAGAACTGTGTAAACACGTGCTTGTGTTTGTGGTGCCCATTTGTTTGTTCAAGTTAAACAAAGAACATATCTTACAAGTGGACAAACTGGTCAGCAAACACAAATACCACAGATCCTGGATAGTTGAAAAAGTACATGTTTTGGTGGGGAAGTTGAATGAATTAAGTTAAAAATGATTATCAAATCACTTTTATTGTCACATCACCAGTACATGTGCCTTGGTGAGTGAAATTCTTGAGAGCGTGCTCCAGACAGTGCAGAAACAATTTACATATAGACAGTACATACTTACAGACATATACAGATGACAATGTGCAAAATACACATACAGTACATTTACTCAATACACACAGTGTACTATTAGACATACTTACAGTTATCAATACACATTATTCCATGTACACATTATACATTATGTACACATGTGTACATATGGTGTATAATGTGTATTGATAACTGTAAGTATGTATAATAGTACACTATTACAGTATAGTTATGACCAATAGGTAACTCAGAAGGGTTTAGTTTACCAAGCATCATTGATTGGAGATTTGCACATATCAGACATGTACACACACAATTGTCTTTATTATATATAGTGTTTTTACTATTTTGTACATTGCCTATTTTATATTTGTATATTATTATTTAACTATCCGTGTCCTGTCCTGTTGCTGTCATTCTGTTGCACGGTGGAGCTTCTGTCAATATAACAAATGCCTCGTATTTGTAACCTGGCCAATAAAGCTCATTCTGAGTCTCATTCTCTCATTCTGAAAAGAAGTACACTTTAGCTGAATGTAAACAGGAATTACATATATTAAATACATATGATGCAAATGCAATTAAATATATTAAATATAGAAATTGTAATTAGCTTAGCTTTTGAGTGCTTTTTGATAATTAAAGGCACGGTTCACCCAAATAAATGAATGAACCAAACAGTAGACAGTAGCCTTTGACTTCCATTAGTATTTTTTCTCATCCATACTATGGATGTCAATGGCTACCATCAACTGTTTGTTTACCAACATTCTTCAAATGTTCTTTGTTTGTGTTAAACAAATAAAGAAACTCAAACATGTTTGGAACAACTTGAGGGTTGGTAAGCAATGCCAGAATTGTAATATTTGGGTTAACTCTCCCTTTCAGCAAGATTCAAGATTCAAATTACATTACTATATTTAATTTAATAATTACTTGTACTGTCTTTAAAATATGTTTGAAGCCTTTATGGTAAGCTAAAATATACTTTAATGATCTATTGAAATTTGTATGTCCTTAATTTAAATATATTTGTAATTACACATTTGTAATGACAAAGTTAAAATGCAGTACATTTAAATATATCTACTTTAAATGTAACATTGAATGATATAATTTAAATTATAAACATGCATGACATAAGATTATTAAAACAATGATTTAAATAATGATGTATAATGTATTTTAAAGAAAAACATTTGACATTATTACAAAGTGCACTTTTTGAAAGCATTCATAATGTGCTAAGAAACATGGAATACATTTTGAAATACACTTAAAGTACACTCATCTGCAAACACAGTAAAATTTTGTTTAAAGAGTGGAATTATACCTCAAGTGTACATTCAGTACAATTAAACTCACTTATTTTTACAAGTGGAAAGGGAGAGTAGGAGTAAATGTAAGACTTTA
Source organism: Gymnocypris eckloni scoliostomus (assembly GCA_027564155.1). Classification (NCBI taxonomy): domain Eukaryota; kingdom Metazoa; phylum Chordata; class Actinopteri; order Cypriniformes; family Cyprinidae; genus Gymnocypris; species Gymnocypris eckloni. Next base: position 9,884,871 of record CM050436.1, on the reverse strand, counting down.
TAGATCATTTATGTTGAGAAGCAAAGGACCAATTCTCACTTTTAACCGGTTGCATATTAGCAATTGTTATTGACTGTTTCAAGTCAAGTCAAGTCATCTTTATTTATGTCGCACTTTTAACAATACAGATTGTGTCAAAGCAGCTTTACAGTATTAAATAGGAAAATTGTGTAATAACGCAAAAGGACAACAGTCAGCACTCAAATTTCAGTTAAAGGCAGTTCATCATTTAATTCAGTGTCATCATCTAGCTCAGTTCAAATAGTATCTGTGCAACCAAGTTGATGATATCGCTGGAAATTAAGTGTCCCCAACTAAACAAGCCAGAGAAGACAGTGGCAAGGAACTAAAACTGCATCGGTGACAGAAATGGAGAAAAAACCTTGGGAGTAACCAGGCTCAGTTGGGGCCAGGTGACGAGGTCTTCACTGGGGATCTGTCTCTGGGGCACATCTAGTTATCCTGGTCTCCGCTGACATTCAGGGCTGTAGGGATCATCTCTAGGTACTGCTCCACCATCTGGGCTGGATACGGACTGGATCCGGTGACTGTAACAAGTACATTGGGTGTTATCGGAAGTAATCCCGGTTCCGGTTGACCTAATTAATGCAGCTTAACAATACTTTAATGGATTTGAATGACAGAAATGTGTTAGTGTGTTATGTGTAAGCCTGGTTTAATAGATATCTTTAAGTGTGTCTGCCTCACGAACAATGTTAGGTAGATTTTTCCAGAGTTTTGTGTGCTAAATAGGAAAATTATCACCGCCACCCACAGTTGATTTTGATATTCTAGGTATTATACAATGGTCAGAGTTTTGAGAATGCAGCAGACATGAAGGATTAAAATGTGATAAGAGCTCGTTTAAGTACTGAGGAGCTAAACCAATCAGGGCTTTATAAGTAATTAGCAAGATTTTCAAATGTATACAATGTTTAATAGGGAGCGAGTGCAGTGTTGACAGAACCGGGATAATGTGGTCATACTTCTTGGTTCTAGTAAGAACTTTAGCTGCTGACAACCCAATAAAGCATTACAATAATCTAACCTTTAGGTCATGAAAGCATGAATTAACATTTCTGCACTTAACATTGAGAGCATAGGTCATAATTTAGATATATGCTAGAAACATGGCTTTCAAAGGAAAGATTGCTATCAAATAGCACACCTAGGTTACTAACAGATGATGGAGAATTGACAGAGCAGCCATTGAGTGTTAGACAGTGTTCTAGGTCATTAAATGGTCTTGGACCATATTATTACTTATAAAACACATATTAATGCCTTATTCTACATGACCATATTCCAGATCCCTTAATCCTACCCAATTTCCAAAATTAAAGGTATAGTTCACCCAAAAATGAAAATTCTATTAATTACTCACGACGCATGCGCGTGCTTTCCTCTGCACATAAACAAGGCAGAGTGCAATGTTCTACGTCAGCAGCACCACACGTACACTCTCCAAAATGTCTCTTGGGTGACGCAGAGGAGAATAATTGTTGAATAAAGTTATTTTTGTTTTATTTGTGCACAAAAAGTACCACTGCTGTCACATGGACTATTTTAATGATGTCCTTACTATGTTTCTGTGTCTTGAACGTGGTAGTACCCTTGCTGTTTATGGAGGGTCAGAGAGCTCTCGGAATTCATCAAAATATCGTATTTGTGTTCAGAAGATGGACAAAGGTCTTGCGGGTTTGGAATATCATGAGGGTGAGTAATTAATTACAGAATTTTCATTTTTGGGTGAACTATGCCTTTAACAATTACCTTGTTAGCTATTACTAAGCAGCAAATTAAATTAATTGAGGCAAAAGTTGTTAACAGTTACTTAAAAGTGAGGTGGATGCTTGCTTTTAAGACATACATTTGTTTTCATACTTTTAGTCACCCTCATTCATCCATTATGGTATTTCCTGTCCTTCTATCAGTTTGGTGCCTGTCTCTGTTTCAGCAGGATCCTTTTTCTCATCCCTCACATCATGAATTATAAATTGAAAATATGGTTTCACACAGGATTTGACTGAGACTGAAATGAATCAATATTGTGTGTGTGTGTGTGTGTGTGTGTGTGTGTGCATAACGTATGTATTTGTGCGCATGTCTGCGCAGTGCCCAGTGTTCTTCCTGCAGCCAGAGCCTGCTGCAGATCTCTGACCCTTTCTATCTATAATATATGCCAAAATGAGCCAACCATACATTAAATTTGACCTTGGTTAATAATTAATGACGGGTTAGTGCTGCAGTTAGATCTGCCTTCTCCTTCGGTGGGCCATGATGCAACCCTCTTTGTTCCCTTTTATCGGAGTGGATTAAAGTGAGAGAGAGAAAATGAGAGATTGTTTTGAATGAGCAAGAGTAAAAGAGAGAGAGAGTTATTAATGGGGTTTAATTACCATGGCTACAGCCCACTCAGATGGAGAAGAGGCTGTGTGTGTGTGTGTGTGTGTGTGTGTGTGTGTGTGTGTGTGTGTGTGTGTGTGTGCATGTTTATGTGGTTTATGAGGATACAAATTTGTATAATGACATGGGTATGACATAGGTATTACAAGGAGAAGGTGATTTATGAGGACATTTTCAGTGTCCCCATAATTTAAAATGCTTATAAATCATACAGTGTGCGTTTTTTTGGGGAAAGTAGAAATGCACCGTCTCCTGTGAGGGCTAAGTTTAGGTGTAGGGTAGGTGTAGGGCAATAGCACATACAGTTTGTACAGTATAAAAACCATTACACCTATGGAGAGTCCCCGTAAACCATAAAAACCAACATGTGTGTGTGTGTGTGTGTGTGTGTGTGTACACAGAGGAACTAGGTAAGAAGGCTAACAGTCTCCCGTGTTTAAAAAATAAATAAATCATGTTGTCTTAAAGATAGCATGAATTCAACATTTTCAGATGTTTTGTGGTTCCTAAATGCCAATTCTGCCTCCTAAATATTGAAAACTCTTGCTTTTATCAGATGTGCTCAAAATGCACAGTCACGCTGCAAAGAAAATAAAGCAAAATTACTGATGACTCATCCTGCACTACACAGATTTTTGTCCAATCAAATGTTCAAATGACCCTCCCCCTAAAACCACCTACAACCAGCTTGCAAGTAGTACATTACAGTATGATTCACAGCTGTGATATAACTAAAAGGTATTGGACATAACTAAAACCTGTTTAAAGAATAACAGTTATTAAAAATTGATTGTTTTTGTATATGTGGTCTTGAATACTGATACACCGAACTGTTTAAATGATCTATACAATAAATCTAATAATCGTGGTGTACATGGTTGAGTTGGGGGGTAGAATATAATGAAAAATATAAATGTGTTTGTGTATTATGACCTTATATTCACAATACATATCAAACCTTAGTGCCACAGTGTTTATTTCACTGCTGCGGGGGTGTCATGGGAGTCAATGCTAAATCTGTTCACAATCTAAATACTGTGATGCATTAATTGAACATGAAGGACATTGTGTGAAATGCTATTTTTTTAAGATTCAAATTTTCCTTGTCATAAATCAATGTTAATGCAAATATATTCATTAACTTTAATATATATATATATATACCTGAGAAAAGATTAGTGAAATGTGCACAAGAGGGGGGAAATAGGCTAATATTAATAGTTTGAATTCTTTTAGAGAGCTGTTTTGCTAATTTTGCATTATTATTACTAATTATTATAATCTAATTAGTTAGTTTTCACCATTATGATAGTGAGAGAAAGTCTAAAGTGACAAACATTTAAAAAATGCACAATGACAATCAATATTTTCAAAAATATATATAAACACTGGGAATAATATTCCATAGGCTATATGTGCAAATGTTACCCATCTCCAAATATGAGTCTGAAATGACCAGCTTATACCAGCCTGGACATTTATGCTTATTAATTCTGGTTTTGCGTTAGTAGAAGTAAAACTGATTTACCTGAGTGAACTCTCATACACATACATTGTTTTTAGCAGTACAACCTAATTTTTAAACTTAAAAGTTATTTCCTCTGAATGAAGTACTGGTTCATTAGCCACCACAGGTACATAACTAGAAGAATAGCATAGTGCAGTAAATGATAAAACTATTTGAGCAACAAGCCAGCTTGTTTATGACTTAATAATATGATTTGCAGTATAAAGTAACATGACAGACTGTTTGCACAGCTAGAATAACTGGAAGTGGCTGACACTATCTTGTTTATATTCAAGATTTAAAAAAATAGAAGCGCAAAATACACACATTCAGTTAAAGCTGTATTGGTTGGTTAATATTGATCTATGGAGCTTTTAGGCAGGTTCAAGTCCTGACTGACATTCTATTCACTTTCTCTTCCTGTCACTCTCTACATGAAGAGGTAAAAGCCCAAAATAAAATAATAAAACATTAAAATATGACGTTTCATCGTGAAGATCAATCATATATTATTATACACTCAGTGTTTTATTACACAGTCAGTCAGAATAATGTTGCTCAGATTTGTAAAACCCTGAATGCCACGTATACAGTGCAGACAACTGTTTTATTACATCAGATCTCCAAATAAGCCCATCTCCACCTCTTTCTCTCTCTTTTATTCTGCTGCTAGGGAAACAAATGCTTTTGACATTTAGTATGGTGGGTCATGTCCCTGCCTGACGCATGCTCCGGTTTATTTGTGTATTTTATTGGACCAGATGACTCACTCTTTCCCTTACAAACGCCACATCGGTTACCACAGAAACCAGGCGGGCCTGATTGATCCAACGTGGATGACTTAAGGGTCCGGATGCATCACAGCAGACCGGCATCAACAGGTGAATCGCCATTAAAGCATCTGACCCTCTCAGTCGGAATAAAGTGCCTGCAATGTGTTCATTTGTCATATTGTGACCTTTTAATGACATTCCCTTCAAACTAATGAAACTATTTACGAATTGATTTTGAAATGAGCTGATGCAGACAGCACTGTTTGTGCAGATGGTTAATTGTCTGTCTGGAGTGAAAGTCACATCAGTTGTTGTTGGGTCATTAATTTACGCTCACACTGGCCAGAACATGCAGCTCTTTAACACACACACTCAATATTATTAGAGGCCTGTCCCAGTTATCTTGCTTCCAATGTTTCTCACATCAGCTCTTTTCTCTGCCACAGAGCCATTGTGTACAATTTTAATCAACAAAATCTCACTCCCAACACATCTTACATTTATGCATTTGCTAGATACAAAAGCCACTCATTGCATTCAGTGTATATTCAAATGTTATGCATTTCCTGGGAACCATGACAACCATGACCAGAAATCTGATCAGAAAATGTATTTTTTTTTTGTACAACCATTTGAGATGAATATTATTTATTTTATTATATTGCTTGTAAAAGAAATGCATAATAATTATAACATTTAAGGTTTCTATATTTTAATGTTCATCGTCATTACATATATATTTACAGCACATAAATAAATGGCATATGGTCATTTTTAATTTCAGTAGAAATGGCATTAAAGTATATAGTTTTTATGTTTTGTCAGTACATTTGGCACGTCACTTTGACCATATTTCAGACACAACAGAATTATAAAATTACATATAAAGATGCATATAGATCCTATTTAAGTGAGTCAAAAAAGTACTCAAAAATTTGAATCGCTACAGCACTCAAAAGTTTAATTGCAAATAACAAATATTTTATTCTAAGGTATATTGTTTCCATAATAAGTGCTCTTTTTAAAGTATGCTAAAGTGTATTTCTTGTGGTATCTCTTTTCTTGCGACTTTAAGACAGAATCTGCAAAGAGCACCAGTCTTTATGTTGATAGTCAATAGTTTGGCTATATATGAAACGATATTCTAACTCCTTAATTCAAAGAGCTGTTTTATACAGAACCACCACCATTAAACAGCTTCAAAACAACATAGTATCACTCATAATTTATCATAGCTGATTGTATGCAAAACCAGCTTGTATACAGAAATTCACCACTTTGCCTATTTCAAACATCTTCATGTTCTTTATTCAATACTTTATCAAACATCCCTACCGAGTCTTGTTCACATCTTCTCTATATTCCTCTGGAAACTAAGATAAGCAGATGCACAAATAGATTTTAGCATTATATTGTCTACGAACCCTGCAGTGCAGTAGCAGGATCTCCAGCCCTGCACACAAGATATATGTAGATCAAAGTCTGAAGATTTGAGCACAGGAAGAATTGGTAAATTCTTAGAAACATCACGAGAAATGTCGGTCACCTGATCACCTGCTGATTATTTTACTGTAATGCTTTGAATTACAAGGAAGAACTGTATCAAGACTTTCTCTTCCATTTTTAAAAAAATATTAAAAGCAATTTCCGATAAGAATAAAGAATAATATCTCTGACTCTGCAAGCCACTAAAATGTCTAGACAGTCACAGTCTGTCATGTTGAACTTGCACCATAGACAGGGCTTCCCGCTGGCTTTATCCCAAAAGTTTTGATAAATTAAAACTCTCTTTTGTCTGGGCCAGCTCTGGCTTTGGTCTTTTAATGAGGATATCACCAGTAGGATCTATTTTTGGAGGCCTTTTAAGAAGACTAACGGAGAGGCCGTTAGGTTTAGCATACCATAATGAGGTACAGATTGTCCGGGGAAGCTTTTGATGAAAACGGTTTTCTTTTTTCACCGTTTTGTTCTACTCCCAGAAGTCTATGAAGATTCAGAGTAAAATAAATCCAAATCTATTCTGTCTTCATATTGGCGGTTGATACATGGTAGCCTGCCAGAATCTATCTATTGTACTATTGTATGACATCTTAATAGGAATAGTAATAGCTGCTCATAGTTTGAGTTGAGTTGTTTTGAGCTCAGTAAAGGCAGGTGGTAAATAGCTGGCAGATGCAGCAGGACATGCAAATGCACATTGGGTTCCCCCTCAGTGATGGATTATAATAGAATGCTACTTTAGCCATATTTTATTGTTGAAAACTCATCTTTATGCTGAATGACAGCAAGAAACACTGTTGAAATTGAGATCTCCAAAAGCGAAACATTAATTAAATTATGTCAACATCATGCTGTTGACTTGTCTGACAAATTGCGATAAAGCCAGTTGTGTAAATCAATGCAGCATCAGGCAAGGCTACCTCTAATGAGAGGAAGTATTTAAGATTCGACATGCACTCAAGGAAATCAAAAAATCATCAAGGAAATGAACGGTGACCCTTTCGTCATTCACCGCTCTCTACCCTGCATCCTAGATCCATCTCTTTGTCTCTGTGGGAGACCGATTAGCCCATCTTTCTGACAGCTTTTTAATGGCCACATAAAACAGCAGGATCTAATAGCCCACCGGAACTGGTATCTGAGAGCCCCTGACTGCTCCCATATATGATTTCAAGAGGTCACACAGAGGGGAATTCAAAGTATCATATTCCACAGAGAGACAAATTAGGTACGGATGAGAAGAAAATGCATTCATATCCACTGAATCATCAAGCCCATCTAAAGCGACCAATTTAAGTCTTAAGCAAGTGGATTAATAGATAAATATTTTTATAAACGTTTAAGTTTTCTTGGAAATGTTGATTCATGATGGGTTCATACAAAAGCTATTTATAAATGTATTGACTACAAATGGCAATTGTGTAACCATAAAGTAAAAATTGCAAAATTATTTTACTTAAAAATATAATAACAAATATGATCTATCAACATTTCTAATATGTATGTATGTATGGGGTTATATAGGGATGACCTGTGATATGATTTCCTGTTTAATAGATTTCTTGTCAAATGCCAACAAAATACATGGCTTTCTGCATGTTGATTACACTACACTGTATTTGATTTGTCTGACGAATGTCTGTAAAATGTACATAATCTTTTTTAATAAAAATAAAAACAAACATTCCAAACAGTTATGCCAAAGGGTTGCACCACATTTTTGACTTCATGCCCCACAAAAAATGTCAAATATAAATGTATTTTTGAATAACTTATCGATTCCAGTATTATACAAATGTAATATGTAAAAAAATAAATATAACATTATGTGCAATTTTGCAATAAATGTATAATATAAAATACAATAATATAAAATATATGCCACCCAATTAAAAGGATGACTATTTGGCAATGCATTGTGAATTCCAGATGAAGAAAGGTCGCCAGTGACTTTATTATCTGTCACACAGAGCAATGACAGCATGATAGACAGGTGAGGAATGTTATTCATTCATTCTGATACAACAGAGAGGTAATGAGCTCCATCAATTACTGTTGAACCCAAGAGAGGACAAATCGATCATGACTGTTCTTGAGTTATCCACTTGTAGCACAGCAACGTGATTTAACCAAATTAGCAGCCAAACACAGCTTGCTCTATCAATGTACAGTACCTCAAGAACTTTCATCACAGCATTTTGCACAAAAAAAACACAACGGAAATGCGTCAAGTAATTGTATCAAAAATGTACAAGTTTCTTGCATGTCCAAGTAGAAAAATGAAATCCGGAGGCTTAGCTGCTCTGAAATAAAGAGTTCATTAATACACTTTGCAGCTGTCTGTATACTGGCATAATGTCAACTTTGACCATTTAATGCCTAACTAATTGCCTAATAATGGCAGATTAAGGGTCTAGAAAGTGGCTTGCCGTTGCAACGGAAGGGATTTGGATGACAAATGAAAGTCACAAAAGGCAAATGATTTTAGAAGAGTGTCATTATGCCGGAACAGCAGCCGTTAAGGATTTGCGTCATCTGTATACACAAGGCCAGGAGCTTACAGGATAACCGAGAGAGGGAAAAAAGAGGAAAGAGGCAACAGGCAGTTGCTGGTGGAGAGCTGGAACAGGTGGGAATTTTTTTTTTTTACTGATCAGGCTACAGTAGCAAAAACTGAATGAAGAGGGACCGCTGGGACACGCACATGAGAGCAGGTGCTCATCAGCTGCACAACATTGATCAACTTCCTGTATACCTACCACTAAAACATGGAGATAAAAGAGACAAAAATGAGACAGGTGGAGGAAGGGAGAGAAATTTGGAAATGGAGAATGTGCAAAAAGATGGACCAAGGACATTATAAGAAGTGTGAAATAGCATGCATCTCAAAAAGGCAATAAGATACAATTAGGCAACAAATAGACGGTGAATCTGAATGTTAAAATTAAATTAAAATTAATTAAAATTAAAAGGATAAAATAAAAATTTAACTATGCTGACTGAAGTGGATCTTTGAAAATCTATCTACTAAAAAAGAAAGGGAAAAACTAGGAGAAAATAAGGAAAAACAGTGCAACAAAGGTCTCAGCTGCTGAAGTATCCAGCCAAACAGCTGGTGCCAAGAACAAGGTTGGATGACAGAGTGTTTTCAGTTTAGACTGGAAATGTGCCAATCCGGCCCAACCTCACTCAGGGACGTGCACCAACCAACAGCGAAGGCCTTCGGTAAGATTCTATAACTCACTTCCATTGGAACAGAGGATTCAGACCTCAGCTCCACAGAAAGAAATGATATGCTTTTAATTTACAAACCCCAGTACAGTTTTGGCAGAAAGCGTTCAGCCCAAAGAGGCTATAAAAAGCAAAGAACACAACTCGCACCATTTGTGCCCTTAGAAAAGGAAATAACTTTCATTTCTTTACTGCTTTTTGTGGTCAGTCAAAAAAAAAGTGAAAAGAAATATCCTTTCACTCAATTTACCAACTGACTCTTTAAAAGATAAGTTAATTTATTTTGTAACATGGGAATAATTTACAAAGAAAACAAGCACTGGGACTTTTTAGACTCTGCAGAGATTAAATTATTCTAAAGATAAAGTGCAGACGATTGATAATCACCGCAATAATAATCTCAGGAAGCCCTGAAGCCTTCGTGACCCCACACAAAGATGTTGTGCATGCTAAATCGCTCGCCTTCATCTGTCTAGCCTCCACTCCCGTTCCTTAGTGACGGAGCTCCTCGCAGACAAATTGCTCTCCTCCTGCGTGTTTCTCTTTGAGCCACAGTGGGGTTAATGAAAACTCCACAGCATGGTAGCCCCTACCATCCACCAACAGACCGCCAAAAATGATTTCCAGCCTTACGGCATAGTTGAGCCCGAGCCAACCTCCCACTGGAGACGAGCTTCAGCCATCGGCCCAACGTACAGAAATAACACTGGTCCTGCTTGTATGTTTAATGCCCCAGAAAAATGCCTCATTCATTTAGTCAGGCTTTAAATCACTGCTATAATGTACGATAGGTAGAAGCTGTCCTCAGTGTAGGTCACGTAGTAGCCAGGCTGGAGTCAAGTGCTTTGACACTTACTGATTTATTTATTTTCTCACACACTGAACAGCTTATTCCCTTTACACTCTAATTTGGCCACATGCAAAAAGAGAAAGGGACAGGATTTGTGGCTTTTAAGTAGGTATCTACAGAATAGTAATATATTACCTAGGCTGATTGATATTTGGCATGTATAACTGTGCCTGTTTGTCTGCTAAACAAAAGTGGCCATTGAAACTAGTGTTCATTCCGAAATCTACTAAAGATCTCTACGAAATATTGTACACAATATTAAATATTGTGTAAAATAAGCGTTGATTTAAACTCTGAGATTTTATTTACATCTTATTTCGCTGATCAAATGAAGTGCATTGTAATTGATTATATCATTACAATGTCACCTATAGCAAGTGTCAGGATAAATTAGGCAGAAAATAAACAGTCAGTTCTTGAATTTCATGTGTTGGAAGCAGTAAAAAAATGGGCAAGTGAAAAGATCTAAATGACTTTGACAAAGTGATACTATAGACAGCTTGGTCAGGGCCTCTAAAAGAAAAGCAAGTATTGTGAGAGAGAGAGAATGAGAAAGAGCTTTATTGCCAGGTATGTTTACACATAAGAGGAATTTATTATAGTGGCAGAAGCTCCACGGTGCAACAAAATGACAGCAACAGGACAGGACACAGATAATAAAGAATAATGTACTAATATAAAAATAGGCATAGTACAAAATAGCAAAAACACAATATATAACACAGACAATTATGTATGTACAGGTATGAAATGTGCAAATTTGAAATGATTAAAAAACACGCAAATAAGTGTGATAAAAATATATTGTGTAAATAAAGTTGTGTGTTCCACATTTATTGTCAAGATAAGATAATCCATGAGATGGAGTGTGGGGTGTTCCTGCAATGCAGTGGTTAGTACTTACCAAAAGCAGTGCAAAGAAGGACATCCAGTGAACTGGCATTAGGATCATGGGCTTCCAAAGTGTATTGATGCATGTGAGGAATGAAGGCTAGTGTGTCTGGTCCAATCACATGGAAGAGCTTCTGTGACTGAAATTGCTGAAAAACTTGCTGGCAACTGAAATATGCAGTCCAAGATAGAAATGTATCCAAACACACAGCCCATCAAGGTTTGCTGTTTATGGGGCTACAAGAAGCTTGCCTGGTCTGATTAATCAGGTAGATGGCCATGTGTGTATGCCCTGTTGAAAAAAACTGTGTATGCCGGTTAGGTATGTTTTAAAGCATAGTAGTTTGGTTTAAGATGGTCCTGAGTTGGTAACAATCTGGTCCTGAGCAACTAGCTCCTAATTCCAGCTTAAACCACCTCAAATCAAGGTTCAAGGTTTTTTTATTTGTCATATACTTAATTATACAGGAAAAAATCAGTAGTGAAATGTAAGTCAGGTCAGGTCCGCTCAATGGAGAGTGCAAAATGTGTAACACAACACAAGAGAATATATATAAATATAGGTTAAAAGAAGAAGAAAAAGAGTAAAATGTGCAATAAAATAAAATGTGCAATACAGTATACTGTGGACTTAATAAATAATAATATAAACAGGGATGTGCAAGAGGAATGTGCAAAGGTATATACACATAGTAGCAATACGGATGATGGAGAATAGTGAATATTTTACAGTTTATTAAATTGAGACTTGTACAAACCCGATTCCAAAAAAGTTGGGACACTGTACAAATTGTGAATAAAAACAGAATGCAATGATGTGGAAGTTTCAAATTTAAATATTTTATTCAGAATACAACATAGATGACATATCAAATGTTTAAACTGAGAAAATTTATAATTTTAAGGGAAAAATAAGTTGATTTAAAATTTCATGGCATCAACACATCTCAAAAAAGTTGGGACAAGGCCATGTTTACCACTGTGTGGCATCCCCTCTTCTTTTTATAACAGTCTGCAAACGTCTGGGGACTGAGGAGACAAGTTGCTCAAGTTTAGGAATAGGAATGTTGTCCCATTCTTGTCTAATACAGGCTTCTAGTTGCTCAACTGTCTTAGGTCTTCGCCTGCGCTTCTGGATCATGTTTAGATATGGCTTCTTTTTTGACCTATAGAGTTTTAGCCGGCAACGGCGAATGGCACGATGGATTGTGTTCACCGACAATGTTTTCTGGAAGTATTCCTGAGCCCATGTTGTGATTTCCATTACAGTAGCATTCCTGTATGTGATGCAGTGCCGTCTAAGGGCCCGAAGATCACGGGCATCAGTATGGTTTTCCGGCCTTGACCCTTACGCACAGAGATTGTTCCAGATTCTCTGAATCTTTGGATGATATTATGCACTGTAGATGATGATAACTTCAAACTCTTTGCAATTTTTCTCTGAGAAACTCCTTTCTGATATTGCTCCACTATTTTTCGCCGCAGCATTGGGGGAATTGGTGATCCTCTTCCCATCTTGACTTCTGAGAGACACTGCCACACTGAGAGGCTCTTTTTATACCCAATCATGTTGCCAATCAACCTAATAAGTTGCAAATTGGTCCTACAGCTGTTCCTTATATGTACATTGAACTTTTCCGGCCTCTTATTGCTACCTGTCCCAACTTTTTTGGAATGTGTAGCTCTCATGAAATCCAAAATGAGCCAATATTTGGCATGACATTTCAAAATGTCTCACTTTCAACATTTGATATGTTATCTATATTCTATTGTGAATAAAATATAAGTTTATGAGATTTGTAAATTATTGCATTCCTTTTTTATTCACAATTTGTACAGTGTCCCAACTTTTTTGGAATCGGGTTTGTAAATGTTATTAGACCGAGTTTGAGTTTAGGAGCCTGATGGCCTGAGGGAAGAAGCTCCTCCTGAGTCTCTCAGTTTTTGCCATCATGCTCCGGTAGCGCTTGCCAGATGGCAGCAAAATGAAAAGACAGTTACCAGGGTGATTTGTGTTCTTGATGAATTTACCAGCTCTGCTTGTGTAGCGTTTGAGGTAGATGTCCTGCAGAGAGGGGAGAACAGACCCTGAGATTCGCTCAGCTAAGCGCACAACTCTCTGCAGAGCTTTGCAATCCTGATTTGAGGCGTTTCCATACCACACTGAGATGAACTGAGTCAATACACTTTCTATGGTCCCTGAATAGAAAGTTTTCAGGATTGCTGCTGAGACCCTGAATTTCCTCAGCTATCGCAGATGGTACAGTCTTTGCCTGGCTTTCTTGACCTGTGTTTGAATGTGTGCAGTCCAAGTCAGGTCCTCTGAGATGTTTACACCAAGGTACTTGAAGCTGCTTACCCTCTCCACAGGGGTCCCACTGATCATAAGAGGAGTGTAGGGCCGCTGCTGTCTCTTCCTGAAGTCCACAATCAGCTCTTTAGTTTTGCACACATTCAGAGAGAGACAGTTGTCCTGGCACCATGATGTAAGTCTCTCTACCTCATCCAAGTGCGGTCTCATCATTGTTGGAAATGAGGCCCAGAACCACAGTATCATCAGCAAATTTAACAATAGAAGTGGAGCTCAAGGTTTCTTTATTTGTCACATAATAGTTATACAGGGCATAACTAGAAGTGAAATGCAATCGAATCAGGTCCGCTCAGTGGACAGTGCAAAACAATAAGAATACAAATTATATAAGTAACATAACACAAGGGCATACATATGGTAAGAAAAGGAGAAATAAGAATAAAATGTGCAATGAAATAAAAAAGTGCAAAACAATAAGATGTGCAAAAAACAATAAGATGTGCAAAAGACAATGAGATGTGCAAAAGACAATGAGATGTGCAAAAAAACAACAAGATGTGCAAAAAAACAATAAGATGTACAAAAAAAGAAAACAAAAAACAGTGTACTGGGACTTAATAAATAGTAATGTGAATAAGAGGGATGTGCAGACGGGTTGTTCATGGTATTGTACATAGAGCAGTTGACAATGGGTCTTGTGAGTGTTTATGAAACAGAGTTTGTGTTTAGGAGCCTGATGGCCTGAGGGAAGAAGCTCTTCCTCAGTCTTTCAGTCTTTGCCATCATGCTCCTGAAGCGCCTGCCAGATGGCAGTAAACAGAAAAGATGGTTACCGGGGTGAGTTGAGTCTTTGATGATTTTTGCAGCTCTGCTTCTGCAGCGTTTGAGGTAGATGTGCTGCAGAGAGGGGAGAGCAGACCCTGAGATGCGCTCAGCTAAGCGCACGACTCTCTGTAGAGCTTTGCAGTCCTGGTTTGTGGCATTATTATACCACACTGAGATGCACTGAGTTAGAACACTTTCTATGGCCCCTGAATAGAAAGTTTTCAGGATAGCTGGTGAGACCCTGAATTTCCTCAGCTGTCGCAGATGGTACAGCCTTTGCCTGGCTTTCTTAACCTGTGTTTGAATGTGTGTAGTCCAAGTCAGGTCCTCGGAGATGTTTACACCGAGGTACTTGAAGCTACTCACCCTCTCCACAGGGGTCCCACTGATCATAAGAGGTGTGGGGCTGCTGCTGTCTCTTCCTGAAGTCCACGATCAGCTCCTTAGTTTTGCTCACGTTCAGAGAGAGACAGTTGTCCTGGCACCATGATGTAAGTCTCTCCACCTCATCCAAGTATGCGGCCTCGTCACCGTTGTTGATGAGGCCCAGAACCACAGTATATCATCCGCAAATTTGACAATAGAGGTGGAGCTGTGAGAGGACACGCAGTCGTGTGTGTAGAGAGTATAGCAGGGGCTCAGGACACAGCCCTGTGGGGCTCCTACATTCAGGGTGATGGAGTTGGAGGTGAACTGGCCGACTTTCACCACTTGTGGTCTGGCGGTGAGGAAATCTTGAATCCAGTCACAAAGTGAAGTGTTTAGGCCGAGGTCTGAGAGTTTAACAGTCAGCTTGGTGGGGACTATAGTGTTGAAAGCTGAGCTATAGTCTATGAATAGCAGCCTGACATAGTTGCCATTTTGCTGTCGATGTGAGTGAGGGAGGAGTGCAGTACCTGGGAGATGGCATCATCAGTAGACCTATTTGGCGATAGGCAAACTGAAGAGGGTCCAAGGTAGCAGGGATGGAGGAGCAAATGTGTTTCTTTAAAAGTCTCTCAAAAACCTTCATGACCGTCGATGTGAGGGCAACTGGACGATAGTCATTCAGGCAAGAGGGTTTACTGTTCTTAGGCACAGGGATTATGACAGATTTTTTAAAGGAGGTGGGAACAACAGAGGTAGCAAGGGACTCATTAAAGATGGAAGTAAACAATCCGGCAAGCTGATCAGCACAGGACCTCAGAACGCGGCCAGTAATCCCATCAGGTCCTGCTGCTTTCCTGACGTTCACTCTCTTTAGTTCCCTCGACGTCATCCTCTGAAAAGGTGATTACATGATCATTGCTGCTCTGTCTGCTGCTTCCTGACGGGCAGTTCGGCAGATTTGCGCCGCCATTGCAGTCAAAGCGACCGTAGAAGGTGTTTAGCTCTTCGGCCAGCAGCGGATCTGCTCTCACCTCTGCGGAGGATTTATTTCCAGAGGAACAGATGGTCTTCAGTCCCTGCCACATGCGTCGAGAGTCATTGAGCTGGAAATGTGACTCAATTTTCTCGCTGTACCGGCGCTTAGCGGCTCGTATTGCACGCCGGAGAGCGTAGCACGAAGCTTTGTATTCGCTCATGTTCCCTGACAACAGACCGGCATTGTATGCGGCAGTGCGATTGTTAACCGCATCACGGATTGATCTGTCCACCCACGGTTTCTGATTAGTAAATGTCCTTATTGTTACCGTTTCAGTGGCTTGCTCGGTTAGCGTGTTTACGAAGCTTACTGCTACATCCGTGAATTGCTGGCGTCAGATGAACTCGCCGGAACATGTCCCAGTCGGCGTCATCAAGAGGCGCCTGTAGCGTAGCTTCAGAGTGGGGGACCAACGCGTCACTTCCCTCTCCACCGGCGGCAGCGATCCTTTGTTTGTATTCGGCGTGAGAAAAATGGCGACATGATCTGATTTGCCAAAAGCCGGCAGTGAGTGGGCTTTGTAGGCGTTGTTGAGCGAGTGTAGCAGTGATCCAGTGTATTCAGTCCTCTGGTTGGACAGGATATGTGTTGATGAAAGTTCGGCAGGACTTTCTTGAGGTTACCTTGTTAAAGTCTCCAGCGATGATGCATGCAGCGTCGGGATGTTTGTTGATATATCCGCTGATTTCATCGTGGAGATTTGACAAAGCCGCTAGTGTCTGCTTGTGGAGGAATATAAACGGCAGACACGAGGACCGATGTAAATTCCGGGGCAGATAGAAGGCGGCAGATAATGGAGAGATGCTCCAGATGAGGCGAACAGGAGCAGCGACAGAATGGAGATATTCCTGGGGTCACACCATTTCTTGTTAATAAAGAAACACACTCCACCACCTTTGTTTTTCCGGCCTCGGCTGTTCGGCTGTGATAGGACACGCAGTCATGTGTGTAGAGAGAGTAGAGCAGGGGACTCAGGACACAACCCTGTGGCGCTCCTACAGTGCTCAGCGTAAATGAGTACACCCCCTTTGAAAAGTAACATTTTAAACAATATCTCAATGAACACAAAAACATTTTCCAAAATGTTGAAAAGACTAAGTTTTATATAACATCTGTTTAACTTATAACATGAAAGTAAGGTTAAAAATATAACTTAGAGAACAAAATGTTCAGTTTTACTCAAATTAGGGTGATGCAAAAATGAGTACACCCCACTGAAAGTCTCTGGAGCAAAGCTAAATTTTAGACTACAAATGTCTAATTTAACAAGAATTCAACCACAGGTGAGTCTAATTATTCATTACACAGGTGACAGTTGACTATAAAAGGGTGTTACTTAAAGAATACCCCTTCCCATTTCATGCTGTCAGTAATGGCACCACATGGAAGAGAAATGTCAGAAGACCTGAGAAAGAAAATAATTTCTTTACACAAGAAAGGTGAAGGCTACAAGAAGATCAGCAAAGCTTTACTTATCCGTCAGAATACTGTAGCAAAAGTGGTACAAACATTTAAAAAGATGGAACTGCAACCATCTCACAGAGGACGTCCAGGTCGTCCACGGAAGTTAACACCTCGTCAGGGCGTCTTCTGATGAGAAGGGTTGAAGAAAATCGACATGCAAGTTCACTGCAGTTATCTAAGTAGAAAGCCAAACTGGGGTGACTATTTCCTGTGACACATGTGACTGACGTACACTGCAGAGGAATGGCATGCATGGGTGCCGTCCACGAAAGAAGCCTCTTTTAAAGCCCAGGCACAAAAAAGCCCGCCTAGAGTTTGCCAGGGCCCATGCTGACAAAGATGAAGACTACTGGGACTCTATACTCTGGAGTGAGGAGACCTAGATAAATGTTTTTGGAACTGATGGCTTCAAAACTGTATGGCGTCGCAAAGGTGAGGAATACAAAGAAAAATGCATGGTGCCTACAGTGAAACATGGTGGTGGCAGTGTCCTTATGTGGGGCTGCATGAGTGCTGCTGGTGTCGGGGAGCTGCATTTCATTGATGGCATCATGAATTCACAAATGTACTGCTCTATACTGAAAGCGAAGATGCTACCATCACTCCGTGCCCTTGGTCGTCGTGCACTTTTCCAACATGACAATGATCCTAAACACACATCTAAGGCCACTGTTGGATTTCTGAAGAAGAACAGGGTTAAAGTGATTCAGTGGCCAAGTATGTCTCCTGATCTGAACACAATCGAACACCTATGGGGAATTTTGAAGAGACAAGTTGAGCATCACTCTCCATCCATTATCCAATCTCTAAAAGAGGTCATTCTTGAAGAATGGAAAAAGATAGATCTGGCAAAATGTCGCCAACTTGTTCATTCCATGCCTAGAAGACTTGGTGCTGTCATTAAAAATCATGGAGAACATACAAAGTACTAGATTTAGTAGTTTTTGTTGTGGGGTGTACTCATTTTTGCATCACCCTAATTTGAGTAAAACTGAAAAATGTGTAATCTAAGTTATATTATTAACCTTACTTTCATGTTATAAGTTAAACAGATGTTATATTAAACTTAGTCTTGTCAACATTTTGGAAATGTTTTTTGTGTTCATTGAGATATTGTTTAAAATTTTACTTTTCAAAGGGGGGTGTACTCCTTTACGCTGAGCACTGTATGTTCAGGGTGTGTCACGGTTCATGGGTTCCCGGTCCCGTCCTCACCGTGTCTTGTCTGTATGCGTGTGCGTATGTGTGAGCAGGTGTCTGTGGGTGTGTGTGATTGAGGCTAATTCGCTCCAGCTGAGAGTCATCACCATTGGGCTATATCAGTTCCTGTCACGCTCTCCTCTTGTCAGATCCTTGCAGTTTGCGACGAGGCGTTTCTGGTTCCTGGTTTCGCGATTCCTGAGCCCTGCTGCTTTCCTGGACTCCGATCGCCGGAGACTCGTCTGCCCATTGCTTCCCTGCGCTACCCGCCTCAGCCCCTACGGAAAGCTCCGTTTCTGCCTACGGAAAGCTCCGCCTCTGCCCTACGGAAGCTCCGCCTCCGCCCTACGGAAAGCTCCGTTTAGTTTCTCGCTGTGTATTACTTCTTGTAATAAACTCTCTTTTTCCGCAACTGAATCCTCCCGTCTTCATTGTGACAGAAGGATCTGACCAATCTTCATGGATTCAGCGGAGACTCGTGGTTTGCAGGAACTGATATCCGGCAACAACGCTCGTATGGATCTCCAGGAGGAGAATATGCTGAACACCGGACGAGCTGTGCAGGTGTTAGTAGCGCAGGTGTCCGAGCTCACTACCCAGGTACATTTATTGAGATCACCCGCTGCGCCACCCACACCGCCTAGCTTTTCCATCCCCGGGAACCACAGCCCTCAGCACGAGCCTAGACTCCCTGCACCGGAGAGGTATGCCGGAGATCCTAACCTCTGTAGAGCGCTGACGAAGTGTTCTCTGTTTTGCTCGCTCCAGCCACTGACGCTCGCCACAGAAGTTTCCAGGGTGGCACTAGTGCTTACGTTGCTGTCAGGAAAGGCAGCATTGTGGGGAACGCGGTGTGGGAAAATTGCCATCCTTGTTGTTCCTCATTCCGCTCAATCTCTCAGGAGATGAGGAGGGTGTTCGATCGCTGGTCGGGCGCGAGGCAGCAGCAAGATGCTGGCCGACCTCCGCCAGGGGAGCAGTCCGTTCCGACTATTCCATCCAGTTCAGGACCCTGGCAGCGGAGTGTGAGTGGAACGAGAGGCGAGTGGGACATGTTCCTGCATGGGCTGGCTGACCGTATCCAACGGAGATCGATGTGGTGGAGTTACCTCCGGGTTGGACGAACTTGTGGACCTGGCCTTACGGCGTGGATGCACGGCTTCAGCAACGCGATCTACGCGGGTCGACGCAAGTTAACACCGACATCCTTTCCTCAACACCGGCGATACGGTCAGTCACTGTCGGGTTGACGAACCCATGCAGGTGGGTAGAGCTCGGCCTCCCGGGAGGAGAGAGATCGTCGGAGGACGAGGGACTATGCTTGTACTGTGGCGGCTGGCCATTTCCTGGTGAAGTGCCCGTAAAGACCAGGCCCGACAGTAGGTCTGAGGCTACTGTCGGGTGGGGTATCTCTCAACAAAGCCTCATCCACCACCCTCCTCCCGGTGAGGTTGCAATGGGCGGCCGAGCGTCATGAGGGACGGCGCTGCTAGACTCGGAGCCGAGGGTAACCTGCTGGACATTTCCCTGGCCCAACTCCTTCACATTCCCTTGGTTCCTCCGCCACAAGATCTCTGTCAGCCTCTAATGGACAGTCACTTCCTCCGATCAGTCTCTCCACGGTGCCTATCACCCTCCACCTCAGGCAACCACTCTGAGACCATCACGTTCCTCGTCACCCACTCACCCCTGGCCCCGTGGTGTTGGGTCACCCCTGGCTCACTCAACACAATCCTCGGGTGGATTGGGGTCATAACACCGTGTCGGAGTGGAGTCGAGCCTGCTATGCCTCTTGTCTTGTGTCTGCTGGGTTTTCTGTGTGTGATTCTGTGTTGCAGGAGGAGATGGGGAACCTGTCTAACGTGCCCGAGGAGTATCTCGACCTGAAGGAGGTGTTCAGTAAGTCCAGGGCCGCTTCTCTCCCTCCTCATCGTCCCTACGACTGTGCTATAGACTTAGTACCAGGTATGTCTCCGCCTAAGGGCAGATTATACTCGCTGTTCCGGAAAGGGAGGCCATGGAGAAATATATTTCTGATTCTCTGACAGCCGGGTTCATCCGCCTCTTCTTCCAGCGGGGCAGGATTTTTTTTTTGTCGCGAAGAAGGATGGTTCTCTGCGACCTTGTATTGACTACGGGGCTTGAACAACATCACGGTAAAGAATACCTATCCTTTGCCGTTGATGTCTTCAGCCTTCGAGAGGTTGCAGGAGCATCCATCTTCACTAAGTTAGATCTTAGAAACGCTTATCATTTGGTTCGCATAAGAGAGGGGATGAGTGGAAGACCGCGTTTAATACCCCCAGAGGGCATTTTGAGTATTTGGTTATGCCTTCGGGCTCTCTAACTCTCCAGCGGTCTTCCAGGCACTCGTCAATGACGTGTTGAGAGATATGGTCGATCAGTTCATATATGTCTACCTGGATGACATATTGATTTTTCTTCTTCTCTCCAGGAACATGTTCAACACGTCAGACGAGTGCTCCAGAGGTTGTTAGAGAATGGGCTTTTGTCAAGGCGGAGAAGTGCGCGTTCCATGCACAGTCGGTTCCTTTCCTGGGTTTCATAGTGTCGCCGGAGGGGTTCGCATGGATCCTGACAGGGTTAAGGCTGTGGTAAATTGGCCAACCCCTGATTCCCGCAAGGCCCTGCTGAGGTTTCTGGGGTTCGCTAATTTTTACCGGCGTTTCATTCGCAATTTCAGCCAACTAGCCGCTCCTCTGACTGCCTTGACCTCCACCAAGATGACGTTCAGGTGGTCGAATGCAGCCGAGGCCGCATTTACCAAACTCAGAGGCCGCTTGTTTCGGCTCCCATTCTCCGGGCCCCTGATCCCACACGTCAGTTCGTGGTGGAGGTCGACACGTCAGAGGTGGGGGTAGGTGCAGTGTTATCCCAACGGGCCACCTCGGACGACAAAGTGCATCCCTGCGCGTTTTTCCCATCGACTGTCTCCTGCCGACGCAATTACGACGCCGGTAACAGAGAGTTGCTGGCCGTCAAGCTAGCGTTGGAAGAATGGCGTCACTGGTTAGAGGGTTCGGG
Source organism: Gymnocypris eckloni scoliostomus (assembly GCA_027564155.1). Classification (NCBI taxonomy): domain Eukaryota; kingdom Metazoa; phylum Chordata; class Actinopteri; order Cypriniformes; family Cyprinidae; genus Gymnocypris; species Gymnocypris eckloni. Next base: position 9,863,463 of record CM050436.1, on the reverse strand, counting down.
GGTTCCTTTCATAGTTTGGACCGACCATAAGAATCTTGAATATATTCAGTCCGCCAAACGTCTTAACTCCAGGCAGGCTCGTTGGGCACTATTTTTCGGACGTTTTGAATTTTCCATCTCCTATCGGCCGGGTTCTAAGAACATCAAACCCGATGCCTTGTCACGCATTTTTGACATTTCGGACCGCCCGGTGTCTCCCGAGTGCATTATACCTGAGAGATTGGTTGTCTCTGCAGTCACTTGGGAGATCGAATCGAAGGTCCGCACGGCCTTGGAAGGGGTAACGCCCGCCTGGATGCCCAACGGGCCGGTTGTTTGTGCCGGAGGGTTACGGTCCAACGTCAGCCAATGGGGTCACTGTTCCAACGTGGCTTGTCATCCAGGAATCGGTCGCACCATGTTTCTGATTAAACAACGATTCTGGTGGCGGGCCATGGCTCGCGATATCCGAGAGTTTGTTTTGGCCTGCTCAGTCTGTGCTCGGGGTAAGACTTCCAATCGACCTCCAGAGGGGTTACTTCAGCCGCTGTCGGTCCCTTCGAGACCCTGGTCCCATATCGCGCTAGATTTCGTCACTGCCCTCCCACCCTCCCTGGGTAATACGGTTGTTTTAACCGTAGTGGACCGGTTCTCGGCGGCCCATTTTATTCCCTTGCCCAAATTGCCCTCAGCCAAGGAGACAGCGGCTACGGTAGTTGATCACGTCTTCGCATTCATGGCCTCCCGGCAGACGTGGTTTCCGACAGGGTCCCCAATTCGTGTCCAAATTTTGGAGAGAGTTTTGTCGACTACTGGGGCGACTGTGAGTTTGTCTTCTGGGTTTCACCCTCAGACCAACGGTCAGACTGAGCGGGCCAACCAGGATCTCGAGAGGGTGTTGCGATGTTTGGTCACTCAGAATCCCACTTCCTGGTGTCAGCAACTTTCATGGGTTGAGTACGCTCACAACTCGTTACAGGTGTCGCCCACGGGCCTTTCGCCGTTTGAGTGTAGTTTAGGTTACCAGCCACCTCTTTTCCTAGTATGGAATCCAAGTCGCGGTCCCTCTGCCCACGCCCGTCCAGAGGTGTCACCGTACCTGGACGAGAGCCCGAGAGACTCTCCTCCGGGTGGGGCGTGCACCAAGGCTAAGGCTGATCGCCACCGGTGTCAAGCCTCCCGTCTCGTCGTTGGTCAAAAGTGTGGCTTTCTACCCAGAACATTCCGCTCCGGTCCGTGTGTAATAAGTTGGCTCCCAAATTTATTGGCCCATTTCCTGTCACCAAGATTATTAGTCCGGTGACAGTCCGCCTCAAACTCCCTCCCTGCGTACAGGAGAATTCATCCCGCTCCATGTTTCCAAAATTAAACCCGTTTTGGTCTCCCCTTAATCCGCCTTACTCGGTTCCTCCCCGCGCGACTCGTAGATGGGGAACCCACCTATTCGGTCAATCGCATTCTGGACTCGGCGGAGGGGACGAGGTTTTCAATACTTGGTGGACTGGGAAGGTTACGGTCCGGAGGAGAGAAGTTGGGTTCGGCCAGGGACATATTGGATCACTCCCTTATTGATGATTACAATCAACAGGTAGGTCGGCTGGGAGCGCCGAGAGGCGCCCTAGGGAGGGGTACTGTCACGGTTCATGGGTTCCCGGTCCCGTCCTCACCGTGTCTTGTCTGTATGCGTGTGTATGTGTGAGCAGGTGTCTGTGGGTGTGTGTGATTGAGGCTAATTCGCTCCAGCTGAGAGTCATCACCATTGGGCTATATCAGTTCCTGTCACGCTCTCTCCTCTTGTCAGATCCTTGCAGTTTGCGGTCGACGCGTTCCACGAGGCGTTTCTGGTTCCTGGTTTCCGCGATTCCTGAGCCCTGCTGCTTTCCTGGACTCCGATCGCCGGAGACCTCGTCTGCCCATTGCTTCCCTCGCTACCCGCCTCAGCCCCTCGGAGCTCCGTTTCTGCCTACGGAGCTCCGCTTCTACCTCACGGAGCTCCGCTTCTGCCTCACGGAGCTCCGCCTCTGCCCTCACGGAAGCTCCGCCTCCGCCTCTACGGAAAGCTCCGTTTAGTTTCTCGCTGTGTATTACTTCTTGTAATAAACTCTCTTTTCCGCATAACTGAATCCTCCGTCTTCATTGTGACAGGGTGATGGAGTTGGAGGTGAATTGGCCCATTTTCACCACTTGAGGTCTGCCGGTGAGTAAATCTTAAATCCAGTCACAGAGTGTAGAGTTTAGCCCGAGGTCTGTGAGTTTAAAAGCTGTCTTGATGGGGACTATAGTATTGAAAGCTGAGCTATAGTCAATGAAAAGCAGCCTTACATAGCTGCCATATTTGTTGTAAATGTGTGTAAGGGAAGAGTGCAAGACCTGAGAGATGGCATCGTCAGTAGACCTATTTGGGCGGTAGGCAAACTGAAGAGGGTCCAAAGTAGCAGGGATGGAGGAGCAAATGTGGTTCTTTAAAAGTCTCTCAAAAACCTTCATGACTATTGATGTGAGGGCAACTGGACGATAGTCATTCAGGCAAGAGGGTTTACTGTTCTTAGGCACAGGGATGATGACAGATTTTTTAAAGGAGGTGGGAACCACTGAGGTAGAAAGGGACTCATTAAAGATGGATGTAAACAAACCAGCAAGCTGATCAGCGCAGGCCCTCAGAACACGGCCAGTAATCCCATCAGGCCCGGCTGCTTTCCTGACGTTCACTCTCTTTAGTTCCCTCCGAAACTCGTCCTCCGACATGGTGATGACATGATCATCGCTGCTCTGTCTGCTGCTTCCTGACACGCTGATCGGCAGAGTCTCGCTGCCGCCATTGCATTCAAAGTGGCCGTAGAAGGTGTTTAACTCTTCGGCCAGCAACGGATCTGCTCTCACCTCTAAGGAAGGATTTATTTCCAGAGGAACAGATGGTTTTCAGTCCCTCCCACATGCGTCAAGAGTCATTGAGCTGAAAATGAGACTCAATTCTCTCCCTTTATCGAAGTTTAGCAGCTCTAACTGCACATCGGAGAGCATAGCGCGATGCTTTGTATTCGCTCATGTTACTCGACAGAAGATCGTTGATAACAGAAGCATTGTATGTGGCAGTGCAATGGTTAACCGCATCACGGATTGTTCTGTCCACCCACGGTTTCTGATTGGAGAATGTCCTTATAGTTACAGTTTCAGTGGCTTGCTCGGTTGGCATGTTGACAAAGCTTAATGCTACATCCGTGAACTCGTTGACGTCAGATGAACTCGCCCGGAACATGTCCCAGTCGACGTCATCAAGAGCCGCCTGTAGCATAGCTTCAGAGTGGAAGGACCAACACGTCACTTCTCTCTTCACCGGAGGTTCCTGAACGAGCCTTTGTTTATATTCCGGTGTAAGGAAAATGGCGGCATGGTCCGATTTGCCAAAAGCCGGTAGTGAGCGGGCTTTGTAGGCATTCTTAAGCTGAGTGTAGCAATGATCCAGTGTATTCGATTCTCTAGTTGGACTGGATACATGTTGGTGAAAGTTCAGCATGACCTGCCTAAGGCTGGCTTAGTTAAAGTCCCCCGCGATGATAGAGGCAGCATCAGGGTGTTTGTTAATGTATCCGCTGAGCACATCGTGGAGTTTGAACAAAGCCAAGCTAGTGTCTGCCTGTGGTGGAATGTAAACAGCAGTAACAATGATCGATGAAAACTCCAGGGGCAGATAGAATGGGCGGCAGATAATGGAGAGATGTTCCAGATGAGGCGAACAGGAACGCGACAGAATGGAGATGCTCCTGGGGTCACACCATTGTCACACCATTTCTTGTTGATCATGAAACACACTCCACCACCTTTGGTTATTTTTCTTTGGTATGGGCACAATGGTGGATTTTTGGAAGCATGAGGGAACCACAGACAGAGAGAGAGAAAGGTTGAAAATGTCTGTAAAAACCCCGGCTAGTTGGAATGCGCATGCTCTGAACACACGGCCTGGGATACCATCCGGACTCACAGCTTTGCGGATATTCACCCGTTTGAAGGATCGGGTGATCGGCTACATCTTCAAAATCATAACTCATAATTCAACCGAGACCGTTGTTGAAGCTCTAAGACTGGCAAAAGCTGATTCCAAATCTTCTATAATTATCTTGCTGGATCTGTCCGCTGCTTTTGACATGGTTAACCACCAGATCCTCTTGTCAACCCTATTGGCAAAGGACATCTCAGAAACCGGAGTCCAGTGGTTTGAGTCTTACCTCACAGATAGGTCCTTCATGGTATCTTGGAGAGGTGAGGTGTCCAAGTCGCAACATCTAACAACTAGGGTGCCTCAGGGCTCTGTTCTTGGACCACTTCTCTTATCTGTCTACATGGCATCACTAGGTTCTATCAACCTGATGATCTGATGATAGCTGCTCACACCTCAGCTTGTCTAAAATACATTTCTTGCTGTTCTGGACTGTTCTGTCCAATGCTCTCTTGGCAGGTCTTGCAGCCAGTTCTATCAAACCTGTACAATTACATCAGAATGCGGCAACAATATACATTTTTAATGAGCTGAAAAGAATGCATGTCACAACTCTTTTTATCAATTTGCACTGGCTAACAATAGCTGCTTGCATAAAATGCAAGGCATTAATGTGTGCCTACAAAACCACCACTGGCTCTGCATCCCTTTAACATAATTCACTACTTCAGACTTATTTGCCCTCTAGAATCTTGCATTCTGTGCATTATTGTGCAATCCAAAGAGGCACAAAATCCATTTCATGGACTTGTACATTAAATGTTCACTTAAGAATTTTTTTTAAGAATCGGCTAAAGACACATCTCTTTCATCTTTATTTAACCCTCTAACTCTAGCACTCTCTATTCTAAATCTATTCTTTAAAAATTAACATTCCCCTTTACATTTGCACTCTATTAATTGCTAATTGCTAAACTGCTTGTTTTCTTAAAAAAAACGAACACTAGCTTCTCTATTCTTTTTGTATTCCATCTATTTGTGTTCTTGTTATTTATTATACAATTAACAAAAAGCAGAAAATGGCCTCTAACACTAGCTTGCTCTATTATTTTTCTATTCTATCTGTTTTATAGAATGTTATTGAATATAATTCGTGTTCCTGTGGCTCAGTGGTAGATCATTGCGTTAGCAGCGCAAAAGGTTGTGGGTTCAATTCCCAGGGAACACATATACTGATAAAAAATGTGTAGCCTGATTGCACTGAAAGTCCCTTTGGATAAAAGCATGTGCTAAATGTAAATGTTTTCTTTTTATTTATTATATAATTAAAAAAACTTGCTATGTGTACTGCGTTAGGCTAACTGAGACTTGTACAAACACTTGCATATTGATATTTTGTTGATTTTGATTGCTTCCGTTGTCTTCATTTGTAATGCTTTAGATAAAATCGTCTGCTAAATGACTAAATGTACATGTAAATTGGAAATGACATGACATTGAGTAAATAATAACAGAATATTCTGTGATTTGTCATGTGAAATACTCCTAAGAAAAAGGTTGCTATAGCATTCTGTAAAGACAGAAATACTTTTACAGTACTGTATGTTGTATTTGGATTTCAGTGCAAATAATTAAAAACGAAGACATCAGCATTCAAAACATACTGAATTCTGTTTCCTAGCTATGTCATTCCAGACAGATGCTTTTCCTGTAGATAGAGATTTATATAAAAAAAATGACAAATGCCGGGTGGCGGATATGTCCCAGTCTCGCCACAGAGGTCATGACCAGGATATGAATGCGACAAAATAATTACTGTGAGCAACTGAAAAGAAGGAAGCTGTAAATTATCCCTCTGCTTTTAGAAAGGCTAGGATGACGTGGCCATAACCAAAAGGTTGTGATATGGGTTAATTGCTTTCTCTGTCCAAATAATGACACCTCTGAAGTAAAGTTTATCTGGAACAGCTGTGGCTGATCTCTTAACGCACTGAAGGGGTAATGACAGGGCATAGGGTGAGAGACATGTCAAGGGTCATCCTAAGTTTTCAACATGCCCTACCATGACTCAAAATCCAAATCAATTTAGTTAAGTTACACATTATTGTAGTTTTGCTCACCAAAACAGTGTGTGAAGCTGTGAATCAATTCATCTAGCTTACAGAGTTTTAATTGTAATACAAAGCTAACATGTTATTATGTTAATTTCTATGTGACCTGCACAATAATCTCTTGTAGCTCAGGATAATAAGTCATAGGCTCAGTTCCCAATAATTTTTTAATTGATAAAAGGTGTATCTTAAATGTAATCACCGTAAGTAGATTTAGATCAAAGAACCTAGCAAATGCGTCAATGTACAGACACAGAGAGAGGGAGAAAAACAAAGAGTCCCTTAAATGAGCAGTCACCCTTGGACACATATCCACATTGGATGAAAAGTTTCCTCAGGCATGTCCAAACAGGTCCTCCCTAAAGAACAATACTGCAGAGGGATTTAAGCCCTATTACTGATCATTGTTTACATCTCTGCAGAATTAGCTTCATTATATTCAGTCTCAATGGATGAAGACTAGAAGCATGAATATTAAAGGAACACTGCCAGACTACTTTAAAAGATAACTTCGGATGAATAAAGTGGAAACCTGTTAAAGTTAAATATGTTATTTTAATATTCTTACTGTAAATCAATCATTAAATACATATTTTAATTATATTAATACATGTCGTAAGAAGAAAGACAGTGGCATGATATTAATCCTTGACATGCAAACTGGTAGTAATATAAGCACTAAGGTGTGATTTTGATTTTTATCTGTATCTTTCCTATTTAAGGTTGCACTTACTCAACTTGATTGCTTATACAAACTTCCAATGGGGTTGCAGGATTAATTAAAAATATTAAAATTCATAAAATATAAATGAATATAATGTAACTCAAAATTCTAATAAATAAAATCAAGTTCTTGAAATTTCTCGAGTTTCAAAATTAATTGAGGTGATTTAGTTTTATAGTTAAAAGTCAATACTCCTAGTTTGTTAATGAAAAAGTTTGAAAACAGCAGAAATATCAAATATATCTATTTAATATTAGAAAATAGCAATAATGTTATTGTCTCTGTGAACTCAATGAACAGATTGTCCAATAAAAATTCAAGTGGGATGTAAATGTAACCTATAACTGAACTTGTATTCCATCCTCCATCCTTCATTGAAAAGATTCCTGGATTATTATGGTAATTTTCAATGAGTATTACAAATTACAAATCAAAGTAATGATAATGTGCTGCCAATGTGTTAGATGTTTTGTGAAAATATAGCTAATCCATAAGCACAAATAACCTCAATATACAGTGAATAAATCAGGATTTGCATACATGTACCAGGTTCAAACTGTGTTATGATATGCACAAGCGAATAAAACACTTACTTTCATAATTATTTCATGATTTTCACTATGCACACACCTTATAAGAAAGATTCAGTGGTTATTTTCCATTACTAAATGCCAAGCTGCTCCCTAGAGCAGAAGTCATCCAGCAATTGCATACAGTGTGGTTGCATTAACTTGCGAAATTGCAAGCTTGTCCATTAGAAGAGCAGTATATATGTCCCCTATGCTTTTTGTGAAGGTGCTATAAAACTCAATAAATCTCAGAAATTGCCCACATAAAAAAATATTTAATGGAGGCTGAGTCTACGGCGGCACAAATATCTGTGAAAAAAGCAGCTCTAATAAAATTCTTGTCATGTATCTTTGCAAGCATAACTAGTGCCAATTTATGTTAATAAAGGTATTCTTGCGTCAGAGCATCTCCGTCTCACTAAAGTGCCTGAGATCCTCTGCATATTCATGAATGACCTTTCATGTCAGATTTTGTATTTGGGATGCATAGTATCAGTTCTTTTGTTTATTCTGAGTCTGGGAACACGAAAGGTAATGTCAAAACATATCATCTAGACATGTCTCTACAGCGGGTAATTTGTTTGTTATCTCAGCGACCCGGTGGACTGTCTGGAAGTGACGACACTGCAGATGTAAATCAATGAGCATGAGAATAATTAATGTGGATGGGACCCATCCATGGCTAGTAATATATATATATATATTTAGGCTGTGCATATGAAATACCGGAGCCCATCTGCTTTAATTGAGAGATCAACTAGGGCCATGGATCTTGAATTGGGGAGGCCAGACCACCAGCATTAAAATATGTCATCAATGTCAACCAGATCACTAAAATATTAAATGGACATGGGAAATCAAGCACAGACAGACAAAAAAAAAAGTGCTGTGGTGGCACCATGGTGCAATGACGGTATCAGACGTATAAACATGCACTCTAAAACATCTGTAAAAATAGGGCACAACATACTGTATAATTTGAAGGAATGTTTTCCGTATTTATTTTTTTACAGGTGTTTTACCAGTATTTTGAAGTTTACACTTCATTGCATTGTGTTTTAGAGTTAACAGAAATGTGCTTAAAATATATGGATAATGTCGTGTTTAATGAGCTGCCAGTACTTTCTCTGTTATTTTACGGATTTATTTTTTACAGTCTGGTGCATTTTTAACATTCTACCAGACTAAGAATGAATCAAAGCATTAAAAAACTGCATTCTGCTGAATAATTTTGCTACAATATATAAGACCAAAGGCTGCTGTTATCAAGGTTATTAAAAAACAAAAAATGATGAGAAGTTATGCTTGTTGAATCTTATCAAGCATGTAAAAAAATAAAAATAAGCTAAAATATAAATATGTAATGAAAGTATAGAAGTGCTCAACTTTTGAACAAAAATTTTTAATATGACATTTTTTATATATATATATATTGTTAAATGAAAATTATTTATATGACTAGGCAAATTGAAAAACTGCACATATTATATGTTAAACTGCATATACTTCATTTAAAATGTTTAATACAAAATTCATATAAAATAATAATATATTTAATAACACATGTCGTTCAAAAGTTTGGGATCGGTAAGATTTTCATGTGTTTTAAAGAAGTTTCTTATGCTCATCAAGGCTGTATCAATTTGATCAAAAATACAGACATTTAAAAATTTGTAAATATTATTGCAATTTAAAATAACAATTTTCTATGTTAATATACTTTAAAATATACGTTATTCCTGTAAAGTCAAGCTGAATTTTCAGCATCATTACTCCAGTCTTCAGTGTCACATTATCCTTCAGAAATCCTTCTAATATGCTGATTTATTATTAATGGAAACAGTTTGTGTTAATATTTAATATTTTTAATATTTTTTGGGACCTGTGATACTTTTTTTCCGGATTCTTTGATAAATAAAAAAGTTAAAAAAAGAACAGTGTTTATTTGAAATAGATATTTTGTGTAACAATATACTATTCGTTTGGGGAATTTTGTTGATTTTGATTTGACAAAGAAATTTGTTCTTTCTTTTTTTTAAGAATTTAAATTAAAAAGTGATAGTAAAGACTTGTAAAGCTAGAAAATATTCTTATTTTGAATAAATTATGTTCTTTTAAACTTTTTATTCATCAAAGAATCAAAGAAAAAAGTATCACAGATTAAAAAAAAACATTAAGTTTTCAACACTGATAATAAATCAGCATATTCAAACTATTTCTAAAGGATCATGTGACACCAAAGACTGGAGTAATGGCTGATGAAAATTCAGCACAGAAATAATTTATATTTTAAAGTATATTAAAATAGGAAACCAATATTATAAATTGCAATACTACATCTTTTTCTGTATTTTTGATCAAATAAATACAGCCTTCTTGATCATAAGAGACTCCATTAAAAAAAATATTTAAAAGATTTTTTTAGTTTAATGCTCTTCATTAAATGTTTTGGACATGAATGTGGTACTTCTTTCATATCTTATGTATGGCATTTAAGTGTTATTCCAAAGACCTTCAAAAATACCATAGTGTTACCAAAATTACCTTGCAATTACCAAGATACCTTGTCCAATATCATGGTACATTTCAGTAAGTGAGGCATTTCTAAGATATCATTTTTATATAATTTGATTTGTTACATTTGTATAGCGCTTTCTAGGCACTCAAAGCGCTTTACATAGTAAGGGGGGGAATGTCCTCGTCCACCACCAATGTGCAGCATCCACCTGGATGATGTGACGGCAGCCATAGTGTGCCAGAACGCCCACCACACACCAGCTTATTGGTGGAGGAGAGAGTGATGAAGCCAATCAGTGTATTTAGGAGGCCATGATGGTCAGAGGCCAATGGGCAAATTTGGTCAGGATACCGGGGTAACACCATACTCTTTTTCAAAGGACATCCTGGGATTTTTTAAAGACCACAGAGAGTCAGAACCTCGGTTTAACGTCTCATCTGAAGGACAGTGTTTTTTTTTACAGTATAGTGTCCCCGTCACTATACTGGGGTGTTAGGACCCACACAGATTGCAAGGTGAGCACCCCTGCTGGTCTCACTAACACGTCTTCCAGCAGCAACCTAGTTTCCCAGAAGGTCTCCCATCCAGGTACTGACCAGGCTCAACCCTGCTTAGCTTCAGTGGGAAAAAACGGTCTTGGGCTACAGGGTGATATGGCTGCTGACATATATACATAAGCAAACATGAACGGTACCAACACAGTGAATGGCTTAAAGTCTGTTTAGCTCCTGATACAACTGGACTCTTAGTACAAGGGAAAACCTCTATCCTGTAGCAATAATATCTTAAATTATGTCCTCCTATACTGTTGATTTCATGAATCCCAATCACTTCAGTGCTGTAGCTCCTCTTTAGTGACAGACGGACTAACAAAAGTTGTCATTTGGAAATACAAATGTTCGCTTCTTGCCCTCAGTTTAAGAGTCCACTCTCTCTCTTTCTCTCTTTCTGCCAGTAAATCTGTTTGAGGGCTAATCTGCCACCATGTGCCAGCTGCTCCCTTGGCAACAATGGCGTTCCTGTTGCCATGACGATACTCACTCAAGCCCGATCATGCAGGATCAAGGACTGGCATGGTGCCAAAGCAGTCAGCGAGAGTGTCACTCCTTCTGCGTGTTCATTAAGGACGCGTGCAGTCAAGTGCAGGTGTATGGATGGCTCTATGTCACTTGTGTATGTAGTGTGTGCTGCATGTCAGCTGTGATCTGCACAGGTGTTGTTGTGAGAACGAACGCTTTCACAAGGGCTGGTGTGTTTTTGTCCCTGTGCATGATGTGTATGCAGCACTGTACGTCTGTCTATGTGTGTATGAATAAAGTTAGAGAGAGAAAAACAACTAGAGAAAGACAGTTGACACCATGTGGTCAGTTCTCCTTAGCTGGCAATTTAATAGAGATGACTTGAGCCATGAGCCAAGCTGGACGTTCATTAACTGCCACAGCCAGCTGTTCAAATCTGGGCCAACAACTACAAGTAGTTACGCAGCGCAGTCGTGTGTTTCTGTGTGAAGGACAAGCAGTTTTATCCATCAGTTACTAGAATTTAGGTTTCAGATAGAGCTTTTCTACAGTCAAATTGGATACAACTAGCTAGGTTTCTCAGTATAGAGGAGTGTCTTAATGATAACGATTGAAGAAGTAGAACACTTTAACACATAAAGAGTAATTATTATGGAAATAATAAACACTGTAAAGACAATTTGTTGAGTCAATTTAAAAAACTGCCTTAAAATTGTTTTATCTTAATTTTTTGGTGTGATGCAGTTGTTTCAACATCCCTCTTTGAGTTGAAACAACAGTTATAGTTATTTTACCTTTCAGCTTAGTTGAGGGCCAATAAACTAAAATTTTCTTGTTGTCTCGACAATTTATATATAAAAAAAAGTTATGTCTACAAAAAAAGGCTAGTTGATATGACAAAATCACTAAATTATTTTTTAAAGTGAGATTAGATTAACTTAAGTGTTTTTTAACCACTCAAGGATATGTAGACTACCTTTATATGTAATTTTGTAATTCTATGTCTTTAAAATATGTTTAAAGCTAATTAATTAATATTATATGATATTATATGATATTACAATATATTATATTATATTAGATAATTATATGAAATGAGTTTTTTTTATCCTATTAGCATTTTTTATATATATTTTCTATGTTCAAGGATTCAAGGTTTTATTCGTCACATACTGAACTATACACAATATAATCAGTAGTGAAATGTAAGTCAGGTCAGGTCCGCTCAATGGACAGTGCAAAATATTGTAACACAACACAAGAGAATATACATAAATATAGGTAAAAATACAAATAATAAGAAACAATAAAGATAAATAAGATGTGCAATAAAATACAATGTGCAGGATAGTATACTGTGGACTTTCTCAGGTTTTGCCATCATGCTCCGGAAGTGCTTGCCAGATGGCAGCAAAATGAAAAGACGGTTACCAGGGTGATTCAAGTCCTTGATGATTTTAGCAGCTCTGCTTTTGCAGCGTTTGAGGTAGATGTCCTGCAGAGAGGGGAGAGCAGACCCTGAGATGCGCTCAGCTAAGCGCACAACTCTCTGCAGAGCTTTGCAGTCCTGATTGGAGACGTTTCCATACCACACTGAGATCAGTTTAGCTGATAAAAAAGCAAAGCAGAAGAAGAAAAAATCATACAGGTTTGGAATGCCTAAATAATGACAAAATTTTCTTTTTTGGGGGTGCATGATAATGATCGTTAGTCAAACAATATACTGGTATAATAGTCAATTATTTATAAAATTTTTTGCTTTGCTTTTTTATCAACTAAACTGATGACGTAGGAAAGTAACAGCATGATTGTTTTCTCCTAAAACAGTACATGAAGTTATAATTTATGTCTGTAGCACAAACAGTGGAAAATATAATGCTTGACACTCAATGATGGAATGGATACAATGATCAGATGAAATGCTCAAATTGTTCTAACTAAATTTAAAAGGTCACTTTTTGAGAAGTTTTGAGTGTCAGGCAGATGAGTGACTTTTCATATAAACAAAGGTTCAGCCTTACACGAGTGAGTGTGGTGACATATTCAGGCAGGAAGGAAGCTGCTAACGTGGTTCTGTTGCCATAGAAACCAGGTGATAGCTTGCACTCAGGGCGTTTGGTGAATGACATAATAATTTCCATGACACCCAGAGCTTGACATCACAGGCAAGCAGAGACAACTGCAGTAATTCAATTTGACATTTAACAACTTTGAATGTGGTTAAAGTTGAATATTTGGGTAGCTCTATTCAGCTGACTAATAAAAATTAGTTCACTCAAAATGAATTCATGATTAAAAGCTACAGAGAAGACCAACATTTTCAGTGAAAATAAAGTCTGTTGATGAATGGTCTTCTGATGAATGGTGCACAATATGGTGTACAAGCAACATTTATGTCATTTTTGGAGCACAACAGCACCGTCCTTATTTACTTTCATTGTATGGAAATGAGCAGTCGGAATACTAAAATGTTGAGACAAAGTCAATTATTTAAATTTTTTGGGATGTTCCTTTAAAGGGTGTTCCTTTTGGTGTTTGGGGTGTTTCTTTAAACACAAATTAAGGCATTTTTTGATGAAATTGGAGCTAACTATTGCTGTCTATGGAGGATCAGATAGCGCTCCGATTTCATTAAACATTTCTTAATTTGTGTTCCGAAGATGAACGAAGGTCTTAAGGGTTTGAAATGACATGAGTAATTAAATACAGAATTTTCATTTTGGGGTGAACTAACCCTTTGAAGCTGTTAGCAGAAGCTGTTACATGTTTGGTTGTTTCCTGCAATGTGGTGATCAAAGCTTCTAGAATATTCTTTGTGAGAATGAGGCATTAACTTACAGCTGCTAAAATTGGAAGATGGCTTTGGGAGAGTTAGATCAGCTAGGTGGGATGAATAATTTTTTGATGTCTCATAAACAAGTGACAGAAGAGACTTGCAAATAGAATTCTGTTTGCAAAAGGCTTTTTTTGAGGGATGTTGTCCCAGAGCTTACACTCAGGGATTTCGTTCTCATAAATCTCCATTTTGATGTTCTTGATTATGTTTTTGTTGCCTTTGATGTAGGTGTCTGGAGCAATCCTGCAAGCGTAGCTTATCAATGATTTAAAGAACTATGACGTCTTATTATTTCTTCAAAAGGACATGAAAACATATTTCGTACTCATGTATTAAGCATTTGCCAACATATACAACAATTCATAACTTTGTCATATATTTTGGCAAAGCAGTTCAGTCTCCTACTTATGTATCAGGTAAATGATGTCTTTGTTAAGCCGCAGTTTATCAGCACCAATAAACGGGTGTGCAAAAGCGACCCAGGTGACACAAGTCAGATAAGCATGAAAGGTCAATGGCGATCTGACAAAACTTTTCTTTCTGCCAGTCACGGGTTAATAGATTATTCAAAGGTCACATGCAGTTGATTTGTGCAACCTCTATGATGAAATACAGACACACGCTTTATTTTTAACTATTAGTCATTGCAGTGGTAAAACTAATATAAATATATATTTAATTTATTGTTGAATTTAGTGTGTCTGTGATGACAACAACAACAACAACAAAACATATTTGTTTAGATCACTTCCATTCAATAAAAAAAAATTTTTACGAAAAAGATTTAAAATGGAATATAAATTATATAATTATAAGTACAATTATATCATATGATTTATATTATTTCCTTCTGTTCCATTCACCAATGCATCAGTCTATACAAATATATGGATATTATGAAACAATATTGTAACTGTATTATGAAAGTCAATCAATTAAAAATGTAATCAAATAATTACATGAAATGCTAACTGCTTAATTAAATTATTCACAATACATCAATATTTTGCCGGCAAAGCACCCAAACGAAGATAATTAGTGACATTGTTAAATATTATATTAAATATTGGCACTATTGCCTTCAATAGAACTGAACCTACTTCATAATTGATAATTATAGTTTTATAGCTGACATTTATTTCACAATGGATTCACTTTAAAACAGCAGCCTAACGCTGTCATTTTTCAGTTTATTAGTGTGAAGATACTTTGAAACTCTTTTCATTATATAAAGTGCAATATAATAACTGGAAACCATTAAATTGTTTAATTTCCTTATTACTGAATATAAGCAATTACAATTTATTTTATGATTTACTGAGTTTATCAATCATTCTGAAGCAGATTTTGGGGCATTAATGTAGAAAATGTTCTTGTATTAATAAACTTGATACAATTTATTCTTCTTGAGGTTTATAGAGTTTCCTCTTGTTGATATCATCAAAAATGCCACATCCTCCTTGACTTTCTCCAGCACTGCCTTCCCCAGCATCCTATAACGGCAGCTGGCGGTAAAGCTGTCCATTATTAATGAACCACGGCAGCCACATGTACATGCCACATTTAAGTGGTCTGTTGCAGAGCCAAAATAGCCTGCCCTGGGGCTTTTCTGCAGACAGCGTCTTCCTAAGGAAGGAAACTCAGACCCCCTTCCCTCCGCGTAATGCAGCCCAGCTGTTTTCACTGCAGATAGGGGCTGATGGGAGAGAGACAGACTCAAAAGAGACTAATTCCCACTTAGCCAGCACTTATGCCAAGATTTATTGTTTCCTGGTAAGGGAGACCTGATTAAGCGTCGGTCCAGTGTGGCAAAGTTAATTCTGATAAGTATCAGATTTAGACTGATGCTTCAACACCGTTAAGGTCTTTGCAAAAGCTCAGAAGATGGTCTTTCAAAAGACTCATTTTAAAAATACTGACTCATACAGTCCTGTCTAGCTTAACCAGCAGGTTGCCATTCTTAATAGTCTTTCCAAAAGATGGATCTCTAATAATGCCACGAGGCGCTCCATTGAGAACATAATAACAGAAACACTAGTGCTTCTAAAAATATAGAACATCACGAGGTGATACAGTATCCACATGGCCACGTGTCAGTGTTCTGACATGAAGAAGAGGCTGTGAATGATGCAGCGCTGCTGAAACTGATGCTAAAGGTAATTAGTCAAGGCAAGTCACCTTTATTTATATAGTGCTTTATTGTGTCAGAGCAGCTTCACTGTGACAAACAGGAAAATATCAGAAGCAATTATGGAAACTCATCAATGAATACAGTTTAGTTTCTGCTGTAAGGCAGCTGTAAAAGACAATACTAGTGCCATTATTTAGCTCGTGTCAGTTCAGTAAACTAGGGAAGCAGCATGTTGAGGATGTTTCAGATTGTTGCCTAATACAGAAAAATTAAGAAGGTGTTTTTGAGGCATGTGAGCAAATAAAAGAGTGGGTTCTTACAGTAATGCCAGTAAGCAGTGTCTTATCACCCATCCACAACACCCTAGCAATGCACTAAAAACTCATCAGAACACCTAGCAACCACCCACACCAACCTAGCAATCATACACTGTAGCATAACAATAAAATAAGTGTAAAGCTAAAGCAGTAAGGTACTGTCCTCACCTTTTTTTTATCCAATATAAACTAATGTTCCAGTTTCATTACTGAGACATATTTTACAGGTAAAATAATGAACTCATACTGATAATAAACATATTTCTTACATGCCCCCAAAAAATCTTTAACAGTGTATTGAATGTTATATTTATTAAAACCAAGATTAAAACCACATTTAATGATCTTAATCATTTAGTGTTAAGCATTTTTACATGTATTTAGATAATATCAACTCATTTATATTATATTGTACATTAACTCAACATTTTAACTCATATTAAGAATTCAATAACATTTTTTTACATTTTGTGTGTATTTTATCTGTGAACTAAAGCTCAACAGTATTTTAATAGCCCGTTTCTTTTCAAATAATCAGTAATTAGAGCTCAGTAAACACTGCAAGTGTCATGAGGATGAACCGTGTACATTTAGTTTTGCTAAAAATCAACTCACTTACTTATCTTTATTTTAAATTTGATTGGATATGACAATAAATCATTCAGACTATATATTCAATTAAAAATGGTATTTACTGTTGATCTATTAAAATTCTGTTGTGGTTACGGCCTGATGTATTTAGCATGATTTAGCATGAAAAATACAGAATACAAATGTGAGAAAAGTCTAATGATAGGCCTGTATTTTTTAATGCATTACGTACATTTTAACGAGTTTCCCTTGTCCTACATTACTCAGTGTTTAAAAAAAAAATAAAAATGGTGATATCATTTTTGAATGCGAATCCACAAGCGCTTTCAGGTCATGTTTAGCGGAGTTCATCATCCAATAGTTCACTCTGATGAATTTCACTATTTTGCTTGGAAGCACACTTGTCTCTTTTGATTAAAACATATTTTCCTGTTCCTATCCACAGAGCAGGAAAAGTCCAATAATTTATTGTACATAGCCTATTGGAAGCTGTGCCAAAAGCGAACTGCGGGTGAGCGAGCGAGTGATAAAGAGATACATATGTGCTTGAAGCAATAAAAAGTGGCCTCACGATGTGATATATTAACACGACACTAATCCACAAACATGCTGTAATTATATAAAACACCACCCTATCTACACCGTCCCTCCCTGCCGAGGCTGGGAAACAGATTAAACACTAAAGTGAGGATGTCAATCTCACACATCACCTCAGTAATCCCTGTGTCTCCTGAGGTCTTGGCGGGAATAGTTGAAGAGGGGTTATCATCAGGAGCCCCTCCCTCCCTCTTGCCATTATTACTGGGTACCTCTCAGTAACCTCCAGGGTTCATCTTGTGAGGTCTGAGCAGTCCTAACAAGGCACTCTGACGCCCCCTAAAGAGCTGAGTGAATAAGATGAGAGAAAGAGTCCTCATTGCCTTGGACACAAACAGTAGCCTGAGACCAATCAAACCTGATGGATCTCTTCCTCTGTAGACGGTCATCGTGAGGGGAAAGGGAGGTGGGGTCATTGAGAAAGATACTTAGAGCTGTATTTAGCTTAAGACGTTTAGGGGTTTCTTCTTTTTTTACAGTGTGAAAAGGGTATTTTCAAAGTATTTTGTTAAGGCTGGATCCAATAAAAAGGTCCCTGTGAGCACTGGAGATATATATATATAACATCATTTCTTTCTGTCCTCCTAATAGATCCACCATGAAAGGAAAACAGAAGAATAAAGAAGCAATTCAGGCCCCCAAAAGTATGTGAAAACTTAAGTCACACTGCAAAATGCATGGATGTCTTTGTTTGACGAAATATCAAACCAAGTGGCATTTGCCTTTTTGTTTTCTTATTTATATAGTGTTTATTTGTTTGGTATTTTATAAAGTAATATTGAGAAATGTTATTTCAATTTGAAAAAAAAATAGTATGCTAAATTATTATATAAATCATTATTAAAATGATTAATTACAGTAATAGTAATAAATGTTTTCTGGGCAGTTAATCAGCATGTTGGAATGCTTTCAGCATTTGATGTGACACTGAATACTGGAATAAAATTTAAATTATATTCCAAAATATATAAAATTACAAACCAGCTGCCATCTATCTATCTTTTTTTTCAATGCCAAAAATAAATCACAATTCATCCACTATAACACAAGCTCTAAATGAGTCGGTTGCATTGATTTTTTCTTGCACTGATCAATAAGAGCGGCCCTGGAATAAGCGTTTATTCTGGCATCATGACTCTCCAAAACATACAGTTAAAAGCGATGATAAACACTTTGATTAGACTGGTTCCAAAATATTGATCTGTGAACTTGCTATTTGCTCTGACAGTTTGAGCACAACTTAAATGGATGGCATATTGGTGAATCAAAAATTTGATGTAAAAGTTGCTCTCTGCCATGGACAGCTTATCCACATTCTGATTGTTGCAACATAATACATAGTTTACATTTGTACAACTCCTAAAATCAACTCTAAAGGCACCAATTCAGTATACTGAAGAAAGAACTGATGTGAAGTCATTTTGCAAGGCAACCCTTACGAAAAATAAGTTTATTCAAGTGTGCTATTCAGATAGTTCTTTTAAACAAAACAAGTGTAAAGTATACTTTTAGTCTACTTTTTATCTACTTCTCAGAAATACCTTAAATTATATTTAAGTATACTTGACTTATGCGTTGAAAAAGTCTAAATACATGTGCTCCTAGAATCCGTGTTTTCATTGTTATATGGTAGGTGTGCTAATACACATCTTATTTATCGAATTTGAAAAAACAAATTGAAGAAGAAACTGAAACAGCATTTGCTTCCACGTGTAATCTGACTAGCGATGGCGAAGTGAAGCGTTCTGAACCAGTAAAGCTTTAAACCCAATTGAATCGGAAACAGCTGCTGGTTTCACATCTGGTTCTACAACTGATTCCTTGTTTTAATTTATTGTGCAAAAATAATGGTCATTGACAAAGTAATTTATTTGTGTCGGTGTACTGCCACTAAAATAATTCAAATAAATCAAACATAAACTCATGAATTAAATCTGTGATCTATCAATGTTAACGCTTGCCTTAATATATAAATTACGATAAAAAGAAAACAATGCTAACATTATAATGTAATATAATATAAAGGAAACGGTGCTGAGGTCATGTGGTTTTCAGGCGAATGAAGCTTCGAACGTCATAGATCACGTGCTTTTGGCAAAACGAATCAAGCTCCGAAACAGTGCTTCAATGTGAAATGTTTTGTTTTTTGATACAAGCTTCGAAACCTCGGTGTTGAACGTCACACCACTAAATCTAACACGATCATCAGATGTAAAACAGCATCAAAACTGTGTAATGTAATAAAATAAAGTGTCACCAATGAAGAGGTAATAATGACTGTCAAGCTTTGGGGTGTTGATTGACTCTGTCTAAATTTAGATTATCATTCTGAATCCAATTCATATTCTTTTTTCAGCTTTTTGCTGAAAATGTTGTTTATTTCTTTATTTTTATTTATTTATGAAACTTACCCACATTCAAGTGTTTAAAAAAAGAATGCAAGAAGCTAAAATAAAATGTATTTTGTTTACAAGCAGATTATGAATTGCATTCAGAAGTTCAGAATGATAATCAAAATGTAGATGGAGTCAATCAACACCCCAAAGCTTGACAGTAATTATTACCTCTGCATTGGTCGACATTTGATTCCATAATGGAATAAAAAAAAATGATGCTGTTTTATGTCTGATGATCATGTTAGATTTCATGTGGAAGCATCTGTTGTTTTGGTTTCTTCTTCACTTGTATTTTTGTGTGTGTGTTTGTGTGGAAATTCTGTACAGAAGATGTATCCTAGCGCCCCCTACCATATAACAATGAAAACACGGATTCTAGGAGCACAAGTATAGCTCAAATATATGTATACACTTTTAAGTATGTCAAGTATACTTAAATGTCATTTTTAAGTATATTTCTGAGAATTACATAAAGCCCATTTCTGATAAGTACATAAAAAGTAGACTAAAAGTATGCTTTCCTATTTTTAGTTTAAAAGAAGTAATAGCACACCTGAATAAACATATTTTTCGTAAGAGTATGCACATGGCTATGATCAAAAGAAATAATAAGAATTGTGCTGTGAGTATATCTGGAACTTAATGTGCCTGCATTCCACTCTCAGTTGGAGCTGTCACTCTGCGTGGACATTGTCCCATACAAGAGCCGCTAATGTCCAGTCCACTCTGCTTCGTTTGTCTAACTCATGAATAAGAGCATAATGGCACTCCTGGTGGCTCCCGCCTTCCAAGAGCCGATCAGGGTCTGATTTGCCTCAGTTTGGGGCACCGATCTTTGGAACAAAAGTGTTCTGAAGGGAGGGGGGGTCCCCTTGTAGAGAGGTCCTCGGGTCAAGGCCTGAGCTAGCGCTAACAGGCTATTCCTCCACTTTAGGGTCCCGACTGGGAAGGAGACAGTGAAGTTCTGACAATAAGATGAAAGGGACCATCTGAAGGCATTTGTCTTTAAGGAAGTGATGGCCATGAATGGTGACACAGTCTGAATGAGGGCTTTCGAGGTGTGATGTACGCCTTGTTAGCAAGCATTGTGGGGACAGCAGGGGGTAGAGCAGTGTGACAGACCATTTTTCCCATGAGGAACTCATCCTTCAAGAAGGCAAGCAGCTCTTCAAAGAGGTGCTATCAGCAACCTCCAACGTAATCATCAGCGTTCCCCTGGGGTGATCAGTGAACCCTGGGGATGCCATGAAAGCACGTGGGTCTTCTAGAGGAGGAGGCGAATCAAACTGTAGTTTGCGTAATGCAGTGTGTTCCATACTCTCTCATCAGGTGCCCAAAGATTGATGGATGTTCTTTGTCATGACGGAACATCCATCAGGATCCTTTCAGCATCCTCTTAGGAGATGAGTGTTTTCTCTTTCTTTTGTTGTCGAAGTCTTTTAGTAAATATAATAGCTACTCATCTAATTAGTGTTGAGGCACAAAAACTGGTGAAAACGCTTCCAAGGGCCACTTTTGTCTCTTTTTTTTGTTACAGTGTTAGACAAACATGTACACTTTTGAAGCCTCCAGAGACAAATGGCTGTGTTTGTTTAACACAGGAAGGATTAGTATGAATCAGTCTTTTGGTTTTGTACAATTCTGTCAACTGGGAGATCCTTTTCAAGAGACCGACATTTGAAGACATTGTTGTTACGACAACAAGGTTAGTGGAGTCAAGTTAATGAAACATCCATATTCAAATCCTGGACTGCGATGCTTATATCCATAAACTATATTTACATTTATACATTATGCAGTGGCTTTTTGCCTGTGCGATTTACAGTGATATACATTTTGTATGTATAAAAGGGCCTTAGCGTATAACAGAGTAATTTCTTATTATTAATTATAAATTATTATAGTTAAGTTAATAATATACGAAAATGTATATAAACTATATATTATACATATTTATTTAATTGCTGCATTGTATTCAATGTAGCAATTTATTCAATTGCTACATATTTATTTGAATTGCTGCATTGTAAATACATGTCTTACATTTATCTATAGTCCATATTGGCTAAAACTATTCAAAATGAATATAGATGGAAAGAAACTTGAAACGTAAGCAAACATTTAAATGTTGTCTTGTTAACTGAAAGTACTAATGTGTACTTGGTGATTTAAATAATAATAATAATAATAATGATAATACAGAAAGTACATAATAAAATTACAATTTTTTTTATAAAGTTAAAATGAAAACTAAAAATATATTTTTGAAAAAGAAAATTAAAATAATACTGTAACAGTATATAAACAATACTAAAATAACACTGGAACCAATGATAAAATGTGGCTAAAGTGTACAATGAAAACTTTTTTATATTTAAATAATTATATCAGATGAATTTGTCATCCTGCCAGAGTCTAGTCATTCTTTATTCTCAAAGCATGCTAAATTATTTAGCAAGAAGGCATCATCATAAATCTTCGCTATCATAAGAGACGGTGTTAATTTGCAGAGGGAATAAGATATATGACTAAATGGATTTGAACCTTGCAAAGCTTTTGGCTGATCTAATATGTCAGCGCTTTAAGCATAGTCGAGGTTGCTGAGCCATCTGGAGAAATGAGCAAAGGCTTTAAGCAGATTTATTCTGGTGTGTTCTTTAAGATAATATCACTAACATATGCCTAGGAAACATGGGGGAGAAATGCCTTAGACTCATATATCATTTACACTTGTGTACCTTCTTAATGTGTTTCATACTTTAAAAAGTCAATGTAATGTAAATGTAGTCTGGGGAAGGGAAATAACCATTGTGCAATTTATTCGATATTAAAATATTTTATTTTATTCCAGCTTAATATGCAGAGACATTTATAGTAAACAATTCACATGTTGTCTGTAAACACTGTGGCTCATGTCCTCTTTTAAAACACTGCTGTTTGTTTGAGCAGATCAACATGTTAAGTTCTTATCAAACCAATGGCCTAAATTTGGGCCAGGACAACCTATAATAACTGACAGACAGGAGCAAAACAGAGGTTTTGGGAAACCTGTTTGAAAGCAATTATTATATTAGATTTGTTGGGTGTTTTTGAGTATAGATGGGTAGTGTTATTTAGAGCTGGTTTCATAAAAAAAATACCACAACCAAATGATGCCTGGCTACATTAATGGTTCTTGCATGAGCATTTTTCCACCTTATGCGGACAGAAAACACTCCTGATGCTGCACTGCTTATACAGTGCTGCTACAACACCAGTACTAAAGCGAGAAACAGTCAGCACAACTACCAGTGTTGTACAACTCTCTGTACCAATGACTCTAATGAGCCATTTCTTCTTTAGAGTATCAAAGACACTGATCATAACCACTGTAGACTCTAATAATTTACTATGAATTGGTTATTTTCAGTGAATCAAAACATTCAGCACAACTGGTGTAGTCTGATTACTGTAATTTATTTACGATTCCCATCACTATTTCTGAGTCTATCATTCCACGTCCTAAAACATTTACTTTACATGGGTCTATAATAATAAATAAAATGAAGCTCATGTGTACTGTTTGTATGCATTCATCTGAAGACCCTTTATACTGAGATTGACATACCTTGCGAAGTATATAGAAACTTCATGGGGTTGCTGCAGATTTACCTGAAATGAAACATTCCAGCAGGGTTACCTCAGGTTTACTCAAAAAGAAACAACATGTTTGCATGAGCTCCCACCCTATGGCTTGTTTCTCTTCAAAATACCACAGTCATATGAAGCGGGATGGCATATTCATGGTTTATGAGGAGATTTACTTTATGAGTATGCAACATGACTGAAAAGCATGGTCTGGGAAAATGTTTGATCTTGAAAGCTTTCAACTTCATAGGATGAAAGAGATTGATGGCTGATTCGTTTTTTTTTTCTTAAGTATGCAGAATCCTCACTATATGCTTCAAATTTCCTTTTACAGTATGTATTTAAGTACAGCCCCATATAACACAGCAGTGTTTTGGAGGGGGTGTAGAACCAAACAACAGAAAAGTGAAAAGTGGGGTAGGATATACATTATACAACTTTTCAGCTTTAATAGATAGATAGATAGATAGATAGATAGATAGATAGATAGATAGATAGATAGATAGATAGATAGATAGATAGATAGATAGATAGATAGATAGATAGATAGATAGCACGTCCTGCTACATCCCTGGCAGAGAGGATAAAACTATGTTACCATGCTGCAAAAAAATACAGATCAAACTGCTGTACCTGTTCACATTTAAAGTCATGGTAATGATCAAGTTGTTAACAGACACTAAAGGTCTGCAGAGCAATTAAATAAATAGGCAGAAGAGAAAAAGGCAGAACATAAAAGCTGACATTTGCTCATGTCGCACTTTATTAAAATACATTTTCTGATTATAGATACTAGTGTCACTAAACTAACTAACTAACTAACTAACTAATATATATTTATATTAAATATATATTTATATATTTATTTATACTACGGGGCTGTTGAATGCTTGAATCTGATTGGCTGATGAACGTTTTAAGGTGTGCAATTATTTTCAGGGAAACGCACGGCGAACGTAGTTTAAGGTAGGTCTTGACCGCATTATATGACCATACCCAGGGGCAAACTTAGTGATTTGGGGGCCCTAAGCAAATTTCAGTTACAGGGCCCCAACACAATAACTATAATGCTCTTTTACACGTTACTCTTATTTTGCTCACTAGCTCTCTCTCATTATAACTATAACTATTATTTATTGCAAATATTACCCCTTCACAAATTAAGCACCCTAAATAATTAGTCAACCCGATGCTACTCTAAAGCCATATTAAGCTACCTTATTTTTTTTCGGATAACAAAAGAAGACATTATATAAAAAAACGCTTGAACTTGTCCATTTAATGAATTGTAAACTTCTTCAATCTTTTCCCAAAAAGGATTAAAATGTCATAAAAATTATCCCATGCAGCTCGTTTCGTATTCCAAGTGTTCTTAGGGCATACGACAGGGTTTGCCGAGAAACAAATCGAAAATGTCAATCTATTAGGTGAAAATCTCCAGTCATTGCATTCGTGCATTTATACGCATTTTTAGTTTAAAGCTCATTTGCATTTATTTTGCGCTGGTGCGCCTAGGAAAAGCACACAAGATTATTAATCTTAATTAAAGATGTTTAATTTTGAAACATCATGACAAATAAAATTGTGACTTGAAACAATAATTTCTTTACTGAGGAGAATAAATCTGCTCTGAGACAGTCAAAACAGCTTAGAATGCGCACAAAGAGCGCTCAGTCTATAATCACTAAAAGCTGTCACTCACTTCAGTTCATCGCGATCTCACAACGTTCCGTTAATAAGCTCTCTGCACAATTAATCTCTTATTTACATCTTATCTTATACGTTGTTATAATGAGAAAATTCACAAGCTTGCAGAACTCCGCACCTGACAACAACTCGCCGTTTTGAGTGGTGAGTGAACATTTGACGCTCTCCATAACAAAAATACCTACTGGTGCATTTGCCAAATGTTTTGCGAATATCAGACGGCACCCCCTGAAACCCCGGGGCCCTAAGCAGCTGCTTACCTTGCCTATTGGTTGTCCGCCCCTGACAATATCACTTCGCCAAATGATTTCTGTTATTTCAAAGGACTTACAGCAGCAAAATAACCAATACCCACAATGACACTGGCCAAACAAATAAATAAAATGAAACAAAAGGATAATAACGACAGATCATGTCCATGTTTTTACCACAAAATTACATTTTATTATGTACGGAAAGCACAGCCTATATCTCCCGCTCTCAGACGCAGTCTCTCCCTCACAATAGAGTTTGTACACACAGAGCCGATCATCCCTATACGTGGAATACGCAAGCTGCATAGGGCCCCCGAAACACCAGGGGCCCCCCTTGCTCTCAAAGATGTTACAATTTTTGTTTTGTTTTGAATTTGGCCAGCGTATGAAAACATGAATGATAATTTATTGTAATGTGGTGCTGTCGCCTTTTCTACATAAAAATCTGAGAAATCATGTAACGTGAATGTCAAAAAGTATCTTAGTCATAATAAAAACAAAAGAGTTGAAAGCATAGCGAGCCGCGGAAGAGATACTGTTTCTCGAGCGCTTTCCGCGAGCGCAATTCAGGGCAGAGTGAAACACGGACAAATGCGTTTCATTCAAACCCCTTCCCTCCCCTCTCCGGTCGACACAGTTTTGCGTAGGGCCCCCAGAAGTCTAGGATCGGCTCTGTGCACACACATTAACACAAGCGCTAATGTTGTTAGCGCTACTCTGACGATTAACTGCATTAGTCTGCCATCAAGCCTCCGTACGGTTTAAAATAACGTTTTGGAATTTGCAACGAAGGTGTTGGATGAGATTCGGAAGAATTAATCCTACTCACAATAGCGATTTAAGTAGAAAAAACGGACAAATGCCTTGAAACAGATAATCTGATTGATGTCTTGAGGTGTGACAACCGTAGTATAAGCGGAATAATTGACTTCGGTCCGTTGAATTACTATAAAAATAATGCACACCAGAGGTGTAACGGCCACACCACTTCGGGTATGCATTATGTTTCTAATAATTCAACGGCCCATCGTCAATTATTCCTTACACATTTATACACTCACTGGCCACTTTATTAGATACACCTTGCTAGTACCGGGTTGGACCCCCTTTTGCCTTCAGAACTGCCTTAATTCTTCATGGCATAGCTTCAACAAGGTGTTGGAAACATTCCTCAGAGATTTTGGTCCATATTGACATGATAGCATCACGCAGTTGCGAATCTCCCGTTCTACCACATCCCAAAGGTGCTCTATTGGATTGAGATCTGGTGACTGTGGAGGCCATTTGAGTAAAGTGAACTCATTGTCATGTTCAAGAAACCAGTCTGAGATGATTTGAGCTTTGTGACATGGTGCATTATCCTGCTGGAAGTTGCCATCAGAAGATTGGTACACTGTAATCAAAAACTTCTCAGTCTGCCAAAAAACAGACTTACCCCATACAGAATTATACCACTGGTTGAGAGATCGGCCAATTTGGTTGGTGCTTGGCACCGTTGAAGTCTTTTTAAATTCCTCAGCCCTTTACTATAAGCCAAAATCATGTTCTCTTTAATGTACAGTATAAGCAGCTGGTTCTTATTGGCTTGATGAGTTTCCCAGTGAGTAAGCATCTTTTCACTGCCTGGCGGTCTGGATTAAACCAACCTAAAGAATGCTAGTGACTAAGTGTGTGAATGCAGATGGATATCCACAGCTTTCTGGGTGTACTAAAGAAAGTTGTCTAGACTGTAATTAGGTTAGATTTAAATAGCCTGTTTTATAGCTCTCTCAAGGATCTGGCCATGTGTCGCTGAGCTCAGAAAGCTTGGCTTCCTTAACTTGTGATGGGAGAGCTGCAGAAGCATGCTGGTGTTATTCACTTGCAAGACAACAGTAGAGCCAAGTAGAAGCATTTTTCTCTGGCCAGGAAGGGCCTGCTGGGTGGTGTTGTTTACACGTGGCCAAAATCTGGAGATAGAAAAGCTGGAACAGCTCTGGTTTAGATCTACAGAGGCAGAGAGCAGAGAGCGATAAAAATAAAAACAGTAAAATGGTACTGGTAATTTTCTTGCAGGACATTTTACGATAAATTTACGGATATTTCTTTCAACACTAAAACAACAAAATACGTTTCATAATTCAAAATATGGTTAAAACACCTGAAAATCAACAATAAAAATGATCAGTACATCGGGCCCTATTTTAATGGACTTTTCTTAGAGTATATATAATAGATAAAGGCTTTGCCTTGCTTTATATTTGTATATGCATTGTGAACAAGAATGTAATGTAATAAGGATCTATGATGGATTTTTATTATTATTATCGTCAATCTGTTGCATGCGAAATAACTGAAACTATAGTGACACTACTAACAAGTACATATAGCATAACAGAACCGTAGACGTTTTCAAAACAGAATTGTTTGTTTGATTACAAACTACTTTTTCCCATAAATACCGCTGTAGCGTGACAAAAATCTACATTCCTGTCTTTTATCACAGCGTATCATACATACAGATTTACAGTCAAGCAATGTGAGACAATTAAACACGCTTACCTAAATAATCTAAGGTTTTGTTAAAGAACTCGATAATCATCTTAATGAATCAATTCTTTCAGATGGTCCACTTAAATGACGTGGTTCAAAAATGTACTTACATGATTGGCAGATGCATAATTTTATGTATTTTTGATAAACCGTAACAGAACATTATAATAATTAATTAAATGGGATAAATCATATGTATTCTTTCAAAGCAGTTAATTATGTTGTTTTTGAGTGTTATTGGTAGCATTTTGTGTAAAATATAAAAAAAGTAATTAATCATGCTCTACCATTTAAAAGTTTGGGGCTGGTAAGTTTTTAATGCTTTTGAAAAAATGTATATGCGCAATAAGGCAGCATTTGTTTTGATAAAAAAAAACAGTAAAAACTGTAACTTTGTGAAATATTATTCTATTGTAATATGTATTCAAATTTGTATATTTCTGTCATGGCAAATCTGAATGTTCAGTAGCCATTACTCCATTACTCTTCAGTGTCACATGATCTCTCAGAAATCATTCTAATATGCTAATCTGGGACTTAAGAAACATTTATTATTATTATCAATGTTGTAAAAGGTTGTGCTGCTTCATATTTTTGTGAAAACCATGATACTTTTTTATCTTCAAGATTATTTGATAAAAAGAAAAGTTCAAAAGCATTTTTAACGTTAACGTGACGTAACAATATGAATGACTTTACTGTCACTTTTGATAGTAATATACTTTAAGTAAAATTAAATTAAAATATCTTCAATGTAAGCACAAGCTATGTAACAATACAAGTAGTAGCAAAATACTTTCAAAAGGGTAGCTCTCGTCGATGAAAGGAATAATGTTTCTGTAACAGTTGTTTACAACTGAAATGTCTATTTGTAGATACGTTCCACATTTATTTAAATTACAAAGAACAAGTTAGAAATTAAGTTAAAATAAGTGAACATTGTTAAATGAATCAATATCTAAGCACACTGTACTTCGACAATGGTATTCCCTTCACTTCACACAAAATGAGCTTTTAAATGTCAACTGCAAGTATTAACCATTAGCCTGTTTTTAATTAGCAAACAGGCTCATTAAAACAAGACATGTGATGGTAGTTTAATGCACAGTGACAAGAAACAGAACTTTGGGCAATGATATACCCATGATTCAACTTTCTTTAATGAAATCAATATTATGCCTGAATCACATGTTGATTAAAACAACCCAGTAAATAACTTAGGATTCCTAAAAACTATCTCAAACTTTGTTCACTGACTCCCATAGATCTACTCCAGCATCATCTTAGAGAGAGCTAGAAACTTCACTAGCTTCTTAAACCTGTAGTGCTGATTTCAGAATGCTAATCAACCTCTCTGCCTTAAAGCTCAAGGATCAAAATAACATCAATGAAGTGAAAAACCTGGAACAAGATTTATACCCATCACATCCAATAATTACAGCTTCCACAAGGTTAAATCACATCAACAATGAACGCATCAAGAAAGCTGAATCAAGGGAAGTATTAAAAGTGTTAGTATATTTTACAAGGAAATCCTTTCTGCTACAAAATTCTGTTTAATTCAATGTGTTGACATTTATTCTTCAATTGTATTTAATGATTGTTTAATGGTTGTTCCTGTGGCTCAGTGGTATAGCATTGCGTTAGCAGCGCAAAAGGTTGTGGATTCAATTCCCAGGGAACACACATACTGACAAAAAAATATATATATATATACAATGTATAGTTTGAATGAACTGTAAGTCGCTTTGGATAAAAGTGTCTGCTAAATGCATTCATGTAATGCAAATGTAATGAACTAATTAATTGTAAAAATTTCTACATTACCATTTTTTTTCTTCAGTGTAGCATATAATAATCATAAAGACTTGATGTAATTAAAGTTAGCAAAACATAATTTCTGGCTTTAAAATGCATTTATTTTACAAAGAAAGAATTGCATAAAATGGCAATTCAGATCGGCTGGATTCCCTTGACATGTGATTATTTCCATCCATCGCTTCTGTAATAATTAGAGTTGACTTTAACCTACTACATAGACACCCTGGTGTCCACTAATGAAAACAAAGTATTTTGTTATGGGAGAGTCACAGCATAACTAATTGAATTTCCCCTGGTACCTCTCCAACAAATAACCATGTCACAGCCCTCTCAGAAAAATTTGGCAAGCTCTAGATGTGCTATAATTGAGGTGGACGGAAGAACAATATAAAGTGGTCTTATTGCCAAACAGTCCATGATCTTCTCTGAGCTGAGGGAGACCTTTCACTAAGATGGGGGTCAAAGGAGCAAGTACGGAACCATACAAAAGCGGTTTAAAAGTATTTATGGAAACCTCAGCTCTGTACTGACATGCTTAGCAGATACTACATCTACATACGCCCAATAATTTCTTACCTTTTGTCAATATAGCAAGCAGCTTCCATGTGTGATTAGAAACTTTTAATGGATGCATTTTAATTAACAGCATTTACAGGCCGCAATGAGTGTTGATAATAGGCTTTTTACTATCTGAAAATGAGCATTGCTGGGGGGTGATTAGCAAAGGTGAGAGGTCATCTAATTAACAACGATTACTTGGATAAGTGGTGCAGACTTTCAAAGTGTCTCACCTCCATCATCTTGCTTTGATGTCAAATCAATCGATGAACATTAATCTCTTTTATTGGTGCAGCTTGTTTTGAATAAATGTGAATATGCAGAAAATGTCATAAGCAGCATTTTTTGATGGCTGTTTTAAGAGTTGAGAAGCATGTCCAGCTGACATGCATGCACAACTTAAACATGCTAATCAGATATTGGATCTTATTTTTTTAAATGAATGTATCAAATATTGAATGTATCAAATATCATATTTAATGAAACCTATCAAATTTCAAAGTAGATGTTTTATATTCATTGCTATAAAAGGACACATAAGCAAAAGCTATTAATGATGGATAGGCAGCTCTACTAGCTGTTTATTCAAACAAACAAATTGAGCTATGTTGGAAACTGCAGACTGATGCAGTTCTCAATGCCGCTGCACATTTGAGTTACACTCAGATTAACATAAATCAATCAAGCCTCTGAAAAAAGACCTTTGTAAACTAACTGAATAAATTACAAACAGGCTTCATTCAATTCTATGACCTATTTACTAGTCTATTGTCTACTGCGCCTCATTAAAGACGTGACTTAAGGGGTTTCCCCAGGCTTCTTCTTCAGGGTCAAAGGTCATAATTAAATGATTTCTTATTTGCCTCTTATGCATTTATGAAAATAGTTTTAGATAATGAGAGTTTTACATTTTCAAATAAAACCTTTTGTTGTAATATGAATTGGAAATCAATTTATTTTGTAAAATGTATTTATTTAAGTGTAGTCCAAAAGCTTTTGGGAGCAAATATAGCAATGCCATGAGCGAGTGCATACACATGTTATATTATTTCCAGTAAATACATTTGATATTAAGCAAGTGCTTTTACTTTAGATGTCTGTCAGATAAATTATATAACTGCTAAGGATCACACTGTACATTTGTGAAATGTTGACATTTCACAAATGTAATTGTATTTTATTTGGGGCAACTGCAAATACATATGCACATATATGCACATGTAAGTCCACTGATGTGAGAGAAATTCATGGTCATGGCGTATATGAAGCCAGTCAGATGGAAGCATGAAGCCATAGGGTGGATGGAAAAGCTGAAACATGTGTAATTATGGTCCCACTTTCAGATTTATTGTCACCCTTGGTAAATATGTACACAGAAGCCTGTGAAAATAAATCTGCATTGTTTATTCTTTTTTATCTTTTTTTTATCACAAAAATCTAAATGTTCTACAAGTAAAATAAGTGCAAGTGTTTGTGTGTGTGTGTGTGTGTGGGGGAGGGTGAATCACATTATGAAAGATATATTTTTCTCTAATACACGACGGTGATGGTGATTGACAACCATAGAAATTCTTATGAGTAAAATATCTCTGAAGTATATTCCCATTCATATTACCATTTTTAGCACACCAGGGTGACTGCAAACATGAAAATGTAAGGCCATGGCTTCCTGTTACAGGACTATTAATCCGAGGTAACACAAACGCCAAATTCACTTAATCATCCTTATAATGAGTAAACCAAAGATTATAGTTCTAAAATGCAGAAAAATATTGTTGAGCTTCACAAATTAGAAATTGTCTGTAAGAAAACAGCTAAAGCATTGAAAATTCCCATTTCCATCATCAGGGAAACAATTAAGAAGTTCCAATCAACAAAAAATGTTACAAATCTGTCTGGAAGAGGACATGTAGCAAGAAGGATAGAGTGGCAAAGACTATCCAAGGATCATAGCTGGACAATTTCAGAAATTGGTTGAGTTTTGGTATTTAAAAGCCTAAAAAAAAGATATAACACTAACTGTACAGAATGTGTGTGTGTGTGGTTGTGTGTGTGTGTGTGTGTGTGTTACATTTAGCTGTTATTCTGTTTTCTCTCTAACTCCCAACTGAAATGTTCAGTTACTGTATCTTGATTGTACACATTCGCCTTACTTTCTCTATATTTCAATGACATTCATCAAATCAACTGTCGGTTTTGCAAGAACTCCAAAACTACTATTTCTTCCAGAAGGATCCCAAATGATTATGACTCAAAGATGAATCTACACTAATGTATCTTCCACTGTTTTCAGACACAACACTTCTGTTTAAAAAAATAACGACAATCACCCTCCGCGAGGAGCTCTGTGAGTTATGACTGTTCTCTATAGTATGCTGACAATGTTGCACTAAAGCAATTACCATTGTTATTGCATAAGGCCACTGGGGAGGGTTTGAAGATATGCAGTCGTTGGATAAAACTGGGAACTTATGAGCCGGCTCCTCAGGCGACATTTACAAATCTCTCTCTATTTTGTTCCCGCCATCTGCTAGGTGCTCTTCATACTGTTGCAACAGTTTTGTTACACAATCACATCATATCACGCGTGAACCCATTTACAACTACTGTGCTTCTAGAAGGAAGTGTGGCTCAGGGTCAAGAAAGGTATCTCAGAAAGAGAAGCAAAGTTAATTTTGGATGAATAGATCATAAAATTGTGAATTTTTACAGGAATATGAAATAACAAAAAAAAAATGTTTTCTAATATACAACAACTAATTCTGCACCTCAAATTGTGTTAATTGTGGGGACATTTTAGTGACTCTTTCGGCAGGTTAGGGTCCATACATTTATATTTACATTTCAAATTTCATGTATTAATTTAACAGATGCTATTATCCGAAGCATCTTACAAATATGATATACCAGTAGGTGAGGTCAAGTACTGTAACTGTCAAAATGAGTGATTCACTGAATCATTAATTTAAGTGATTCGTACAAAATGTTGATTCGTTTAGGACCAAAACAAGTGACTGCCTTTGTGAGTTATTTAGGAATGAAGCACCACTATTGTGCTTGCATGGAGATAAACATCATCAAATATAAATCATATTTTACAACACAGAGGGTAAGAAAATGAATTTCAGTCTTGATGAAGCCTTTTAACTCTTTAAGCTACACGAGGACGCCATCGCACTGAACGCTCTTTGTTTGCACATTTCATTGTTTACAAATAGATGAAATAAAAAGGGGACAAAATTTAATCTTGACAAACTATATATCATTCTGAAGGTCTAAGCCTTAAGCATCGACGATAGATCACTGTTTTTCGATGGAAAGCTTACAAGGAATGTATTTGCTAAATTTGTGTAAGCAGTAACATCAAAACATCCATAATAAAAAAGCAGTACACACCAGCTTCTTGTAATTTTGAGTCACAAATGCATCCACTGCTGTAAATCCCGGTTTAGTTCTAGAGGTAAGGATCCATTGAACAACATCAGATCGAGCACTTTAGTCCAACGAAGCAATAACGTTGTTATATGGACGGATACTCCTTTGTTTATGTCTCCTTTCTTCAGGGATAGTTATTGTTTGCATCCGTTGTGAAATCTCTCACGCTCAAAAACTGCATCTTTGTTGTGAAAAGCCAAATGAGACAAAATGAGACCATCCCCAAAAAAAAGTTAAAAGAAAAAGCGTACATTTGTTTATTTGAATCTGGCGCGCTCTCGCAAGGGTTGTGACGAGCGCTGTGACGTACCTATCATCTGATGGGGCGGAACTTAGCGATCAGCTTTTTGGACAAAATACACTTTTTGCATTTTAAATATACCTGTATGTGTGTTTTGTGTGGAATGTGGCTATATCTGTATGATTAGTATCTGTGTGGCGGATAATTCATATAAAGCATTTGTTTTCTTTCTTTCTTTTTTATTACTCAAATTATTCTTATTGTATTTTTTTGTGGTCAAATAAATCACTTATATGATGTCTAAGATTCTGTCTATAATAATTGTATAATTGAAAATGCAGTGGTATGTATAATGACTAAAATAGTTTAATAGTTTGTAGAACTCTTTCAATACATTTGGTAAATAAATATATTTCCTCAAACGTGGGGGGACTATATATAGTCTCAGGAAAATCTAATTTGTCATGGTATCTTCTTCAGATTTGAAACATAAACTCATGAGACATGTGACTTTCAACCCATTACTTTTCTGGATTGCTCCAGGACTTATTTCATGTATTTTTAATGAAATACAATTATTATTATTTTTCATTCAGTGTGGTACACTTTTTTCAAGGAACTTCAGTCTCTATAACTTTTTTATCATTTTGAGCATTATCAACTCTGGATGATGGATAGTAAAGCCCAAAGGGTCTTCTTTGCAAAGACACCAAAATTGTGTGTGTAGCACACTGAAGTCAGCAACTGTTATAATTTTATTTTTCCACTGTGAGTCCCAAAATCCCAAAATGGGGAGTGCTGGCTTACAGGTTAAAAACCTTGACCTGATTTACTTTGTAAGTTGTTGTGCAATCGGTCTAGTTTTAACGCAATTAAACATGTGTTTCACATGGCGAAACTTATTCTTATGGGATCAAGCAGTCATCAGTTTATAACTTTCTGCATCAAAGATCAAGTGTAGAAATGAACTATTATATATTTAGTATGCTTTTGCCCAATCTTTTAGCGAAAGAAGCAAATCCCAGATCTGCACGATTACCTTATTCTGGGCTGTGTGGAAAGATGATCCAGTGGCTGTTTTGCTAACACATCCTGTTGTGTCAGCAGCGTTACCCTCTCACATAGTGTGTATATAAGAACAGAAATGGGTCAAACAACACTGATACAACACAGGCCCAAAGATGAGAGGGAGATAAACTTCTTTATATACAGAGACAGACAGATATAATCACAGACACACATGCAAACACAGACAATGCATGTTCCTGCTGTGTTTGAAATCCCTTTTAGTTGTTTCGTATGCATGTACAAGGGACCTAAAAGTAAAAGAATTAAGACACTTTAAGTATAAATATCATTATTATATGACAAAATATCAAAGTACTGTAAGTGGCATTTATGTTAAATTAAGGTATCATAAGCACACTTTTAAAGATAAACTGTTAAAACCGGCCTACTGTTCAACATTATGATAAAGTATTTGGATACTCCATCTTGAATCTTGCATTCATGTATTTTTTGTTCTTCTAATATAGCAAAAGTAAAGTTAAAAAGTTAAAAGTAATTAGTTAAAAGTAATTGCAATATGTATTCAGAAAAGTCTAATTAGTTCTGAGAAGTTTTAGTATACTTTTTTGAAGATGATACTGAGAACATAAAGTTGTCATTAAAAGAATAGTGTAAAGAAGAAGAAGAAGAAGAAGTTTTATTTACATAGCACCTTTCCATTGCTCAAGGTCACTTTACATAGTGCTATACAAAACATTTACATACCCAAATAGACAATGCAAACACATAAGGCCAAATATAACCACATTATTAAAAATGCAAATTATCTTGAAGGTAGATAAAGAAGATAAATTACGAAGTGTGAGGGTTTTGACGAATTCCATAATTTAGGAGCATTAACACTGAAACCTACCACAGTGGACAGCCGATAACGAGGAATGGAAAAAAAACCAAGCTCAGATGATCTGAGGTACCGGGGTAGAGAGTAGGAGTGCAGTATGTCAGACAGATGTGGAGGCGCAAGACCATTTAATGCCTTAAAAGTTAGAAGTCATTTCTTAAAATGTATACGGGATGCCACAGGTAGCCAGTGCAGATCATGCAGTAGAGGAGTAATATGAGCAGAATGATTCAGAAAAATTTTAGATTTCAGAAGAAAAAAAATTATTGCAACTTTTTGTGGTTTAACTTTAAATCTCATAAGTCCAACTTTATACAAAACACAACTTGATTTTCTTATTTTAAAACATATTAGGTAATTCATTTTTTTCATATAAAATAATTTTCTTTGGTGGACACAGGCTTGCATATTTTTGTGTTCTTGCAAAAGGTTTTTTGTTTGTTTTGTTTTATTTGTGTTTTTGTTTGTTTTATTGTTCTTGTATGAGTATATAGACGAGCGATCAGGGAGATGTGGGAAGGGTTTGTCACCACGCAGCTCTGTGGTTCGACAGTCCTCAATTTAATCCTGTTAGAGCTTTTCAAAACTGCTGCGTCCACTCAGATGAGCAGATAGAAGCTCGACAGCCTTTGTGTGTAAATTCCACCTGTAAGGGAGTGTAAGACAGAGAAAACACAATCACACAATGATTCTCCCTCCCCTGGCCCCTCTTATTGTCCATTTAAATGAGCTAAATCTATTCTCGGGGTGGTGGGGTTACTGGTACTCCATCAAGAAATCATCAACACTGTAAAAAATATAATTTGATTGGTAACTGTAAAAATGCAATGGTAAAAACTTGATAAAACAAGCCTTCTTATAACTGAAAGTGAAAAACTTTAAATTAGCATTCCCAGAAATAAAACAAAAGCTCACATTTGATGGTTTTTCTAAGTTTTTTCTGATCTATTATGTGCACTGGGGTTCTTTTGTTAAATTCATGTTTATTGAATCATTTTATTGTCATATTTGGAAAAGTTACTTGTGATGAACTTTGAATCATTGTGTTTTTAAGCCTCTGGGGTCTGAGGTGATTTTGGGGCACTTGAGATATTTTGACATGCCCTGACATTTGTTGCTTATTTCAGCTACTTATAACATACTATTGGCCAACATGCTTATTTATTTTGTATTTATTTTTTAAACTGTGCTACAATAACATGTGAACAAGACTGATGTATATGTTTGCATTTTTTAGGAAAAAAAGATAATGCGTTGTTAGTACGTTTTGGGGAAAACAATTTAGCTGAAATAAGGCCATAAAACACATACTGAATAATTCTGAATAAGACTTGTGAGTCTTGTAGGCTAGAATATTCATGTCAAAATGATGTGAAAATCATCTTGCTTACTCCTTCACAGAAAACAATATATTGATTATGTTTTGTGATCGAAAGCCTATATGCGAGGGAGTGGCAATGGCCTTGAATATTAATGTGATTATCAGTGTATTATAAAAGGCACAAAACAGATTATTGGGAAAGATTTATGGAAAATTTAAGTTCAAGATGTAAAACGGTTGCTACGGTATATTTGGTATTAAAGTTCTGGTAACCACATCTGCCACTTTTTTCAGTTTATTTATTCAGTTTTGGGGTGGGCCCAGAGACTCCAATGATGTACTGTATGTGAAAGTTAACTTTTTATTTTCATTTCAAATTCTTTAAAAATGTTCCTCTGATGCTGTCAAACTCATCTATACATTTTTTTTTTTTGCAGAATAAACATTTTTGTTCCTCTTCCATAACCTATTTTCTGTCAGTTGTTTCAGTTTGAAGAGACATCCTGTCCAAACAGCCAAAGGAGATGAAACAACCTTTCAATACGTACAAATGGAAATCGACTATATAGACTAGAAACATCCCAGTCGATTTGAACAACCCTTAACAAGTTTATGCCCTGTGTCAAAAGAAATATACAATCCTTTTCGCTTGCTATCAGTTTACTCTCCTTGAAAGGACAGCTGTTACTATGAGGGAATAATGCTGTGCGTGGCTTGAGCTCTCAGATATAACAGCATATTGTGTATTGGATTTCCACACAGTTGGCTGTTGCAGGGATTCCCGGAATCTGAGCGAGTAGCATTACAGGAGCCATGTGTCATTATTCCCGTGACCAAAAACTGGGCTTTAGCCCAATGGAAGCCTGACAGCCTGTAAAGGATGGCACAATAGATGAAGTGTTACTTCAGTTCATTTCACAACAACATGAACTTGATTGAGGAACACTGAATAATGGGTCTATGCCAGCAATATTCAATTCTATAAAATGTTTATTGGCAAATTTATTAACAATCAAAGCCCTGCTTAGTGGTTTTGTGGTCAGAACTTTGTAAGAATGATGTAACTTTATCAAAATGTAAGACTTCCCACCTTAATTGGCTGTAGAACAAGATCTATTGAGCCTGTCAACACATTCCACATAGAGCCAGCACAAGAGATGCTGCCAATACCTGGACTGGTCAAGCCCAGCACCAGCCAGCTCTGGATCACACAGGTTTTAAATTGGTGTTTCTTCAACTTCGAGCATGATTATTTGATTATAGCCATGGAGGAGGGGGTTATTTAATTAGTTTTTTATTGTTTAGGTTTTTTTTTATTATGCAGTCATCATTTATTTGATCATCTTTTGTTGTAAGAGTAACACGGCTTCACCAACGAGAAGAAAATGTTGGTCTGGACTTGGTTTTGTCCATTGAGCATTTAAAAAAAATGTCTATACTGCAATATTCCTAAATAATAATAATAATAATAATACCTTACAACAATTTTAAAATTACACTTATTACATACAGGGTTAAATAATCACAGTGTGTGAAAATTGTAAAAATTTATTGAGATTTGACATAGGATATATGAAATGTTAACTTTGAAATTAGCCTTAACTAGACAATAATACAAAAAAAATCTGAAATGCATGGATTATATAGTCCCTGTTGGAAAAATTAAGTAAACTAATGAGTATGAAAAGTGTATTTTAAGGGAGTATATTATCCAAAAATGCCTAACCGGCATATAAATAAACACCCATTTACTGTATGCCACAAAGTCACAAAATTTTCCACTTATATTTAGTATATAGTTTATATCCGTATGACATATATAGTATGTGTTAGAATGATGACTACTGGCATTTGCACCCTTTCCCTGGTCAGCAATGAGCAATTCATCAGGCTTGTCACACATTTAGAGGGCAATCGTAATGAATGACAAAGCTAAATCCAGGGAACACACTGATTCAGGGCCGTGCAGAGACCTTTGGAGGGGCAGGTGCTCAAAATATAAAAGGGGCACATGAAACAAGGCTGTAAATAGGGCTGTGCACAAAATATCATAACAGCAATGTGACGCATTCCTTGCTGATACGCGTATTGATGCGGATGCTTCTGTATGATACAGTAGCAAATGCCATGATGCAGTTTTGAAAAAGAAACAGAAAAGACCATTTTAAGTTTAAAAGTTAAATAATATTTTCTTTGCACCTGCCTCAAGCAGCTCCTTTTTTTGTTTTATTCTTCTCTCTTTGCGAGGCATCTTTGCACTGCAGAACACACACACACACACACACACACACACACACACACACACACACACACACACACACACACACACACACACACACACACACACACATGGACATTTCTCACATTTTTCTGAAATCTATAAGGGCCATATCTTCTTCACTCTGCACTGTGATGTCAGGTCAGGTATATTGTTCGTTTTATACTGACATTTTTTTAGTTATTTCCAGAGAGATGTTATTGACTTTACAGGCTAAGGTGTTTTTGCTATTGTAAACACTACTGTTGCTTTTGTAGAAAAAAAAAAATCATATTTAAAATATAATTGTATTCTAATCCTATTCTGAATTTATTCATTTTTGAATGATAATGATAATTAAAAACAGGATTGATAAGTAAAATTCGGAGAATGAGAAAATCAGTATAGCCTTGTTTTACCAGTGTTGAGGTAATTACTTTAAGGCACTCTACATTTTTTAATAAATACTGTAACAATAAAAGTAAAAGTATGAATAGATTTTAGTCAAATGACATTAAAAAGACCAGACCCTTCCACCCCCATGAAACTTTTCTCCCTCAAATAGCACGAACGAAGTGAACACGTGCACCTTTGTTTGTGGGGTGCTGCTGCCGTGTATAACGTTAGAAGTGGCGTTTGCTGCAGGCTAAACACAGCGATTTAAACAAAAGCTGTGCAATGCATGTTCTCTTCACGTTGTTCTTGTAAAATAATAAGAATGATAAGTAAACAAGCATACCACTCCGCTGAGAACCCCACTTACTTAAGCTGCAACCGTGGCGCGGACGATATTGAAGGGGTGCCTGAGCGCGAGGGATCGTTCGGATGATGTCGTCAGGTGAAAGGTTATCATGTGGGTGATTTTATTTACGGCTAAATGATTAATCATTAATTTTACTAATAGTTAGATTTGGCAGGCCTTCACAGAAGGGTGTTTAATAAAAATAAAAATAAAAAAATTACCTTGACAAAAGGGCACTTTGGGCATCATGGGG
The DNA here is from genome assembly GCA_027564155.1 of Gymnocypris eckloni scoliostomus. NCBI lineage: Eukaryota > Metazoa > Chordata > Actinopteri > Cypriniformes > Cyprinidae > Gymnocypris > Gymnocypris eckloni. The sequence continues at coordinate 9,823,084 of CM050436.1, read as the reverse complement.
CAAAGGGGCAGGTGCTCAAGCACCCTCCGCACGTACCTGCACTGATTTATAATTGAAAAGTCACATTTGTCCCCGTCTCTGGAGTTTAAAAGTAATAAATTAGCTCTAAACATGAAATGCATGACCTGAATTGGCAAAACTAAAATAGATTTGACCTCATTGATGCGTCAGACAGGTTCATAAACTAAGTAATTTTAAACTCATTATGTTGTGTGTACACAGGAAAGCCTAGCTCTGTTTATGTACTCTAACAATATTCAAATATAGGTGTAATATATGTGTGCGTTCACGTGTGTCTGAGTGCAATGTGAGCTGTACTGCATGTACAGTTCTGGCTGGTGAGCGCAACATTTAGCACTCTGCCATTAATCAGCCTGTGTGTCAAGTTCGACAGATGTGTCCTAACTTAGCAAGCTACGCTGCTTCCTCTGCTTACAAGAAGGCCAGCCCCTTTCTCCTAGTCCTTTCAAATGGTTTGTATTTCAAACATAGATACAGATACAGCACACGGTATTGATAGAGCACACTTATACACATTCATCCCTCGCTTGTCTCTCAATGTTATAGTATATGGGGTGTTTTAAAGGAAATTTTTGTGTGTGTGTGTGTGTGTGTGTGTGTGTGTGTGTGTGTGTGTGTGTGTGTGTGTGTTTGTACGTGCATGCATGTGTGCGTGTGTGTGTGTGTTTTCTTTTTACTCATTGAAAAAAAATTAATAGTCTATCATCAAGATGTGTAGAAGTGTATGAATCACAGCTTACACGAAACTCAAACCAAGCTGCTCTCTGTTGGTCAACACAGCAAATCTGTTATTCTAAATTCCAATTTGTGTGGATTCTTACTGAAATGACTGGATTTTGATTACAAAATGTGATTACTCTCTGTAAATGTAATCACATCTTTAGAAAAAGTTATGAAATCAAATACTGATTATGATTTTAAAAAATCCTAAATACATTGGTGCTTATACAAATAAACTGTAGAACTGAAATCAAAACAAAATATGAAAATAGCATTACAATTCAAAATTCTGATTAATCTATGCATTGGCAAAGAATATTGAAAAAATATTAAATAGTGGTTTTGTCAATATTAAAATATTTAATATTGGTTTTGTCAATATATAAAAAAATATATAAAACCAATGAAAAAAGACGAAGACTCAAACTTATTTTAGAAAAGTATACAAATCTTTTTATAAAAACTTGGAAGTGATGCAAATAAAATTCTACCTGAACCTGCCACAACAAATGTGCAAATGACATTACTGAGGCTCACATACAGTATTTTCTCATGATTATATGGAATATCAAGGAATTTTAAGGAAACAATTAGATCAATTGGACCCCTTTAATGCATTCTAGAGTCGATACTTTGTTTTTTCAGGACCCTAACTCAAGTATAGGCTACAGTAATAGTGAAAGTTGACTTAAAACACACCCCAACACTTCACTTATTGGAAAACTCCTTATACAACTGACATAAAATCCCCAGAGAGTCATCTGTGGAGCAGTTGTCTGAAGCCTCACTTAACTAGAAACTGATAATGCAATGCAGTGTGACTATAATGCATGCTAACAACGGGCCTTGTGCATGTGCAGTGTAATTCACAACACATGTAGACTGTGATTATACAGTTTTTTTTCCCGCTTCGCTTGGACCGAGTTAGGTGACGCATGGTGAATGAGTTTAATAAAACAAAGAAAAGAAAAAAAGCTACCCTCCATTTACGTCAATCTCTAACCACCGTTTCTGTGTGAGTTCGAACCACAGACGCTTAACATAATGCTAAGGTGTTGACTGAAGACTTCAAGGAATTATTATGAGTATACCACAAAAGTCTGACACAAAAAACGCTGGTTTGGCAGTGAATAAAAGGGGAACTACATCACTGTATGCAAGTCTTTAGGGAGGAAATGTCTTTATCGCTAATTAGCAAATAACAGCACCGCAGCACCAGGGACAGCAGTTTCTGGTGTCCTAGTAACCAGTGCTTTAATACAGTCGAGGTAAAGGTAGTAGGAAGTGACTAACAAATTTTCCCAGCAGGCAGTAGAGTGTTGCCAGCATGTATGAGTGCATTTGTTTCTCAGTGTAAAATACCCTTTGATGTGACTTTTAACCATTAAGGAGGGCAATGTTACATCCATCACGTTTGACCCTTTCTTACACTGCAATGGCCATCCTTTTAATGTTATTTTATTTATTATTTACAGTAGCATAAATTGTACTTTTCTAATTACAATATAGGGCCTTTCGCATTGCTGTGGTTCCAGAAATAAAAGTACTGGGACGATTTTGTGCAAACTATTTCCCAGTACCATTTAAAGGGTTGCATTCACACCGACAGTGGGTACTAAGAAGTGACATAAGCCGGTCAACAGTGACGTCGCTTTTGTGCAGCGTTCAACAAAGTAAACAAAGAAGAACGTCAAGCGATTGAACAAAATGGAAAGGAGGACTAAGAATCTCCAACGACAATTTGTAATGTTACATTTCATTGAGGCTGATAGAAGCACAAAACGCCGTAGACGAAGTCTTCAGGTAAATACCGTTCATAAATGCTCTCGGTATGATACAATGTTTACACAGTATATGAAGAGCTCTTTTCCAAAACGCGATGAACGCCAAATTGAAAAAAAAATGAGTTCGTCATGCCATTTTGCTGTGTACTGAACCTATTCACTGCTCCATCAATGTTTCATGCCAAATCGTTTAAAATGTTTAAAATGTACCTCACTCTCCTGACCTCACAAAGAGGCGCTCTAGCGACTGATGCTAAAAGCTGTAGCCTTTGGCGTTCCTTGTTAGAGCGCCCGCCTCCCGCGGGGGTTTAACAATCATTGTTTAACATGTTCAGACTGAGCCAACAGACCATTTGAACATGATACATTGAAAATTAACAAAATGTATAGGTCTAGGTAAAAAAAATTAATTTTCATGAAAACTATTAAAATGGATTTATAGCGTTTTGGAAAAGAGCTCTTCATATGTTACCCGATGTTTTGAATCATGGCGGGTGAGGGCGTTTTCGTATGCATTTAGCCAATCAGCGTACACTTACGTCACGGATCGTTCCTAGAACTGTTTTAGACCCTACTCTGAAGTAGGAACTAATTTAGTTCCTCCAAACTGAGTTCCTGGAACTAAAACCGTTCCTAGTTCCCGCGGTGCGAACACGCCAAAAAGTGAGTAGTTCCACAATTAGTTTGGGTACTATGAAAAGGTTCCTGTGGTGCGAAAGGCCCTTATGTGACCCTGGACCACAAAACCAGTCGCTGAGGTATATTTGTAGGGGTATAGCCAAAAATACATTGTATGGGTCAAAATTATCGGTTTTTCTTTTCTTTTCTAATGCCAAAAATCATTAGGATACTAAATTAAGATCAATGTTCCATTGAATATATTTTGTTCATTTCCTACCATAAATATATTAAAACTTAATTTTAGATTAGTAATATGCATTTCTAAGAAACTCATTTGGTCAACTTTAAAGGCGATTTTCTCAATGTTTTTTTTTTTTGCACCCTCAGATTCCAGATTTTAAAATAAAATATACACCAATGGAAAGCTTAATTATTCAGCTTTCAGATTATTGTGCTCCAGGTTTTGTGGTTTTGTGGTCCAGGGTAACATATTTTTATATAAAGTTTTAATAATGCATGCATTAAATGGTAAAAAAAAAAAAATTGACTAAACTAAAATAATAATATAATTAAAATTAAAATAAAGAAATAAATAAATAGAAAATTGTATTTATTTATTTATAAAAAAAATTGAATTAAAATAAATACAATAATAATACAATAAAATAAAATAATATATATGAATGTAATTAATTGTATATATTTATATGGTTATACATACAGGTACATCTAAATAAATTAGAATGTCGTGGAAAAGTTAATTTATTTCAGTAAATCAACTCAAATTGTGAAACTTGTGTATTAAATAAATTCAATGCACACAGTCTGTAGTTTAAGTCTTTGGTTCTTTTAATTGTGATGATTTTGGCTCACATTTAACAAAAATCCACCAATTTACTATCTCAACAAATTAGAATACTTCAATAAAAAAACATTTTTAGTGAATTGTTGGCCTTCTGGAAAGTATTTTAATTTACTTTATATGTACTCAATACTTGGTAGGGGCTCCTTTTGCTTTAATTACTGCCTCAATTCGGCGTGGCATGGAGTGGCATGGAGGTGATCAGTTTGTGGAACTGCTAAGGTGGTATGGAAGCCAGTGGCGGTTCTACATTGAATTACTCTCTGGGCGAGACCCTCTATGAGCGCCACGGGCCCCTCCCCTTTCCACCTCTCACACAGCTTCTGTGCACGGCACCTTCTCAGCAAGCAAGGGCGCCAATTTGCTAATTCCCCACACAGTTATATGATAGATAATAGAAAACCGCTTAGCAGCGCAGATTTTATTTTTTCAAGTGCTTGTGCCGCACTTGAAAAAATAGATTCTATAAATTTGAACTCCATAGATTCTCTATGGGGTTCAGGTCTGGTGAGTTTGCTGGCCAGTCAAGCACACCAACACCATGGTCATTTAACCAACTTTTGGTGCTTTTGGCAGTGTGGGCAGGTGCCAAATCCTGCTGGAAAATGAAATCAGCATCTTTAAAAAGCTGGTCAGCAGAAGGAAGCATGAAGTGCTTCAAACTTTCTTGGTAAACGGGTGCAGTGACGTTGGTTTTCAAAAAACGCAATGGACCAACACCAGCAGATGACATTGCACCCCAAATCATCACAGACTGTGGAAACTTAACACTGAACTTCAAGCAACTTGGGCTATGAGCTTCTCCACCCTTCCTCCAGACTTTAGGACGTTAGTTTCCAAATTAAATACAAAACTTGCTCTCATCTGAAAAGAGGACTTTGGACCACTGGGCAACAGTCCAGTTCTTCTTCTCTTTAGCCCAGGTAAGACGCCTCTGACGACAACTGTAGCCAAATTCCTTGACACGTATGTGTGTAGTGGCTCTTGATGCCTTGAACCCAGCCTCAGTCCATTCCTTGTGAAGTTCACCTAAATTCTTGAATAAATTTTGCCTGACAATCCTCATAAGGCTGCGGTTCTCTCGGTTGGTTGTGCATCTTTTTTCTGCACTTTTTCCTTCCACTCAACTTTCTGTTAACATGCTTGGATACAGCACTCTGAACAGCCAGCTTCTTTGGTAATGAATGTTTGTGGCTTGCCCTCAAGGTTCAAGGTTCAAGGTTTCTTTATTTGTCACATGATAAATTATACAGGGTATAATCAAAAGTGAAATGTAGTTCAAATCAGGTCCGCTCAGTGGACAGTGCAAAGAATTAAAAAAAGAAAATATATATATAAAAAATAAACAATAAAGTCAAAATTAAATTATATAAAAGTAACACCACACAAGAGTATATATATATATATATATATATAGGTAAAAAAAAGAAATAAGAAGTAAAATGTGCAATAGAATAAAGAAAAGTGCAAAACAGTAAAACAGTAAGATGTGCAAAACAAATTGGATGTGCAAAAAACAGTATATGGGACTTAATAAATATTAGTATAAACAGGAGGGATGAGAGGGATGTGCAACGGGTTGTACTGGGTATGCACACATAGCGGCAATATGGATGATGAGAATATGAATGTTTTGTTATTTTTTTTTTACAGATAATAATGAGTCTAGTGAAAGTTTATGAACAGAGCCCTCCTTGTGAAGGGTGTCAATGATTGTCTTCTGGACAACTGTCAGATCAGTAGTCTTCTCCGTGATTGTGTAGCCTAGTGAACCAAACTGAGAGACCATTTTGAAAGCTCAGGAAACCTTTGCAGGTGTTTTGAGTTGATTAGCTGATTGGCATGTCACCATATTCTAGTTTGTTGAGATTTTGACTGCATTTGGTGGGTTTTTGTTAAATGTGAGCCAAAATCATCACAATTAAAATAACCAAAGACTTAAACTACTTCAGTCTGTGTGCATTGAATTTATTTAATACATGAGTTTCACAATTTGAGTTGAATTTCTGAAATAAATGAACCTTTCCACAACATTCTAATTTATTGAGATGCACCTGTATATGTGTCCGTGTATACATGTTCATTCACATGATATGAATTGTTTTTAATAATTTCTTTACATCCTTTATTTTATATCTTTTTCACATATTAGTGTACTATGTTTACTGCAATTAAAGGAACATATAGTATAGTTTATATGCAAGTATCTTAACTTTAGAGGGCTTTGTTTATGTAATTTCATAATGACTTCTATTGCCTTTGGATTATGGTTAAAGAGAACTGACGAATGTACTGACAATAATTCATGTAAATATTTATAAAATATACTTTAATATAATTTCTATTTACACATTTTAATGATAATAAAGTTACAATTGAGTAATTTAAATGTGATATTGAATGGTGTGATTTTATTTGCTAGTCAACAAATCAAAAGAAGTGCACTTATTAAAAGATCATTAAACATAATGATTTTAAATGTACTTTAAAGTAAAACTTTTAATTTGACATTGCAATGTGCACTTTTTAAGTATACTACATGATTGTCTGAGTAAATGATCTGAGATCACCTGAGAAGAGATGATGACAACCCCTCGGAGGACCTCAGCGGAAGCCAACCATCAGCGATTATACTGAATTAACCACAGTTTGCCATAAGTTAATTATATTGAGTTTCTACAGTATAAATCTATTTTAGAAACTTAATTTCCTGTGACGTTGCTTTGCGATTGTATGTAAAAAGCGCTATACAAATAATCTTGAATTGAATTGTGTCAAGAAAACATAGTCATGAATGTGAAAATATCTTAAAATACACTGTGGTCTTTAATTTCATTTAGATTCTATTACCCACAAGTATTATTTTTTTAGTATATGTTTAAGAGTTGATGTACACAACAAGTGCACATACAATAAAATCACTTATTTACGCAAGTTGTGAATTCAGATTTTTAAGAATGATATGAAATGATCCTGTGTGTATAGTTTCAAACAGCTCCAAATGTTCTGATCAGTCAAAATCAGACAGAACAGAAAGAATAATAAATTGTGTCAAATTGCATTAATTATGATAAAGTGTTATTTAAACTAAGCATACACAACATGAATATAACATTGTTTATGAAAGCATGTTGTACATTTCAAGCAGTGGGCCACAAAATTGAAGTCTATGATTATTCTGCCTCAAGCTTCGGCTAAACAATGTAACTTCTGATGCTGATAATGAAAGCACGACACTTTGTGTAGTTGCGAAGTGTGTGTGTACGCAAGTGTGTTCACTCAACCCATGACCATATATTAAAACATGCACTAATGAAACCAGAGAATGGCTTTAGCAAACTAAGGGCCAAACACGCCAAAGTTAATAGGCCATCAGTCAACTTGTACAGCTTTATTGCACTTGGATTGTCAGAAGTTGTGTGTGGTATTTGTGCATATATGCGGGATATTGGCTCTGTTGCACATTTGCATGCCCTGCTGAGTGTGTACCTAACACTTTGTGGAGATATACAGCAGCACCTGGGTATTTTTGTGCCTTTTATCAACCAATAATGGGTTTCTCTCAGCTAACCCGACACCATGGCATCATTACTCCTTACTTCCACTGTGTTTCTGTTCCCTGTTAGCATGTAACAGTAGCTCACGACCCTGCTTGATCAAAAAGAGACCTCAACATTAAAAGGCAAAAAAAAACTGTAAACCCAAACCACATGTGAGGCCTTGGGTTTCACCCCAATCCTCTCCTCTTCTCTTTGGCTTTGTCTCTCACATGCCCCTTTAGAAAAATGTTGAGGGCTGCAGGGTCAGCAAATTCATTGCAGTGGAGGTGCTGCTAGCGACCACGACCTGTTTGATCTCAGCACCAGGCTTGTCTCTAATAAATTAACCAGCAATCGAGGCTATTTACTTTGGTTGGAGGCTATTTGAGTAGAGATTGTTAAACGGCCCAGTTGTGTCGTTTACAGGGGAAGTGAGAGCTTTTCCCTTCATTTAGGAGAATTCCACTGCTTTATGAAATGAAGGGAGCTTTGCAGGGGGGCTCCACTCAGGGTTCCCAATTCTGCGCTCCCGCTTGACAAAAGTCAGAGAAGAAAAGCATATTGTGTTTTATATGTATATTGTGGAAGGAAAGGGTTGTAATACTTCAAAGGAGTTGCTTTAAAGGTAAATGGGCAAGTACTTATTGCAAACAGAAGCCATCATGTAGCGGTCAGCCAAGAGTGCAAATAAATTCCTGTAGCCTCATGTGAATTATATAAACCAATGTTTGTACAATGAAATTGATTTTGACCTATTAACATACAAACAAATGCATATATTATAATATATGATATTAAATATTATGTAACTGTTATCTAATTATATTTTATTTTATGTTGTATACATTATACATTGCATTTGTATGTGTCCAAAAAATGAAATCTAGTTTGCACTTTAGTAAATTTGCTACTGAAATAGTTTAAACTTAAACTTAAAACTTACACAAGTACTCTTTTTAAAAGTATGGTAAAGTTATACTTCTTTTTCACAAGGGAAAACAGGCTGGAACTCGCCACACACGCCACTAAAGACACAACATTGTTAAAAGCTGCTGCACTCTACTAGAATGGGGGTCAACTTAAGCTTCAAGAGAAGAGGGATTACATATACTTCAGTAACTTCTACTTACTGTTATACTATTGTGGTCTGATTATAAGATTCTGTTATATCTGTTATATAACATTGATTACACATGAGCTAAAATGACCTCTTAGCCATGAAACATTTGAGTTGGAGATATATCTTTAGGCCCTTTGGCTCTTCGGGTGTATTTTAATAAAATAAAATAAAGGTCAACACAAGGAGTACATATTCACGGATAAAGTATAATGTCAGCGTTTTTTTTTTACTGTAAACCTATTCAGGCCAAGGAGTTTATTTTGTGATAAGGATTGGCTGATTACCTACCAAATATATAAATAAATAGACATTAAATATTGATTTAAGTGGGAAAAAGACCACAACTGTTTGTGCTGGAATTTAGTTTTAGACAGCATTGCTCATATTGTTTTAAAATCAGGTCAAAATTTTCTGATGGGCTTTGCAGCTGGCAATGTTTTACATCGAGCTCTACATCAAACTACACCAATAAAACATCTTCTATTGCTGCTTAAAAGGAGCCTTACCAAAAAGAATTTACAACAAAGTGATGTCATTTACAGTCAACAGATGATCATCGTTAAGAGCTGTCAATTAAAACAGTTCACTGAAAGCTGCAATACAATTCGAAATTTGAGGTATAGTCATAAAGGGACTGGCTCTTTAAATTAGACTATTTTCAGTTGTCAATGAGTCTCAATCAGAGACCTGTCCAACACAACCTCCAGTTACACATACCTGAGGAAACTTTGGCACAGAAGGGGTCACTGAGGCTCACACCCTTACTGTAAATTACCCAATACCACCAAGGGAATGCCGGTAGTAAAAATTCCAGAAAGCAGCTGGAATGATGAGAGAGCTTATATGACTTGGCCATATGTGGCCAAGATGGAAAATGAAGCATTCTGCTTTCACAAGCCCAAGGATGGAGACTCTGTTCTGAATCCCCTCGCTGCTGTTCAATATCAGAGCCCTTTGTCCCTCCTAAAGGATCTTGTCCTCCTCTGCTGTCATGGTTATTCACTCTCATTGTGCTGGAAAGGTTTCAGGGATAGGTAAGCGTACTTATATGGTGCTACTTTTGCAGTCAAGCGCTTTGGAGGGGATTTTGCTGGAAGTGAGAATACTTTGTGCTTCTACTACTCTACAAAACAGGGATTTCAAAAGAGCTACATGTGCTGTGTGCTTTTCACCTAAATCTGCTCTTTACAGTGGCCTGTTGGCCTGTGAGGTTTTTAAAAGATATGTTAGCTTCCAATTTATGTGTTTATCCTATAAGAGATTTTCCACACAAGTGTGTACATTTTATGAAAAACTAACAACTACATACAAGGGATTAAGGTTTAAATTAAAACCCACGAGGTTTCAAGTGAAGTAATAATGATCCCTTTTTGAAAAAAATATATGAAAAAAGTAACTGAATGACCATTTTGACAGTTTGATATTGCTCGCACAGCTAATCTCATCAGCATTTCCCAGCATGCATCTTATAAAATATACAATCTTAATAAGTAATTGATAATTTGCACAACAGTCATTTAGACATAGTTTTCATAAAAAATATATATATTTTTAGATGGTAAACCTATGTGGGATGCATTGGCATAGGATGTGTGTGCAGTGAAATTGTGCAAACAATCCTAAACAGATAATACAATTATGCAAACTTGAATCCACCGTTGAAGTGATTTTGCCATTTTATTTTGTTTTCCTGCATAATATTATGCATTCACAATCAAATGATTAGAAAATGTACACTACAAAAATATTTTATTAATGAGTTATTTTGTCTTGTTCAAATTAAATATACCCAGTTAAAAATAACATCCTCAAAACATGGCAAAGCGCAGGGCCTGGTGCAACCGCACCAGTTGCACCACCAAATGTCGGCCCTGTTTGACAATCTCACTTTTTCAAAATATTTCTTACTTGTTTTGATATATTTAATGGTAATAAATACTGATAAAACATACTCGAATGATAAGTATTTCATTTTAGTTTCAGACATAAATTGCCTAAAAAGTTAATTACTGTGGACTTTTTAGACTTTCTGTTGTCGCCATCCTACAGTAATGCTGCCATCAAGTTTTTCATACAAAACTATAAAAGACGTGTTTACCTAGACTAGCCCCCATTTCCATCCTGTGCACCTTCTAATTACACGCTTTATAACAGTCTGTTTAATGTCAACCCAATGGTTTAGATGACCGTGTCACTGCAACTCTAACACTCTGTTTGGGGAGGGTAAATAGGAGTACAGTCTTGACACGGCTGGATTAACACTGGACGGGACCTTTGGGGAGGAGGACCGGTCAACCAACAGAGGAGGAGAGGAAGTAGACTCAACATGACTAGGGCAAGGGGTAATTAGAGTCATAAATATTAACCCACAAAGACACAAACACGTACAGAGGCACACACACCTTTGCCAGCAAATAAAAACATCCCTAAAATAAAAAATATATAGGTGAAGCAAAGCAGCATAAGAAAGTAGCTAAATGCAAGGTATATTCAAAAACATGTTTATTCTTCTTTTAAGGAAAAACATTGCATTTTAATATTAACCTTACTATATTTTAAATTATATTTTATATTTGTGCATAAAAAAGAAAAGGCCAAATGGAGTGAGGTAGTCTGATGTTTATTTTATGTGACTTATTTATTCAATTATTTGTTTGTTTGTTTGTTATTGTAAAACATGTTTTAAAATATATATTTTTTATGCAGTGTACTGCAGAATACAAATTTACACTAAGACTAAATAAATACACATATTTAAACTCTGTCACTTTTATTATGTGGGAGGTGATTTAGGATTTTCAAATTCGATTACAGAGGTGTGGGAAAAGAATAGCATTTGGAAGAAAACTGTAAATATTGTTCAGTCAGCTTTGGATCAGTTTAAATAAAAATCTAGCTTGACATTAGCTGCAAGAAAAAAGGAAAATAAATGGAAAATAAATCAGGTGTTTAGGGGGAGAACATGACACACATGGACGGAAATGTTGCAGATTCATTCCTCTATCAAGAGGCTTTATTACACTGATCCTTCTAAAAATGGAAGAGGATGAGAGAGGGCGACCGTCCAACAATCTGACTCCCAGAACCAGTCACGGCCCTCTGGAGCACATCATATGTTGTTTGGAAAGAGTTAGCGCAGTAAATTTAACTCAGTGAGGAATCCTTGCTATATTCACATCCAGGAGTGCGACATGTTCTTAGTACTGACATAAAAATGCCAGATAAGTGTGCATGCAAACCAGGCATGAAATTGCACAAACCCCAAAGCGGTTCACCATGGTAGCCAGGATTGCCACTAATGGGGTGAAAGGTGGGAATGATTCTAGGTGTCTCTTCCAAGGAATGTCCACAACTATTCCTGTGGGATTGATGTAGGATCCTGTAAGAAACATGAAAGTCATTTTAACAGAAGAGTAAAGTTACTGCAGTATGTAAAGATCATTGAAAATGTGAAATGGAAGCCAAATCCTCATTCTTACATCACGTCACTGCAAGAAAAGAAAAACACACACTCTTTTGTGTCATCAGATAAAATTGCACAAATATTACTTTTATAAATTGCACAAAAAAAATGCAAAACTTAAACCACTGATAAACATCATGTCATTTTTTCAAAAACTGATCTATCGGTTTATCAGTTTTAGTTCCAATAGAGTTCAAAGAAATGAAAATGGGGATTCAATGATATGATTCAAACTAGTTGCCCACACCACACAATGTATATAAAATCCCACACTCTGGTCTGAATTTTACTGAACAAAAATGTAAGGGGCCCAGATTTCATAGTTATGGCCCTGATGGTAGCAATATGTTGTCAGATTTCAACATTTCCAAATAGAGTGAATACACATTTGCTATGCACATCACCCACATTCTCAGCTGACTAGCATTTGTGTTCCCTTAAAGACCCTGTTGGCTTCTTTCAAATATTTAACTCTATCTCCCACGTTGCATTGTTGCTATAACGTATATTTAAAATATTGGCATATGGTTCAGAAATTGTTCGGGCTAACGTCCAAGTATGTCCATCTGCTCAACTGTCAGATGGTTATTGATTTTGGATGTGTTGGTGATAAACTAGCTATGATGTTCTTCCAGAATAACAATCATTTCAACAATTATACGGTTCTGACGATATGGAGACCAGCTGATTCTAACGTTTTCAAAGAGTACAGAGAACGGTGCACATGAGAAACACAGACCTTGCCTCTTTACCACTTTATTTATCGTTCCTTTCTCTTTCAAGCCTAAAAAGTGTTTCCTGTCAGAAAGGTCTCTGTGTAATTGGGGTCATCTCATGAGGATGCAATGAGGACGTTAGACTCTAAAAAACACTTAATATGTGAACTAATTTGAGAAATACACTCACATGCAGTTCTGCATTTAAAGCTGAAATATGTGCACCAGCAACATCACTAAATGGCACTTTAATAAAATAATTATTCTTTTCAAACAAGTTTTGTGAACACTTCCCCAATTGATAGTACTAAAAGAAAACAACTTTGCCATTGGTTGAACTATTGCTTTGTGGAGCTGGTATTTACATTTGCAATGAAACGGAAGTAGTGACCAATATTTTGTTCCACATTTTGATGTACATCTGAGTAAAACAGATTATTGGAAAAAATAAAATGCGGGGACCTGGTTCTATCCATAGGTTGTTGATCATATTTGGAATTGTGGGAGTTGATCGTTTAAGCAGACTGAAGGTCCTTGCACAATGAGTCCGACATTTTTATATCTGTTTTCCTATTTGTCATCCTTTTCTAACAAAATGCTTGCTACAGATGTGAAAACTGAGAAAATCAAACCTGATCCAATTTTGTTTTATGACGGACGAAAGTTTTTGACACAACGTGAGGTCGTATTTATTTTTTAATGTGAGAAAATTTCAGATGAGAATTGCAGACACAGTGTGCAAAGACCTTAAGACTAGATTGGAGAAATCCAATATCCATCCTTCAACCAAGTCAAAAAACAAAAACAAAAAAAAATGCAAGGGTGAATCATTCACAGTAAGATCTATAACATGCATTTAAAAATAGATAGTGTGAGTTTTTATTGATGCCAACTTTAAATGTTATAGGCAAGTCTTATAGTGGGTATTGCATATTATAAATGAACACACTTCAGCTTATAAATCCTGTTAAATAATTTAGCTAAAAAAATAAGTTAATGATAATAAAATAATAAAAAATGATAAATGGGATAATTGCTTGGCAGAGCTCAAGAGATTATTTTGCTTAGTTTTAGATAAAACTGTCCCAGAACAAAAATGTGTCTTGGTTTTCAGAAGATACACAGAGCAGAAAAATCTTGCAACATCAAACATATCAGAATTTCATCTCCGATAAAATAGTAGACTCAGATTTAATTAAGCAGAACAGATAATGCACTCCAGCTCCTGTCATTCAATTGCCAAAAAGGATGCTCATAAAAAAATTAAACAAAAACTGGCACAGACTGACTGTGAGAAGTGCGTTACAAAATCTCAGTAATTACATGTAGGTTGCTTTGTGGGACGGGTGGCAAAGCCAAAGGTCACTGGAAGCTTGTAACAAACTCACGCCACATTACACCAAACAAGAGAAATAATCGGCCTCTTCACAAGAACTAATTAGCAAGCCATGCCTCTAATTGACTTTTATCAGCGTTGGCATGGCAACAGAAGCCAAGCCTCTGCGTCTGTTCTGGACTTGATGACGCAGCCCATTTTAATTTGATAATGAACATTTGTGTCATTATTTTGAAGAGACTGGCCATTTTGCACGTATGGCTTGAACGTCAGTGCTGGCTTTAGTAATAGTAGAAAACCAAATTAGCTTGAGACCTAATTTATTTTTTTGACCAAAGACTTCATAGTATAATAAAACAGAAAATGTATATTGCTCTTTATAAATATTATTATCTTGATATTCATGTAGTAACATTTTATTAAAGCTATAAAGCACTGAGGCCATGCTGCAAATATGAGAGGATTTGACACACGCTATCTTGTTTTTTTATTGAATATGCACCACCGTTAAGAAAATCAGTATGATTTTTTTTAAATGTGTAAGAAGTCTCTTATGCTTACCAATGTTGCATTCATTTGTTAATTATTTTTTTTTAATAAAATATTGTGCAATATTATTACAATTCAAAATAACTCTTTTCTATTTTAACATTAGTTTACATTGGATTCCTGTGATTTAGTTCCAACATTTACTATTTATTACATTTGTGAATCAGAAAGCAGAAGATCAGGACTCTCTTTAACCACTTTGAAATCCATATCACAGATTTCCTGTCCCATAGAGACACTATAGAAGCTGAGATGTCAGTTAAGTGCTGTAATATCACTAGATCTGACAATCCAGTTTTTTTCTCCGTTCAGTCACCGATAGAGTTTTGGTTCCTTGCCATTGTCGCCTCTGGCTTGCTTATGGGGACACTTCATTTCCAGCGATATCACCGACTTGATTGGACAGATACTATTAGAACTGAACTGAGCTGGACGATGACATCACTGAATTCAATAATGAAATGTCTTTAACTGAAAAACGGGCGTTTAATCTTGTCATTTTACATTAGTGATACACTATTTTCTTATTTTGATATTGTGCAGTTGCTTTGACACAATTTGTATTGTTAAAAGCGCTAAATAAAAAGGTGACTTGACTTGGATTCAAACAGTAACCCTTGCCTCAGGCACTTATGAAATTTGTGAAGATGGCAGTGTGAAAAAGGCATGGTTTGACAATCCTGGGATCCCCTCACATACTTGATACCCTCGCCAAGTAGCATGCCAGGATTGGGCACAATGCCCAAGTATTTAAAAAACCCTCGCACGTGAGGAACATTTTCAACGGTAACTTTAGCCTGGTCGCATGCGATAAAGGTCTCTTCGTTGATCAGATTCAGCAGGGTTGTTGCAGAGGCTGCACGGTTGTTGAATGAACCACTTTGTTCTGGCTGCTGACCAGGCAGAGATGGTGTGTGATAAGCCTGTAAGCCCAGCTCTGCATGTTCAATAGGTCTGCTACTTCCTGCTAAATAATAGTGCTCTACTCTGCCCATGTACATGGGCTTGTCAGTTAAACCTGCTATTTCCCTCTGCTCCATGCCAAGTGTATTCCTAGAAAAGAGAGAACAGCCTTTTCTCATTCAAGGAAAGAAAGTATGTGCTGTTTCATATTTTTGACATGCATGACATTTGCATCAGAGCAACTTTGAAAGCTACAGACAGCTGAGGAGCACAAATCAAGTCATCCATTTATGCTGAAACTTGTATAATGTATTGAGTAAGCCAATACACAGGGAAACATTAGACCAGATGAAATAGCTTAGGCTAAAATGGTCATAAACTTAAATCAAAGCTAGGAAAAAATATTAATGCTATTAATGGTAAATATTCATGGTATTACAGCACTAACATAATCAAGGAAAGAAACATCAGTTTCATATTTTAATGCCATCCTATCATCAACAAATGCTCCATGGGAGCACAAATCAAGTTTTATTATCTATAAAACAGTGGTAATGGTGACATTCTAAAGAGGCAATAAAATAAATGCAAACAGGAAGTGGGTTTTGGAGGCTAAACAGGCCAGTCAATGTATTTGATGTCACTGGCACATAAATTGATAATACTAAAAAATACTAAATAAATTGATATTCTGCTTTGTTAACTTGAGTAAGTCCAATTTAAACCACGCAGTCAATGAGAATATTCTTGCAGTAAGCAAAAGAAAGAGGATAATTAATTGTTTTATTAATTTATTAATGCCGTAGATAAGTAGATTAAAACCTTACTCCAGAAAAAAGTGTTTTCTGAAATGCAGTCAAATTAATATTTAGTACCTCAAGGTAAATTTATATTATTCATAAAATATGTAATTCGTCTTAGATATGCATTATTCGTGTTTTATATCTATAAAACAGTGGTAATACACCTACACACACACACACACACACACACACACATAAATGCACACACACACAATATGGGACACTACACACACACAGTCAATGTATTTATGTCACACACATACACACACACACACACACACACACACACACACACACACACACACACACACACACACACACACACACACACACACAGATTACTCACATACATACATGCATATTAGAAATTAGGGTGTATTTGAATTTCCTGCAGATTTTAATATGAGTTCAACATGGCCAAGTGGCCATAAACTTAACTTTTTCTTAAGCAATTAAACAAGTTATGTGCATTCATGTGCAATGCATTTCTGTAAGAAAGACAGACAGTAGGTACCTGAAATACCAAGAATATGTCCTGAGGTGCATATAATACCACAAATAATTTAACAAGTAAAAAAATTGTCTTAAGGGAAACTATTTCACCTTGAGCAATTCCTTTGCATGACTTTAAAACTCATCTTTATCACTTTAAATTATGATAACTTTCATCTACGGCCCATGTGATCCATGACACCCTTTAACCAAACAACTGCCTCGATTTGTAATTAATGTCTAAAAGTATTTTTCTGTTGTCTATAATGTCCAGGTGTTCCATAAATCAGTTACAACATAACACATATGTGCTGCCACTCTAAATTAGGGGTTGACGTTATTTCCAAATCACTCACTTTGTCAAAAAACAGCCCTGATGTGAGGAATGAGAGGCTTCTTCATTTCATTCTATGGCTCAGGAGGCGTGTTTGAATTTTCTCACAGTAGATCAGGAAGCATAAAAAGACGTGAATGATGGCACTTGTGGAATATCTGACAACTTGCCTACAGCTAATAACATAAATCATCATAATAAATAGTTTAGAATTTAACAAACAGGCTTTTGAAGATAAAATGCAACTGATTCACTAACACTGAAAAGGTTATGGTGTGATCATATCTGATCTTATATGTGCAAAACATTTATAGATGTTCTTTTGTGATTGTGATATGGTATTAAAATATAGGGTGTTTCAATAAATGTGTGTGACATGTGCATTGTATTTTCAGGGACAAAGACACATGTGTTAACCTTGCAAAATGGAAAGAGAAGAGGTAGATAAATGTGTTGCTTTGGAGTCAGTAGCAAAGCAGGACAATGGCAAAAAGGATTCAACGATAGCAGAGCCCAGGATCATCAATCACACGAATCTGCACACATGTACATACTGTATATATATACATACACACACGGCCCTCGGAGAGACTATGCCTATAATAACACTGCATCTCACATGCGTGTATCCACTTCCTTGCTGGATGCAATGCTTTTCTACAGCTATGGACTTATATAAGTTATGTGCTATAAATAAAGATAGATAGATAGATAGATAGATAGATAGATAGATAGATAGATAGATAGATAGATAGATAGATAGATAGATAGATAGATAGATAGATAGATAGATAGTTATTTTCAGGTCACTTTCTCATGTGTATCTAAATGCCATCTGAAGGTCAATAGTCTCCTAGCAACAGTGCCAACAGGAGTGCAGTGGATGTCTAGTCAGATTTTGTTTACTGGTTTCTCCACTGACAAGTGTTTGGGTGCTGAGGGCAGAAATTAGGCCATGCCTAGTGACGTGAGAGAGACAGAGTGAGATGAGGGCTAGGGGAGGGGGGGGGAGGGATAAGAAGCTGAAAGTGAAATAGCGCAGTAGAGAGTGAAAGTTAGACTGAGAGTATAGTTACAGAGGGCACAGGGGTACTTGTTGAAAATAACACGAAAGTGAAGGGAACGTAGTGTAGGTGTGTGTGGGTGGGTGTGTACGTGCGTGCATGTTGTTTGTGTTAGAGAAGTTCATTGGGTTAGTGTGTTACTGTGTGTTTCTCAGATTGAACTGTAATCCTGCCCGTATCGGCTTATGATGCCCTGCGTTGCGCAATGTGCCCCTATTTGGTCATGATCACGCGACAGCATTGTTTTTGTTTTGATTTATGTTCATGGCCATGCATTCATTTTTGTTTTTAACCCATCTGGATTCAAGTCTCTGGGGAAACTGAGTTTATAGTATCTCATAAATCTGTCAAATGAAAAATAATATGATTTAAAAGTGATTTTAGAGTACATTCTGCACTGGAGATTTTCAGATACATTTTTGCATCTCAAGCCTTACCATCTTTAAATTAGTTCTGCACTAACATTATTTAATAGTACTCTAATGCAATATTCCAATTTTGACATTACTTTTATATTTAGATAGATTAAGTTCCTCAAACATTTGCTTGTTTGTTGACAATCTAACACTAAGTTGGATAGGTGAATTGCTGCATGACTATATCACCTTTACATGCAGCAACAATATATCATGTAAGGTATATTGTACAGTCAGCTGGTAATTAATACACACACATTTGACCAGACAGGAGTCTTGTATCACCCTGAAGGTATTCTGTATTGTGACACCTCAATGATATATAAATAAATAAAAAAGTACAATAAATATTTTTGTTTATTGAGTTTAAAAATTCAATATTCGTATTCCACTTATTTTGTTAAATAATAAATAACCCTTATTTCATTATATTATAGTTTAATTTTAATAGACCACTTAATGAATGAAACTAGCACTTTTATGTAGGAAATCAGTTACCAAGAACAACAGTCAATTATACAGTTTATCTGTCATTTTGTTGCAGAACTAACTGACTAATCCAAATCAGCTCAAAAAGTATCTTAGAGATTAATTAGTTTAAAAAAATTAGATTCTATATATTGTAATATCTGGGTTACCTTTGGCAAGTAAAGTCACCAAAAGTGTGATGAATGCCATTGTAGTTCTGCCGGCTCATCTTAAATTCAGATCATTGTCTGGTATCCTCTTATACATTTTTCATGCCCTTGTTCTTTGGGCCCCTTTGTGGAGCTCCTTGGTTTTCAGTTTGGATATTAATCTTTTAATGTGTTCCCCTCTCTCTTTCACTCACTTCACTCTTCACGGCCTCCACCTCTGTATGAACATAAAGGCCACGGCTTTTTAAAGTGACAGCTTGCCCCCTCACCTCACCATCTCTCTCTATCTCTTGCAAGTTTAGGCCTCACACTTTGATGAACGGCTGTTATTCCAGGAACGAGAGGGATTGAAGCAACAAGACACTCTTAAATCTGCAGTGGCGAGAGAGGCCCTGTTTCCTGACCCTTCTGAGAATGGCTTTGAAATGCGCCTCAAACGCTTCAGCGCCGTCAGGGGAAACGGGTGAGCGGAGGCATGATCTTATCTGCCCCGTCATAAAGCTTTCACACCAATTAAGTGGGAGAACAGTTTCCCTGTCACTCTCGCTTTCTTTCTCAGGGCTACGGCCTGCTTTAAAAAGAGCTTTACAGGATGTATGGAAGAAATCCTGAGGGAGATTGGGTGTAAATGTGCACTGTCACGGTAAATACCCATGATGGAATACTGAGATACCTGTATGTGCTAACAGTCAAGAGTGTGTTTGGCCTGCATCAGCATAAAGAAAATGTAAACTAAACACTTAAGTACATACTATAAACACATCTTTATTAAATTATTATGACTTCCCAACATATTAAAAAACAAAGCATAATCTTAAAAAAAATACAGTGTTAAAGGAAAAGAGAGCTCGTTTGCTCAAAGAAAGATTGTCCAGTATTTAACATTATGTCTGGCAGTACATTAAGAACCTCTTTGAGGTCGTGGGGACTTCCTGTTCTCTCTGTGACAGAAAGTAACAGGTGCTCCTGCCTCACATAAAGAACATAAAACAGTGAAACATGACTGCTTCACACACCCACAGGCACTAGATAAAGCTCAATGTATCAGGATCCAGAGTCTTAATGAAGAAGACAGCTGTGCATGTGAATAGAATTTATCCAACACAAATGCAATTAATCATCAACTCCCAATCATAATTCTCTTTTTATTTCTTAAACAATCTTCTTATATCTTCAATAGTCTTTTATCTTTGAATTCTTAATAATATTCTAGTCTTCTTTCTATCTAGCTACCTATATTTATATCTTACCTTTATACTAATTTTTATTTTTTGGGTCAGACATATTTCATTGGTAACCGAAATGGAGAAAAAAACCTTGGGATAAACCAGGCTCAGTCGGGGGGGGTTGGGTTAGTTCTCCTCTGACCAGACAAAACCAGCATGGTGTGCTTTAATTCCAGATTGCAATGCAAGTCAGATTTAGCAGAGAACTAATCTGGTTCTCGTGGTCTTGTGCCGATGGCCGACAGGGTCTTCACTGGGGATCTGTCTCTAAGGTTTGTCTAGTTGACATGGTCTCCGCTGACATTCGGGGTTGTGGAGGTCGTCTCTAGGTGCTGATCCACCGTCTGATATGGAAACAGACTGGATCTGCACAAAACAGACTAATATCAGCGTAAATGCATTCTTCTTACAATGTAACAAGTACATTAGGTGTTGTGTTCCTGGTTCCTGTTGACTTCAGTAATGCAGCAACTTTAACAGATTTGAATATTAGAAATGTGTTCATGTGTTGTGTAAGCCAGGTTAAAGAGATAGGTCTTTAATCTAGATATAAACTGACACAGTGTGTCTGCCTCCCGAACAATGCAAGGTAGATTGTTCCAGAGTTTGGGCACTAAATAGGAAAAGGATCTGCCACCCGCAGTTGATTTTGATATTCTAGGTATTATCAAATGGCCAGAGTTTTAAGATCGCAGCAGAAGCTTTTTTATAAAAAATTTTTTTTTTTTCTATTTTCATTTTATTTATTTTATTTTTTTTAACAGTTTTCATTTTTATTTAATTTAACTTAATGTACTATAATTACTAAAACTGATTTTGTTTAACTATGTATAGATATTAAACAAAAAATAACACAAAAACACACAACAAAATGACTAAAATTTTAAAATTACAATGTAAAAATAAAAACAAATAAATGTTTTAATACAAAGTATAATACTATCCTAATGATGCTAAACGGGTTCAGTGAACTGTTCAATAGCTTGTGCCTACACAGAATTGACTTTCTCAAATACACACAGAGAAAAATATTCACTGGATTAAAATGTACATATACTGAATGTTCTGTTTTTTTTTTTTCATTCATTCAATGATTAATTATTTTTTTCCCTTTTGGGAGCAAATTCTCTCTAATGAATTATGCATGTTATGCAAAGAGACAAAGCAGTCACAACGCTTTTAGAAGACACTCTGTTGAGACTCATGATTCATCTTAGCAGCTCTGTTCAGGACCCAACCCTCCAGACTAATGCACACTCATTCATAATGCCAGATAACAAGCTGAAATGAAACATGCTGTATTATTCACACTAAGTATTTGTCTTCTATCTATTTATGCCACGGGTGATATCTCGGCTGCCTTGGAAACCACTGACTCAGGTAAAGAATCCACCTTCAAAGGAAACAGTCCGGTGTTGTTTCTGACCGACCTGCTTGAAGAACGTTAAAAGCACGAGGAGATCCTTCATTGCCCGATTTCAAAGAGACCGTGACATACTTCAGTGTTTAGACTTTCTCATGGGGAGCACTTGAGGTTCGTGTGCAGTGAGAGACAATGATGGAGGCCTCTTCATACGCCACAAAGGCAGAAAGTAAATTATGTTTTTTTACAATGGCTAGACAAATATAAATACTGTCTATTAGTATGAGAGGTAACAGAGCTATCGTGTTCACAAACAGAAAGAAGAATGCTTTGATACAACACCACCTCAATATTTTCAACAAGATCTCATGAGCATTTGCTATAATTTTAACAAAAAATAATATGGTTTTACTAGACATACTTTTACTTACGTTTACATTGTCTCTAAAACACAATCCTGATGTATTGACGGCATCTAAAACGTAAATAATTTACAGACGTTTAAATGTTTATAAATCCTTAATTACTCAATGAATATTTAATTAATGTAATTAAACAGTTGATTCTATTGCATTTATGATCATTGAGATTATGATTATGATTTCAATAACATTTATTTAGTGCTCGTTTTAAAGGATTACATAATACAGGAGTACATAATACAAATCCACCATTAGGGATAATACATGTATTCCATTTTATTTGTGCACTTTGCAGATTGTCAGGATATCATTATGTTTTGTGTGCACGAGGAACAGATTCAAATTCAAATTCGATCATCATCTCAATCTCATAAAACCATTGTACAACACCAGAGAGGATTTCAGTTCTGTGAGATGCTGTTTCTACCTCAATCAATCAATCAATCAATCAATCAATCAATCAATCAATCAATCAATCAGGAAAAACATTTGAAATAAAAAACATGTGAGATATGGCAAAATGTGAAAACTCACTATTGTACAATACAGTCGTTCTATGCATAACACTAAATATGTTTTACATGCTGTCAAGTATGTCCATATGGTACATTGTACTTCTATTCAAAAGTACAAAAAAGCATTTGCCTCTCTTTTGAAATACCTATTTAACACAATGTTGATTATCACAGAAAAAAGAAAATCACAGCCACAAGCTATTTACATTACAAAGTGAATGAATGCCTCGTAACCGATCCTGTGTTAAATGACACAGGGTTGTGTTATTGTAAATAACACTGGGCTCTGACTAACCCTGAATGGAGGGTTGGTAAAGTGATTATGTCTTGCAAACAGAGTGTGTAACCTAGAAAATATTTCAACAGGCTTTTTTCAGCAGGTGGCTTTGTTGGTCTGCATTTACCGCTTTATCTGCTCTCTCCTTTCACCTGTCCTTCTTTTTACTGCTCATCTCCCTAATTTGGATGTCTGCTCATGCATCTGTAAAAACAAACGCATAAATGACTCATTGCTAAAATAATTCAGATTAACTGATTATGTTTGTATTATAAACACAGGTTTTCTGCTTCCATGAGTTTTAACCCTTGTAGCTTTGTCGTTCCATCAACCCTCGTTTGTTTCCAATACAAACATTACCTCATTCATGACCTATATTTACTATCACTTTGTTCACGTTTCCGGCTTTACAAACAACATATCAACACCACCAGTAATCTGAACTCTAGTACGTCATGCCCGTTTAAAACATGTAGGTCAGAGTTGAGCATTTATATTAGGCAAAATGACAGCTGAGTGTAGAGGCTCATGCACTAGAAAGTCATTCACATTTTCTTTGAAGCAGTGTTATGATCTTAGGTGAATAATGACTACTGACTCATGTACAAATTGAGCACTATGGTGCCAGTACAGATTTCAGCTGTGAAAAGATGCAGTCTCTTACAAGATTGCTCACCAGACCCTTCAAGACAGCCCATGAGACCCAGATCAAGATCAACATCACACCAAAACTAGATCCTTTAAAACCCTGACTCACACCGACACAAGGCCCAGAACAAGAGAAAGATGTAATGTTAATATGTTTAAAAAAAAAATTGAAGAGAAAAAAAAGCATTCATTTCATTTTTTTCTTCAAAAGTTTTCACCTTATTTTCGATAAATTTTAAATGACGTATATATTTAAAACATTATATAACCCCCAAAAAAAAAGCGAGCATTCTGAAGCATTCGCCATTAAAAATTACTATTTAAAATAAAGACACTAAATAAAAGTTTTCTTGTAAAACTAACACTAAGCTCTGCTCCTCTCTGCCGTGCGCTGAACAGAAACTGAGCAGATGCAGAGAGCGAGAGAGAGAGAGAGAGAGAGAGAGAGAGAGGTGCGCATGCTGGGAAAGCAAGACCTCGTGCGGCAGTACCGGCGATTCTCAGAGACTAAATAAGGTTTGGCTGCTTTTTTGAAGGAAAAAAGTCGCTAAAGGGGTCTGCACTGTTGCTAAGTTGGCAACACTGTGCATCTCCATTTCTCAAACTATGGGTTGGGCCACGGGTCAAACAGAAAATACGCGCTGCATTAATCGCGAAAAATACAATTAGTGCCGTTAAAAGGAATTTGCGTTAACACATTATTAACTTTGATGGCATTGGTTAAATTACAGACATCTTTTATGTCCAAAAGGTTTGGCTGACAAAAACGTTTGGGAATCCCTGATATATTTTGAACTGGTTTCTAATCTTTGAACTTTAACACTTTTGATCATTCGAAACAGAAAATACACTGTGGCGTTTTGTACGTGTCTAGATGTTCCTGATTTTCTTTTGTTTGTTTGTTTGTTTTCCACTGCAACGGTTAAGTGTGGAGGTCAAGGATCGTTGGCAGCATTATGTGTATAAACAAATGGTATGTGTGTTACATAATGCAAAATAATTACACGGCTGTCGTCATTTAAACGAGATCAGGCAGAGCACTCAGAGTGATTGCGTGAAAGGGAACATGTTTCTTCTCTGTGTGCATGTCTACAAGTCTAGACACCTGTTTCTGCACTACTGTTGTGAACTCATGTATTTCACCATTAATCTCACACGGCAGAGAAAGGTGCCGTACAATGCATGATGGTAAAGATAAACTGTCATGTGATAAATCTGCTTTGTCAAGCTTTAAATGCACGCAAAGCCATTGGATATTGTATTTTGTTTTTCTACAAGGAAAAGTGTTTGCTTTGAAATCAACCATGCAGTAGCCAGTGTACAAAATATAAGTCGCAGATGGTTGTTAGTTTACTAGTGGTCAGGTGAACTGAATGCAGGCATGTTATGACTTCTTTAGCATTCAGTATATTTGTGCTTCATGTATAAAAGGCAATTTGTAAGAAAGTAAAAAAAAAAATGAATTTTTAGATAAAACAAAACTTGCCCTGACCCAGACCTATCTGATATTTCTGATAATTAATCTGTAGTTAATCCACAGTTAATTGGTGACAAATATGAGGCAGGGCAACAACTCACAGTCTCTGCTCTCTATAGCCCTTGCAGTACTTAGATGTCACACACCGATCAGTCTGATGGTGATGATCCTATTCAAGTAGAACAAGCCTAATGATTCAATGGACCATTCATACAGAACCATTTACTTCACTCCTGAATGAATCAGCCATTTGAATGAATCAAATGAATAAATAAATAAATGACTCAATGACTTGATCATTAAGACATTTACCACCACCAACAGGCAGTTTTAGTTTATTATAGTTTATATATTATATATATAGTTTTATATTATATATTATTATCTTTTGGGAGTAATTTCTCAGCCAAATTTGGTGTGCGATTAATTTGCGATTAATTAGATGAAATATATTAATATAATATATATATATATATATATGTATATATATATATATATACTGTATATATAGATGTGTGTGTGTGTGTATAGGCCTATAGAGTAAGAAAAACCCAAATCTGGTTTATTCATTGTCTCTTTTCTTGATTTTAGTACCGTCTGATAGATAAAACTATGACAAGGTAACAGTATCTGCTTTTTTCTGCTTTTCTGCACCTTTTGTGAGAGAAAATCTGCAGTTGTGAGTACAACACTACACTCTTAAAAATAAAGGTGCTTCACAATGCCTGAAAAAAAAGTTTTCTTGACCAAAACGTTCTTCTATGGCATCATGTCATGAAGCACCTTTATTTTTAAGAGTGAAGGTTCTTCAGATTATAAAAAGATAAGAAAGAGATGGTTCTTTAAAGAACCTTCGACTGAATGGTTCTTTGTGGAACCAAAAATGGTTCTTCTATGGCATCGCTGTGAAGAACCTTTTAAGCACCTTTACTTTTAAGAGTGTATTGGTAGCTTTAAGCATGATTATTTATTAATTTGGCCTAAATTAATAAATACAAATTCATAGATACAACAAATATACTTTGAGGAGGACAGGCGCATTTGAGGGTGCTGGTTGTACTACTGATGAGTCAGCTTCACCTTCTGTGACTTCAGCGTTCCAGAATATTCTACTGGGATTTAACCCTGGAGTTAAAGAAAATTCAATAAATTCTCCATCACGCCATTGACTTTGGGAGGAGTGACAGCAGTTATTGACTTTGGGCTTTGCTGTACACATACATGCGTGACTCCTCTGCCCTCTGAAGCCTGCTGATACTTCAAGCTGAAACAGACACTAAAGTCACGCAAAATCTCCCTGGAGAGGGATGTGAAGGGACTCTGAGGTCAAACTAACCATCTCTGAAGCGGGATACAGCGAAAAGACTTGGGCGTCTCAGACAAAATCAACGTTACGATGGAGATGTGGCCTACAACATCACCAGCAGTGATGAATTAAACATGCGGTGAGTGTGTCGACGCAGCATTGACTGCATTATTCATGCTCACTGCTGTCTCTGTGTGTGTGTGTGTGTGTGTGTGTGTGTGTGTGTGTGTGTGTGTGTGTGTGTGTGATGCAGGGATGAGGTGTGGCTGAGATGCAGCATTAGAAGAAACTGTAGTCTACTGTTATAAAAGGTGCCTTAGTTGTCCTTCTTTAAAAGTGACCCTCTTGCTCCTTTTTACATTGTATCTGTCAGTTAGCTTGTCTTGTCATTTACATTTCTGACTTTTCCACACTCACTTTAGTTTTAACAAACACAAGAGGTGTGTAAAAGATAAATTAGTATGATATCTTCATAACAACAAGCCTAAAATTAAACAAACAAACAAACAAACAAATAAATAGTAACGGCCAGCATACACTAATTCTAATTTCATTAGATTTAATTTGATTTCATTCAAATTTATTAGAGCAGGGTTTTCCAACTCAGGGTTCATGAGGGATATGCAGGGGGTTTTAAAATGATAAAAAGCTAATAATTAAGTAAACAAAAAAATACTATTTAAAATACTTAGAATTGGACTAGACTACATATATGACTGCTCACATACGCAACTACTGTATAGCAACAAATCAACAAACAGTCAGCTGTCCACACTACTTTATTTGTCCATCCTATATTTCACACATGGTTGTTTTAGCTGTGTTAATTAATCCGTTAAATATATAATATCACATGAGGCAAAGATCTCATGGCAATTGGCACTATGATGTAAATGACAGAATATTATTGCTGTGTTACGAGCCACTATGCGACTAATGCAGATTTCACACTGGTGTGTGTAAAGTATCAATCGCGTTTGGGTGTTACTCAGCTGAGTGACCGAATATATGTGTAAGTACTGAATAAGTGTTTTCCAGACTCCGTCTCCCTATTGACAAGAGAGGAACAGAGTGAGAGAGACAGAAAGAAACATATAGAAAGAGTAAACAGAAAGAGAATGAACAAAGTTGGTGCGACTACTCCACCTGCAGGCCCTAAATTTGTATTTAGCTAAACGTATATTTGTGGGAAACTGTGAGTTATCATAATCTTAAGATCTTAATATTAATATGAAAAAACAACAACAAAAAACAACAATGACAGGGACGTGCATTTTTATATGCAGTACTGGCCCTTCCTTTAGCCAAGGTAGTCAAAAAAATGCTTGATATGACCTATGATAACTTCTCACATGAAAATGATATAATACCTGCTTCTGATTGGTTATTCTGATTGGACAACTATTTTTTTGTTGAAGCACACACTACATAATTGGCCGTCATCCTAAGCAGGTGATTTCAAACTACACTGCTGTGCTATATTTTCATACCACTTTAATCTTTCTGTATTTTAGCATATCTCTGTTCCAAGTCTATTAAATAATCTTTAGTAAATATCTGTGTATTAAGCAGAATCATACATTACTGTTCAAAATATGTCACATAAATAAATGCAACATTGGCCTTCTACAAAAACATATCGTATTGAACCTAAACTTTTGAACTATAGTGTTTCTAATCAGCAAGTTCAAAATCGCAAGGTAAACTCATAGAGATGGAAATACCACGCATCGCAACTGTAATAACCAGCTGACTGTTAATTGTCTCTCAATTATACAATTAAAGTGTATAGTGCCACAAATAAAAATTCACAGAAACCTTCCAGAGTGCAACTGATACACATTTCATGCTAAAAACCTTTTGGTCTGATGTTGGCCTATATATTGTATATACCAAGGATATCGAGGAGTCAAGAAAATGGCTTAAATGTGGGACAGGAACGGTCTTTTATTTCATACTCTTTAGTCAGATTAGAAAATTAGTGTGAGAATATACTACAAAAGTGTGTATACTATACACTAACATGATGTTTCTCGTTGTAAACTTGCAGCGCACAGTTATAATGCCAACAAGAGTTTCACAAGTACAGTGAAAGCTGCAGTGTTGCTTTAAAATTTTAAGAGAATTATCGAGCTTATCAATGAATAGTTGCTTCATCGGTTTGTTGGACCACAGAAGTCTTGCAGAAACCTCAGAGCCTGGTTGCATGATACAGTACATGAATGGGTAATATTTCATAATACACACAAAGGAACTATAAGGTGGAAGTGTGTTATCATTTAGGCTTGAATTTCACAATTCACTCTTTTAATAATTGTACATACGATTAAACTCTGCTTGCGCTTCACTTTTTGAATCCCCCTCCCTCACTTTTTTGAATGATACAGTTCCTTTTCACACTTCCCCCCTGTGGTCTAACATCCTCTTTTCTGATATAAACTGTTAACTTACAGGACACAGAGCCAGTAGTGAGACAACCACCAAACAGGAAGGCCCATCCACAAGCCAGACCCTCTCCGGCTTTAGGGAGCTGGATTTTTTCTCTGATATCACACATCCTTCATTACCTACAGTGGTCCATTCATGAAATCGGATGTGACTAAGATCCAAAATGGCTGCTCTAATGCCGCAAGACACAGTTTGCACAGTCATCAAGGGCTCTCCCAAAGATCTATATGCTTTTGACAGAGGAGTAACGGTCACTGCCTTCTTTCGAACCACAGTGTGAAGAAATACCCAGACTTTTACCCACGTTTCAAGCCACCACTATGGTCTCTAAGCATTGAAAAAATAGCTTCAAAACAGAAACAAAATAGAAATATATAGTGAAGATGCAATTACTGATAAAAGAACAAACCTTTTCAGAGTAAGTGTCTCATCTATCCTTCTTTCCCTGCATGCTGCTCTGTGTGATGATTCAAGATTGAATTTCGTAAGAACTGCAATTTCCTCTAGGCAGATCTAGCAAGTTTCAGTAAAAAGAGACCAGAAATAACATGATCTGATATTATAACTATAATCTACAAAAGTCTACACATGCATAACACCAATCATACATTACTATTGTATTGTTTGAAATAGCTGCTCAGCAGCTCAAACATAAAATCCTGCATGTAAAGCAGATTGCATTGATGGTCGCTGGTTGGATGCAGATTGCTTGCTGCTGTCACGTAAGGTACAATTACACATTTGTATTTGTGTGCTGTTTCGTTCACTGCCAATTTAAATTATCAAGCTTTTTCAAGTCGGATGGATTGAGATAGACTATCAATGTTTTTAGCATGCTTTAGCTGGAAAAAAAATCGTTCTTTGAATTATTCCAACAGTATTGTTCTTCTGTGTAATAATTGTGGTGTGTATTTCCCTTTTCTAACAGAATGAATATTAAAATGTTATCATTATAGTTGTGACCCCTGCCTTAAACAAATAACAGGTTTATAATTATGTTGTCAAATTCAGTAGCAGCTTCAACTGCATAAGAAATCAAGACCTAAATTGTTAATAGTACTTACTTGATGAACTTCATAATTACACCTCTACTGTACTAATTACAGTAATGAGACAGCCCTTTAACTTGCCTGACTAACTTTGAGACAGGAAGTGTCTAGGTGGGTCTGATTTGTGCCGTGTCACAGCTCCCACATTTTTTCTTTAAACGCAGGCCTCTCCAAAATGATTAGATTACAGGCCACGATCAGAGCGTGACCACTTATTTTTCCTTAACTAAATGACAAACTGGATGGGAGTAGAAGAAGCAGCACAGATGACATCAATTCTCAGGGTCGTGGATGAGAGACATCTGTGACCCATGAAAGGGATGGAGAGGGTTTAGCTCTCTCGTCGCATCTAAATCAACATGACACATGAACACACACCCCTGTTAGCAAGTTGGCGGGGCATTTGCATGCGTGCTGACAGCTGGTGTGAAAAAGGCATGTGAGGTCAGGCAGGGTTGAGCTGGGCCAGGTTCAGGAAGATCACTCATGTGAGGACATTCTGGCCTGCACTTAGAAGTCTTTGAAGAAAACTCATACTTGTTCAAGATGGATGGTGGGAAAGATCTAAAGTTCATCCTCTGTTCCCTGAAGAGGGAAGAAACTTGTTATTGGACTCACATGGAACAGATCTTGACTTAATACTGTCCATTGCCATTTTACTTATCAATTGGTTTATAAATTCCTCATTTAAATTCCAGTTAGTATTATTCATACTCAACTACTGACCTTTAGCAGAACGAAAAATAGTAAAGTGTGGAAGTGTTTAACACTTTTATGACCTCCTGGAGGATAAAAGCAATGTGATTAGCTGTCTGTCGAAAAGCCCACACGTGCTGTCATTTTGAAAACTTTTCCTGCTTCCCTAGACAGAGATAATGATGTACTACCATACCTGAGCCGTAATTAGTCTGGGCACCTCACTAACTGACAAAAAGTTAAGCTAAAGAGAGAAACAGCAGCAACCCACTGATAAACAAAAGTATACACAATCATTCGCTTAAAAAATCCCACTCAGTGGATTATGCTACATCAGCGTAAATGCTGTAAGGTCCACGCACTTGGCCCATGGAAGGTATCCAATGGTTGGCTGAAGGTTTCTTGCGTGTTCTGACTTTTCAATGCACAGTTATTCAATTTAGGTTATATTCAAATCTGACTCCATTTTATTATGATCTCACATTTGGGATGAAAATAAAGATATCGCTTCGGCCGTTGTTAGCGTATCTTACGGTCACATTCTCATCAGTCTTGGTTATTAGACAGAGGTAATTGGCTAATACTTTAGACAGCTGCTCCTATGCTTGCTCAATCTTAAAAAAAATTATTTAGCACCCATAGGTTTGTAAACACTTGAATAAAGAAACATTATATCTAGTCAGAGGTCACAACCACTAATGCATATATAAGCCAACCAACATTACTTTCCCTGATAGTAGCTTTGGTATGGTCATGCCACGGGTTCCGCATGTACATGTGGCTAGAATAATATTACAATAAATAGAGGTTAGGCTAGCCCTATTTAGGTTGGTCGAACAACATCCAGTTGACCTAAACGGGAATTCAATATAAGCCCTTGCTATCTAAGAACACTTGAACTAATGCCAAGTGTTAGATCTCTAAAGAATTTGAATCCGTTACTAACCTGATGCAGGAAATGCGGTTACAAGGATACATCATAATCTACTAGAGTCAATAATTACAGAGTAAAACAGAATAGAAATCAAATGTAACAATTTATTATCAGTCAGGTAAATATGTATTATGTCCAGTGTTGGGGAAAGTTACTTGTTGAAAGAAATGCATTACAATATTGCGTTACTCCCTAAAAAAGTTAGTAATTTATGTTACTTTTTTTTACAGAAAGTAATGCGTTGCGTTAATTTTGCGTTACTTTTGCGTTACTTTTTAAATATGAGCAGAGCTTGATTGTTTGTTTTTAATATAAAAATTATATTTATAGCAATTGTAAAAGCCCTTTCAAACCAAAAAGTGTAATGAATAAACCTCAGGCTAAAGGAAAAGTAAATTCACGTCTGTACAGTAGAATGTAGGAGAAGAAGTTCAACACACATGAAGCACAATTGTTAATTTTTGCTTATTAGGTTGAACTAGATCATCAAAGGTCAGCAGCAAAGACATTGGTTAATAAAATGGGATTAGATACATTTGTGTTATTTAACATATTTAATTATTGCTGGTTTGCCTCATTATCTGAGTTTGCATTTCACTGTTTTAAATCATTTTGATGAATACTGAACTGTTTTTTATTTTATTTTTTGAGAGTGGGATGAATTAATGCACATTCACATTTAGTCTAGAACTACAGTAACATGTTCTGTATCATGTATCATGTATCATGTTCACATATTCTGTACTTCCAATTTCCAGCATGGGGACAGGAGACTTGTCAGTCAGTAAATGGGAAAACAAAGTAACTGGCATTACTTTTAAAGTATTTTAAAGTACTTTTTAAAGTAACTCACATATTTTCTTGTAAATTAAAAAAGTAATGCGTTACTTTACTATTTACTTGAAAAAAAGTAATCTGATTACATATCTCACGTTACTTGTAATGCGTTACTCCCAAGACTGATTATGTAAATTACATAGTAAATTCAAAGATATCAAATATCAATACAAAACATCAAATTCTCAAAGATAAATCTAAGAGTAACATGCATACCTGACTTGAGAAAAATACATAGTATGACGTGTGTGAACACACCATCCCATGGGCTCATTCCAGCTACAGAAGGCCCCGATCCTTTTGTAATATTTCCTTAAGTACTTCAGACCTCTCTCTACACACACGACTACGTGTCCTCTCACAGCTCCAATTCTATTGTCAAATTTGCTAATGAAACTGTGGTTCTAGGCCTCATTTCCAACAATGATGAGACCACATACTTGGACGAGTTAGAGAGACTTACATCATGGTGCCAGGACAACTGTCTCTCTCTGAATGTGAGCAAAACTAAAGAGATGATTGTGGACTTCAGGAATAGACAGCAGCGGCCCTACACTCCTCTTATGATCAGTGGGGCCCCTGTGGAGAGGGTGAGCAGCTTCAAGTACCTTGGTGTAAAAATCTCAGAGGGCCTGATTTGGACTGCACACATTCAAACACAGCTGAGGAAATTTAGGGTCTCACCAGCAATCCTGAAAACTTTTTATTCAGGGG
The DNA here is from genome assembly GCA_027564155.1 of Gymnocypris eckloni scoliostomus. NCBI lineage: Eukaryota > Metazoa > Chordata > Actinopteri > Cypriniformes > Cyprinidae > Gymnocypris > Gymnocypris eckloni. Next base: position 9,789,791 of record CM050436.1, on the reverse strand, counting down.
CCATAGAAAGTGTATTGACTGCATCTCAGTGTGGTATGGAAACGCCTCCAATCAAGACTGCAAAGCTTTGCAGAGAGTTGTGCGCTCAGCTGAGCGCATCTCAGGGTCTGCTCTCCCCTCTCTGCAGAACATATACCTCAAACGCTGCAAAAGCAGAGCTGCTAAAATCATCAAGGACTCGAATCCCCCCGGTAACCGTCTTTTCATTCTACTGCCATCTGGCAAGCGCTTCAGGAGCATGATGGCAAAAACTGAGTGACTTAGGAGGAATTTCTTCCCCCAGGCCATCAGGCTCCTTAACTCAAATTCGGTCTAATAACATCAACATGACTCAATTTAATTAACAGTAAGATATTTACTATTCTCCATCATCCGTATTGCTGCTATGTATATACCCTGTACAACCTGTTTGTACATTCCTCTTGCACATCCCTGCTTATATTGTTATTTATTAAGTCCACAGTATACTCTCCTGCACATTTTATTCTTCTTTATTTATACTACTTCTTTTTTAACCTATATTTATGTAAATTCTCTTGTGTTGTGTTACATATTTTGCACTGTCCATTGAGGGGACCTAACCTGACTGACATATCACTACTGATTATATTCTGTATAATTGAGTATGTGACGAATAAAACCTTGAATACTTGAATCCTTGACCAAAATAAACATTCCCTGAGATGGAGACAGAAACTAACAATTGTAATTTACATTGATCGTTTAAGTTATCATCTCTTGGGACAAAAGGCATTTTGCATGAAATACAATGGTAAATGGCACACCCTCTACAGTGAGCAAAATATCTCTTAACTCTTAGGATCTGAATAAGCTTTTCGTCTACTTCATGTCAAATTAAGACCATTGTAACAGTCGCCCTGAGACAATTCAAACTATACCAAACATGACTGTAAATATCACTTTCATTCATGTAGAACACTATATTCTACCATTGACCATTTTGAGCTGACTGAGTAGAAGGAAGGATGGGTGAAGGGATTTAAAAAGAAACAATTGGACTGAAGGGAAGGAAGTTTCCTTCACATCCACTCTGTGGGGTGTCTCGAAGATGCCTTTTTATGTTTGTATTATCTGTTCCTCAGGAGATCAAAATATCTGTGGTTCTTTCATCATTACAGTGCCATATGTAATTGGACAAACACAAATAATGATTTAAAGGAAGGACATACAATATGTACAATTCGGAATGTACTGATATATACACCTTGATTTCTATAGTTTCCCAACGAAACATTATCATTTTCTCAGGAGACTGAAATCTTTACAATTAATACTTACTGAACAGACTGGCTACTTCTCATAGCTTTGTATACATTTGTGTCCACTTAAAGGTGAAGTGTGTTGTTTCTGTGCCACATGCATCATCAAATGGAATGATTATTTTCAAAATGGTTCACCCCACAGAAAACCCTTCCTGTCTGCCATTAGTCAGCTACACAGTTGGCCCCAACCAAAATTCACACCATTGGTTCAGATGTTGGACTGGTCGGATGCTCAAACAGAGCAATGCTTTGAAAATGCTTTTTGTAAAATTAAATGTTTTTGGCCTACTGAACAGACCTTAGGCTATTTATGCCGCGTACAGCTTTATCTATTTAAATTAAAAGATGAAGTGTGATTTCAAACAGGTTTCAGCAAAGACTTTTCCCATCTGCTATTGGTTGTGCCAGCAGATGACCCCACCGCACTCACTCCCGCTATTGGTTCAGCTGTTGCCAGTTGGATGCTTAAACAAACAAACAAACAAACGGTTGTTAAAATAAAAATTAACATATTCTAAAGATTACGTGTTTTAGACCTAATGAACATACTGACTTGTATTTCCATCCCCTAATGCTTTGCTTTTGTCAAATTAAATATGATGAAGTGTGTTTTCAAACAGGTTTCCCCACAGATAACTCAACCCATCTGTTATTGGTTGAGTAAATAGGTAGCCTTGCCATAGTCTTCTGCTATCCTGGGCTGCGTTCAGCCTCAACAAAATGGTGCTAAACGTTTATTAAATGGAAACGGTGGTGCGTTCTGATAACGCAAGACTTACAACTACGGGAGCTGAGAAGGCCATTCTTTGTGTTCTTTTTGAATAATTTCCAGAGCTTGATGAAATCGGAATAAATGCGTGTTTAATACTACAAAATACGCTCGATATTACGGTTACTACCCTTGCCATCCAGAATAAAAGAGAACATCCCAATCGATTGAAGGGATTTGTGGAAACTGTGGTTCCTAATTATTGTGATACAACATTTGCCTCACATTTCAGGTGTAGGATAACCTCTCTGCAGGACATCTACCTCAAACGCTGCAAAAGCAGAGCTGCTAAAATCATCAAAGATTCAAATCACCCTGGTAACCATCTTTTCTTTTTACTGCCATCTGGCAATCGCTTCCGGAGCATGATGGCAAAAACTGAGAGACTTAGGAGGACCTTCTTCCCTCAGGCCATCAGGCTATTAAACTCAAACTCAGTCTCATAACATCAACATGACTCCATTTAATAATCAGTAAGATATTCATTATTCTCCACCATCCCTATTGCTGCTATGTATATACCCTGTACAACCTGTTCGCACATTCCTCTTGCACATACCTGCTTATATTATTATTTATTAAGTCCACTATTCTTTTTATTTTTACCTATATTTATGTATATTCTCTTGTGTTGTGTTACATATGTTGCACTGTCCATTAAGCAGACCTGACCTGACTTACATATCACTATTGATTATATTCTGTATAATTGAGTATGTGACAAATAAAACCTTAAATCCACTGCATACATCCGAGACTGTATTATGATCTATATGGCCTTATTATTTGTATTGTGAGTATTATCATTATTGCTGATCACTGTTGTTGTGCTATAACATTGTAATATTTACCATTATATAATCAGAGGAGCATAAAAAAGTTTCTGAAAGTGTCACTTCACATTATAATAGCAAAATATATACATTGTTATTTTTATATGCTATGTTACCATAAAACTCTTATGACAAACATGTCTTCTAATATCTTCAATTGTTGCGTATACCAAGGTGCAGCGGACACATTTGTAAACAACTTCACTTCGACACATTTTGCGAGCTGTCTCTTTAATACCGCGTGTTTATATACATGTTGCTGCTGATTGGGCTGACATTTTTGACACAACCACCAAACAAGAGAAAACGCATCTTAAACCCCGTTGCACACCGTTTCCAGGAAACATATCATTCAACCCGGAAACTGTAGCAAAACGTTGGGCACCGGTCTGAGCTTGAATGTGCCCCTGCTAAGGATATGGTTTCTGGGTCCAAGAAAACAAGTTTTGTGGGAAACAGCTTACCATTTAATTAATCAACAGCCTATCGACTAATCTTCAAGATGGCCGTTACATTCATTTTGTATTCTTAGTTTACACCAAAGAAAATGCTGTTTTTAAAAGAAGTCAGACAATTTTGTGAGAAGTAGGATTCATTTTAGGGCACTTCTCATTATTTTCCATGGTATCTGGAAACAGTGATTGGCTGTCACACAACTCTGATAGAAAATCAATGTCAATGCCATAATATAATTGGTTATCAAGGCACACATGATCTTAGTTGGCATTACTCTTTCTCCAATGGTTGCGGACCTTGTATCTGGTATCTCCCAATAGTAAGACCATGAGATACTCATATCTCAACAACCATTTATGAGCACTATTTATTCATATCACACTTAAACTAAACTTAAAAAAAATAAACTCAGGGTGTACACTACAGTATCTGGGTAACGATTCCTAAAAGATGAATCACTGTCTGACATCTGATATTTCCATATGGAGGTAAAGGTTAGCATCATGGTTTTTTTCTGTATTATTATAGCCGATCATGAGTGTATACAGGTGCATCTCAATAAATTAGAATGTCGTTGAAAAGTTAATTTATTTCAGTAATTCAACTCAAATTGTGAAACTCGTGTTTGAGAGAGTGAGATAGTGAATTGGTGGGTTTTTGTTAAATGTGAGCCAAAATCATCACAATTAAAAGAACCAAAAATGTAAACTACTTCAGTCTGTGTGCATTTAATTTACTTAATACATGAGTTTCACAATTTGAGTTGAATTACTGAAATAAATTACATTTTCCACAACATTCTAATTTATTGAGATGCTCCTGTATTAGCACCATTTGTTGTTTGCTTTTAGGAATCTGGCATCAACTATCATTTTGACACACACAAAGTCACTTAATGACCATGATCTATGCTGTAAGAGGAACATCAGATCTAACATTCCAGATTATGTGGTACTAAAAGCAAAATGAACCTTCTGATCTGTGTAGCAAATTCTCTTTATACCCCATTTTAAAACATTATTCTACCATTTCCTCAAAGCAAACCACAATTATAGCATTATTTTGTACAGAGCAAAGCCGTTGAAGTTTTGACATAATTGATTAACTGTAGCAGGAAAGCTTAACTGATTGTCAACTGTAGCAGGAAAGCTTAACAAGTGTCAGAGCGTTGAGGGGGGTATCAGCAGATAGCCGTTGTCATTCTTAGAAGAGTACACCCTGGAGAGGTGGGGTTGCAATGTATAAGGACATTGTGGTTTGGCTGTCAAGGTTGACTCCCACAGTCTCTCTCTGCTTTAGCAGAATTCCCCCAAAATGAATTTCAGTGAAACTAGTGGCCGTTTAACCTCTTTATTGGTCATGTGGGCTCTGCACCAAAAACTGTTTGTGTTTCTGTGAAAATATGTCATCTGCTCTTTACTATGAGTTCATTGTGTCTTTCTAGTGGGATGCAACAGTGTCAAAATAAGCAGTGATGTGTAGAGATGTTCAAGCCTAAAATTTTACTCTGACGAAATGTTCCCCAGTGCATTTAATTGTTTGGAGCAAGGCATCAAGCTACAATAATTTCAGCTTTGACTCCATTACCCACTGCCCTTTTGAAACATAGCTCATGATTTTTTTTTTTTTAACAAGTCCCATTCACCATCCCCAAGATCAAAAACATAGCGCAATATCTAGTTCTAGCTTATCAAAAGAGTTTTCAAGTTAATGCTATGCTAAATTTAGTGGACTAAGCTGATTGGAAACACAAAGAGAAACATTTAATTTAAACTTTAATTTAACAATTATTAGCTTTTGTAACAGTGTAATGTGTAATTCAAAGTATCTAAATCTAATGACACATCATAGCAATTTTCTAACATTATCTGCAGCACTTTTCCAGTGGAGGCCAAAAGAGGTGGAAGCGCCGCAAGCCAAGGTGGTTTTATCACAGTTGGTTCTGCCAGCACATGGACTATTCATAGTATTTAGATTGCTAGATATTCACAATACTGAAAAACAGACTATGGCTTAGTTAGACAGTCCCAGTTGTGGCCAGTAAGAGGAATCCCATAAGTGAGTGGGTGTTAAAGGAGAGAGTCTTGCAGTTGTTGAAGTGTAAATTGCACCTCTGGCTGTATGCTGACAGTGCTGGCACTTTGTGAGGGGCCCCACATCAAACCACATCCTCTACGGTGTTCAGTGTCTACTCAAACAACAGAAATCTATCCAAGTCTCAGTCACGTCACTGGTGAACTAAAACATGTGCCTGAAAATGAATATAAGATCGACATGACACAAACACAAAAGCTCTGATCCACTGCTTTGCACCCTACATAGGCACATGTGTGCTAAAGGTGCATCCACACTGACAGCAATTAACTCAGTGGAGATCACCTAGTCAATGCAAGTAGACATTCCTACTTGCCTCGACTTTACAACTTACCTGCAGGGCCCTATCATACACCCGGTGCAATGCGGCATCAGGCGTGACGCAAGTGTTTTTTGCTAGTTTCAGCCTAATGCAGTTATCAATTTCACGTCCTGTGCCACGTTGTTTAAATAGAAATTGCTTTTGCACCCATTTGTGCGCTCAAGGGCGTGCTGGTCTGAAAACGAGGTCTGTTCAGGTGCATTGTTGGCGCGTTGCTATTTTGAGGCAAATTATTTTGAATTAGACTGTGCCATTGACCAACTATGCAGTATATTTTGTTATTAAAGAGCGCGTTATATGTGTCTAATATGTAATATGCGCCTATAGGTTGGCCCACAACACACTTACACTGCTTATTACACACACAGGGATGCGCAGCAGCATACAAACATGCCAAATATTAAAATTTAAAGGATTACGCTTTAGACCATGCGCTTAGATGGTTAAAATAGGGCCCATAGTCTTTGACGAGACAAATATGCATCTCAGATTGAAGATGAATGACTTCTAGTGGTCTGCTGCTGCTCATCGTTGTCAGTGTGAACATCCCTTAAGGCGGCATCCTACATTAAATGAAGCGACATATCTGAATTGTTCTACATAGGCAGGATATATATATATATATATATATATATATATATATATATATATATATATATATAAACATTGCTTCTCACTCCTCATGGAGACTCGACTCGCAATGGATTTCAATATGTTTCTAACAGTATGTTACTACACTAGCAGTAGGCCTATGTTACTAAATTCCACGCTAATATTTGTCAATATTTTTTCAAATATTTGTCTGTTTTTTAATTAAATTAATTTAATTTAATTTACATTTGAACTCATTTTCATAACATTATAAGTAACAAGCTCATTTAAGTTCTGAAACTCAACAAATATGTTCACATTCAAAATGAAAACAAAACAATTTACAAAGAAAATAAAAACATGATTTAAAATCAATGAGTTGGATAAACAGATGAAAATTATGAATGGGAACACTTTATTGACCTATGTTAACCCATGTGAACATGACTTGTGGAAGAACAAGACCTTCCTCTTAGAAAAAGTATTTTAATAAATACTAAACGTTGTGAGAGTTGGCAAGTTACAGTTTTGTGGTTTACCAATTTCTTGTGTCATGAGATAGCATGTCCTCCTTGGCTTGAGAATTCTCAGAAACCGTATAGTAACAGTTTCATATTCCCTTAAAACATTAAGTCACACCACTCCAAGAATTTTTTTATTTATTTAGAAGAATTAATAAATTAAAAAAGGGTAGAGATAAGCAGTGCTAATAAGTTTTTAATTATGTTAGTATATTAAATTCCATTAAAGGATTAGTTCCTTAAAAAAAGATAAAAAGAAGATAAAATGTCTATTAAGTCACCAATTCACTGAACAAAAACAAAAATTTTAGAAATAGTAAGAAGTTCATACTTCATATCTTATGTTACGGTTAAATATGAATAAAGAGGTCCATACATCTGCTTTGAGAAGACAGGCCTGTTTGAAAACAGCTTAACACATTAACAGCTGTGCTGCAGTCCACCGATAACAAATTGTAATGCTGTTTACAGCCAACACAAGTATAAACTACTTATTATATTCCTCCAGAAACTTTACAAAAGCTATTCAACTGAACAATGACTCTGTTACAGGAACTTTATAATTTAAATGACGATCTGAACTTTTAAGTCAATCATTTAAGTGATCTCACATAACTTCTAGTTCTCTTTCATAGGTAACTCTACACTGCGTAGCTTAGCTTTACGCATCGGGAACGCCCACCGCGTGACCGAGTCTGAAACCCATATAGAATCATGCCAATTCATTGGCTGATGGCGCGACGCCGTCTCTGACGCAATGACGTCGTCAGGTCATAATGGCGAACGCGCCATCCACTCCTCAGATTTCTCTGCCTTCACGAAGCGGTCACATTGCCCTTCGTTGTTGCGATTTCTGACCCAACTACTACCCTTGCGATTATCGATTTGCACTTCGGCGACTGCCTCAGTGGAACTTTGTTCTCCTCGCGGTGAAGTGCCATGGAGTTTCGCCGCTGTCAACCGCCGTGCGCGCGTTTCATCGCTCGCGAAGACCCACACAGTAAGTGCATTAAGTGCTTGGGGTTTTCGCATGCACGTGAATCGGTTTATGGGACCTCTAAATGCAAAATTTGCGACGATTTCCATCTCATAACCCTCCGCTCTCGGCTTGAGGATTATGAACGGGAATCCTCCATTGTTCCCCGGCGCGCATCGAGCACCTCCGCGGCTCCTCGTGAGATCGCGGCCTCTCGTGAGCCCGCGGCCTCTCGTAGAGCCACGAGCTGGGGTTCGGATGTCGAGCTCGAGGAGATGGAGAGTGAGCAGACAGGCCTCGCCTTTTCTCTCCCTCCCTCTCCCGAGCGCGCACGTGCAAATTCGCCGGTCGAATTTTTCGCTGACTTCACCAACCTTGTGGGTTCTGTGGAGCAGAGTTACACCGCCATGCCGGTGATTGAGGACACTTTGGCCTCACATCTTTCACCCTCTTTGGCTCCTTCTTGGAAGTCCCGCCCCCTCCTTCCTTCCAAGCCGCGTAGGACCACTTCCGCCCTTATCGGGAAGTCCTACATCGCGGCCGGTCAGGCAGGTATGGCCCTTCACACAATGGCCATCCTTCAGGCCTACCAGGCGGACGTCCTGAAGGAAATGGACGAAGGGACCGGCTTAACTCCTGAAGCCGTGAAGGAGCTACGAAGAGCCACTGACTTGGCTCTGAGAGCCACCAAGCACACCGCACGTGCCGTGGGGCGCTCAATGGCGGCTTCGGTGGCTGCAGAACGCCATCTGTGGCTCAATCTGACCGAGATTCGTGAGAAAGAAAAGGTGTTTTTGATGGACGCACCCATCTCACAATCTGGGTTATTCGGGGAGGCTGTTAGCGCTGTAGTGGATAAGTTCCGCTCAGCCAAAACTCAGTCGGCTGCTCTCAAGCAATTCATGCCGAGGAGAGCAAGGGACTTTTCAACTCCCTCCTCCTCTGTGTCTAGGGAGCAGCCGCTCCCCAGAAGGGAGCCCCCTAGCGGCGGAGCCCAGGCCACGCGCCCTTCCCCCACTACGGTTTGGGGAGCCCGTGGCCGGTCTTCTTCCCGCCAACAACCACGCAAGCGGGTTAACCTGAAGCGGCCCAACAAGCCTGCCGCTTCGGCTAATCCGGGTCGTTCCTGACCTCCGGGTCGGAATGAGGAGAGACGTTTCACCGTTACGGACGAGGCCAGACCGCGAAGCGTTTCTGCCCGCCCGAACGCGCTCTCACTCGCCGTCTGTCACAGCCACCCTTCGAGGCTTGGTGTGCAGATCCAGTTCACCCTCATTTTTACTCGGGCTGGCAGTTGGGGGACGCGTTCGTCTTTCCCCCTTTGCAGCTCGTCCATTCGCCGCCGGCGAACCGCATGTTAGGAGACACAGCTGTTTCTCTCCTGCAGTGTACGGAACCCGTGCCGGCCACCCGTCAGCCCAGCACTTCTCTCTCCATCATCCCGAGCAAGGACGCCGAGGGCTCTCCTTCACGGTGGAGGGTGCCGCTGCTTCCAGGCCTTCTCGACACCCCATCTCAGGTATGTCTTCCTTTACACGACACTCTGATTCCTCTGTCGCACTTCCTTCACGAATGGGAGCGTCTACCCGGGGTATCGCTGTGGGTTCTCCGCTCAATTCGAACCGGTTACACTCTTCAGTTTGGAAAAAATCCCCCCCGTTTCGACAGGGTTCACCTGACAGTAGTAAACAGCGCCTCCAAGGCTTCTGTTCTACAACAGGAACTTTCCTCCCTCCTGCAGAAAGGAGCAATAGAGGAAGTACCGCAGTCGGAAGTCGAACAAGGTTTCTTCAGCCGCTACTTCCTCGTTCCAAAGAGGGACGGCGTCTTGAGGCCTATTCTGGATCTACGGCGTTTAAATCTTTCCCTCTACAAAGGGAAGTTCAAGATGCTGACGATGAGAACCATCATGTCTCAGGTCCAGGAGGGAGACTGGTTTGTCACCATCGACCTGAAGGATGCGTATTTTCACATCCAGGTCGTTCACAGACACAGGAGATTCCTTCGGTTCGCCTTTGGAGGGAAGGCTTACCAATACAAGGTCCTGCCCTTCGGCCTGGCTTTGGCCGAGGACATTTACCAAATGCATGGATGCTGCACTGGCCCCTTTGAGGCTCCAGGGCATTCGTACTGAACTATCTGGACGACTGGCTCATTCTGGCTCACCCAGGGAGCTAGTGAGTCGTCACAGAGATATCTTCTCGGCCACATCCATTCTCTTGGCCTCAGGATGAACGCCAAGAAGAGTGTGCCTCCCATCTCAACGAACTGTGTTTCTAGGAGTTCGCTTTGGATTCCGCTCAGATGCAGGCCCGCTTTGGCTCCTGCCCGGATACCAGTTCTTACAGCATGTCTGGCCCGCTTCGTTAGCCATCATGTTTCTGTAGGTACCTGCCGCAGGCTGTTGGGCCAGCAGCCTCCCTGTGTTGCCCCTAGGGCTGCTTCGCATGAGGCCATTCCTTTGGTGGATGAAGGAGCTGAGGTTACACCCACTGTACCAGCAACTCGCCTTATCAGGGTGTCGCGCGGTTGCTGTCGACACCTGTTAATGTGGCGAGACCCGTCTTTCTCCAGAGCGGGGTGAGAATGGGTGCGATCCACCATCGCCATATGATCACGACGGACGCATCAATGACAGGCTGGGCGCGGTCTTGAAGGAAGGCGGAGTGGAGAGTGGAAGGAAGAGTTCCTCTTTTGGCATATAAACTGCCTGGAACTCAGGGCTGTCTTCCTGGCTTTGAAGTATTTTCTCCCGTTCTCGGGGTTATCATATCATAGTCAGGACGGACAATATGGCGGTTGTGTCCCACATAAACCGCCAAGGAGGTTCAAGGTCGCGCGCACCCTGGACAGGCTTGCGCGCCATCTTCTCCTTTGGTCCCAAGACAAGTTCCTCTCTTTGAGGCGGTTCACGTTCGGGAGTACTGAACCTGGCGGCCGATTTTCTGTCGAGACAGAAGCTCAAACCGGGAGAATGGATGTTGAACCGTCAGGCGGTATCCCAGATCTGGGATCTGTTTGGCAAAGCGGAGGTGGACCTCTTTGCTTCTCAAGAGTCATCCCAGTGCCCGCTCTGGTTCTCCCTGAATTTCCGGCGACTCTGGGCATAGATGCGTTCGCCCACCCATGGCCGAATGTCAGTCTGTGCAGCGTTTCCGCCAATAAAGCTGATTCCGGCAGTACTATGCAGAGTGAAGGTGGCGGTGCCCGTCTCCTTCTCATAGCCCCATTCTGGCCCTCCCAGACCTGGTTCTCGGAGCTAACTCCCCTCTTGTATCGGCCTCCTTGGGAGATTCCGATCAGGCGGGACTTACTGTCCCAGCTTCAGGGCAAGATCTGGCATCCTCAGCCGGAGCTCTGGAAGTTGTGGGTATGGCCCATACAGGGCCAAGGGCTGTGATTGATGGTTTGCCTGCCGAAGTTCAGGAAACCATAGCCAGTGCCAGAGCCCCCGCTACTAGGAAGCTGTACTCTTCCAAGTGGGGCGTCTTTGAATCCTGGTGTTTGACTCGTGCAATCGACCCAGTTAACTGCCCTGTTGGTCCAGTGCTGGAGTTTTTGCAAGAAAGGCTGACAGCGGGGCTGCTACCACCCTTAGGGTTTATGTGGCGGCCATTGCAGCTCGGAGAGAGCTGGATGAGATCCTTGGGAGACATCGGATGGTCTCCGCTTTCATGCGTGGGGCCAGACGCCTTAGGCCTGTTAAGCCCCACGGCAGTTCCTTCTTGGGACTTGTCAGTCATCCTCGAAGGACTAGTGACGGCCCTTTGAGCCCTTAGAGTCAGCTTCGGATCGGATACTGACTCTTAAGGTTGTTCTTTGCTGGCGCTTACGTCACTGAAAAGAGTTGGAGATCTGCAGGCTTTCTCTGTCAGTGAGACGTGTATGGACTTTGCCCCGGGTCTAGTCAAAGTTACCCTGCGGCCTAGGCCGGGTTACATTCCCAAGGTCTTGTCCACGTCTTTCCGATCTCAAGTGGTCACGCTTCACTCTTTCCATCCCCCTCCCTTTGCTTCAAGTGAGGATGAGAGACTCCACTTGCTCTGCCCGGTCAGGGCATTGAAGCTGTATGTGGATCGGTCCAAGGTTTGGAGAAAATCTCCCCAGTTATTGATCTGTTTTGGTGCTGGTCGCCGCGGGCTTGCCATGTCAAAGCAGAGGATTTCTCACTGGGTGAGAGATGCCATTTCGCTGGCTTACGAGGCGTGGAACCTTCCTTCACCTCTTAGTCTTCGGGCGCATTCTACTAGGGGCGTAGCCTCCTCTCAAGCTCTTTTAGAGGGTACCCTGGAGGATATTTGTGTTGCGGCAGGATGGTCCTCTCCGCACACCTTTGTCAGGTTTTACAACCTTGGCGTTGATCGGCTCCAGGTTCTCAGGTCCTGTCTGTTTGAACCGACCGTATGTTGTTGGTTCATTATTGGGCCAGATAGGCAGCATTTTCAGCTTGGCGTGTTTGGTATATCATTCCCGATGCGTAAAGCTAAGCTACGCAGTGTTGAGTTACCTATGAAGAGAAGCGTCTCGGGTTACTCGCGTAACCCTTGTTCTCTGAATAGGAGCAGACACTGCGTTCCAAGCTCCTCATGCTGCCGACAGGGTTCTTTTCGGCAGAGAAATCTGAGGAGTGGATGGCGCGTTCGCCAGTATGACCTGACGACGTCATTGCGTCAGAGACAGCGTCGCGCCATCAGCCAATGAATTGGCGTGATTCTATATGGGTTTCAGACTCGGTCACGCGGTGGGCGTTCCCGATGCGTAAAGCTAAGCTACACAGTGTCTCGTTCCCTATTCAGAGAACAAGGGTTACGCGATTAACCCGAGACGATCAGTGGTTCTCAACCTTATTTTCCACCAGGCCGCACTATGGTCCAAGTGCAAGTCTCACAGCCCGCATACAGCATTTACATATTTGTCATCAATACAAATCAACCAGATTTATAATATTATTTATAGCCTAAATATAATGATATCTAAACGATTACATTTATTGAAATAAATAAATAATTCTACTCACCATTAATAAAACACCTGATGCCAATTGTGTAAAATTCTGCTCGAAAGGAGTAACAGCACAACGGTTGCAATTGTAAGTTGCAGTCTGTAAAGGTGGTTCACACCAGACGCGAATGACGCAAATGATTTACATGTTAAGTCAATGCAAAGACACAAAAGACAATTCTGCGCGCTATTCGCGCGAATAAGGCGGCGCGAATGGCGCGAATTGAGTGTTTTTTTTGCGCGAGTTGAAAAATCTGAATTTTGGCGGATATTCGCGCCGCGTTAACCAATCAGGAGCTTGCTCTAGCAGTGACGTCATTACGAGCGGAGGCAGAAAATCCGAAACAACAATGGAGGACAAAGTAATTGTGGTTGTATGTGGGTACCCGGAGCTGTATATACATCTTCGTACTTTTACAAAAACAGGAATACATTTTGCAACGAGACTGGAGCTACCTGGCAGAAGCCCCTCCCATGACGCGAATTCGCGTATGTTGTGTAGTGAATTTCTCGTGCATATGAAGCGAGTAAACTCAAAATGTTCAAGCGTCCAACTTCGTGCGAATAGCGCGATTTATTCGCGTCATTCGCATCTGGTGTGAACGCACCTTAAGACGCCCACGGAAGTGTTACTTGACAGGTGACATTGCAGAAAGTGTGCGTTCACAAATGTAGCCTATGTTGATACAAATATGGAAAGAATTTTCGAATTTAATAATCTGAGTTTCTCTCCAGAGATGTTTTGCCACCTTTCTGTAATTAAAGATGATTGCTATGGGTGTTTCTTTTTGCCTGAACATCTTCAGTGTGAGTGGACCGAAACGAAAGTCGATGCCGAAAGTCCAGCACTCTGTTCACTGCTGATGCTGTAACTATTCTTGTTTGAATGCGTTCCTTCGCTGGCATTTTCCACATTTCGTTCTCTCCCTTAACAAATGTGTCCATTCTGATGCTCAATTTTACAGAACTAATGGCTGCTGATGACTATTTGAATTGAATTCTGCCAAAGTGCGCGCTTGTAAGTGTTCGTTAAATTATGCTTTATTAAAGTTCGGGAGGAGCACGTCAGATACTTAGCCTTATCAAACAAAAGTGGTACGCAATCAAGGTAATAAACACTCGGACATAAATACAGCTGACATACCTCCATTCATTTGAAGGTTAAGCAGCATTCGGTGGCACCTTTTGCCATTATATAACAGACTCAACATTCCCATCCAAACAACGAGACCTATGCTGGGGATCTTTTCGTAACCTCCGGCCAATCTGCTGGCCCCAAAATCGGTCTTTCTTCGCCAGACATGGCTGCCGAACTCCAGGCTTCGTCACGGCCGCTGCTCTCTGCTCAAACAGCCACATGCTCTCCTCCGCCGGAGGTCGCAGCAGCAGGCCTTCAACAAGCCTGGGCCATGCCCCAGTTCTCACCGCAGCAAAGCCTCACTCGCTCTAGCTTCTATTTCCAGATGCTTATGCCAAGCGGCCTCCGTTAGTGGTACAACCACCAGTGTTGCCAATAATTATCAGGTAAAATCTCTAAAGGCAGGTATTTGTCTATAAAAGTCGTTAAAGGATGTCGCGAAGACATTGGATGTTAATGCCACTATGTAACCATGACACCGTGCCCAGAATAAACAATGGACTCACTTAAACCAGCATTTCTTACCAGCATTTAATTTACACATAGCATTGCTTATATGATAAGCTGGATAAGATAAATTTGTTTTGCGAATACATTTTTGATCACCGTGGACCAACAGTAAATACGAACGTGCAGGAGTTATTTTTATTTAATCTGTGCTATTTTAATGTTTCATTTTTTACCTAAAACATAGAGACACTGACATTGATCTGCATATGCATTTCAGAGGGCTAGATCACCCTTCACAACAGATTTAGTTCCCAAACAACTGACAGTTTTGACCCAAATATTATTTTCAATTACATAATTAATCCAAAATTTGACAGTAGTAACTTACTTAGCAGCATCAGTTGCGCACGTTCCCACAAGATCTTCCAGTTCTTTCTTGTGTGTTTTAGTTCACCGGAGACCGATTTAACCGATTTAACAGGTTCATTAAAAAATAAACAGTTTGTTCATGAATCAGACACTGCTCCTGCATTCCGGAGCACGTTATATATTATAAGGAGTAACGTTATGTTTCATGAAATGTAGTGAAGTAAAAAGTACAATCTTATGCTTTGGAACGTAGTGAAGTAAAGTAAAGTTACTAAAAAAATGACTCCAGTAAAGTACAGATATTTAAAACATTCACTTAAGTACAGTAACGAAGTAAAGCCACTTCGTTACTGACCGCCACTGGTCCAGCTAAAAGTCACAAAACATTTTCCGCAGCCTACAGCTACAGCAGCAGGAGCAAGCACGAGGCTGCCTCCGCTTGGAACACAGGCCCACACATCTCAGTCTTTTTCCTTCCGCTATGAATAACCCTCTTTTTCTTTTACAGTGGACTCCAGCTCCCGTAGCAGACACTAGCGTGAGGCTACCTCCGTTAGCAGAGCAGGCTATGATAGCTCTTCAGGACTCCCTCACTGTGGCCTACAGCTACAGCAGGTGAAGCAAGCATGACGCTGCCTCCGCCCACAACACAGACCCACACATCTCTTTTCTTGTACTGCCTTTTCTCTTACCCTTCTATCAGTTTCCCACCTCAAGCCCCAGATGTCGTTGTTCAGCGTGAGATTGCCTCCGCTCTCTACTTCATTTAATGTGACAATATTCTTTTTTACAGCAACATCACTGCTCGTCCCACCAAATGCTGTTGCCTCGGTGCCACCGCTATTGGCTTACAACATCCGAGCACTGATCTGGCAGGTGCAGACATAGAACCCTACCCCTCATCCAAGGCCATCACCAATGACTAATTGGGTAACGGATGTATTGCAGGCCGCAGGTCATTATAATTGTCTTGAATAAAGTATCCCTGTCGACTACCGGCGAGGCTCACCATCTGACGCTGCGGGTAATGAACTCACTCACATGAGTGAGAGCTTCCCGATCGAGCAGCCTTGCGTTTCCGACTGACTATTGACGAACTATTGCATGAGCCTTCCCGGTTGAGTGAATACGTTTCCTTTCAACTACCGGCGAGGCTTACCCTTCTGATGCCATGAGTATTGAACTCCTGTCAGACGCCGTAAGTCTTCTAGCCCAGCAATCCTAACTTTTGTACTATGGTCAATTTATTTTTATTTTTATAAAAAATAAAATAAAATTGGTGCGAGCCTTCCAGCCTTTTTCACTTACCTCTTCAAGACCCACGCTTGGCGAGGCTCTCCCGTCTGACACCATGAATCATCATACCTTGTCTAACACTGGCCAGAGCCTCCCAGCCAGACAACTTACCTTTTCCACCCTGCAGCCGGAGAGTCTTACCCATCCAGGCTGCGAGCTTCCATCTATGCAGTCAGATGACGGCGAGTGCCTCCCGGCCACATAACTTTACCTTTCCATCTTTACCTGTCGGACACAGTGAGTCCTGATCTTCCGTCGGACGCCGGCGAGGTGCTCCCGGCCAGACAACCTTGCCTTTTCAAGTCCCACGCTGGCGACACTTACCCGTCTGACACAGTGGGTATTGTGCCCCCGTCGGGCATCGGCGAGAGCCTCACAGCCAGACAACTTACCGCTTCATCCTAGACTGGCCCTGGCGAGACTGACCCGTTTGACTCGGTGAGTAAATTGGCCTCCCGTAGAGCGTCGGTCTTGGCCACCCACCTAATTTTCAGTCCGACGGGCGACGAGGCCTAGCCGTCCATCACTACGGTCCTCATAGTCCTCAGACCTTGTTCCCCCGCCTGGCGAGGCTCACCCGTTCGATGTCCAGAGTCTCAATCTCCCATCGGATGCTGCAAGAGCCCTCCCAGTTGTGGGTTTTCTCTTGTACGTGCCGGCAAGGCTATCCGTCTGGCATCATAGTCTTGATCTTGTGTCAGGCGTCGATGCTGGTCTCCCGGTGGACTCCTCTGCTTGCAAGTGAGGCTCATCCATTCGATGCCGTGAGTCTTGATCTCCCGTCGGATGTCGTGAGAGCCTCATTGTCGGACATCCCAAACTCTTTATCTGCCAAGCCGATAGGACTCACCCATCCGACAACGGAGTATTGTGCTCTAGTCGGAGGCTTCATGGGCCCTCTCGGCCAGATACTGCCCTCTGATTAGCAGGGGCTGACGGCCAGTAGGGCCCGTATGCCGACTCCGTGAACTATCCCACTGCAGGCAACACGGGTCCTCTTGGTCAGGGCCTTAAACACGCTGCTCCTCCATCGCGATGAGCCACCGCTGGGCCTCGATTCGAGCCCTCCCCAACTGGTCGCCCTAAACCACGCAGTTCACACCAACGGTCGGTGGGGCCTACCGAAATTCAAACATCATGCATAACGCCACATGTGATTTGCATAATACCAGAAATGTGCTGCTCATTTGCATACAGTGGGTACGGAAAGTATTCAGACCCCCTTAAATGTTTCACTCTTTGTTATATTGCAGCCATTTGCTAAAATCATTTAAGTTCATTTTTTTTCCTCATTAATGTACACACAGCACCCCATATTGACAGAAAAAAAGAGAATTGTTGACATTTTTGCAGATTTATTAAAAAAGAAAAACTGAAATATCACATGGTCCTAAGTATTCAGACCCTTTGCTCAGTATTTAGTAGAAGCACCCTTTTGATTTAATACAGCCATGAGTCTTTTTGGGAAAGATGCAACAAGTTTTTCACACCTGGATTTGGGGATCCTCTGCCATTCCTCCTTGCAGATCCTCTCCAGTTCTGTCAGGTTGGATGGTAAACGCGTTGGTGGACAGCCATTTTAGGTCTCTCCAGAGATGCTCAATTGGGTTTAAGTCAGGGCTCGGCTGGGCCATTCAAGAACAGTCACAGAGTTGTTGTGAAGCCACTCCTTCGTTATTTTAGCTGTGTGCTTAGGGTCATTGTCTTGTTGGAAGGTAAACCTTCGGCCCAGTCTGAGGTCCTGAGCACTCTGGAGAAGGTTTTCGTCCAG
Source organism: Gymnocypris eckloni scoliostomus (assembly GCA_027564155.1). NCBI lineage: Eukaryota > Metazoa > Chordata > Actinopteri > Cypriniformes > Cyprinidae > Gymnocypris > Gymnocypris eckloni. The sequence goes on along the minus strand of CM050436.1, from coordinate 9,771,921 downwards.
GATATCCCTGTACTTGGCCGCATTCATCTTCCCTCGATTGCAACCAGTCGTCCTGTCCCTGCAGCTGAAAAACACCCCACAGCATGATGCTGCCACCACCATGCTTCACTGTTGGGACTGTATTGGACAGGTGATGAGCAGTGCCTGGTTTTCTCCACACATACCGCTTAGAATTAAGGCCAAAAAGTTCTATCTTGGTCTCATCAGACCAGATAATCTTATTTGTCACCATCTTGGAGTCCTTCAGGTGTTTTTTAGCAAACTCCATGCGGGCTTTCATGTGTCTTGCACTGAGGAGAGGCTTCCGTCGGGCCACTCTGCCATAAAGCCCCGACTGGTGGAGGGCTGCAGTGATGGTTGACTTTCTACAACTTTCTCCCATCTCCCGAATGCATCTCTGGAGCTCAGTCACAGTGATCTTTGGGTTCTTCTTTACCTCTCTCACCAAGGCTCTTCTCCCCCGATAGCTCAGTTTGGCCGGACGGCCAGCTCTAGGAAGGGTTCTGGTCGTCCCAAACGTCTTCCATTTAAGGATTATGGAGGCCACTGTGCTCTTAGGAACCTTAAGTGCAGCAGACATTTTTTTGTAACCTTGGCCAGATCTGTGCCTTGCCACAATTCTGTCTCTGAGCTCTTCAGGCAGTTCCTTTGACCTCATGATTCTCATTTGCTCTGACATGCACTGTGAGCTGTAAGGTCTTATATAGACAGGTCTGTGGCTTTCCTAATCAAGTCCAATCAGTATACTCAAACACAGCTGGAATCAAATGAAGGTGTAGAACCATCTCAAGGATGATCAGAAGAAATGGACAGCACCTGAGTTAAATATATGAGTGTCACAGCAAAGGGTCTGAATACTTAGGACCATGTGATATTTCAGTTTTTCTTTTTTAATAAATCTGCAAAAATGTCAGCAATTCTGTGTTTTTCTGTCAATATGGGGTGCTGTGTCTGTGTGTACATTAATGAGGAAAAAAAATGAACTTAAATGATTTTAGCAAATGGCTGCAATATAACAAAGAGTGAAAAATTTAAGGGGGTCTGAATACTTTCCGTACCCACTGTACATCTTAGTAACACTTCATTTAAAAACGTAAACATCATTATAAAAATGAAAGCATTTTATTTCCTCTCAAGATCATTGTCATCACAACTGACAGATTACAAACTATCACAGTTTTTGAAAGCTGGTTTTCAGATAAAAAAAAAAAACAATAAAATGAAAATTAGAACACCTACAGAAAAAAACACATAAATCAAGAACTATAAAAAAATATATAAAACTTGATTTTTTTTTATTAACCTCCATTTTTAATCTCTAAGTACCATTTCAAAACATAATTTAAACACCTTTTCCTTTACACAAAATCAAGCAGATAAATGAATTTGAAATATTTTTTTTCTTTTAAATAGAAGACATGTAATCAATTTGCCATGCAGTGGATGTAACATTAAATATTAATTCCCCAAAATTAATAATAATAATAATAATAATATACTTCTCTCTTTTTTATATAATTGGATCTAGATCATATAGATAATATATAGATATTTTGTATTCAAGTCAAAACACTCATCCTCCCTTTGTAGGGAAACAAGCTAAATTAAAACATTTACCACAAATATAATCTAACAATGCTTTCATAGCTGCCATCAGTAGCATGGCTGTCTTTCAGGAACATTAAAAACGAGGGATTTTAGCAAAACCATTTTGGCACAGAAAACCACACATAACACCAGTAGCATCTGCTTTGTAAAAAGACAAGGAAAGATTAGAGAAGCTTTTGTTAGATTTTTTTCAGGTTTAAAAAGAAAAAAAAAAACAGGAAAAACATTCTGTGCATCGCTTTAGTCCAGGAGAGAGAGTGTATGTGCATCTCCTGAGCATCTGCTTGAGGCCAGTGGTGTGTCCCAGAGTTTTGTTGCTACTGCAGCATGCTTTTAATGGTCTTAGTGGTTGACTCATCATTAAGATGTTTTGTTGTGTACCTGCACAGAAGACATTAAGTAATAATTATACTTACTGCAGAATCTTGCAGTGTTGTGTCAAGCTTTCTTTATCACTGATGCAAAAAAGCAAGCAGTGCTAAAAATAAATAAAATAGAAAACAGCAAAAACAAAAGAACAGAAAAAACTTGCTTATGGGCCCCTAATGCCTCAAAGTACATATGTCATGGAATATTCCTCACATTAAACAACTAAAGAAAATATAAGGAAAATAAATCTAAATGTGTCTTCATGGAAAAGTGCAGCATATGATATTAATATGATAATATTTTATGATATGTAAAAAAAATTTTTTTTTACCTGAGAGCATTTAGAAGACCTTCCACACTGTTTGGTGGCTGATCTCGGAGCACTTTAATGCAGCCTTTCATCTGTTTGGGGAAGAAAAGCAACCATGGTTAGAGTGGCAGAGTAATGACAGCACTCAACCTCATGAGTCATGATGCTGCGAGAGAGCCATCACCACGTTTTCTAAACATTTACATTTACATTTATGTATTTAGCTGACGCTTTTATCCAAAGCGACTTACAGTGCATTCAGGCTATACATTTTTGTCAGAATGTACATAAACACTATGATTATGAGTCAGTGTTAGTGCCTAGCGGGAGGGGGGGAAACTTCAGAGATGGGTTTGCAGTACCAGGAGATGATGGTCTCACTCACATCTATTTTGGAGGACTTCGCAAATGCTCCGACAGGATGGACGTAGTCGTAGAGGATGATTACCCCCACCATGACACGTAGACAGAAGGAAACGGTCTCCTCACTGCTGAAGCGGCTGCGATAATCTCTGTGTCCAAAAAATAAATAAAGACAATAAGCAAATCTATTTTTTTATATATATTTACCTACTAATAATAAATTAATAAATACACCACAAATTGTATGGCATCAACATACAGATGAGAAAATGGCAGACTTACGGGGTTTCCAACATAACTTTGCATATGCTCGCCATGGTGCTTAACACATCTGTTGTGTTTTCAATGGGCAAGTTTTTATTCTGTTGGGCAAAAGCAAAACAAAATTTGTATTTATTTTTAAGTAAAAGTACTTTTTTGAAAATGTCACTGATTGTAAATATTTTTGTTTACCTCAGACACAAATTTTGTTGTGCCATCACTTAATGTCTTTAGCATGGGTGTGGCATCAGCATAAAATAGAGATATCCGATTGGCCAGCTCATTATTCACCTCGTTTTCTCCCTCTGCCTACATGGACAGACACCAACAATATTTTTAATGGAGTAAAGCAAGGAAAACATCGATTTTTCTTTCTGAAAAGTTTCTCAGAACCTATCACAGTCAATGCCTCATCAAAATGATTAATAGAAGACCACAAAGAAAACAATGCGAAGATGGATAAGCATTGAAAGTTGTTTTCCCTGTGCCCCAATTTCTCAGGTGAAAAATCAGTCCAAAATGTTATACATCATTTATGTACTAAATATTAAAACATTAATCCTTCAAAAATGGACGGATGTCACCTAACCCTTCTGCTTAGATGAGAAGGGAGTGTATGTCAGCCAATTTTTTAGTTAGCAAAGCTAGCATCATTTGAGTAACAATGGAATATCCTGGAATACAGTCATTTTGGTTAACGGGATAAATGGGAGAAAAAGCAAATTGGACAAGGATTGGAAAAATAAAGACATCCCCAGACATAAAAAGGACATTAAGTTTTAGTTATTTTGCTAAATATATATTTTCTGTGAAATTAAATTGTTTTAATTTACTTACTGTATTCTACTTAATAAAAAATGGTTACTTGAAAACACCTTTCAAACAAGCAAAAATATCAGCTTCAAAATGAGGGCAGCCAGACAATAACAAATTAGTTTTTATTTAATAAGAAAGCGGTTTAATCTTACAGTAAACTGCATACACCTGCACATTCTGGTGTGTCAAGTCTAAAAATAAATTCATACAATAAACAATAGTCTAAAATATTGGTGCAGATGTGGAGAGTGCAAGCTGGAGTGATTTATTTAGCTCTCTTACAGTAGTAGGGCCCTGGGGAACCATGGTGGGGCTACTGAATTTAGTCTGGGAGAATATGAGGGGAAAACCAGCGCCACTTCACTAAGCAAGGTATGTAGACTGCACGGTGTCCCCCAGGGCTATGTATGTGCCCCGCTCTCAGATCAGATATTTATTTCTAGGAGGGCAGGGCATCTCTTGGGAGGACAGGCACAAAAGCGGACCACAGATCAGGTGCCACACTATATTGGTGCACCGCAATGCACTTCAGTGAGCATCTCAGAACTCACTCACTCTCCCAGTGGGAGGCCTTTTCTGTTTGGGTCCTCAACAGATCCCTGAGGGCTGGTATGTGCAAGTGGCTGAGAGCTTGAGTATGTGAGTAAGAAAGAAAAGGATGTGTGTTAGTTATGTGAAAGGGGTTTAGATAAAATCGAGAGCTGCTTGTCAAAGGTGTATTTTTACTTTAAATGTAAAAAACAAGTGTGGATAAAAGCTGTTAAGTAAGAACAGAAATGTGGTGCACAGAAAGGTGAATAGAAAGAGAAGGGGGCAGAAAGTCATATCAATAGAGAGGTGGCAGTTTAAATTCTTGAGAAAACTCACAGGAACGTTATTGATCCTCATGCGGCTCAGGGTCCTCCTGTAATAACTGAAGTCATTCTGAATGGCAGGATTTGTCATCTGCAAAAAAATTGACAAGTTTATCTACACTACCGTTCAAAAGTTTGGGGTCAGTAAGACTTCCTTTAAGATATTTTCTTTTGTTCAGCAAAGACACATTGAATTTATCAAAAATGACAATAATGTATTATTTATTATTACAAAAGATTCTATTCCAAATAAATGTTGGTCTATCAAATAATACGGACTGAAAATATATAAATAACAGTGTAATGAAGTTAGTAGATACGGGAAGAAGGAGGCGGGAACCGGCGAACATTTAAGACACTTTAATAATAAAATAAACAAACACAAATGAAAAGCGGCAGCCCCTCACGGACGACTGCCGCACACAAAACACAAACTAAAATCCAGGCCTGGTCCTCTCTCGTCTTCCACTGTCGTCACTCCTCATTTAACCCTTCCGAAGCTCCTCTGTGGGACTCGAGACCGGTGAGTGGCGCAGGTGTCGTTCATTACCATTTGCTCCACCGGCCTCGCTCCGTTCCCATGGCTCTCGGCCCCGCCCCACTCGCCACAAACAGTTTCCACAAAAACATTAAGCAGCACAACTGTTTTCAACATTGATAATAAGAAATGTTTCTTGAGCATCAAATCAATGATTTCTAGAAGGAGTTCTAGTTAGAATGATTTCTAAAGGATCGTGTGACACTGAAGACTGGCTGCAGTCGTTCTTTTAAATATTTTGAATCTCTCCTTTTCTATCATAGATTGTTGTGGGTGCCAGACCATTTCTATTCAGTTGTATTGGTTTTTAGCTGTATAGTTGCTAGGGCATTACTATGTTGCTATACTGTAGGTTACTGACTAGCCTCCAAGTCTCTTTTCAGGTCTCTAAATGTGGTTAAATTGAAGTCTATGGGACTATTTTCATCTGTTTTATCGTCTGCTAGGCAGACAAACGTAAGTCTGATACCTTAGAAACATAATAGCACACCTTTCAAAGTTACATAGCAAAGTTTAATACTCAAAGTTATGGGCTTTTAAACAACTTGCAACTGTAAGAATGAACAATAGTAATATTCATGCTTGCCTTAACAAGAACCATTAATAAAATGAAATTGTGTATGCAAAGGTGTTTCAAAGGGAGGCAAATCTCCAGGTAATTGCTGGTGTGACAGGACTGAAGTAGACAAATGCAGTCTGGTAACATAGAGGACAAAGAACACTTACAGGATTAGCTAAAGCTTTACATAAATGACTACCAGTTCCTTTAGGTAATCAGAGCAATCTTTATCTGCCAGGACTGAGACTGTCTGGGACTCATACATCCCCTATAGAAGCACTGTTTGAACCTAAAGCACACCGCAAAAGATTTGTAGCTTGTGACAGATGGATAAACGTGCTTTAATGAGGAGTCATGTTCAATTTAGGGTTCAGTGACAAATTCAGTGACAAAGGAGGGGGTGCTTGTCAATATTGGAGACGGGTTAGAGGACAAAGGTCAGGGAGACGAATTAACTCTTTAGGATTTGCAAGAGCAGAGGTTAACAATAATTATGAAAATATGAAATAATAGTAAGACAAATCTCATGTTTGTGAAATGTAAGTCTATTGACTATTTAGACAATGTATATCCTTATAAATGAGGATATATCATTTTTTTCACGTTTTGTTTTGTTGCTGCCTTATGTTAAACAGCTTTAAATAACTTTTTTCCCCACATCAGTCTACACTATCCATACACCATAATTGTAAAGCAAAATTGTTTTTTTAGCATCTTTGCAAATATATATATATATATATTTTTTTTTTAAAGTGATTCCATTGCATAAGTATTCATATCTGGGACAGTTGAAATTTAGCTCAGGAGCATTAATATTGCTTGTATATGTTACTACACGTCAAGTGAAGTTAACCTGTGGCAAATTAAATTAAATGGGTATGATTTGGAAAGGCACACACATCTTGATAAAAGGTCTAACAGCTGATAATGCATATCAGATCAAAAACTAAGCCCTGATGTCAAAATAACTGCCTTTAGAGATCAGGAACAGGTTTGCGTCAAGCCACACATCTGGGGAAGAGTTCAGAAGAAAATCTGCTTCATTGAAGGTTCACAGAATCATGTAGTCTCTGTTACCCTTAATGGAAAAAGTTTAAAACAACGAGGACTCTTCCAGAGCTGGCCTCTAGGCCAAACTGAGCAACTGAGGGAGAAGGTTTTTGGTTAGTGTGGTGACCAAGAACCGATGGTCACTCTAGTTGAGCTCCATGATCATATATGCAGGTGAGAGAAACCTACAGAAGGACAAACATCACTGCAACACTCCACCAATCTGGGCTTTATGGCAGTGTGGCCAAACTCAATCCTCTCTTCACTTAAGACACATGAAAACATACTGGGAAATCTTTTTACAAAGTTGTGCAAATTCTGTTTTTGCTTTGTCAGTATAGTGTATGGAGTGTAGATTGATGTGAAAAAAAGTATTTTAAAGCAGTTTAACATAAGGCAGAAACATAAAACGAGAAAAAAATTAAGGGGTATGAATATTTTCACAAGGCACTGTATATAACACACACACACACACATATAAGTTTGCATGTGTTGTATGTTTGATTATCAAGATTGTGTATAATAGGGGTTGCACCGACTAATCGATTGGTAGACTAGTCGACTTCAGTGCTCTGCCATGACGCTTTAATCTTGACGTGGAAGTCGCTGGTCCTATAGAGGACGCAATAGAATAAGAAATCCACATTTACGCTCTGTTTCCAAACAGTTAAAATGACAAATTAATTCATACTCTGAAAGCGCTCCAGAAGACATGTGTGATTATATTACGGAATGCTCGAAATTGAATGGGAGAATGCAAGTTTTAAACAGCCTATTGTACAGGTAAGTTAATCACGTTCTAATCTAATGGCTGATGCACTGTAATGCACACACATACTGTAGGCTACAGACAGTAACGCATACAATACATCACGCGCAGATCGCACGCACAGAATCATTCAGCGCGGAAATGTATTGTCAAGACTTTTGTGATTTCTCAGGACAATAGCTTAGAAACTGAAAAGTTCAAGTCTATATTTCTTAATAACTAAGTTTAACAGCTTCAATATTAGTAGAGAGATGCTGCCAGGTAGAATTAATTCACACACACAATCGCTCTCATTAATGCATTCATTCATATGAATGTAATCTTTACTGTACTACTTATCTGTATTTGATTTAGAATGAGCAGAAATCTGTGAGAAATATAACGACCCAAAGACGAAAGAACCGATACAAACAAGCTGTTATAGGAGCAATAGCCATGTGGGCAGTGCAGTGTCATATGCCATAGCTGTGCACAATTTGTTCATTAATGATGTCATCAGCGACTAGTCAACTTTGACTCGACTTTCATCACATAAAAGTCGACTTAAAAAATTCAGAAGTCAACCCCTAGTGTATACCAGTTTTTTCAGCAAGGTTTTGTTAATTTAGAGGCCTTAGAAATTAATGCATCAAATGATTCAGTACGCTTTATAGGCTTAATGATGCTTATGTGGATAACTCTCAGAAATAATCAAACAATATCCTCAAATGACATCCTTGTCAACAAAACTAATGCAGTCGATATACTGTCAGACCAGACAGCCCATCCTATCCCTGCAGCGCCCTGGTGCTACGGCATTGGCGGGCTTAAGTAGGTCACTGCGCCAAGCTGAGAGGAGGGCATGGTTGAATGGAGGTTGGCATGCCACCTTACACCCCCTACCTTCTTGCATTTAGCAAGCCCATCTGGGGGGGACTTTTTAATTGGGACATCCTAGCTCCGTGCCGGAGGGCTTCAGGGTATATGTGAATGTTTGCATTAGGAAGAGCAGGATATAAAGGCGCTAGTGTTGGTGCTGAGGTGAATAAGAAAACGGCTAGACGAAACATGATTTGATTTCTTTGGACACATAACCCGAGATAAATGAGATGGTTTACTGTTCAGTCACTTAGGTTTAGAGTGCCTGAGGTCCTGACATGGTCACAGGAGTGTGTAAAAGCTCACTAGCTCAGCATGCTGTGGTCTTGACATATATTCTGTATGTACACTAAAGTGTCCGTTCAGCATTATTAATTTAGTGTAAAAGAATCAGCAAGTGTTTAAGATTGGAATAAGAGAATGAGGAGAGCAACAGATCAAAAGCTAATTTTCTTGTGATCTTAAATGTCAGAAAAGGTTTGGTAAGCACCTGGGGCAGCGAAACTGACATGTGCAATTGGAAAGTAATTATTTTCTCATTAGCTGGTTTCTAATCAAAATTAGCATGTCATTAAAGAGAAGTGGAAGCTTGTTAAGGTATCACATCCTGGTCAGTCTCATCAATCGCATGGTAATGTGTAACAGCAGGCTGCATGTTAAAATTCTGATGACTTACATGGCTCATCTTTTAACCATGCATTTCATTTGACTATAGAACATTAATGAATGCATTTTTCTCATGGACCGAGAAAAATGTTACATTTTTACAATATACAATTGTACAATATACAATTGCGACTTACAATATATATATATTGTAAGTCGCTTTGGATAAAAGTGTCTGCAAAATGACTAAATGTAAAATATATATATTTAATAAAGTATGTTTTAGGTCCATTAGGATTGTTTGATAATTGAACATTTATATTATTTTCATATTTTTCCCCAAAATTAGAATCACATTGCTACAGCTGGATGTATACATTTTTTAAGCTTTAGTCCCCCCCATAATTACTAACATGCCATTAGTGATTAAAGTCTCAATACTGTAATATAAAAAAGCCAGCATAAATCAAATAAGTCAATATAATACAACCAATATAATACCAATATTATAATACCAATTGCTACTTAGATGTATGAATATTTTTTCTTGTTTTCATTTATTTATTTTATTGTCATGGCAATAAGAATTCAGAGGGCTGAAAAGTTCCCAATCTTTGTAATGAATGCTAAACATGTTACTAATTTAACAACAAGACTTCTTGGCTTAATTTCCTTTAAATAGAAATGTAATTTTTATTTCTTATTATAGGGCTCAAACACATTATTTACAGGTTTCGTGAAATTCAAACAAATTACTTTTGACCTGTATTGTTTTAGCTCCTTAGTATCAGTGAACATCCAATGCTAAATAAACATTTAAATAAGCACAAATTTTAAATGCAAATTAATTCAACGACTGACTCAATGAAAATGAACTGGTTAAACCTGTATCATATATAATGGCCTTTCATTTATGCAAAGACTGCAACCAAAAAGTAAATAATGATAACAAAAAACAATATCATCTCAAAAAAAAATAGTATTTAGTTATTGTATTGAGGTATGGTCCTCACCTTGAGCTCATCAAAGCGCAGTGTGAAGTGCAGGATCTCAGCGAACTGTTTGGCAAGGGCTTGCTCTCTCTCCAGATGCTGTGTGGGGTCATCGTATGTCTCACTAGTGAGTGCTCTCAACAGACTATGCAGCGCTGCCTCTGTAGAATCACACAATAGTCAGATAGGCTCAATTAGGTTCTCATTGAGTGCAACAGATTGTTAACAATCATATGTTTTTTTTACCGATTATAAACAACTACCCACTGATGAGTTATAATAGCATTATTATTAGCAACAATATCAACTACATATATGTGTTTGTGTATGTGTGTGTGTTCCAGGTAACTATAACTCAACTGTAAAACAGCTCATCAAAAATACATGACTGTATATTGTTTGTTTTAAACAATACACCGTTTAGATTCTGACATACTGATTCATACTGCTCGTAGACCAGCACTAAGAATCAATCCTTCCATCAAACAACATAAAACATCTTGTACCATACATAACCCAATTAACAAATACATTTTATTTAATGCATAATCTTAAACAAATTTATCAGACACAAACATACCCCAGGCTACACAAAAGAGACACTCTTACATAAGGCTTAATATGAAGTTTCTCTATGTTCTTTATTAACACACGGTGATGTCTTAAGCCTCAGTAGACAGCTTGATGACTTGAGAAGCTGTTCTTAACCCACAATTCCCGTTCTCAGTTTCTCCATTGCTCTATTGAGGCAATGAACACAGCAGCATGTTAGAATAATTATATTACATAAAAGTCAGCCCAGCAGCCATCAATGAGTTTATGGTTGAGGTACGGTATGATCTCAGTCTGTCCACATCAACCCAATTTTTAATCCTAATCTCAATTACAAGTCTTAAAATATACATATAAACTAAACCAAGCAGAGTTGCCCTTGAAGTGATTCATGTCTTTATGTTGCTAGTATTGCAAAATTGTACAAGAAACTCCTACTGCATGTTGAAAGAGAGCAATGGAAAGAAAAAACGTTTTTTTTTTGGTTTGGTGATGTGGCTTTAGATCAGTGTATCAAAAATAGTTGATGAACTGAATTAAGTCTCTCAGAGTTCAGACAATTTTGGGTTTTTTCAGCTTTATTTTTATTGGCTCATTTGGAAATTGCAGTAATCAATCCTGTCTGAAGGTAAACAGAGGGTAGCTTTGTCAACTTATTTCCATATGGACTTAAGAGTTTTTAGGTTTTACATAGTCAAGCCAGTATAGTCATCAGACTGTGTGACAGAGAGGGAATTTTCAGGCTGGTGACTCAAGCTGCAGCAGTATGTGGAGTAAATTTAGCAGATTTGCCGTACGCTAATGACCTTCATCTGCTTTAGTCAGCTTGGCAGGACAGAGGAGCTGATTACAAATGGCCATGGAAGCACACTATTCTCCTCCCAGTCAAAACATAGCTTGAGATGAGGAGCTTTTAAGAGCGCATGCTGAGAATGGTGTGAGGCGAGGAAAGCGGATTGGAGGAAAGCAGGGCAGGACAAGGGAGTGTACGTCACATCTCATCACAAGAGAAAGCAAAAGAGAAGAAATGAGACAAGTAGGTCAAATGCCAAATATACACTGAGGAATAACAGCAGTTTGAGATGAGAAAAAAAACTAAAACAAACAATAAAAGAACAAATACAAACAAAACCTCATCAAAAATAATTTATACACACACACACTATATATATATATATATATATATATACACACACACACACACACACACATACATATATGTACATATACATATACATGCACACATACACACATACATACATATGTGAATTTTTTCACTGTCCGCTGGAGGGTCTTGCGGTCTGCTGCACTACAGTTCCCGTACCAGACAGTGATGCAGCTGGTCAGCATGCTCTCAATGGTTCCCCTGTAGAAAGTGGTGAGGATAGGTGGAGGGAGACTTGCTTTTTTCAGCCGGCGGAGAAAGTGTAGGCGCTGTTGCGCCTTCTTGGAGATTGACATGGTGTTGGTGGTCCAGGTGAGGTCCTCTGTGATGTGCACCCCCAGGAATTTAGTGCTGCTGACTCTCTCCACAGTCGAGCTGTCGATGCTCAGTGGGGGGTGGTCAAAAGAGTTTCTCCTGAAGTCCATCACAACCTCCTTTGTCTTCTCCACATTGAGGGACAGGTTGTTTGCACCACACATTCAGCCAGCTGTGCCACTTCCTCTCTGTAGTGCGTTGCTGATGAGGCCTACCACTGATGTGTCATCAGCAAACTTGATGATGTGGTTGGAGCTGAACTTGGCAGTGCAGTCGTGGGTCAGCAGCGTGAAGAGCAGTGGGCTGAGCACACAGCCCTGTGGGGCATCTGTGCTCAGTGTGGTAGTGCTCGAGGTGTTGTGGCCGAAACAAACTGACTGAGGTCTTCCGGTTAAAAAGTCCAGGATCCAGTTACAGAGGGAATTGTTGAGGCCCAGCAGGCTTAATTTATTGATGAGCTGTTGTGGGATTATTGTGTTGAATGCTGAGCTGAAGTCGATGAACAGCATTCTAACATAGGAGTCTTTATTTTCTAGTTGGGTAAGAGCCAGGTGAAGGGTGGAGGAAATCGCATCATCCGTAGAGCGGTTTTGGTGGTATGCAAACTGGAGCGGATCGAGTGTGTTGGGGAGGCTGGTTTTGATGTTGTGCATGACTAGCCTCTCAAAGCACTTCATTATGATTGGAGTCAGTGCTATGGGACGGTAGTCATTTAGAGAGGACACAGGTGATTTTTTGGTACCGGTATGATTGTCGTGGATTTGAGACATGTGGGGATGACTGCCTGGCTCAGCGAGGTGTTGAAGATATCTGTTAGGACATCTGCCAGCTGTTCAGCACAGTCTTTCAGTACGCGGCCAGGTATATTGTCAGGACCCGCAGCCTTGCGTGGGTTAATCCTAGATAGGGTCTTCCTTACATCGGCTGGAGACAGACAGAGTGCCTGGTTGTTGGGAGGTGTGGGCAGTTTTTAAACTGCCCACACCTGCCCACACTTGATTTTTTCCCCATTTTTCATGAGCTGAACTCAAAGATCTAAGACTTTTTCTATGTACACAAAAGGCCTATTTCTCTCAAATATTGTTCACAAATCGGTCTAAATCGGTGTTAGTGAGCACTACTCCTTTGCCGAGATAATCCATTCACCTCACAGGTGTGGCATATCAAGATGCTGATTAGACAGCTTTATTGTTGCACAGGTGTGCCTTAGGCTGGCCACAATAAAAGGTCGCTCTAAAATTAAAATGTTCATATTTCAAGCAAGCAAGCCAGCAAGCAGAACTTGCAAGCAAGCAAGAAAGAAATAAAGAAAGTAAGCAAGAAAGCAAAAAGAAAGAATAACAGGGCAGTGATACAATCAATATAAATGCAGATTATGGTGCATTCACAGTTCTGGTTGGGACTGACAGCAGTTGCTTACAGGTAAGAGACTTGCCATGTTTTATTTATTCAGCAGATTAAAACATCTGCTTGAATACATATCTGTATATGGATGAACAGCTGAAGTCACTACCACATTCAGGACACTAGAGCGACAGAATAAAAAATGGCGTCATAACACGGGAAGTTTTATCACAGCTGACAGCCTGTTTTTAAATAAATGATCCCAGTCGAGACTTGTTCTATCCATCACACAGTTAAACAACTAACAATGCTTTTACTTTTTTTTGTCATTTAGCAGACGCTTTTATCCAAAGCGACTTACAAATCAAAAAAGTAACAAAAACTATAAGTTAAAACTCTATAAATACACACACAAACATTTAAGAAAATTTGAGAAATTAAATAAAATGACAAATGCATACAACAACATTTCAAAACTAAACATTAAAGGTTCAAGGTTCAAGGTTTCTTTATTTGTCACATAATAAATTATACAGGGTATAATCAGAAGTGAAATGTAATCAAATCAGGTCCGCTCAGTGGACAGTGCAAAAGAATAAAAAATTATATGAAAGTAACACAACACAAGAGCATATATATGGTAAAAAAAGAGAAATAAGAATAAAATGTGCAATGGAATAAAAAGTGCAAAACAATGAGGTGTGCAAAACAATAGATGTGCAAAAACGAAATGAAAAAAAAACAGTATACTGGGACTTAATAAATAGTATTGTGAATAAGAGGGATGTGCAGACGGGTTGTTCAGGGTATGTACACAAAGCAGCAATACGGGTGGTGAGAATATAAGTTTTACAGTTAACAATCTTGTAAGTGTTATGAGACCGGGTATGTGTTAAGGAGCCTGATGGCCTGAGGGAAGAAGCTCCTCCTCAGTCTCTCAGTCTTTGCCATCATGCTCCTGAAGCGCTTGCCAGATGGCAGTAAACAGAAAAGATGGTTATGAATGAGAGATGAGTTGAATCTTTGAGGATTTTAGCAGCTCTGCTTTTGCAGCGTTTGAGGTAGATGCCCTGCAGAGAGGGGAGAGTAGACCCTGAGATGCGCTCAGCTAAGCGCACGACTCTCTGTAGAGCTTTGCAGTCCTGGCTTGAGGAATTTCCATACCACACTGAGATGCACTGAGTCATGCACTGAGTCAGTACACTTTCTATGGCCCCTGAATAGAAAGTTTCCAGGATAGCTGGTGAGACCCTGAATTTCCTCAGCTGTCGCAGATGGTACAGTCTTTGCCTGGCTTTCTTAACCTGAGTTTGAATGTGTGTAGTCCATGTCAGGTCCTCGGAGATGTTTACACCGAGGTACTTGAAGCAGCTCACCCTCTCCACAGGGGTCCCACTGATCATAAGAGGAGTGTAGGGCCGCTGCTGTCTCTTCCTGAAGTCCACGATCAGCTCTTTAGTTTTGCTCACGTTCAGAGAGAGACAGTTGTCCTGGCACCATGATGTGAGTCTCTCCACCTCATCCAAGTATGCGGCCTCGTCATCGTTGTTAATGAGGCCCAGAACCACAGTATCATCCGCAAAATGCAGTATCATCCGCATTTAAATGAAAAACATTTAAATGAAAAACAATTCATTTAAATGTTTTTCATTTAAATGCGGATGATACTGCATTTAAATGAAAAACATTTAAATGAAAAACAATTCAGTTTTTACTGTTAAAATGTTAATTCTTGATATCAGGAATTAGATTTCTACAAGTAACAATGGCTATTTTTGATATCAATAAAACCTATTGGCTGTTTATTAGTACTTCTAAAGCAAATATTCGGCATGACAATCTACATTCCTAATCCTACCCAATACCTAAACTTAACAACTACCTTGCTAACTATTAATAAGCAAATTAGTTTATTGAGGCAAAAGTTGTAGTTAATTGTTTGTTAATGACCTCAAAATTAAGTGTGACCCCTATTTTTCTTTAATATGATTATATTGTGAATCTATCACGAATCCTGTCACTCTGCTCTGCAAGTCTGTCCTTGTCTGTAGACACAGACAGACTCATCAGAATATAGCAGCATATGCATCTTTCACCCTGTTAATACAATTATAACACAACTGACACCAAAAGGCTCAAACTTTGACTTAACATGCACAGATAGGTTTATCGTCAGGCGAGAGCACTACATGCCAAGTGATCAGTGTAGTTAAGTGAAGCATGTCAAGCATGAGAGCTTGCGCCAAAAGCCAGTTTAGTATTCTAGAGCGGAAAGCGCGGGAAAGCAAGATGACCCAATTCGGTGAGTTACAGAACACATGGCAGATGCCTGGCCTGCCCTGCACTCATTGACTACAAGTTCAGAAGCCATTACTTCGATTTAAAGTGCAAGGTTTCAATGGCTTCAGGGAAATACCACCATCAACCTTGGTCTTACTGAGCTGCTAACATCCCTGTGTTTTGAGGAGCAAAACAGCTAATGCTAAGGAAGCCATATGATCTAAAGTGTTAGATAGTATGGTCATTTTTCTCTATGCATATCAGTGAGAGGTTTGTAACACTTATGGCATTTAAGCCTATCCGTCAGCAGTGTGTTACCCCAACCATTGTGTTTTGTGCAAGAATGAGAGGACCAGCTGTGGTACTTCCCTGGGGCTGCTCAGGTGTGAGTGTGTTTGCACACAATGTGTTAGTGTGCATTTAATTTGTAAGATGTTTACAGCACAGGAAAAAAAAACTGACTGAAACGATAATGCCAATGGCTGTTAAGCACATTTAAAGAGACAGTTCATCTAAAAATTACAAACCCCAAATTCCCACACTTATGACAAGCACATATAAATCAGCTATTGTCAACAAAAGAAAAGCTTTAAAGAGGTAGTTGATTATGATTTCAATTTTTTAAACGTTTTTTAAGTTAAGTTTGTGTGTAATGTTGCTGTTAGGGCATAAACAACATCTGCAAATTTACGAGGCTCCAAGTTCAATGCAAAATGAGATATTTTCTTTTAAAGAGATTGCTGTTTACGGACTACCAAAAAGGCTGGTAAGGACTTCTTCCCGGGTTTGTGACATAACTAACCCCAATGTTTACATAAAACCTGCCAACATGCAACTACCTGTATTGGCAAGGGGGCGTGACATTTTCAGACAACGTGCACTAGGAGGTTAGCAAATCACAACACACTGGGCCAGCTAACCAATCGGAGCCCGATTGCACATTTCTGAGGTGATGGGCTTCATAGAACCAGGAAATCAAGAGACTGTTTTGAAGAGAACGGAAACAGCAGTGTAACATAAAAGGTAAAATATGTGAAAATAATGTTGTTGTTTTTTTTACGAAGCATGAACACGTTCCTCTGCACCCTATAAACCAGCCCTTTAAGGGCTTTGCCTAAAATAAGAGCTTGATGGTTTACAAATGTGAAATTTAAGACATCCATAAATGTATTTATTAAAAAAATAGATTTAGTTTTACTGATATATAACCTCAATATTTTTAGCCAAATCGTGCAGCCCCTCTTGTAGAGTTGCTTTCTTTTCTTTAGTTTTGTTTTTTGTAGGTAGGCACATACAGACTACTTCCACATTACTTATGATGCTTTTTATTTTTGAGGTTCTGCTCCCATTCACTTTCATAATATGGAAAAGAGCAACATGGACATGGTTTCTGCATAACTACTTCTGCTATGAAAAACAGGCTAATGTACCTAATCTCTGTGAAAATTCGTAGAACTTCTTTAGTTTGCCTACTAGTGGCACCACAGCAGCCCACGCCTGGTCTTGTAATGCCTCATCATTAGGGTTCTGGATTGCCTAAAAAACAAACACAACATCTTAATAATAAAATACCTGGCGAGTTATAAATAATGTTCCCACAAGTTTAAATCGAACATTATTTTATGACCGTATGAGGTTGAGTTATAATTATGTATGTGAGATGAGGTTTTTAAATGATGTGCCCATGAGGGTGGAAATTGGAGGATGTAAGTGATGTCAAATCCAAGCACACAAGAGGTTTGAAGGTTTATTCATTATATTTTTCCATTTTGACACTGGGAAGAACATCTAGTCAATGTTTTTTCTCTCTACCTCAGTGTGCCTTTGAATTTCCAATTACTTGAGTCTCATTAAAATAATTACTGAGTGTGCGGACATAAAAAAGGAATGCACCACGTTCTTTTGAGTGAATTAGAAAATAAATATTCACTTTTATTCTGCAGAAGATGCCATTCCATGGCAACTGTATCCGTATAGCAACAGTATCCGTGGCAACAAGAGTATCAATCACACTGACACTCACTCATACAGAGGCGTGATTGAGCAGAGCAGAGAAATTCAAATCATATGAACATGCTGCGAGATGAGATTTTAAAGCCACCAATATTATTCCTTCAACTCATTTTTGTGCGAATGTACATACTGTAAAGTGGTGATTTTGCATGAACAGCTTTATAAGTGCATATGCATAAGTCAAACATCAGCAGACCTCTGTTATCTTGAGAGTGTGCCTGTACCTCTCGTATCTCTTGGCCCGCGCCTTTATATGCCTGTAGTTCATCAAGTATTCCCAGTGCATCCTTCAGGACCACATCCACTTCGTCCCACGTTTCCCGCTCTGCTTCTGTTGGCTGGGCATCTGGAGGCAAAGAGAGAGATAAATTATTTCAAGGTCTTTAATCAAAGGGTCTTTCAAGGTCACATTTAGTCAGTGTCAGACGCATTAATATAGAGTTTTAAAAACAAACATACTCTATTATATGCAAATCATGAACAGGTATTAGAGCTTTACACCTTACAGAATGAGGCTAGATTAAAATGAAGGAAAGAACAGAGAAAGCAGAGTATTTGGCGACATGTTGTAAATTATATTTAATCCTGTGTGTGTGTTGACACTATGGGCAAATTCCACTTTTACTATAGAAAAGTGGGTACTCTGAAGGAAGGATATTACTGTATAAGTACTCTTTTGAACATTCCATTCATAAAAGAATCCAGAAAAAATGAATCATGGTTTTCACAAAAATATTAAGCAGCACAATTGTTTTCAACATTCATAATAACAACAATAAATGTAAATGAGCCCCAAATCAGCACATTAGGATGATTTAATTTTGGGTATATACAGTGCAAACTTGCCATCACTATCAGGTGAATTGTGCAATTTGCAGGCTGTCCAGACTTCTACTGACTTCATCATTTGTCTTCCAAATCAAACTGGTTTGGAGTGACAAAAAAAGTGAGCAAATGATGACTAAATTAAATCTTTGGGGTGAATTACTCACTGGGGATCTTAAAGCGTATTTGAGTCAAACCTCCACAGCTGAGCCTGTTTCATATGCTTAAAAGGCAAAGTGCGGAATTTTAAATGGTGGAAACTTTAGGCCCACATCTAAAAAGAAACCTCAATGAGACACTGGCAGCTGTTAACTACAGCTGGCTTCAAATGCAATTTAAGAAATTAAGGGCCACCTCCTTAATTTCCAGCCCTCAAATGCCACACATTAAGAGTGCAATGATCCCTCAGCTTTTTCATCTTTGTATGTTTTCGTATTGATACAGTAGGTCCTGTTCTAGTGCTCGGTCTCTTGGAATCTCTTGCACTCCTGCCCTCTTTATTACGGTTACACAACACTTGAGCAGACACTATAGAATTTTTCTTATATGTGCATGACCGATGAGCCATAAATGAGTCAATAGTTTTGGTGACTCCATATCGCCTCCTGTCTTTCTTAATAGGAATGACTATGTGACTAAAAATGGAGACAAACATGGTAAGCTGGAAATGTTCTGTGGGCAAGGGTAATAAAAGCCAAGAAACTGTTATTTTCCACTGTCTTTTCTTTGGTTCATTCACCTTCCTTGGCTTTGGAGAGAGTTTTTGGGTTCAAAAAAATTAGATGGTAGCAGATTGTGTGTGGTTCATGAACTAGTCTCCAGTGGTAAGGAGTTTAAGATATTATCAAGACCCAAAAGGGGAACTGGCATTTTTTACAAGCTGACTGGGTAATGACCTCCATCAAGTCTCCCAGAATCCCAGTTCTCAAACATACCAAAAATGACACGTGAGATACCAAATTTGTGCATTTTGAGGCAAGCTTTGAGAATTAAGGATTGCTTACAGCTAATAAATTAAAGAGTCGATGGAAAGGGGAAAAATATCTCACTTTCGAAATCAAGGAAGAAGTTGGGCTCTTGTTCAAGATCTGTGCATGTCAAAACTTTTAGGAGGTTCCCCATGACAACGTACCTAAAGGGAAAGAAAAGAGAGTTAAGCCACATATTTTGAACAGAAATCATAAATATTATGGTCAGATCCAGGTGGAGCAGCACTTAAGAGCCTTACTTCGATTCTATCATGGCACTAATCTCCCTTGTTATCAGTCAAGAAAGCATCACCCTTCCAACCACCAGTCGACGCTCCTTCCCTTTACCCCACAGCTTCCACTCTCCAGACGCAGTGGTTTTCCTGTGCAGGGCCTTGGGTCGACCAGATGTCACTAGTGTAACCCCCCTCCTTCAGCACACACACAGAGTTACGGGAATCCATGTGCTTTGGTGGCCAGTGCCAACCGTGCATGTCATGCCTACTGCTCACGTTCAGTTCCTTATTGAGGGGCCCCAAGCTTTCAAAGTCAAGATTTAGGAAGTAGACTAGTGTTTTTAGATGCAAAAACAGCCCTCTAAAACCTTTAATTCTCTTGGGACAACTGAGGCTACTGAGTTTAAAATGTTGCATTTGCAAAACATGAATAACAGTAGACATGATTAATGTACAAAAGCAAGGCCAAATTATCCTTCCAAACAGCAAAATCGAGGAAGGAAAACTCACAAAACTCACAAGATATTCAATAGAGGCGTCATTTCACAAAGAGCATTTATGATAAACCGTTTGTTCAAAAACAGTTTTTGGGATGGTGTCACATCCATAGGCTCATTAATTAGTGACTTCCTACCAGCTTGGACTACTTTGATGAACAATAGCGTAAGCAGCACCACCTCAGCCCCATGGTTCACAATCGAAAAAGAAAATGAAAAGACGGAACAACAGCAAATAACTTGAGACAACAGCAACAATAAACGCTTGTGTTGATGAGCGCACAAACTTTCTGGTGCACAAGTTGAACACCTGTGTTCCCCACGCTATCAACTGGAGTGTACTATGCAAGGCTATATATATATATACACAAGGTATATATACAGCTGTATGCATGAGCTAAGTAAACGCAAAACTAAAGCACACTTTGGGTTTAGGATGACATCCCAAAGAGTGTAAACAACAGTTAAGCAGTCCAACACAGTGACTTGACTCAATTGACACAATCAGTGGTGTGAGTTACAGGATGAACTGTTAGCAACAATGGAAAATTTGGGAGTATTTGGGAAACCTGCTTAAAAGCGTCATTGTATTTGCAACTATGCTTGGTGATTCATTTTAAGCTATGACTAACATGGAAAGTTGACTGCCAATGCTACAGACCTGTACAATATTTCTCCAATACATTTCAAGTAAAAGAAAAAATAGCCAATCTTTTTTGCCGATCTGTGAGAAAATCAACTATAAAAGAAAGATTCTGAGAAGACACACGGAAGGGGAAAAAAAAAAATTCTCCAATGCTTACCAGGCTCTTCGAACACAGCCACCTGACATCAAACCCGATAAACACTTTTAGCTGATGGGAAAATGCCTCCACCACAACTCTCAATGGCATTTCTCTGTATAAAAGCGGTTTTTACCAAGAACTGCACTTTTTTTCTGTGAGTGTCAGGAGAGGAGCTGTACACATTTAACAAATGCACAGTTCAGCTGCAGATAACCTATTAAAAATTACAACTAAACAGAATAAAAATAAGTAAAGAAGAAATTCAACTTTTTATGCTTTAAAATGCTTTTTAATTTTAATGACAGCCATAACATAAAAATAATTGTTAATTTATTATTGCACGGTATTTTAAATGCATTAAAGCCAATAACCAATTTAAGAGAATTAATATAATATAACAACAATTATAGGTATAAATTGCCTATCTTTGCCTACCTGTTTATCTATTGCTGCGTTCAAGTCCTCCTGGGACGTTCGTACTTACGAGTTGACAAGTCGTTATTACGACGTCGGGTGTATTAAGTAACTTTGATCAGAACAAGATGGCGATTTAACTTTTCTACATAAAATTCAATATTTTTTTTATTCTACATTATAAAATGATGAATGAAGAATGTG
Organism: Gymnocypris eckloni scoliostomus; assembly: GCA_027564155.1. Classification (NCBI taxonomy): domain Eukaryota; kingdom Metazoa; phylum Chordata; class Actinopteri; order Cypriniformes; family Cyprinidae; genus Gymnocypris; species Gymnocypris eckloni. The sequence continues at coordinate 9,750,370 of CM050436.1, read as the reverse complement.
CATCATTGACTTTTTCTTTCTTTTTTCTGTTTTATTTAATTTATGAAGGTAATGTTAACTGAATAATTATATATTCTATAATAATTATACAATGATATAAGATTTTGTATGCGTAACATACAGTTTTATTGTACATTATTACCCCCAAAAAAATCATTTTATTAATTTCAACAACTTTACTGATGCTACATATCTTTAGTTTTTGGCTGCGTCCATTGCATCTGACACGTTTTTTCACGTCCCCAACTCGGAAACTCTGGGCTTAAAGAAAATTGAGTTTCCCAATCGTAATAACGACTTTATGGTGGCACACACACAACACACACACACACACACACACACACACACACACACACAAAACAGGAATTGTCTGTAATTAATTCAATAATAAATTCAATAATGAAATGCATTCAGCTGATAATTGAGTGTTAAATCCTGTCATTTTACATTATTGACAAAATTTGCCTATTTTGATATTGTGCAGTGCTTTGTTACAATTTGTATTGTTAAAAGCGCTATATAAATAAAGGTGACTTGACTTGAAATTCTTTCACAGCCTGTCGTAAAGGTACCTGCATAATACAAAAAGACTGAACAACACAAAAAAGATTGGGTTGTGTTTACTTTCAGCTAGTATAAAAGAGGAGAGCAAAGCAAACAAGAGGGAAAGGGTCAATCTAGGCCATAACAACAACAGCATACTACCCATGATTCATGTGCCTCTGGCGGGAAGAGTGATGAGTGTAAGAACACAGATATAAGCATACAGGCGGCTAGATGTAGGTCACAGACATGAGTGTGTATGTGTGTGTGTGTGAATGGGTGTTATATAATAGAGCTGATAATCTAGCTGCAGATCTAGACAGCATGAGACAAACAGTCACTCCTATATACCGGTCATTACAATAAATGTTACAGTTACATTAATGTGCAGGTGCAAATTAATCTCTAAATAAAAGTCTAAAAATAACTAATTGTTTTTTGTTTGTTTTTGGAGTCAACAAGTGATATTGGCACTAGGTTTGTATGTCTCTGGTTAGTATGAGGAGTCCCAGTACATTTTTGTAACCAACATCCAAGATTTTAGGTTAAACGTATAAGGGAAAATGCACAATTGCATTTTTAAAATTTAATTTTCATAAAATAAAAAATATAAATACAGTGAAGTGCAATACAATGACCAAAGACAAGAATTGTACAATAATTATATATAAAAAGGAAATATTCTTGTGATATACGGAGTTCTAAATATTTTTGACTATTCCATGCATTTGTTGCAATAATGTCTTTGAGTCAGCCTACTTTTATTTAATTTATTAACTACTATATTAATAAACAAATAAATCAAATTAATATTATTATTTAATTAACACTGATAATAATTAGATGAATTAAATGGCATGTAATGCAATTCATTTCATTATTAAATATGATTAAGGGTTACTCCACCCCAAAATGAAAACTCCATAAAAGCTTTGTTCATCTTCAGAACACAATTTAAGATATTTTAGATAAAAACCGGGAGGCTTGTGACTGTCCCATTGACTGCCAAGTAAATTACACTGTCGAGGTTTAGAAAAGTATGAAAAGCATCCCCAGGGTAATCCATCTGCCATCAGTGGTTCAATCTGAATTTTATGAAGCGACGAGAATACTTTTTGTATATAAAATAAAATAAAAATTCAACAATTGGTCTTCTCTTGTTCTCTCCTCGTCAGCGTAGCGCCATTTTGGATATTACCCATCGAACGCACCCAGCATACGCTCTTCTTTATCCATCTCAACGTAAGGATGCGAAAGAGAGAAGACCAATTGTTGAATTGGAAATGTTGAATAATGACCAAATTTTCATTTTGGGGTGGAGTAACCATTTAAGTTTCAACTGATTTACAGCCCTAATAATAAAATCACAGGAAAAAATATTTTAAATTATCTTTATATCATTTTTCAGCGTACCGCCGGCGGGACGCCTAGTGGTGACAGGGTAAGGTCATCAAAAAAATTAAAAAAATAAAAATAAATTTTAATGTCATATATCATGTCATAAAAGTACAATACAAATACAACAATACAAATTAAGCTCGGATGAGCTTTATTTGTCACATACACAATTATACAGAGTATAATGAGGAGTGAAATGTGTTCTCTGCATTTAACCCATCCAAGTGTACACCCTTGGAGCAGTGGGCAGCCGACTGTGCAGCGCCCGGGGAGCAGTCGTGGACTTCCTGTCGGAGCCAGGATTCGAACCCACAACCTTGGGTTACCTCGGGTTTCAAGTCCAACGCTCTATCCATTAGGCCAACGACTGCCTAGTCGCTAGTGTACACATAAGTGTACACATTTTGGATTCTATAAATAAATGTCACTATAATGTGTTTATGCTTCAGTTACTATGTGTCAGCAATTATTGACAGTGAATCTGGATGAGAAATTGAATAGCTCTAAGTGTAACCTTTCATTAGAGCCCAAAATGATGACTGTACATTAAAGCATTCAAGAATTACAGCATTGTATGTGTCGTTGGTTACAAAGGGTCCTTTGGAGTCTCCCAAGTGTACATTTTTTGGAAGCGTCTAGACATAAAATTAGATAAACATGTGTAAAACACTAATTTTCTAATATACTGTTTATCAAATGGGAAATTTGGCTTGGTAAGGCTTCATTCTGTGATCCCAATGTATTTTCCAGTTCATACCTCCCAGCTATAGTCATCTGCAGGCTTCTATTTACAAAACAAAATGCAGGCGGAATTATTTTTTTATTTTTTTAGTGTATTTAAAGTGCTATTACTCAATATCAGTAAGACTTACAGTGATTCTGACTGTTGAGAAACAAACATCAGAGTGTCACCTTTCAAAGGAGACCAACACCATGCATATCATCCAAATGGCTCAAGAACAGCATGCAATTTACTTTGGGTATGCCTTTTTTAGGCGTTTTAGGCAAATTTTACAGGAATCGTAAAGGGTTAATACAGCACACCATGTGGCACAGCCAAAACGGCTTGAAATTTCATGTCAGCTATTAGTGTATGTCTGAACTGGGAACATGGAAGAGAGCTAGAGAGGGTATATGTACAGTGACAGGAGACAGGCTGCTGACAAGTGAAGAGTTGAGACATGAACAGGTAGACAGGTGAACAGGACGACAGATACAGAGAGTGTCTGGAAGCGGAGGCAAAGAGACAATTGGCGTGAGAGATTTGACGAGAAGTGACGCTGGTGAGGTTCAAGTCAGGTAAGCGTCTGAGCTAGGACCGTCTGTGTGCATGAGGGTCTCAAACAGGTACATGGAAGTTGCTGACGGTAAACCAATGATCAAAAGAACTCTAACCCATACTGGCAGAAGCAAGGCTCGCTCGAGCCAGCACACTCGAACTGATTCAGACATTCACACTTTACAAAAGAGACATGGACACATGGTGAGGGGCAGTGGCAGGTTAAAGCCACACTGAGGATCATGTGGAGGTCAAGACTTAGCAAAGCTCAGGATTAGAGTTCAACTTCAGTGGTGTGAATCGATTATCAATCTCACAAAACAACTGCTGAAGTGGTGTAAAATAACAGATTTTTGCTTTGGCTTTTTAGGTGTGCAAGAGGAAGTTACAGAGCGTGTTAACTTTATGGACAATCAAAAACAACAATAAAACTACAAAAAAGCCCAGAGAAAGATGAAGAGCCATGAAATCCAAATTCACATTATAATATTTTAAAGCTACGATATAATCTAAAATGAACAGTCTGTGTAAATATAACAATAAACAAAGCTTCTGAAAACACTTATCCGGCTACATTGTATCTTTAAAAGTTCTTTTTAATAAATTCAAGACAAGTCAAGAGTAAAAAATAAATAAATAATGCATTTAGCATAATAATGTGGTAAATTGATCTAAATATAAACACTATATAAATGCTTTTCAGTATTTTACAACATTTCTGTTTTTATGTTATATTACTGTTTTATATTTTGCTCCAATAAATGCAGCCATTGTAAGCATACAAAAATCTTACTGTCCTTAAACTTTTGAACCCAGCAATAATGATCCACAATAACCTTCTAACCATAGTAATGAATCAGTGAAAAACACTTTAACAACCACAAATCAACATATTGTCAACGTTCCATGGTACACAAGCATTATGGTGGCAAGTTTTGCATGGGTAACATGGACAGAAGACAGACTGACAGACAGACAGATAGTATTATAATGGTTTTTGCACTAGATTTACTGTTTACACTCATCTACTGTTGGAAAGTTATTTAGAATAAATGTGACCTGAATCCAAGTCATGCCAATGATGTACTGCTGCCAAGTGCACCATCTCTAAATCCCACCCAGCACTCCCTCGAGCCATTAGGGGGTCATTCCAAGGACGGCCATCTCAAAAATACAATTTGACACGATCATATTTCTCAAAAAAAATAATAAAATGAAAGCTAACTTTGATACAAAATATTCATTTTCAAAAGGTTCAATGTCTTTTGCATTTATGTCATTATTATAGGAACAAACGTGGTCAAGGTGTATGAATTAGGATCCCTTTATAAAAATGAAAGTGATACAATGAAAAGTGGAGAACATTTATCAAGGTCCTAACTAATATATCCTCATGACAACAGTAGGCTATGTGGGCCAAACTGAGACAACAGTGAAGATTATATTAGGAACAGTGTATTTGCCACTCGGCTTCTTTCACAGCAGTCCCAAAGGGTGAAGGGCGAGCTCCCCGTACGAGCTCTTTCTGACAGAGAGAGACTCTGACCTGGTTGTTTTCTTTCCGAAGCCTCCTACTGGGAGATTGCGTGCCGGAGTAGAGGAGCTACGATGGGATTCTGGAGAAGGAGTGGGCAAAGGGGGGCTCATCTAAGCCCGCTGGGCACTTACGATTCACTACTGCATTGTGATTGGCTGCATGCAAGTTCTCTTGCACTCCACTGTATCCATGGAGTTAAAAAAACCTGGTGCTACCAAAAACACACCGACAGCCAATCAGAAAGCAAATGGCGAGGCGGAGGGGAGGATGGGGGCACTGGAGCAGTAGTCCGACTTAAGAGCTTGTGTATGAATATATGAATAGCGATGAGGTAATGCACCAAAAATGCACAACTAGTGCAACAGCAACACGCTGATTAATCACAGAATTCTACGAATAACTGACATTCCAGTCTTAGGATGCATAAATACATATGATTAATTGTACAAATTAATGTTAAAAATACTATAGATTATTATTAAACTATTATATAAAATAATTGTTTATGGAATAATATATATGTGAATAATTGCATAAAATGATGTCAAAGAATTTCTTAAAATTATCATGAGAATAACGAATGAATAATTTATATGAATTCAAAATAATTGCTTATTGAATTGTGAAGAAAATTATTCAATGCAATTAGTATAATATAATATATGTATATAAGGAGTAGAGTTAACAACACAACCCATAACTATCTGGATGTAAGGCATGCTGGAATTCTGCAGGAGAACTGCAGCATGGGAATCCACGTGCTTCGCCATACTACACTATTGCTGTGGCACCATAGGAAACAAAACAACAACATCTCCCCTCCCTGATTCCTTCAGTCACGTGGGCACAGCCGTGGAGTGGATAACCGGCTGCCTCTGGCATCGAGGGGGAGGGGAGCGAGTGAATTAGTGTGTATTTTCATGCGTGCGCTTATTTGAGTGAGTGGATGCAATAATCCAGTTATTTATGTGGTGAAGTATGCGCAGAATGGAAGCTAATGTGAGAATATTGCCAGAAGAGCAACACTTAACGTAGAAGCCTTGTCAAAAATCAAATTTACAGAGGCTTAGCCAATGATTTTTGCAATTCAGCCTTTACAATGCACATTTATTGACTATCATTTTCCAAACCCCAAGCATGCTCCTGTGATATCTGTTAATGTATGCTGAAGAATGAGTAATATGTGTGTGCATGTAATACATCACGCAATGTCACTCTTACGCAGCATCACTTACATCCTTGTCTGCAGTTTTAACTTGACCTAAATTTCCCGGGGCGTGCCGCCACATTGCATTAGCCAACTAGAGTATGTGTTTTGATTTCACCCCAGCCCTTTGAATCCCAGAAAAATGAACAGAAAATGGGGGTGCAGATGCCCTTTATCCACCCCCAAAACTTGCATGACCTGTTTGAGCGTTAAATGCGTTAAATAAAATGAAGGAATCAGAAGGGTGATAAAAGATGGAAGTGGAAGCGTGCGTTTGTTTGTGATTTATAGCTCCGCCTACACTGGAGTAAACAGCCGCTTTTCTTTTAAACAAGTTGTGGCAAAAATCTAAACAAATTGCTGGATAAGCCAATGAAGTTGCGGCGCATTTGTAGGATGTCAGCTATTGGTGCGTCCGGGTTGAGTTTAACTGCAACAAACAACACTGTCAAATGACAACTGTAACATTTGTAGCTTTGATGTCAGCTGCACTGACAAACAGTGGCATGCAAACAGCAGTGTTACTGATGATCACTTACAATTGTTATCATTTAAAACATTTGTATAAGTCTCAAGTAGGTGGTGGTGAATGGTGATAACCGAAGAGGTTCAGAGTAGGATTTTTGGTTAATCTCTCCTACAATAGGACCTCTTAGGCAGCACTGTACCTCTCACGATCAAAGCCAGAAACCATGGCAACCAAATATCATAAGCCAAAACCGGGCACCTCATCTGAAATGTTGGGAGAAGGAATTTTAAGCCGCACCGTTCCAAATGTTCAAAGTCTGTTTAATCGACAAACATGTGTCACTTCCATTTCTGAAGCTGCTGTGATTATGATAATCTTTCAAAAGATCCTTTTCTGTAAAGTCAAGCCTCAAATGAGTTACACCAAAAGAAAGATAACAGAGACAGAACCTGATGCATCCCACCTCTTAAAATCCATGTCCGCTTCAGAAGACAGCAGAATTGGAAAGAATTCATGTGACTTGGTGTCTTTCTTTCACTGTCAAGGTCTTTAAGACCTGATAACATAATTTGTTATCAAAGACAAGCCAAGAAAGTTTAGTCTCCGCATACAGATTAAGACACTTTCACAGCCTGAAGATGAAGTTTGTGTGTGTGAGAAATACAATGTCTGACCCCCTTTTCTAGACACCAATGTCCATTTGTCATTGGATAACTCACCAAAACTAAATAATCAAACATCTTTTGACATTACTTGATGTGTTATTAATTGACACTTAAAAAAAGAGCCAATGCTCGTTTCAGTTTCTTTCGTTTTCTTAAGAGTAAGAAAGAGAGTAAGTGTGTGGCAGTCAGGAGAGCTGTTAATGCAGAGTATGATGGGTGGGGCACTGTCAAACTGAGATGGGATTTTTGGGGGTATGTATGGCACAAGGTGGATTTGTGCTAAGAGGCTTGAGTTTCTTTTTTAGGCACAGAGCACCCTCTGCTGACAGCACGGAAGGTGTGTGCAGAGGGCCACTCCCTAGTCTCTGGGTAAAAAAAATTAAATTAATGCAACCAATCAATAAAATAGAAGAATTAAATAAAGAATTAAAATTAAATAAATTAAATACATTTTAAACAGGATAAATGGTTTGGGGAACGTTAAGAAAAGGAGAAAAAATTACAATGGATGTATAAAACATCATTTCATTTTTTTATTTAATACAGTTACATTTTTAATGCTTGCAATCAGAGATGATGAGATAGGCTCAAGCATCCTCGTCAGTCACCCTACAAAGGCGGATGATAGAAAAAAAAGATACAAAATAAAATGTATGTAATATATATTGCAATGAATATTTCACATCCAGAAAATACCCCAAATTCCTATTCTTGGAGAGACATAAATGTCACAATGAGGCTAAAAAAGGGTTAAGGAAGGTAAAAAGTTAAAAAAGAACAATTTATTTTAAATTAATTTATTCAGTTTAAATATTACCCATTGGGAAATTATTAAGCGGGTGAGATCAGTAGCAATGTATTAACATCAACTAAGTAAGCAGCACTGTTAACCAGCACTGTTTTCACTGCAGAGACTGAAGGACGGCTTTATAAAACTTTATAAGAGACAGTCGATGGAGAATGATTTGGACATTTATACAGCATGGGAATGACGCATCTGTAAAATGCCTGTGGTATGCATGGGTGGGTGGTAAGTGCAGTGTATACATGACACACAGTAAATGAAAGGGGAGCTAACCCAATGAATATTTAACTAATCCTTCCACTCCCTTCGGCTGCATCAACATGTCTCTTAGAGCAGGCACTGACTGACTCGCAAAACACACTGCCATCCTTCTCATACTTAAAAGATATCTCAGATCTCTAGGCAGTGGCTGTGCCTGCTCTCTCAGCACCACTTTTCCTCGTATCATGTCTTAAAAGCGTTGTAGCCAAATTGTAGCCAAAGGTCAATGGAAAAGAAAAACACAAGACCACCCACATTCAAACTGCAATATGCATATTTAGATTTACTGTCATTTCATTATCTGCTACATAGTCATTTATAGATTTGGGGGAAAATAACTTATTTTAAAATGTATGCATTTATTTTTTGTCATAAATTTAGGTGCCTACCAGTCACCATATGGCATTGTTTCTCGCATCGAATAACTAATGCATTCAAGATCCTCAGACAAGCAACATCCATACAGTGATTCAGATCTGATTCAGTCCAGTCTATCTATCGGTCGATATTTGTTCAGAAATGAATATATATTGTTATGAAACTTTGACAATGACAATAACTTTGCAAATGGTGCCACCTGCTGTACAAAATAAGCAATCACTTTAACAAAATCCAACATCACCACAATATAACATACCAAATATGCATTACATCAACCACTACTGACACTTCCATCTAGAAATACCATGAAAGCCAAAATAAACTAAACCAAACTTAATGCGTTTTGTTTCAGCTGCAATAGACTTTATAAACAGGGTAAACAGAGCATATTTACATAGATTCAATAATACATTTCCCCTGCTAGCAAAACCATGAACCATGTCCAGAGAATATTAGCGATTTGAGGAAAGAAAGAAAGAAAGAAAGAAAGAAAGGATAATGCACTAACAAGGAGTCAAACACCTTATTAGCAACCACAGAGATGTACCTAGCAACCACCCACAACACCGTGGACGTATTCACTGTGCTACTACAACTATCGGCATATTCTATACCTTTCTATTCTATTCTATACTTTTTGACCAATGAAATAGTTAATATATAAGCCAGAAACTATTGCATTACCACTTAAAAGTCTTGGTTCAGTGATATTAGATCAGATCTCCATGCTTGGATCTTCACCAGAAGATCAGAAGATATCAGATTTACCTGGTATCCAAAATGGTTGGTAGTTTTGTCTGATACCCAAAACAAAACAGTGTTTTGTCTGTAGTGCCAGGCAGATTACTTGCAAATTGTAGTCCATAAAAAATGTCAGATTACTCAACAAAAATTGTAGGAGTAACGTAAGCCAATACATTACTCATTTTAAGCAACATAATAGGACTATTTTTGATTACTGATTTAGATTGCTTCTGACCTAACACGTTTATCACATTAATTTAAATAGGATAATATTGTACCATATTGACATAAAAATACAAAGAAATACAAAGAAAAATATCCCATTCGTTGTTATTGAAATCATGAAGTGCATTACGTCAATGCTTCCCAAACTGGCGTCTGTAAAGAAACTGCAAGGGGGTTTATGAGTTTGATAAAAAATTGAATAATTAATTAACTAATAAAACTAATTTAAAATTCCAAATAAATCATTTTAAAACAACAAATCAAAATAAAATTCTTACTAAAAGACATGAAAAATTATATTTGTTTACCTGAATGTCATGTGAAGATTAACCAATGTCAAAGAACCGTGAACATTCACATATTAACTTAATTAATTAACGTATTACTTTAAAATCTCAGGGGGACTTCAACTAACATATTAGATAAAAGAAGTTTCGCTGAAAAAAAAGTATGAGAATTCCTGCTTTACTTGAAAAAACAAATCACGTGATTTTGAGCATTTTCATGTTTGAAAGACAAAAGCCTTCATAAGACAAAAAGACTTTGTGAATATGTAATCATGTAAAAGTCTTATTTCAAGTATTTTAAAATGTAATATAATCTATCAAGTACTTAATTTTTGGAATCTGATTATGTAACATGTAATCATTTAGTACCTAGTTTGTCTGTTTGTCTTTAGCAAATGTATTATATTGAGATAAATGAAGAAGCCAAGGAAAAGCAGAAGGAAAATGTATGTTTATTTATATTTTTTTTAAATGAGGAGGGTATATTGAATGATCTTATTTACATATCTTTGACTGCCCAGCACTTATGCTCACCAAGGTTGCATTTCCTAAATCATAAATACAGTAACGCAGTAATATTACAATTTAAAAACAACTGGTTTCTATTTCAACATGTAATTTATTCCTGCATTTAATTTATTTCAGTAGCCATTGCTCCAGTCTTCAGTGTCGCATGATCCTTCTGAGATGATTTCTTTTTCACCAACGTTTAAAAAAAAAGGTGTGCTACTTAATTTTTCTATTTACTTGTTACTTAATTTTATGCTATTTGTGGGATTCATTAATGAACAAAGTTCAAAAGACCAATATTTATTTTAAACAGAAATGTCATTACTGTTATTTTTTATCAATGTATCTATTCCTCGCTGAAAATAATTTATTTCAAACAACTTTTCTATGACCTTTATTTCAGGATTTTGAAATTCTCGTCTAGATTGTAGTAATGCTGGTAGAAACACATCAGTTTAATTATAACCAGAATTAGTATTCACATGAGGAAGATGCTTGTTATTCGGTTTAATTTTTTTTTTTTATAACCAGTTATCCAGTAACTCCTCTCTAGACAAAATGCAGACAGACAGACTGTAACTGTTCTGAAGCTTTGAACAGACAGTCCAACTGATATTTCAGACAATAATCGTACAGTTATTCTAAAAACAAAGAGGTCCGAGCAATCATGTAAATCCTATTAAAGTGGTGAATCCTCTTGTAGAAGCAGTTTTCGAGATTACCAGACAGTGGCAGCATTGGCTGATATGCAGGGGGAGGGGTTGACACTGTTAAAGATGACCTAAGGCTCCCCTGCTAGTCACATATAATCCTGCGAAAGTACAAGGCGTTTTCATTGGCTCCCAGCCACAAGGTTTTGAATAATCCAAATGCATCCACTATGCATCTGGCACAATGAAACTGTGCATGTTGATTTATTTCACGCAATAGGGTTCCTCTTACAGATAGCTGTCAGATGTAAAGGCTGTGTTAACAACCTCAGCAATTATGTGTGCTGCAGCTAGTCAAGGTATCCATGGAAACAAAAGCCAAAATAAATATGAGAGGTTAGGGGAAGGAAATAATAAAAATAATGAAGATAAAATAAGCACAAGGCCCAAATTACATTGTTAAAAACATTATACTGGGTTATGTACAGTTATTAACTACAGAAACAGAAGCTTCAAGTAAAAAAGGCCCTACAAATCCCACTTTTTAATCAAAGCATTCTAAGCATTCCTGCTCCTCCGACTAAAGATGCACACATTCAGTACACACTACACGCTCTGAAAGGAATGACAAAACAGCTATTTGCTTCGCTTTAGACTCCCCTCCATCATGCATATAAATGGGGCCACCTTCTGCAAACTCTGACCCTTTGATTACATAAGACACCCTCCTAGAGGAACAGGAAGCTTTATTACTCAAACCCTCTTTATGTCCCACAATGCCGTTTACTTCCGCAGTAACCACGTTACACAATCTGGGCTCACATCTCTTCAGTATAAAAAGCAAAGCAGGAAGTTTTTCTCTCTTTTAATTTAGCTTAAAACATTATTATGCTATATTACATACGAATATAAGTTTTTATATTTGTAATTGATTTTATATTTTATATATTATTTTGAATTGAGTTTTTATTTTTATATTTTCTGTTTTCATTTTGTCATTTCTAGAAAATATATTTAATATTAATGTTATTTCATAAAATATATTGTTTTTGTTCATTTTCATCACTGTTTTGGTTTTATTCTATTTATTAATATGAATTCATATTTGATATATTATTTTGAATTGAGTTTTTATTTGTATATTTTCTGTTTTCATTTTGTCATTTCTAGTAACTGTTTAAATATGTTTTATTGTTATTTAATATAATATATTGTTCATTTTTATATCTGTTTTAGTTATTTTAGTACATTATCAAACTAAATTAATGAGCAATATTGCTTTGGCAACTAAATGAAAATAAGTTTGAATATATTTATACATTTTATTTTATTTCAGTCAACGTTTATATGACTAAGTAAATAAGTTTATTTTTATGGTTTTAGTTTAGTTAACTATAATAACCCTGGCTTGAAACAACTGTGACAGAACTTCATGACATCAACTGCTGGGAAAACAGCACTGCTTTCTCAGATGCAACTCAGACAATAAAGTTGAGGGTGATCAAGTATAAGTGTACAAACTCTTCATTTTTTTTTTTTATAAATAAAATACTGCAAGTAAATTATAAAACAATAACCAAACAAAATAGCTTGGTGTTTGTGTCTGAGGCTTAAATGAAAGAATTCAAAGCTTATCTCAACGTTCAAACCAATCACAAATGCTGCTTTGCACCTGCAAACATCAACAGCCACGAGGGCAGGAAGACTCCACATACCAGAAAACACTGAACCAAGAATGCCCCACACCACAATCCAGCAGCTCAGAGCAGAATCACACGAGAGCTTGAGCTCAACAGCACACCCAGACTGCTGCACTGACAAAAGAGAATCATTGCTTAGATATCAGGGGAATGCAAAAAAATAAAGGAAGTGGTTTTGCACAACAGGACTACGGTGACATTCTGATGTGAAAGTTTTGGAAGACTGCAGTTCAATCACTGAATACATTATACCATAAAAAATGTAATATGTAATTCTGCAAATAGACACTTTTCATTAATTTTCACATTTTATTTTAATCATGATGGCCTTAGTCGATTATTTAATTGTGCAGAGGCTATTTTTACCCCTTTATCTTGAAATTGTGGGGTATTTTTCTTTATTTTGGTGGCAATTTTTCTACAAGCCCCCATTAATTTCCAACCCTGGTAAGTATACTTATAATGTAACTAGGGATGCACGATATTATCGGACCAATATCAGAATCGTCCGATAATGGCTTTAAACGTAAATATCGGAATCGGTCCAATAGGAAAAATGATGCTGATATGTCTTGCCGATAAGAGGAATACATTAACTCACACATGCTCAGGGTGTGCTAACGATTATATCCTGTCAGCAGTGCAATTAGATCACGTAAGCATTGTGCTCATTCTTGAAGCAAAGTTTTGCCTAAATGGTGATTTGATTCACTGTATTGGATTGCTGCATTTAAACCGAAAATGCACATTCAAAATGAAGCGTTCGGTGTATGAATGATAGAGGAAACAGTAATAGCACGTGCAGCGGCAGCACGTGCTATTCCCAGGTCCTAATGCCCGCTCAGTAATGTGTATTTATTCCGTAGGGGGGGCTGTTGGCTTACTTCTAATAAAATGAAAGTAAAACACACATAATATTTAGACTGTGTTTCTGATTATATAAAGCAGTAATTTATGCCATATAATCATGAGTATGCTTTGATTTAAAGGTCAGAAGCTATAGCTTACATGAAAATCACCAACATGGCACTTAAATTAAATAATTGTATATATACTGATTTATTCAGTAATGTGTCATATGTAATATTTTTAAACAAATTATGAGATCTAAAAGATTTCCAGATTTTTCACAAATCTTTTTGATTTTTGATAAAAAAAATGCAATGAATAATAAATAGTTTATTAGTTATTTTCAAATCTTCAATGTACTGTCATTATTAAAGAACTTCATTATTGTTTATTTAATTCTAACAAATAAGTTAAAAACTATCCACATTTTTTTATTATATATTGGCATCGGCTATCAGCCAAAATTATTTAAAATGTATCGGCATATCGGATATTGTATGTAATAAAAGATTTATATTTCATCAAAGAATCCTGAAGAAAAAGAAAGATTGATGGGTTTCACAAAAATATTAAGCAGCACACAAATATTGATAAGAAATGTTTCTTGAGATCCAAATCAACTTTGGCATCACAGGAATAAATGACATTTTAAAACATTAAAAAATAAAAAAGTTGTATTAATAATAATAATAATAATGGTTATAAAAATGGTAATACTATTTTACAATATTACTGGATCAAATAATTGCAGCCTTTGTGAACATTAGTTATATACATGAAATAAACATAATTATTTCAGAAAAATCTTACCAAACCCAAATAATATCTGAATGGTAGTGTATATAATATTTTCCGAAACTGAAATACTATTTAAATATTTTCCAAAGTTTACAGGGGAAATAATAATTATGATTTTCATGATATGACCTATTTAAATTAGTTCTGGTAGAATAGTTACATGTTGACTTGCAGAAAAACAAGTGATTTATTGGGCTAACTGCCCTTAAAAATATATTATTAATAGACAAGTCTTAATAAAAAATGACTTCACAACAGTTCAGATACAGTAAAACAACTACACAGAAGCAGTAATAGAGCTGTGATTGTGTGTGGAGATGCTTACCAGCAGAAAAGCAGAGGAGGTGACAGAAGGGAGGCCTATCCAGGCACTCACCAAGGTCGCAATCCTACAGGAATACTAACAATCTGAAAAGAGAGAAGAGAACGGGTATTCATTATAGCAACTCTAAATAAGAAAATGTAAAATGTGATAGCACTGATTGTGTGTGCTTTAAAACAGCATTTCCCCATTTCAATTCCTCTACACATTTATCTTTTAGTCTCTCACCATAATTTCACAATTCAAATTCCAGAAATAAGCTTTAACACACTAAAGCCTTGAAGACTAATGCACTCTCACAACGTAAATCACTCAGTGCATGTTAAGTTCCTAAATTCAAACTTGCTTCAGACTTCCTTTGGTTTCGTGTGGGCCTGTTATACCACAATGCACACTAACCTGACTCGTGTGTCCATTACCACAGAAACAAACAGCGTGTTGTCTTGTGTCAAAGTCATCAAAACACTACTGTGCACAGCTTTGGTCTAATGAACGCAGTGCATCAATCCATCGTAAAACCATAACAGGCTCGAGCCTGCAGATGTGTGGTTTGATCAGGGGAGGGGATGTGCTAGATTTGTATTTATGTTCTTAATATTCAAAACTACTTTTGCCCTCTTCATCTAATGCCTGTAGGCTGTAAAACTGCCCCGGTGGTAAAGCATTGGGAGGTGCTCTGGTCACTTCCTCTTGTGCAACACTTCCTCCCATTCACAGCAGACTTCAGCTTTCCATTGTGCTTGCTGGCTTCACCCCCACCTCATGTCAGTGTAAACCATTTAGTGCTGTTTTTTTACAACTCATAACCCTACTAAACGTCGGTGCATAACAATAACACTTCTGCATTGTTTGTGCTATGAACATGAATGATACCTCAAATCATGAAGCTTGTTGAGGAGAGAAAATATTTTGAATGAAACCTAGGAGATTTCTGTCCCTCTATTCATGCAGGCAAAACAGTTATACAGATTTGGAATGACTTAATAGGTGAGTGATTAATGACAGAACATTCATTGTTAAGTAAACTTTCCCTAAATCTGAATCAATCCTGAGCAGTGTAGGGAAAAACCGGGCTTTCTAAAAATGCTTGACAAACTAGCAAACTGCACATTCCTGACTGTGTGTAATGTTGCTCTTTGTAAAATACACATAGCTTGACAGATGTCAGAAGGTCAGATAACAAAAGGCAGTTAAAACTCTGCTTGAATAATATCACATTTCCTAGAGAGATGACATCATTTCATCCCTCCTCAAACACATCTAAGGTGACTTCAAAAATGCCACTGATATTGCAAAAATGGCTATTTGCTTGTTTCACAATCTTAAATCAATCTAACAATAATCCCCAACAGCAGACCTGATGAAATGCAGAACATTGCTTAATTTCGATCCAACATTGAGAAAACACAACATCGAGCAGATCAAACCATGAAAAAGAGTATGTTTGCCTAACCAACTATGCTGTATGACACGACTGCAAATTGGTCCAGAGGGCAAACAAACAATTGAATGAAATGGAACGCAGTTCGGATAAGATACATTTTCAGATTTGCTGGCATTGCTATGATGCTTTATATTTTGCCAACAAACCATCATTACAGGATATAACACGATTCTATCACATACAGACAGAGAGATGATATCGTCACAGCAGCAGAGGACATTCTTACATTTCACTACTGATTATACCCTGTATGATTGTGTATGTGACGAATAATAAAGAACCTTTTAGTTCCAAATCTGGTCTCTACAGACTACACACTGGACTTTATCTGCTACAATCACTACAATGCAACCAACGGAACACCGTTTGGCCCATTCAATTATACAGATCATTAATTTAGTCCTGCATTAAACAAAACACATTAAACTAATCTAATTACAGTATTTCCTGATTTAAAAAAGTGCTTTTGATTTAAAACAATTAAACAAAATCCAGGTTTTGTTGGTAGGGCTGCACAATTTAGCCAAAATTGTGTGATTATATCGCAATAAGGCTATGATAATAATAACAATAATAATGATAAATATTATTAGTAGTATCAGTATTAATTAAAAATTGATAAACAAAAAGTGAAAACAAGAAATATTTCTGTAATATTACTATAAATTAACAAATACATACATGCATCCATACATTAAATTTATTTTAAAATTACAATACAATGTAAAATTACAATACCATGTCTGGCTGTCTGTCTTAATTTCTTCATTTTTAAACGATAAACCATCAAACTTTTATTTCAAGGGAAATACACAGTGGACCCTTAAAGCTTCTCTTTTGTTGACAAGATCTTCTCAATACAAGTATAGGAGGATGGTTGGTGCATGTTGTATTCCCAAATGCATGTTAAAGTGACAAACTCAGAGAACATGCAGAGATGGAGTTTGTGTGGAGCAGCATTTACTAAAACCGAGCCGCTCTAATACGTAGCAAACACTGGCAGATAATAAGCTGCAATAATTGCAATAATACAGTGCCATGCGTTACTCTGAAACACACAGCGCATATATCTAATTGAATCACATCCTTTACGATTTGATCATCACACTAAGCCATTTCACTATTTTTGGTTTTATTTTGATTAGTTGAGGAGCCTTAGTAAAATGCCTCAAAAATCAGGATGTTGAGAACATAGGCTAATTCACATGCATGGATCACTACGTGGGAATGTCTGTGAGGCTTATCTTATAGAAATGATCTTTTTAACAAAAATGCCAAGTTGGCACATGGTTAAGTTTAATGGGCCAGTGCTGTCAGAAACACAGTCGATCCTAACAAAAATCCATTAAGGTCGTTAAACATTAACCTTTAACATTAACCATATTGAGTATGCTTCCATACTCTGAGGTGAGGAAATGGTCTTCTCAATATATGCTGTGGCATACACAAGCTGACCCATGTTTGTTGCCGAGATCTAGTTTAGTTAATCTAATCCAGGTGGTAGGATCTTAAAAAAATGCCTTATATAAACTATTCAGCGACTGCATTGTGAACAAAATTGCACTGAAAAGGCTGCATTTAGGTGGCAAGATGCTGGAGACACACGTATGAACGCTCAACAGAGTTTAACAAGCCTGTTGATGTTCAGTGGCCTAAATTGTAACAGATAAGCCAGGCATCCAGCACAATCCAAATATTATCCAACATCTGTTCAGAATTCCTAACAATGTTGATGTAGAACAGTAGCAAACTCCAGCGCTGCAGTCACTGCAATTAGCAGAGCAGTGGGAAAAGTGTGATCGGACCATCAGCTGGCTATTGTCTCGATGCTGTGAGAGCATGCTGTAACTCTGCAGGGGAAATGGAGCTGAGCTTTGCTGACATTAGATTGAAAATCATTCATTGGACTGCCAGAGGCATAATGCAGATTATGCTTTGTAAGCTTTGTATGAACCGTCTTTTCTCTTGCATGTTGACTACACTAAAGGGTAGTGCAGTACATATACGTACTGTACAGACATATTCTTAAGCCAAATAAACAGAGTATTATTATTTGTAGTATTGTATTTATGATCTAAGTAGAAAATTGAGACCAAAAAGACACCTGAAAGACAACACAAAATGCTCCAAGTCTTGTATATAGATATAAAAAAGAGGTTTTATAATACGCGCGCACGAACACGCACGTTCGCACACACACACACACACACTATAATAGATATAATTAAATGGATAGAAATGAGGGGAAATGCATTTAATAAAGACACCAGATTTGTATCAATGATACTGGCCTTCATTAATAATAGGCTACTTGGTAAAAAGATGCAATTAAACATTAAATATACCATCTTTATGTTGTTTCTAAATTAATTTGGAGATTCAATGCAACATTGTGACAATATAAATATAGATTAATATGTGATTCATTACAGAAATTGTGATTAATTAGTTGTTGTTTTTTAAATGACAACACTAGTTCAATTATAGACGGATAGACTGATAGATTATCATTCATTTTCACCCTAAAATGTCACATCACGAAGGTAAAATGCATGCAAATAGTGTTCATGTCTAAGCACAGACCATATCAAATACAGTTTTCATTTTTTCCATTCAGTCTCAGTGTTATGCCATCATACTGAACAAATCATCTCCATAATTGCATAAGCTCATTCCTGTGGATGACTTTATAATCATCATCACTTGATCGAGCCTGGGAATGCTGCGTTACTATGGTAGCTGCTGAGATTCTGACACCCTTAAGGCCTAATGAGAATTCAGAACTCAGAAACATGGAGCACAGTACTTGGAACGTCACCAAGGCAACAGCTCGGAACCCTTGCTGCGAGGGGCTGGAGCTCTGGGAGAGGACTGGAATCACGAAGCCCTTCATTCGAAAGAGTGAAGCTAATCACTCTGAAAATGGAGTAGTTAACATGAGAATCAGAAGTGCAAACATTTCTGAGTGAGTGCAGCAGGAGGCAATTTATTAGCATAACACAGGGCTGGCAAAGTGACAATATTGTAAATATATTGTAGAAACTAAATTTCCTGTAAAGCTGCTTTGCAACGGTTGTATCGTAAAAAGCGCTATACAAATAATATTGAATAGAATATAATTGTTTGCCAAGGCAAGCATAACCATTACTACTGCTCATCCTTAAGAGTTAGGGGGTTATTCTAAATTCCGTAAGCCTACAGTCAAACTTTGGCACACAAATCACTCAGGACAGTGCTTCACACATCAATTTTCAAACTAAAATTCATGAACCAAGTGAATCAAAACCATTACACTTACAGTGATGTAGATTGGTTTTGAATACACTCTGAAATGGAAGTAGTGACAGATCTTTACATACACATAGAAACAGACAGATTGTTTTATGCCAACTTTAAATGTGCACTTATAATACTATTTCAAACTTTCCTACAATAGGTTTATATGCATCCAAGGTACAAAAAAGACTAAAAGGGTTAGTTCACCCAAAAATTCAAATTATGTGATTAATTACTCACCCTCAAGTTGTTTCAAAAACGTAAGACCTTCGTTCATCTTCGGAACACAAATTAAGATATTTTTGATGGAATCTGACAGCTGTTTGACCCTCCCATAGACAGCAATATAACTATGTAAGGAGATCGGTAAAATAATCCATGTGACATCAGGGGTTCAACCATAATTTTATGAAGCTACAAGAATACTTTTTGTGTGCAAAAAAAAAAAAAAAAAAAAAGTTAATTCAACAATTAGTCTTCGCTGCATCACCCTGGTGCCATTTTGGAGAGTATTCGCTGGACGCAAACAGCATATGCTGTTCTGTGTCAGCTGCGTCACGCAGGAATGGTTTACTACTTTGTTGTCTAGATTTGTGTTTCGAAGATGAACGAAGGTCTTACGGGTTTGAAACGACATGAGGGTGAGTAATTTATTAATGACAGAATTTCAATTTTTGGGTGAACTAACCCTTTCATTTTCTCATAATATATACTTCAGCATCACTTCTCGTCTAACAGTGCCTGATAATGTTTGTTTGTGGATCCGATCTCTAAAAAAAAAAACTATTTTCCAAGAGCATATTCTACTCTGATTGGTCAGATGAGATCAACTAAAGGCTGGATTGTCAAAAGAATGTGAAGTTCACAGTATAGACTCTGTGCCATCGTTGCAGTAAACTTGCATGATGTTATTGAATGAATTATTTATTAGTTGCACACCAGTCTGTTATTGTAGGTAATGCTGAATGAAACTGACTGTGACTGGTTGCTTTACATGTCTATTAGACACCCTCCTGGGCAGTCCTAGGCCAATGAAAGCTACCATGGAGTCAAAACTTTCTCCCATCAGTCTGGAGGTCTGGCAATGTGAAACTAAATGAAAAGGTAACATCAAAAAATAAAAACACACATAATAGAGGTTTAAGCAATTACCAGCAACCACCCAGAATACAGGGTGTAGCAATCTATAAAAACTATTTAGAAAAAAAAAACGGTGCATTACTAATTGTGTTCTAAAGATAAATGTGTTATTGCTAGGTACAATAGAGAGAAGATTTAAAAAAAAAAAATGATGTCGAGTTAAGGGAACAGAAGTGGCAAATGATGCAAGCTGGATTCAAACTTGTGCAGCACGCTTGAGCACCAAAGCTTAAACTGTAAGAATTGTAAACTGCTTGGCTATTACTGCAATAGATTTTTCCTTCAAATTGATTTTGTTCAGTGTAATCCTTCTAAAATTGACCTAAAATCTAGACTATATAAGAGTTATCGAAAGAAAACAAGAAACACAAAATTTACCATTTTCAGGAAGCTGTAGTCATTTTCAAAAATAGTTTTTTTTTCCTCCCTATGTCTGCAATTTAGAGAACAACACACAGATGATTAATATTGCAAATACATTTTTTTAATCAAAGCATCCAACTGTAACTAAAAGAATAGCACACCCAACAATTGTAACTGTAATTTTATTAAGCTACGAGAAAATGTTTTGCTCAAAGAAACAAAAAGTATTCTCGTAGCTTCATAAAAATATGGTTGAACCACTTATGTCACTTGAACTATTTTACCAATGTCCTTACTACCTTTCTGGGCCTCAGAATGTTTCATTTGCATTGCTGTATATGCAGTGTCAGAAAGCTCTTGGATTTCATCAAAAATATCTTAATTTGTGTTCTGAAGATATTCTGTGGCCTTAGGGGATTTGGAACGACATGAGGGTGAGTAATTAATGAGTTTTCATTTTTGGGTGAGCTATCCCTTTAATGATTACAAAAATAAATTCATTTTGGTGAACCAAAAGCAGAAAGTACACACAACTACAGCCCTAAGCCTACGCTAATGGTAGGCATTTATTTACTCAAGAGAGACCTTGTCTAGAAGACAACAAATGCAGAGGAAACTGAGTGAAGTGGGTGGTTGAGTCATCTAACGACATTTCTTACTGCCTCACAATTACGGTCTTTACCCCCACAGCTATAAAGCTGTCTGTTTGCCCAGACCCACACTAAAACAGTATGGGGAGATGGTAACTATCAGAGAAAGGTGAAACTGAGGAGGTCAATGAGACAGCAGCATGGGTAAGAGCTGACACAGCACATACAAGCACAGCAGACAGCTGACAAAAGCAAGAGTGAGTAGAGACACTCTCACATACACAGTATCCATAGCTAATATTTTACAAAACAAAGATATATATATATATATATATATATAAACAAAATACATACACTGAACAAAAGAATAAACTCAATACTTTTGTTTTTGCCCCCCCTTTTAATGAGCTGAACTCAGAGCCAAGACTTTTTCTATGTACACAAAAGGTCTATTTCTCTCAAATATTGTTTACAAATCGGTCTAAATCTGTGTTAGTGAGCACTTCTCCTTTGCCGAGATAATCCATCCACCTCACAGGTGTGGCATATCAAGATGCTGATTAGACAGCATGATTATTGCACAGGTGTGCCTTAGGCTGGCCACAATAAAAGCCACTCTAAAATGTGCAGTTTTACTGTATTGGGGGATGCATCCGATAGGGAGGATTGGTATCGGCTCTGATCCAGTAATTTTCTGCAGATCGGGTATCGGTCAGACGAGACCGATTCAAAGTTGCGCAGCGCCACCTTGTGTACCGGGGTATTTCTGTTTTACATTAAGCGCCATCTAATATCAGGGAATTAATTTGCATGTTCACTCGGCTCATCGTCAGCAAAAATCGCTTGGGTGTGAACACAAAAAACGCGCTGAAAAACGCCGGCGAATAACGCACGCCGATATTCGTCCCGGTGTGTACGGGCCTTTACTCTGCCATATGGAAATGCCACCCCTGCTGCCTTCACCTCCACGTCCCACCAACCTGCAGTCCTTGCTTGTTTGCACAATTATTCTTTTTTATCATTAGGCTACTGTTATCAAAAGTTATCGTTTTATGTATATATATATATATATATATATATATATACAACTCCTCAATAAAATAAAAATGTGTTGGTCTGATTTAAAAAAAAATATTTTAAACGTATTTGATTGGTTTGTCGATAGTGAGCGCGGAAATGTTTGGTTGTTTGCTAAGCATTGCGCTACCGCTTAACGTTAGTTGTAATTTTTTATCTGTGAGATGAGGCGAGGTTATGGTTCCAACTAGGGCTGCAACTAACGATTATTTTGATAATCGATTAGTTGGTCGATTATTTCGATTAATCGATTAATCGATTAAATCAAATTATGTTATTTATTGACAAAATACACACAATTCCACATTCTGCTCAATGTCCTTCAAACACACGGAATGCTATGAAAACATACAGTGCTTCATTTATTAAACCACCTGTCATAAAGAGAAACAAATATTTTAGGAATCTGTCAAAAATTGTTTAAATCTTAAATGTTATTGTCATTTATTGGGCAAATTACAAACAGAAACAACTAATTAGTATTTATAATAACAAAATGGCCTCATAACAGCTTGCATCCTTGCTTGCATTGTTTATGTACTTTTGACTGTAATCGGGTATCTGAAAAAAATTCAAGTGCTCTGCCTTTCTGTCAAAGATAACAGCAATAATTATATTATAGCATTAGAAATAGCCTACTACTGTTACTAAAGAGCTTACGATTTTGGAGGACTAACCAATACAGAAAGCTAAACATGATTTTGGTAATCACCAATGCTGTTAAAGCAGCAGTGGCACAAACCTTACATAGATTTGTTAAAACCTTACATAAATGTGTTTTAATAAATTTGTTAAGCATTGTATTTGTGAATATAGTTTAAATTAGGACTAAACGATTTTAGA
The DNA here is from genome assembly GCA_027564155.1 of Gymnocypris eckloni scoliostomus. Taxonomy (NCBI): domain Eukaryota; kingdom Metazoa; phylum Chordata; class Actinopteri; order Cypriniformes; family Cyprinidae; genus Gymnocypris; species Gymnocypris eckloni. The sequence continues at coordinate 9,727,007 of CM050436.1, read as the reverse complement.
AAATAATCTAATTTACCAATATTACGATTTAATATGCTTTTTTTTTAAAGCTCTTCATATTCATTATTAATCAAAGACATACAATAAATCAATGTATAGTGTGCAGTGTTGGGCACGATACTTTAAAAAGGTAATTCGTTATATTACTAGTTACTTCTCACAAATACTAACCGAGTTACATCGTTATAAAATAAACTAATTACCAGGAAAGTAATTATTGTTACTTAAAAAAGGTTAAAATATGTCAAATAACTTGGATGCCCCAATATTAAATATGTTAAATAAATGAAATGGTCTCCAAATAGAATAAATTATTATTATAAAACGTTACACTAATCTACACCATTTTAATGTTTTTGTGGGACAATGTGAGAGACACCTATCAAATTCAATTGATTATTTCAGTCAAACTTTAAAATATGATAGTATGATAATTTATCATTATATGATGATAGAACTTAAGAATAACCATGTATGAATGCATATTTGTCATGTTGTCTGAATTTAGGACTGGTGGTGGTGCTTAAGATATTGTTTGTCATTTAGTGTTTCTATAAAAAAGGGGGAAAAACCTACAAATAATACTGATAACATACCGCGAATTGTACTATTAATAACCATATAAAACGCACCAAGGATTATTGAGCTGCTGGGTTCATGAATATTAATCAGGTCGCCTGCATTCGCCGAACTGATTCGCTGAAATCAAAACAGGGGCGATGATAGGTGAGCACCGCCAATGAGATTACTGTTTGCGCATTAGCTCCGCCCACTACAGGAGAACCCGGCAACCCGAATATCGTTTACGCGTAGCTCGTCAATTCCGCATGTTATAAAAGACCCGCGGACACGAAAACAACCCGCTGCAAACTGCGGACTTGGCAACATAGCAGCGTACAACATGATGCTTTCTCTGAAGACCGCTTAGATGTGTTTGACTTAAAGCAGCGCAGCTAGACCGATCGGTGTGTGTCATCAAAGTACTGCGAGTGCTATAAGAGTCGCCTCCTAATGCTTTCTCTCAGACTTGGATGTCATACATTACTCTTAAAATGTAAATGATAATAAAGACACGGTGTGAGAGGAATGTTCTGCAGGAACTTTTATCACAGTCATGTTTTACTGTCATTTCTTTATCCTGTAAAAGGCGGTTATGGAGCATCTCATATTTATATTCAGACAATTACATGCTGTTATCCCTTTAAAGTTCCTACTCTCATAAAATATACACACTGCATGTTGACTTTTAAACCTTAAATTAACTTTCAACAACAGATAATTCAGTGCAATGGATATGTTTATGCGGACGCAATGGACGGATGTTTTGAGGACGCACACGCATCTGTCACAGCGCCTGACAGGGCAAGCCTTTACACTAATGCATTAACTTAAAGCTCAAAATAAAGAATTATCATGCAAAATGGATCACGATTTCTCCCGCAGCATCTCATTCTGTTTCCTACACTATTTTGAGATGCATTTTGTCCATAGAAATACGTTATTTAGAGCTGTAATTTGAGCAACCGGCTGAAGTTGGACGTGCACTGTGGGCGGACCCGACTAATCGATTATGAGAAACGTTGTCGATGATTTTCATAATCGATAATAATCGATTTTATCGATTCGTTGTTGCAGCCCTAGTTCCAACCATATCTTTGGATATCTTTGAACTATTTTCGCTGCTGAAACAACAAAAACAGTCAATATTGCATCTAAATGTAAGTGACTTAATATGAATTACTTGTTTAGTGAACTGTCATATGAAATCAGTGTCACATTTTCAATCGTGATGGTATTCAACACACTTGGTCGTGTGATGTTGCTTAAATGTATAATGTTATAAAAACTCCACATTTCTAAATGTTACTGCAGTATGTTAACGGAGTTTAACTAACTTTGTTAACACATTGTTAACTCACTTTGTGTTTGCTGCACTCATTTGTTTCTATTTCTACTCGAGAGAGGCAGCGCAGCCTTGTTAGCGTCATTACATTATGCACTATCGATCGCCATTTAAACTAAATGATGAAGAATCATTATCGCGTTTTGGTGATTGTTATTGGTGATTTAATCAGGCTAGGCTACTTGTCCGCTCGGGCAAGTAAAATTCTCTTTCAGTTGGCCTTTTAAAAAATCCACTTGTCCCGGATAAGCGGATAAGCGTTGATGTCGAGCCCTGCGATGTGTTTAGACTGCTTCAGTAGGCTAACGTTAGGTCCAATCTTAACAACTCCTCTGTTGTATTGCGTCAGTGGAGTGGTACGTCAATTCTTCCTCGTTTTTTTGTCAATTTAATTTATAATTAATGATAGTTGATCTCATTCGTGCCCCCCTGAAAAAATGAAATGCCCGTCCGTGAATTTGTGTCTGGCGCCGGATCTGGGCCTGTGGAATGTTGGTCCACTCCTCTTCAATGCGAAGTTGCTGGATATTGGCAGGAACTGGAACACGCAGTCGTGTACGCCGATCCAGAGCATCCCAAACATGCTTAATGGGTGACATGTCCGGTGAGTATGCTGGCCATGCAAGTACTGGGATGTTTTCAGCTTCCAGGAATTGTGTACAGATCCTTGCAACATGAGGTGATTGTCGTGGATGAATGGTACAACCATGGGCCTCAAGATCTCGTCGCGGTATATCTGTTAGGGCTGTAGTCAAGTCCACCTTTGTCGAGTCCAAGACAAGTCCAAGTCCAAAGAGGTTCGAGTCCGAGTCAAGACCGAGTCCAAATGAGACGGTCAAAACAGAGAAAGAAAAAAATTATCTTCTTCAAAACCACATACTTAATTATTGATAATTGATGTGATACAAGAGACGGCATATCTTCTATTCTAATATAATAATTTTGTATTATTGTTTGTAATGATCTAAAAGTATGTGCAGCAACACTGTAGGGTCAAATTAGGCTATTTTATTTCTCCTCCTGAGACCCAGCTTTGGAGTTTTTGCCTCTGTGGTGGACATTCTATTTTAGTGTATTTCTCTGAGACCTTACATGTCACAGTTATAAGCCTGGATGTCCTGTACAGATCACATTCAGGGCTTTATAGAGATACTAAATCTTTTTTTATACACTCTCATACGCCTTTAAAGATGGCTATATTTAATTTAGTGAAAAATTTTACATCCTTATGGAAATATGATTATATTCTGTAATGTCTTTTACATCTGAATCATTTTCAGATTGTTTGTCATAATGCAACATCTCAGGAAAATGTTATGGGTTTTCAAATTCAAATATGACTTCCTGTTATGAAACAGGACATTATTTCATACATGTTCAATGTAGAGGACACCAGGACTAAAAGCATGTTTATTATGCATTTTGGGAGACAACAATTGAATAGGGAAATAAATTATATATCAGTTTGCTTATGAAATATTATGAAAATCTGGCCATGTATTACTCCCCATTATATATGAAAATTATTTTTCAACATTCTGTCCCAATAGCAACACATTAATAAGCAAATTAGATACAGTGTATAGGTACACTGTGTTTAATGGGAAACCAGTTCATGGAATTTTTTACACACATATTGCATAAAACAAAATGGTATATCAAATAATTGTGTTATACATTTTAAAACATAGTTGAGAATCATCCTTAAACAAAGTTTAGTATAAAAATCCTGAAACCTAAAAATGTATTTGGTGATTTAAAAACTCCCATTGATTTCTTTGATGTCTATTCATGCCATTTAATTTTAGTCCTTGTGTCCTCTACAGAGGACATATAATCAAATATGGATAAAATAGAGAGTTTTTCAAAATGAAATTTAGATTTTTTTTTCTTATGGTCTAAACAATGTAATGACATGAAAACTTTTTTTTTTTTTTAGGGGCGCCTCAGGAGGATATTTTAGGTTTAGCAATTTCACTAATATTTGACCAATTCCTCGATTTTGTAAGATTTTATCTAGTCAACTTGAAAATGTAACTACAACATGATTCAAGCAACTTTCTCTTATTAACCCTCTCGTTAAAGAAAAGTATATTCCAAGTGCACCACACATGACATTGTCTTCATGATGTAAATGTTAAACAAATCACTAAATACCTTTGCAGAAAAGATGAACTACAACTACATCTTGTACAAACTTATATTATGCATATTAGGCTATATGTTCTGAAATAATACAAGACAAATGCTCCAAAAAACTGAAGGTATAACACCTAGAGTGCTATTATTAACTATAAAGTCTCTGTAAAACAATGAACAGCAGTTTTCAGCCTGTCACTGGGATGCAAAGCTGAAATATCAGATATACAGTAGTAGTTCTTCACAGGTTTTGTATTTGATTACGCTGCTGTTCCGTAGTTTTTTCTATGTAAACATGGACGTTGCTTTGACTGTTGCGCCAAGGCCTTTTGCAGCGTATCGTGCATGAAACGGCTTTCTAAAACACGGTGTTTCTAGTTATTAAAAGATGTTTAACTCACATCTTCTTGTATTTTTCCTATTCCACTGCCCGCGTCAACACAAAAACACACTCTGTGTGAATGGCACCTAGAGAGCATCACACATGAGCGGTTAAGCACATGCACTGACATGCGGGTGGATTGTTCTTTTCTCTTTACTGTTATTATCAAAGTGTCTAATTCTAGCGTTTGGTAATATTTCTATTCAAAATCGCGATTCCTCGATTTATAAAATAATTGTGGCAAAACATTAAATTCAATTAATCGATAAAATCTGATAAATCGCCCAGCCATTGCCACAGTGTTTGCTTATTTTTTACTTTATTTAAATTGTGTAATTTATTTATTTTATTTTACATCCAGTTGTATTCCGTGCCTCCAGGCTTTATTCGTTTTGCTCTTATTCGTTCTTCTTCTTATTCATTTGGTGCCACGGCTTATGATGATTGTCAGTTTTTTTACATTTAAACATTTTGCAAGTTTGTAATTTTATATTAGGTTTATAGCATGGTAATGGTGTATTTTTATTCGTTTTGTTAATTAAAGTCCCATGTTTATTGCAGAAAATGTGTCGTTGTAAGTTATAGATAAGCAATTGACCTGAAATGAAAGTGAAAGCAAAATGTGCACGGGCATTAATAAGGTATTTAAAAGCGAAAGAAAATGAGAGGGAAAACTCCAACGAACTTTGTAAAACCAAACTGTATTATGCAACTTGCCGACAGCGTGTCTGTGGCCAAAATAAAGATTATTTATGCCTCCACACAGTGCGCACACTCAGAGCCAGGCGCACACTCATATGACGCAGCTGTGCATTTAACAGGCGACCAATGACAATGCCCGTTCTAGATGGAGTTAAACCAATAACAATTACATTACCCATATGCGGAACAAGCGAGCCAGATTAATGGTTTTGTTTTGAAAGAGAAAAAAAAGCATATATTGCTGGACTCGGTCGAGATCAACTTGAACATTTGGCAAGTCCGATGACCAAGTCCGAGACAAGTCCGAGTCCAAATACCAACGAGTCCAAGACAAGTCCGAGACGATAGAGTACTACCGACTCGAGTACTACAGCCCTAATATCTGTGCATTCATAATGCCATCAATAAAATGCACCCGTGTTCGTTGTCCATAGCATACGCCTGCCCATACCATAAGCTCACCGCCACCATGGGCCACTCGATCCACAATGTTGACATCAGCAAACTGCTCACCCACACAACGCCATACATGCTGTCTGCCATTTGCCCAGTAAAGCAGTGGCGGATGCAGAACGTGACAGATGGGTGGGCCTGGATTAAGTCGAGGTGGGCCTGAATATATGGGTGTTCAAATCAAGGCTGGGTTTCCGATAACGTTGTCTCTTAGCGCCACGAAGACTCTTAAGGTTAACTTAACTGATACCATTTCTAGGCGTGTTCCCAACCATACATTAGGAAGCAGCTTAAAATATACCTTCTTACGTGCGACGTTACCCGGTGCTGTCCGAGTGATGGTGCTGAATTGGTTGATATCGATGGCTCGAGAATCAATTATTCTCTCGTGCAGGGGCTGTTTATGTGAGAAAGCGGTGTTCTTTATAAAAGAAGCGCTTCAGAAATAGTTGAAATTGCATTTATTAGGACTCATGGGATATTATAAAAAATAATCCAAACTATAATAGCCTAACCTACATATTTTTAAATTGTATCATATATTGCTGCCATAATAACCATTTCAAATTTTTATATGCTTTCGTCTCTTGCATGTTTGTTCACTGAGGTGGAGCTGCGATTAAATAGTGTTCTTGGAAATACTTTCCAGCATTTCAGTAATAAAAGTGTACATCTTACATACGGTGCTCTGCAGTGATCAAAAAGGATTTAAACAGTGTATTTTGAATTTCAATTTTTTACGTGCTTTCTTCGCTCACATTTTTGTTTGTTGTGGTGAAGCTGCGATGAAATATTGTTCTTGTAAATACTTTCCAGCATTTCAGTAAAAAAAAAGTGTAGCCTAAATAAGAAGGTTTCGGGAAACGCTGAAACCTTGAGTCCTCTGACGTTACTATAGGTGCTGTAGCCATTAAATAAAACGTATTTAGGTTCATATATATGTTCAATATTATAATATATGTTTTTATTTATTTAATCTATTTTGGTTATGAAAAGTGAACACTGAACAGCATTATAAGAGGCGCAATATGACATGGTCAGACATGATTATGACCACTTCATAGGTTTGTTTTGTAGAAAGACTTTCTTTAAAGTGAATTTCGTTTTGTATAAATTGTATCTAAATTTTAATCAATTTTTCATCAGCCAATTGCCTGGATTTAATGAATAAGAAGCATATATACCAGACAATACCACTTGGCGTTGAAGCTTCGATATTTCCCATCAATTATGGTACTCGGGAATGCCTGTAGATGAGGTTGGGTAGCAGGTTCCCCCAGAGCTGACAGATCCGACGGTGCAATTAAGTGTAGCAGTGATCGTCGATTAGCCATAGGCAGATCTGCTTGCCGGTTAGCATCAGTGGAGGTCGTCGGTTCGGAGTTAATCTCCGCTCCATTCTCAGAGCCAGCGGTTGTTCCACAGATTGGTCCTCCTAATAATTATTAATCTGAATATGAGGTTTTTTTGAGAGTAACTTGTTTGGCCATACTAAGAAAAATCAAGATACCGTACACTTCTAGCGAACGTTATAACCGTTGGTTGTTCGCGTCATAGATGGTTCGCGCCAGATTACAATAGAGCGTGCTACGATGTTGCATTGACCAATGAAAAATCCGTCACCAACACACTTACATTTTAAAGTTATTAGGCTTACTTATAATTTTACTGTTTTTAACATAACATTTTGTAGATGAAATACACCACATAAAATAGTATCCATGTTTAACAATACAGAGTAGTATTTTGTTTTCTTTTTTTATTTCTGATTGGGCGGGCCAGCTGTCAATGTGGGCGGGCCCAGGCCCGTCCAGGCCCGCCCACAGCTCCGCGCCTGCAGTAAAGTAAAACCAGGATTTATCTGTGGAGAGAACACCTCTCCAAAGTGCCAGACGCCATCACATGTGAGCATTTGCCCCACTCAAGTCGGTTACGATGACGAAACTGCAGTCAGGTCGAGACCCCGATGAGGACGACGAGCATGCAGATGAGCTTCCCGGATACGGTTTCTGACGGTTTCCAATTGTTGCAGCAGCTGTCTGGGTGGCTGGTCTCAGACGATCTTGGAGGTGAAGATGCTGGATGTGGAGGTCCTGGGCTGGTGTGGTTACACGTGGTCTGCGATTGTGAGGCCGGTTGGATGTAACAAAAGTGTTGCGTTTATAATTTTGTTCAGTGTATATATGTAGTTCAGTAATATCATAAGCAAGAGTGCCATTTTCCTGAACAATAGTGTGTGATTGATGTGATATTAAAGGGCTACTCCACCCCAAAATGAAAATTGTGTCATTAATCACTTACCCCCATGTCATTCCAAACCCCTAAAAGCTTTGTCCATCTTCGGAACACGATTTAAGATATTTTGGATGAAAACCGGGAGGCTTGTGACTGTCCCATTGACTGCAAAGTAAATTACACTGTCAATGCCCAGAAAAGTATGAAAAGTAGGGATGCTCCGATCGATATCGGCCGATAATCACATTTTATGACTCGATCGGTACTCGTTAAACTTGGTCGATCTTAGGAACCGATCACAATTGATGACGTCAGTGCGTGAGGACGTACACGATGAGTGGGGACGTAAATGTTTTGGCGCCGCAGTCATGTCATCGCCCGTGTGGAATTACTTTGACGTTTCGAGAAACAATGAAAAATTTGCTATTTGCCGTTTATGTTCCAAAGAAATCTCAAGTGGAGGCGCATTGTCCAAAACATTTAATACAACGAACCTCATTCGGCACTTAAGAACGAGTCGTATGGCGAATACGAAAAACTGGCAACTGCAAAAAAGGCAACGGTAACTAATAATGCGACTCTCACTCAGCCATCCATTACAGACATTCTGAAAAAACACGAACTGTACACACCAGACAGCAAGAAAGCTAAGGATATAACCGCGAAGATAATGGAATTTATATGCATTGACCACCAGCCTCTGTCAGTCACAGAAGACATTGGATTTAAACGCCTAATTGCACATCTTGAACCACGATATAAACTGCCACGGCGCAAATATTTTACTGATGTTGCTCTCCCAGAGTTATATCAAATCGTCTACAGCCACATAAACAGTCTACTTCACGTGTCCATGTTAAGTTTGACAGCGCAGTGGATTACCGAAGACTTTGAAAAGAGGCAAGTGATTCTCCACTCCCAGGAATTTCCTGGCTCACACACTGCTGAGGCTTTAGTCGCTAAATACAAAGACATGTTGCAGGCTTGGAACATACCCGAAGAAAAAGTGCATGTCGTACTACACGATAATGCGAAGAATATAGCAAAGGCCATGAGAGACTGCAACTTACGCAGCATGCCGTGCATGGCACACACTCTCCATTTAGTGGTTCACGAGGGAGTCCTGTCACAGCGGGCTATCCGTGATGCTGTGGCTATTTGCCGGCGCATTGTTGGGCATTTCAAGCATTCGCCTCAAGCATACTCGCATTTAGGAGCTATTCAAAAACAACTCAGCCAATCTCCTAAAAGGTTGCAACAGGACGTCGACACACGTTGGAATAGTACGTACTACATGCTCAACTCTTTGCTGGAGCAAAAACATGCTTTAATGGCATACACTGCTGACTATGACATCCCGAATCTCAATGCAACACAGTGGAAATTAATTGAAAATATGGTTTCCATTCTCCAACCTTTTGAAGAGTTGACCAAGGAGATTAGCTCATTAAAATCATCTGTGGCTGATGTCATCCCATCTATCAGTGCCCTGAAGCGTCTCCTTGAGAGAGAGTCCGACTCGGACCATGGAGTAAAAACATCGAAACAAACACTTCTCGAAGCTGTTGTAAGAAGATTCTCCAACATTGATAAGGAACCTGTGTATGTTGTGGCTACAGTCCTTGATCCTAGGTAAGTCTTAATTAATTTTAGATATAATGTATATGATAAATTTAATATGTGACCCTGTCCATACTAATGAGATCGCATGAGATAACGAGCATTACGGTTTCTTTTTTATTAATTTCCCTATGATTTTAATCTTTGAAATGATCGTATTCAGTCAATATTGAATATATCAAGTTTATATTTTTACGTTTTTAACATTAAATTACATTATGTAGTTATATAGAATGATTTTATGTAGAAAACAGTACATCAATGACTTTAGCTGGGTTTACACAGGCAGGGTATACCCTGAGGTTGACTTGTACATATACTTATGGTATTGAACATGTCAAGTAAAAAAAAAGGCTTTGGTTGTGACAAATGTGTTGTATTGTGTGAAAGTATTAAATTAAATAGTAGGCTATTGTATAATTTTTAGGCTAATATAATTGAAATTTAGCAATGATGGTAATTTTCTCTTTCTCAAAACAAGGTACAAGGATAGATATTTTGATGATCAGATCAAACCAGAGGCACACAAACTGCTCGGTGAAGCACTGGATGTACCAGTGAGGGAGGGACATCAGAAGATTGGAACTGAAGAAACTGTGGCCAAACCAGAAGCTCCTCCATCTAGTTCTCTGCAGCAGATGCACGATGAAATTATCAAGAACACTAGTCACAGTGATGCTTACAACGAAAGTGATTCAGCAGCGGAGATAAATCTGTACCTCTCTGAGCCTGTTATCTCAAGGTCCTCAGATCCCTGGACTTCTGGGAGAGGAATAAAGGCGGTTCCCAGCTTTGGCAGAGGTAGCACGAGTCTATCTTAGTGCTCCATCGACAAGTGTTGATAGTGAGCGGCTGTTCAGTACAGCGGCACACATTTTGGATGAAAAGAGGAATAGACTGTCTTCGCAAAATGCTGAAAAACTCATCTTTATAAAGAAAAACTTGCCTTACCTAATTAAGTAGGAAGAAGCCAAAGGACTACTCTGACAGTCACTGACAGTCATTTTATTCCTGTTACTTTTTTGTATCAGACTACTCCATTTAGTTCTTTTTGGAGTTTAAATGATTCTTTCTTTTTTCCTCTTCAGTCATAAATTGGACAGTGTTTAATTAAACCATATGAGTTACATCAGACTTATCAATTTTGTAGTTTAAATGTTTCTATTTTACTTTGTTCTCACTCTAACACTGGACAATGTTTAAATATACCTCATGAGTTGCATTTAACTACTCCATTTTGTTCTTTCTGTAGTTTAAAATGTTTAAATTTTTCCTCCTCTGTCTTATATTAGACTATGTTTAATTAAACTTTAGGAGTTACACCAGACTTCTCCATGTTGGAGTTTAAATATTTTGTTTTATTTTGTCCTCTCGCTAACATTGGACAATGTTTAATTAAATGTAATGAGTTGCATCAAACTACTCAAATATGTTCATTTATATGAGTTTAAATGTTTTTTTGTTTGCTTGGTTTTTATTTTGTCCTGCTCAGGCTTGTATTGGACAATGTTTAAGTTAAGACTTTTTAGGAGATGAAATGTTTATTTTGTCCTTTACCATTCACTGTAGTACTGGACAATGATTAAATAAACCTTGTGGGTTGCATCAGCCGGCTCCATTTTGTTTATTAAATTTTGTCTCATATTAAGTATTCTGATGTGCATAGTGTTATGCATAAACCCCATTGTAAAGGCATATTAAAATGTTCACTATATAATAAATACTTCTTTGTGATTATTTAGTACTCTGTTAAAACAATAGTTACATTAAATATTATATTAGATATTATATTACTGTAAAAATATAACAAAAATATAAAAAAGGCAACATTTATAGTATTACTTTATCTGAAAAAAAGTTAATGGTGATCAGAGAGCTTACATATCAGTTACAATAACTTGAAGCATCAGAATCGGCATTGGTATCGGCCGATCACCATGACAAAAAAATCGGTACTTGGTATCGGTGGCAAAAATGCTGATCGGAGCATCCCTAATGAAAAGCATCGTCAGAATGGTCCATCTGCCATCAGTGGTTCAATCTGAATTTAATGAAGCAACAAGAACACCTTTTCTGCACAAAGAAAACAAAAACAACAACTTTATTCATCAATTCTTCTCCTCTGCTTCAGCATAGTGCCATTTTGGAGAGTATCCGCTGGATGCAAGCAGCGTACGCGGTTCTTTTTCGCTGTTGTTTTTGTTTTCTTTGTGCAGAAAAAGTGATCTCATCACTTAAATTAAAGTGCAGTCTCGTATCGTGGCCTCTGTATCGTGATACGCATCGTATCGTATCGTGACTTTGCTGGTGATACACAGCACTAATACAGTATCTCACAAAAGGGAGTATACGCTTCACATTTCTGCAGTCAATTTAGTATTTTCAAGGGACAATACTATAGATATGAAACTTGGATATATTTTAGAATAGTCAATGTGCAACGTATATAGCAGTAAAGATTTACTGTCCTCTGAAAATAACTAAACATACAGCCATTATTGTCAAAAAAGATGGCAACAAAACTGAGTACACCCTAAGTGATAACAGCTATACATTGTTTAACCATGCAAAGCCACATCTCCTATTCATCATCTTCATGTTTTGCCTGCTTGACAGGACCATACACATTTGTGTTTCTTATTTTAGAGCAGTTAAAATGTGGTTGAGTATAATTCTCTTATACTGACCACTGGATGTTCAACATGGCACCTCATGGCAATAAACTCTCTGAGAATTTGAGAATTAGAATTGTTTCTCTCCACAAAGATGGCCTAGGCTATAAGAAGTTTGGTAACAGCCTGGAACTGAGTTACAGTACAGTGGCCAGGGTCATACAGAGGTTTTCCAAGACGTGTTTCACTCGGAAGAGGCCTCGCAATGGTCGATCAAATATGTTGAGTCATTGTGCTGTGCGTCAGGTGCAGAAGCTGGCTTCAAAAAACAGACGCATGAGTGCTGCCAGCATTGCTTTAGAGGTTGCTGAAGTGGAAGGCCAGCTTGTCAGTGCTCAGACCATAGGCCACACACTTCAACAAGTCAGTTTGCATTAGGGGTCGACCGATATGTGTTTTTCAGGGCCGATACCGATACCGATTATTACAGATCAAGTAGACCGATAACCGATATTTTGAACCGATATACGTGTCTGGTGTAAAAATGAAAATGAATGCCAAAATTTATAATAACAAGAGCTCTGACAAAAAAAAACGTTCTTTAAATGCTTTTAAACATGTCTTTAATTCTGAAAACTGTTAATAACAACAACATTAAATAAACAGTAATATTAATAATAACATAAGTACAGAGATCACCCAGAAGCATTCTGTAAACATTTTGTAAAACTTAAAGTAAACGTAGTTAAGCGACAGGTGTGATTATTCTCAACAAAAGTTGTAATAATTGTTGTAGTTGTATTACGATACAGTAATATATTCGCTAAACCGAACTTATATTTTGACAGGTTGCCATGAGGACCTTTTAAGTTTCTGTAGCCTATGTATATATGATATGACGATCGTTTTACTCAAATGAAACGGTCAAATGCTCATGAAGTGACTCTCCGATCAGTTCTGGGGATGTTGTTCATGTATTTATGTCCTCATTTAGTGAGACGGCAGACGCTGAAGTCACCGCGAGCATCACACGCGCTTCAGTATGTGTGTGTGCAGTAAATGAAACCGCACGTCTGTGTCATTCATTAACAGAGATGCAGAACATGCAGGATTCATATTTAAATAGTGTTTTTGCGGCTTAATATTTATAGATACTAGTCCATAGCGCGAGTCCATTTAAGTGTACTGACCTACTTTTGATTAATTAATCCAAACTTCGACACATTCCGTGACATTCCGCGTTATACGGTAAATTCCATTATATGACTGCATTCCGCGATTCCGCCCGCATTTTCCGTATCGCGGACATCATGGGTTATATTGAGGTGTTTTGCAATTTCAGCAACGTCTGCTGCTGCTTTTTTGAGAGACAACTGATGCGTGATCACTGAGGCAGCTCCAGTTAGCATGTGCTCTCGGTGTGAGACTGCCTTCAGTTTTCCGCGTTGATTGGTCGGACTCGTGACTCTCTACATATCAGATGAGTGGTGGGCGGAGATTGCTCTCAGAGATTGAGAGATCGCCTCACTCTCACAGTGTTGAGCTCAGACAGGCTGCATCGAGCCAAATAGTGCATTTAAACATTAAATAGTTTCACCTGTATTATTTATTCACCAATAAATAATGTCACCTGTAAATAGTATGTTTGTATAAAAAAAAAAAAAAAAAAATTATCGGCAAATCTGTTTTTAAAATGGCCGATATCGATAATCGGTAAAATGCTTAATATCGGCCAGGCCGATAATCGGTCGACCCCTAGTTTGCATGGCTGTCGTCCCAGAAGGAAGCCTCTTCTGAAGCTGGCTCACGAAAAAGCCTGCAAACAGTTTTCTGAAAACAACCTGGCCAAGAGCATGAATTACTGGAACCATGTCCTGTGGTCTGATGAGTCTAAGGGCCTTGTTTGGCTCAGATGGTGTCCAGCATGTGTGGCAACGCCCTGGTGAGGAGTACCAAGAAAATGGTGCCTTGCCTACAGTCAAGCATGATGGTGGTAGCATCATGGTCTGGTGCTGCATGAGTACTGCTGGTACTGTGGAGCTGCGGTTCATTGAGGGAAACGTGGATTCTAACATGTACTTTGACATTCTGAAGCAGAAGATGATGCCCTCCCTTCAGAAACTGTTTTCCAAAATAATGACCACCCCAAACACATCACCGAGATGACAACTGCCTTGCTGCTGAAGTGGCCAAGTATGTCTCCAGAGCTGAACCCTATTGAGCGCATGTGGGGCATCCTCAAGCGGAAGGTGGAGAAGCACCATGTGTCTAACCTCCAGCAGCTCTATGATGCCAAAATGGAGGAGTGGAAGAGGATGCCAGCAACAACCTGTGCAGCTCTAGGGAATTCCATGCCTAGGAGGATTAAGGTAGTGCTAGATAACAATGGTGCCCCTACAAAATATTAACACTTTGGACACAGTTGTGACATGTTCACCTAGGGTGTACTCATTTTTGTTGCCAGTTATTTGGACAATAATAATTATATTTTGAGTTATATTTAGAGGACAGTAAATTTGTACTTCTTTACGAGCTGCACATTGACTACTCTAAAATATATCCAAGTTTCATTTGTGCAGTATTGTCCCTTGAAAAATTATACTAACATTTTTGCTGAAATGTGAGGGGTGTACTCACTTTTGTGAGATACTGTTTTAGGCTGCTGTTCTTTTAAGACCTAATGCAATATACACATCCAATTTTCCCCAAAAGTTTATGTTCACTTAAGACATAAACAACTGCGAACAACCATAAAGATGTTTTTTTGTGTGTATCTGACCCTACAGACACACACCTGATGCCCACAGTATACTTTGCTTGTCTGTGTTCTGCTCCATTTTGGAACACACACACACACACACACACACACACACACACACACACACAAAGCCACCTGGGGTGAAGTGTTTTTTCCATGTCTTAATGTGCTTTTAACATCTTTTTTATTATCAAGCAAAACCCACAGTTTAGCATCAGTAGATTGCATTCACTGATTTATCTGATTTGGTCATTAAGTTTGAGTTTTTAAGGGATGAATTAAACCGCACTGATGCAAAAGGAAAGAAGGTACACTAGATTAGTGATGTCATGATACCAAAAATATGTCGGTACCGATACCACTAAAAGTAAACAATACCGATACCATGAGAAAAAAATAACAATAATGCTTAAACACAGGGCTTGAAAACAGAAAAAAAATTAATCAATCTGTTCACTCCAAGCAGAATCGATATTTTAACTTTTCTGTTCGTACGTTCCACATGTATTATTATTGTGCTGCACGTTTTTTTTTTTTTTGCCTATAATAATAATAATAATAATAATAAAGTACAGCATTTTTTTAACTCAAAAACAAGAAAAGAAAAAACAACACCGAAAAGCTGGTCTATTAACCCACTGCGCTTAATCATAGTCAATACAGCATCGTCTTTTATAGAGTTTGGCCAAATGTAGCCTACTAAACAAAGAAAATAAATCTGCTAACGCTTTAACGACATTAATGCATTTTTTCAAGATTTTTTTTTTTTTTTGCTGCATTGTTAATTTCACTTGTTGGACGCGTCAGCGCCACATTTGCAATATAGTCCGTAGCCTATTACTTGAATTCATGATTGGTTGACAGCAAATTTCAAATATTAAATGGAACGATAACATAACGTTATTAACCGGTTAATGGCCATTTCACTTTTTTTTATTTTGTTCGGAACTATAGCATTTTATTTCGTTTCTGGTTCTGTTCCTGTCAAAATTTTGTTCGTTTCCAGTTTCCGTACATGAACGAAGGTCTTATGGGTTTCGAATGAAATAAGGGTAAATAATTAATGACAGAATATATTATTTGTGTGAACTATCCTTTTATATACAAAAACCGCCAGAAATAAAAAAAGTTAGGCTATAACTGAACTACATCGTGACTGCATGACTTCAATGCCACCACCAGTAAGCTTCTGTCACTTCCTTCAATCTTTAATTTAAATCTACAAATTGGAAAGTTTGAGTTAAAATAGATTGCAAGAGTGTGAGTATAAAAGACAGCAGGGCTTTAAAAAGGACTATCGTGAATTTTCCAGTTTGGTGTGATAAACACATCTCTAGTCCATTAGACATTTTATTAGCAATCACTAATTTAAAGTTGTAAATGCTTAAAATTCACAAGTGGCCCATCATGGATGTATTTGATGTCATAGAACAGATCATGAAAATATCTTGAGCTTGCATTAATCACAGGGCGTTTCAACTCATTTAGCAACTCATTCTCCAGCATTATTGGATGACATAAACAAGGAGCAAATGGTAATAGAAGTAACTTGCTCCCAAATGTACATCTAGAGTAGCATCTATAGCACATTGTGTGATAGGGTCCTTTTATGGTTTTACAGGTTTCATATTTTACTTGAACATTTAATTAGTGAATATACTTAAAACATTACAAGCTAAAATTATTTGATGAAACATTCTTCTAAGACTATAAATTCACACGTAAATGGCAAAATTTAAGATGATGTCTAACCACAGATTAGTAAATCTTTTCTTCTGGGCAAAAGAGGGAAATGTGGAGCCCTGGGGTGGACTATCTAAAGTCAGCCCAAGCATGAAGAGTCATGAGCTGACTAATCAGGCAAAAACATGCTTGACTCATATCCTCTTTTAGCTCTGTGAACACACCTCAAACATCACCAAAACCAACCAAATTCTCACTTAGCGACAGCATGACCTCACTAGAATAAGCCATCTATGCTGCTTATAGTCAGCTCTATTTAAAACATGTCCCTCATGCTTTATGACTGAGAGCAGAGAGTTTAGTATAACCCTTCTGCTTCACTGAAGATTGGCATGTTAAAGGCAACAGATGGATATCGTTGGGTTTCCTTCCCAACTATTGCCAAGTCATCTGTGCTGGTTACCATGTTCAGCCATCCTCACCATGGAAACAAGAAGGAGAGGGATGCAGTGGGCACACATTACATGTAGAGTGTCAAAGTGACACAGTTGAAGCAAAATCTAGAAATGGGCTAATCACAGCTGAATAAAATAAATTGAAGAAACAGGATTGCAATCCAACTTCTCATTTTGAAAATTTTAGCAGGTCTGGCTTTTACAAAATTATTATTGTTATTCCTAATCAGTAAAGACATGGATGGCAACCAGAGCACATTTAACTTACAAAACGTAACACATTTCTGAGTGAAACAATGTACAGGGCTTAATTGTGTCCGCTGGGATTTGGTTGGCTTGTGAAAATTAGTCTGATGTTTTTTGTTTAGTTTTTTTCCAGCCATACAGATTTTAATAGAAAGAAAGAAAATAAATAATAATTTTTTAGACATGGGGGAAAGTGTACAATTTGTAAAAAATATGATGAAAACTTTTTGTATGATTTTTATACGAAAATATGATTTTCTTTAGACTACACACAATAAGGCCAGACATGTTATAAATTACGGGTTTAATAAGGTCAGATTTTTTTTTCAACATCTTTAATGTTTATTTTATAACTAGTAACACAATTTTTTTTTATGGTTTCCCTTTTTATTTTAATTAACTATAATGACCCTGAGCAAAGCTCGCCCCTCTTTAAAACATAAGAAAAAACTATTCCTTCTTTAAAAAAACAATTTACATTTACATTTATGCATTTAGCAGACGCTTTTATCCAAAGCGACTTACAATTGCATTCAGGTTATACATCATGTGTTCCCTGGGAATCGAACCCACAACCTTTTGCGCTGCTGACGCAATGCTCTACCACTGAGCCACACAGGAACACAATTCCTTCTTCATTTCCTTTCAAGCGCATGGTTTCAAGTAACAAATGTGCATGTGATAGTGGTGTATGTTTTCAGTTCTATTCAACACTTAACAATTGAAATGTTAAAATCCTGATGTGGAAATCAAGTGGGAAAAAAAACACTCTGCTCAATTCAGCTGTTACTGGTTGACATGTGGAGACATGACATTAAACAAGTACAACATTACATGCTGCTGCAAGACTGAGTACAGAGATCACCTGAGGTTAAAATAAATAAATAAAATGAACGTGGTTTTGAGGCTTAACAACACACAATGGTTAATATCATGACAAAAAATAAACTTTCAACATGGTTTAAAAACAACTACATATGAAAAAGTATTAAACTTTGTAAAATGAATTAGTCCACAATTTCAGCAAGTCAATCCCACTTGAGGTATATTTCCACTTGGACAGCATTTTATGGGTAAAGGGCAAACTGAGGTGAAACAGGAAGGTTAGTGAGCTAGTTCAGAGTGAAGATTAGCGCTTATAAACTTAGTACTGTAAACTTCCTTATGTCTTTCATAGGCAAATTCTACAGATTACCATTCCGGCAACAACAGGCACAGCACACTTATCCTGCTACACATCTTGCAGTGGTTTGAATACTAACTACTGTAAACACCCTACAAATAAATCCGCCTTATTATAAAATTGTTTCAATTCATGTTAAAGCAAACGAATGCTCTATAGTGGGGAGTTATCTTGAGGAAATTGCTTCAACTACAAAGAATACCATCACCGATTTGTACACTGCATTCTTGTTAAAAGGTTTACAGCACCAATCCTTCACTAACCTCCAAATACACAAAACATTTCCCCAGACCTAACATTCTTACTGGGATGAAGAGATTAGCAAAAAGTGCTAATTACAAAAATGGATGCACACTGTGGCATATGGCTCACAAAATCAAAACCGAAGTAAAGTGGCTGTAGGTGCACATCTGTTTTGGGGACATCTATCTAGCATACTCAGGTACACTCAAATGTTTGTTGGCAGTAAGATAAAAAACTAAAATTACAAAAACATATATATATATATATATATATATATATTGAAAGAAATGTATTTTGTTCACAGATGTTGCATTTATTTGATCAAAAATAAAAACAGTATTAGAGTAAGAACAGTAAAACAGTAATAGTCAACTACAATTTAAAAGCAATTACAAACTTTAAAATGTAATTAATTCCTGTGAGAATATATTTTAAAATTATATTAATTCCTGTGATTGCAAAGTCAAATTTTCAGCAGCCATAACTTCAGTGTCACATGATCCTTAGTAAATAATTACTTTACTGATTTCTTATTATTATCAATGTAGAAAACAATGTTGTTTCAGGATTCTTTAATGAAAAGAAAGTTCTTTACAGCCACTTTTGATTAATTTAATGCATCCCTATGGAGTAAAATCATTCATTTATTCAAAGAAGATAATAAAAATCCAAAGGATGTAGGCTGTCAAACACACAACACATTGCTGTGATTTAGGTTAAAAACACATAAATACTCAGTCTTAGTACATATAAAAAAATAACCGACAAAGCCATAGTGACCACAACACAATAAAAACAGTTACTCAATATAATCAGCAATGACAACATCGACTTTTAGTTTCAATCTTTCTGAAAAATCTGTATCGAATTGTGCCTTGTCTGTAAACGAATCCATGGTAAAATAAAGTGAACAAAGGACTATTAAAGCTAATCCACTCTTTCCTAATGTTGGGTTCAGAAGAATGTTTTTCCACTGTTTGGCCCTGCACAGCGCATCTTGTCTTCAGAACCATCTTTATCATTTGATTTCCGCGTAGACCTGGGGCCTGTACCATGATTGTAGATTAACAAATTCAGGCTTTGAGTTGACAAAACCAAATCACTCTGACTTTGTTGGTACCATGAAGCTGATCATCAACCTTCTCTGTCAACTCAGGCTTGATCCGGAGTAGAAATCGACCGATTGATCGGCCAATTTTGGGCTTTTTTATTAATCGGCATTGACTGATTGTGCTGCAAATTAGGCCGATTAATATACAGGCGCATCTGCAAGCAACATGTGACTCTGCCTCGTGCCATGCGGCAAGCAGATTGCCATTCCACTGGCACAACGAATAACCCTGTGATGTCCCCCTCTGCCTGCTAACTTTTTGAAGAGAGAACTACCTGGTAACTCCCCAAGAAAATGGTAAGACTTAAGTTCTTATCCTTCGAAATATGAAGCTACTTTTGGAGAGAGAATGAATAACATTTGGAAAAAGAATGTGAGTAACTTTTTTAGGGCTGAAACGGTAACTCGAGTAACTGGAATACAAAAAAATCAGAGGCAAATTATGTGCCTCAAAGAATCGTTTTGTCCATTTACTAGGGATGCACTCAATTTTCAGCAGCCAAAAATATATGCCGCGCCGCACAGCAGTGTCCAGGTTTCCCCTCTCCCTCAGCCGTCATCACTGCGCCGCGTGACGCTCTGTTCAATATTCCGAGAGGCAGTTTTAACATTATGTGACATGACATCTGACGCACGGACGCCATGACATCTGACGCACAGACGCCATGGCACATGCCAAACCTGTGACATAAACCTGTGACATTGTCACTGCGTGTCGCACCTTCGGTAGTGACTGACACCTGCCCCTAGGTGCCGCTTTAATGTAGATTGCGTGACAACACGCCAGCACGATATTGATTTAATTAACAGTATGTTGCGGTCAAGTATACGATTTATTGCATCGCGAAATTCATTTGTACAACAAATATTCCTCTGTTAAGATTAAAATGTGTCTAATGCCCCTTAATGTGTATTTTGTCATTGTAAGTTTATTTACAGTAGCCTGCTTTGTACAATAGTGTAACGCATGTGGTGCGTCAGATGTCACAGGTTTATGTCACAGGTTTGGCATGTGGTGCGTCAGATGTCACAGGTTTATGTCACAGGTTTGGCATGTGGTGCGTCAGATGTCACAGGTTTATGTCACAGGTTTGGCATGTGGTGCGTCAGATGTCACAGGTTTATGTCACAGGTTTGGCATGTGGTGCGTCAGATGTCACAGGTTTATGTCACAGGTTTGGCATGTGTGCGTCAGATGTCACAGGTTTATGTCACAGGTTTGGCATGTGTCATGGCGTCTGTGCGTCAGATGTCATGTCACGTAATCTGCATTGCATTGTGAAAAGCCTGTGTCAAGGTCAGGCACACTTCTGAATGGTTGGTGTAAGTTTCATAAATCACGTTATAATAGTAGACATCACTTTATAATGGCTTGTGGAGTTTTCTTGTGACAGATTATATTTTGTATGTAATGTCGGATAGGCAAGTGTCTATCAAAAGCCTATTTACGTATTTGAATGTAAAATCAATTTGAATGGACCCCTGGGTCCACACCATTCTAACTCGTTCTTGCTCCGAGCGGGTCTCGAACCTGGGATTCCAGTGCGGGAGGCGAGCGCTCTAACAAGGAACGCCAAAGGCTAAAGCCTCTAGCGTCTGTCGTTAGAGCGCCTCTTTTCGAGGTCAGGAGAGCGAGGTTTACACATAGCCCTTACTGGCATACATCCGTTACACTATTGTACAAAGCAGGCTACTGTAAATAAACTTACAATGACAAAATACACATTAAGGGGCATTAGACACATTTTAATCTTAACAGAGGAATATTTGTTGTACAAATGAATTTCGCGATGCAATAAATCGTATACTTGACCGCAACATACTGTTAATTAAATCAATATCGTGCTGACGTGCTCGTGTCACGCAATCTACATTAAGCAGCGGCACCTAGGGGCAGGTGTCAGTCACTACTGAAGGTGCGACACGCAGTGACAATGTCACAGGTTTATGTCACAGGTTTGGCATGTGCCATGGCGTCTGTGCGTCAGATGTCACAGGTTTGGCATGTGGTGCGTCAGATGTCACAGGTTTGGCATGTGTCATGGCGTCTGTGCGTCAGATGTAGGGGTCGACCGATATGTGTTTTTCAGGGCCGATACCGATACCGATTATTACAGATCAAGTAGACCGATAACCGATATTTAGAACCGATATACGTGTCTGGTGTAAAAATGAAAATGAATGCCAAAATTAATAATAACAAGAGCTCTGACAAAAAAACTTTCTTTAAATGCTTTTAAACATGTCTTTAATTCTGAAAACTGTTAATAACAACAACATTAAATAAACAGTAATATTAATAATAACATAAGTAGGCTACAGAGATCACCCAGAAGCATTCTGTAAACATTTTGTAAAACTTAAAGTAAACGTATTTAGCGTATTGTGTGATTATTCTCAACAAAAGTTGTAATAATTGTTGTAGTTGTATTACGTATACAGTAATATATTCGGCTAAACCGAACTTATATTTTGACAGGTTGCCATGAGGACCTTTTAAGTTTCTGTAGCCTATGTATATATGATATGACGATCGTTTTACTCAAATAAAACCGTCAAATGCTCATCAAGTGACTCTGCGAGCAGTTCTGGGGATGTTGTTCATGTATTGATGTCCTCATTTAGTGAGACGGCAGACGCTGTCACCGCGAGCATCACGCGCTTCATTATGTATGTGTGCAGTAAATGAAACCGCACGCCTGTGTCATTCATTAACAGAGATGCAGAACATGCAGGATTCATATTTAAAGTGTTTTTGCGGCTTAATATTTATAGATACTAGTTCATAGCGAGTCGATTTAAGTGTACTGACCTACTTTTGATTAATTCATCCAAACTTCGACACATTCCGTGACATTCTGCTTATACGGTAAATTCCATTATATGACTGCATTCCGCGATTCCCGCCCGCATTTTTCGCATCGCGACATCCTGGGTTATATTGAGGTGTTTTGCAACTTCAGCAACGCCTGCTGCTGCTTTACCTTTGAGAGACAACTGATGCGTGATCACTGAGGCAGCTCCAGTTAGCAAGTGCTCGGTGTGAGACTGCCTTCAGTTTTCCGCTGATTGGTCGGACTCGTGACTCTCTACATATCAGATGAGCGGTGGGCGGAGATTGCTCTCAGAGATTGAGAGATCGCCTCACTCTCACAGAGTGTTGAGCTCAGACAGGCTGCATCGAGCCAAATAGTGCATTTAAACATTAAATAGTTTCACCTGTATTATTTATTCACCAATAAATAATGTCACCTGTAAATAGTATGTTTGTTTGCATAAAAAAATAAATAAATAAAAAATAAAAAAAAAATTATCGCCAAATCTGTTTTTAAAATGGCCGATATCGATAATCGGTAAAATGCTTAATATCGGCGCCGATAATCGGCCAGGCCGATAATCGGTCGACCCCTAGTCAGATGTCATGGCGTCCGTGCGTCAGATGTCATGTCACATAATGTTAAAACTGCTGCTGAATATTCCGCTCAGTTACCGCTCATGCTCACCGGAAAAGCTAAGTCCGCTCAAATAACGCGCAGATAAGAAATATCTATGTAACGTTAGTATACTTGTACGCAGGGGTGTGCGATATTGAAAAAAATTTATATCTCGATATTTTGGGGCATTTTTTTGATAACGATAATTGGACGATATTTTGTAGAGTGTGATATTGTGCTAATATCTGACTACCGTACAACAGCTGCAGTTTTTGATATTCGTCATATTCTATGTGGTCAGTTCACATCAGTGATAGAAATTAATATTTTCATTTAAGTTTAAATGGATTTTACCTTCTAAAGGTGTATATCTTTTGAGTCAAATTTTAACTTTTAATCAGTAAATTAAGATAACACATTTAGGCAGTTACCAAACAAATGAAACCAGTATTGTCAAAATTAATTTTGTTGCATCTGAAGTGGCATTTAGATGTATTTACACACTTAATGCAGCTCAGAGGGATATTGAGTGCTTTAACCTGCAGTTACAAATGCATAATTTTTGACATTTTAAACATAAAACATTGAATACTGATATTTAAAATTTTAAAAACGAAAATAGACTTTAAATGTGAAATTAAATTCACCAGTAGGTGGCTGAAAATCACTTGCAATAAGTGAGTCACTGTGATTGAACTGAATCATTTAAACGATTGAATCATTCAGGAACAATCACTCTCATGTTGATCAGAGACGCAAATCAGCGCTGTGGTTGTTTGTAATAATTTTTTTGTTGGCGAAATGGAGCAAAAACAGGCAATATGGGGTCTAAAACGTAAGTATCTTAATATTAACGTATTGTTTATTGACCTGTTGTATAAAATCAATATCACATTTGTAATCATGCTTATTTTGAAGAAAAAACGGCACCCTTTGAGCGATTTTTAACTATGTGAAATGTAAATATATACATTTTCTGCCCCCATATCTTGAATTTACGATCATTCTTAATGCATTTTAATCGACTGAATCATGCAGTGAAAGAACACACTCTAAATGCGCACGTGTACTGTTTAACTCATTCATCACCACGCAGGCTAATGTATGCATGCTCTCGGTAGGCGTTTTGTTTGGTTTTTGCAAAATACTCGATATTGTCAAATTGCACATCATTAAATCAACTATTACGATAATATCGCACACCCCTACTTGTACGTGTACCTGTTTGCAGTAGCGCTGCTGTGCTGTGTACAGCTGTACTGGGCAACGCTGGTTAAATCTCCTTCACTGATCTGCTCCCCGCTATGCTCTGTTCACATTCACTGATAATACAGCTTTGCCAGGGGTTTTATATTTTTATACATGTTCACTTGATGTTTCCTTACACCGAATCATCGTTTCTATTCATTTCCCACTGATTTAAGCGATCTGATGAGCATTAACTCATAGTGCACGATCATATTTATGTATGAATGGATGACAGAGATGGCGTTTTTCTTTAGCACACACACACTGAAGTGCGTGATGTCACAATGAGGACATAAACACATCTCCAGAACTGCTCTGAGAGTCACTTCATGAGCGTTCCACCGTTTTATAAAACTATCCTCATATCATATACACACAGAAATGTAAAGGTATTCACAGCAACCCATCAAAATAAAAGTCAGCAGAATGTACATACTACTAAAATTATGAAAACTTTATTTTTTAAGGAATGATCTACTAAATGTGCTTGCGAGTAATTGAGTAATAATAATAATAATATAATACATATTATAATTATATAAATATGGAAATTGTAATTATCATTAAAGCCAGACACTTTTGTTGTATTTATTTTTTTAAGGTACTTCATAGTCAGCTTTAATTTGTAGGTAGAAAAACTGAGGAGTGACTTTTTTTGTGTCAGACATGTGTCACTTTGCTCACATCTGATTGGTCCAATTTCAGTTTGAGATCTCCAACTCAGAACATAACCTGCCCCGGAGCATAAGATACTATGGCAATGAATGCAGATAAAAGCCAAGCCACTTTCATGGTACCTAAAACCCAGCATTGGTGCTGCAAACTAAACTGAAACTTACCTGACTAGCCAGCAAATCCGGCTTCATGGTATAGGCCAGGGATCCTCAAATCTGGACCATTCCTCAGAGTTTAGCCCTAACCCTAATCAAACACACCTGAGCATGCTAATCGAGTCTTCAATATCATTATAAAATCACAGGTTGGGGAGTTTGATCAGGGTTGGAGCTAAACTGATTGCAGCAGATTGGACCTCCAGGGGAAGATTTGAGGAAACCTGGTATAGGCCCTTGCATTTTCCCCTCTCGTTATTTACACTACATGCATGAATCGATGAGCAGGGCTAAACAGGCAATGATGTAGAAGCAGGTGTTGATCTTCTGTGGAGGTCATTTTGGCAGATTGGCAACAATAGAAGCTGTTTTTAAACTAACGAGAAATCTTTGAGTTCTGAAACTTACAGGATGTTTTATAGTACATGACCTCTTATATGTCAAAAGATCAAGGGATTTTGATTTCTCAGTTCATGACCCCTTTAATTATTGAATTCCTTTTTCAACCACAAATGTATTGCAAAGGAAGTGCCTTAATTTGGTTTGGCATGGCTGTGACAAACTGGATATTTTAAAAAGGGATCAGCCTTTTTATATGCATCAACCCAACTTCCTGTTTCAATAGGAAATGTGTCAACACAGGAAAGAAAACGGAGCTTTTCAAACCATTTCTTGGTGTCTCTAACAATAAATAACACTTCATGAACTTTCCAAAATGCTTTCTCAACTACGAATTTTCTCTGAGGAAATTCCACTTTTGCTCCAACTAGAAGGCCTTCTTTCTATTGACAAAAGATGATGTGTCCTATCAGCTAACCCGTAGATAACGCAATGAAATATGCACCACGCAAATATTACAGCTGACATTTTAGCCATGAGTCAAGTGCACAAAGAGATGATCATAAGATTGACTAGTACAAAAACCTACCCACTTAATACAGCTCAGGTCACATTGCACCTTTAATTTAAATTGTGGACTGTTAAATACAATTGTACACCATTAATCTAAATGCTTACTAAGGCAGTCATCTGTTAAACAAACAAACACTGATGCACACACCTACCACTTCCACGTCATATAACTCACAAAAAAGGCTTACAAGTACCTTTATTTACGACATACATCTGTCCGTTAAACAAGCAGAGCCCCAATGTTTACCCCTCATGGCCTTACATGCAGGCAAAGCAATATGTGCAATGCCTGCCACAGTCCAATGTGTTTTACAAGGTAATTTTTTTTTTGCCATTTTGCACACAGTACCCTGCCTCCAAGGTAATTAATTTGATGATTTGCACATAGTATGCAACTTACATTTTGGGGTAAAGTGATTTGACATTACAAACAACAAAAACAAAAAATATTGTAAAAATCAGCCCTAATAAAATGACCAAACTCTAAAAATAGCATGAACTGCTAAAAACCAAAATGGAAACACATTTTTTCATTATTATTTTATGAACAGAAACAGAAAACCATTGAAACAATATAAATGTCACTTTTGATCAATTTAATGCATTCTTGCTGAATACACATTAATTTATATCAATGGATATATATTTATATATATAAATAAATAAATAATATTGTATATCTTACTGACAATAAACTTTTGAATGGGTCTATATTATGCAAGATTATATCTGTGACCTCCAAGCCAGTATATTTTTCATCAAATTGACATAAACGATGACCCATTCAATTTGCTCACTGATGTGCTACAATGATCTAAATGCAGTCCCATCGGGAAACAACCACCTACACACACAAATAGGCTTCCACGTTAAGAACCCAACTCAATCTGGTCATGCCTTAAAACAGAGGCTACGGCGCTTGACACACAACAAAGTGTCAGAAACCACCAGATCAGAGTCTTCCTGTATGCTATGCTTGTCTTCAAGCCTCACCTACATACCATAAAAGGAAAGGGAAGGAGAAGCGATAAGATGTTAATCGAACAGTGTGAAGAGTTTCTGGTACATGAATGATTGTGATGACAAAGGTTTATCCAATACGATAGGGAACGGCAGCCTAATCTATGAGGAGTTTTATAAAGTAAAGGGACTCATGATTGATCTCACATGAGCAGGGATGTGCTATGGATATACAAAACACACAGTCAAATCAAATGCTCTATGCCCACACCAATACTGCATAATCTCTCATTAATATGACTTTTTAGAGGAAAAGACGGGAGAATAAAGTGTAAATTGCATGCTATTATTGCAGAACCTGACATTACTATTGCTAATGCTATTTTGGTTTGCATACATCCTACCAATTACTTTAATTGGGAAAAACCATAAGAGACACAGTCATAAGCAAACACAGGTTTTCTGTATGTATGTAAGGAGTTCTGAACCATAATTTGTTTTTACAAGTACTTTCATTAAACTGTACATAGCTAAAACACACTAGTCACAATGGACATGTAGTGTAATACACTTGAACACTAGATTTCAATACCCACTTATGATCTGGGCAGAAGCATCAGCTGGACTTTATGTTCCCATACCTTTGACCAATGAAATACCATGAAAGACTGTGGAGCTGAGTATGCCAACAAGACTTTACTACAGACTTTCCATATGCTTTTAAGATACAAATAATATCCTCATACTTTTCCAGACCTGTGAATAACATTTCAAAATAGCCTGATATTTCCATGACAATGGGAACATTCTTGCTTGTGAAAACTGTTAAGATCATACAGTAGCAGGTCTTACCAATGTTGCACAATGCATGGCAGAAGTTACACTGCATTGCATTTTATGACTGCTTTACTTTTTTCACCCACAAATGCATTTAAACCCTGTCAAGTACTTATTTTTCATATGTTCCTGTCTATACCCTTTTAAACAACGGATGGCCACAGGCGCTATCGTGCTGAAAGCACACCGCTCAGTCACATGCTGTACTACAGCACTAATGCATTCAGAGTTATAAATATACACAATGAAGACCGGTACATGCAGCGTAAAGACATAAGAGAGAAATTAAGACAAACCTCTGATTGTGAAGCGATGAAAACCCCGTATGGAGTCCAGGTATCACGCTATAAGCTCCAGGGTGCAGGCTTTAGATCTCTCTCTCTCTCTCTGTATCTGAACCTCTCTCGCTCTCTCAGCTGTCTTACCGACTGTTATTTCCGGGTTAATAAAACGTCATGTGCTTCTCGAATTTATTTTAACCAAACGCCGTAAATCAAGCTCCAAACATTATCATATAATAAGGAAACCATGTATACTACTTTAAATATTTAGTCGCGTGTGCATTAGACATGAGATTATTTATAATATAAGTAAAGTTAATTAAGTATTTAGCGCGCCCTCTGGCGGTCAACCTGAGCTGTTGCTCATAAAACCACACACCTGATTAATAAATGTATTCCTGCTATGTACTGTGTAAACCTGTGCAAATGCAACAAGTTACTAATGATGACACACTCTCCAAGAAAATCTAAACTTTTTTGTTACGAAATTATGAAAATATTTAGGCTTTATATATACCTATGTTTGAGTACAAAAGGGCCGTTTACTTTCCTCACCTGGGTTGGAGCTAATAAAATACATCGATGTTGAAACTTGGGCATAAATTTGGTCAATAAAATTGCTTATTCAAAATAATTATTGAGCCATTCATCAATCCAACATATCTAAATGATAATAAAAATATATAGATAACATTTTAATTCCAGCATGTACAGGACAACAGTAACTCACCACGTATGTTTTATAACACTCAGTTTCATAGTGATATATATAGCATGCAACATTTTTATCATGAAGCTTAAATCAGAGATCACCAGCTCTTTAAAAAAATATCACCATTGCAGTAACCATAGTTTCCATACAAATACATTATTGATTATTTGCTATTGAATAAAACTAGTAACTCGGTATTAGCCATGTGGGTGGTCACTGCCATCAAGAGGAAAAAACGAATCTTAAAGATGCGGTTTAAAACACGAATATGTTTTGATACTGTGGTATCTGTTAAGTTTAATGGGAAGACTTTTTGTATTATTATTTAATGTTTTACATACAGGAGTAGGCGGCCTATGCATTAGGTCAGGGATAGACAACTTCAGTCCTGGAGGGCCGGTGTCCTGCAGAGGTTTTCGATGTCTTCAAGATCACTAGAAAGTTACAGGCATGTGTGTTTGATTAGGGTTGAAGCTAAACTCTGCAGGACACCGGCCCTCCAGGACCGACGTTTTCTATCCCTGCATTAGGCATCAGCTGGCCTGTTGTAATTAATTGTGGGTGTGGTCATTATTGCATCAATGCAGTTTCAGCCTTTATTGACCACACCAGAACTCAATCACCAGCACCCATACTTAAGTGTTCCCTTTTGTTGAATAGGTTTGCTGTAGTTTGAAAATCGCTATAGAAAAATAGGAGTGTTGTATTTTGTGAGTGAAATAGGTCATTATCTAAACTATCTGCAAATATGGCTAAAGAAAGAATCCATATCAACCTAGTCATAATTGGCCATGTAGACAGTGGCAAATCCACAACCACTGGTCACCTCGTTTACAAATGTGGAGGAATTGACCATAGAACAATTGAGAAGTATGAGAAGGCTGCAACCCAGGTTAGTATTCAATGTAATTCCCTTTTATGGATGTTTGAATGTTGAACTTAGATTTGTTTTTCTTTCTATTTTTGAAGATGGGAAAGAGTTCCTTCAAGTATGCCTGGGTTCTGGACAAACTAAAAGCAGAGAGGGAACGTGGCATAACAATTGATATTTCCCTGCTGAAATTCAACACTCAGAAATACACCTTTACTATAATTGATGCACCTGGTCATCGTGACTTCATCAAGAACATGATCACAGGGACTTCACAGGTATTTATACACTTTCTGGAGTTGAGCTCTTGCGTTTTATCTTTTTGGTACTTCACATACAATCAAGTTGACCCAAATGGATATCTTTTGTTTTTACTTCTTAGGCTGATGCTGCTTTACTAATTGTCTCTGCTGCAAAGGGTGAGTTTGAGGCTGGGATTTCTCGCAATGGTCAGACGAGAGAGCATGCTTTGCTGGCTTACACCCTTGGGGTCAAACAGCTCATGGTCTGTGTCAACAAAATGGATCTCACCGAGCCACTATTCAGCCAGAAACGTTATGATGAGGTGGTGAAGAACGTGTCTGTGTTCATCAAGAAGATTGGCTTTGAGATTGGTGCTGTACCTTTCATACCTGTTTCTGGTTGGAGTGGTGAGAACATGATTGCCCCATCTCCAAAAGGTAATGCCATTCTTAACACTTGCTGTGAAGACCTAGACCAATCTTGTTGTGCTCCAACACTCATGTCTGTAACCAAGTGCTCCTGAAAATGGGGTTTAAGGTGTTTAAACCGGATTTGAACTGAACTTTCAGGAAGGCAGACTTCCAGGAACAGGATTGGGCACCCCTGATAGACTATGCTTACCTCAATTACGTGCATGTTTTGTTTTAGATGCAATGGTTCAAAGGGTGGAAACTCAAGAGAAAAGAAGGCCACTCAAATGGCCGAACATTGTTGGAGGTGCTTGATTCTCTACTTCCTCCAGTTCGCAATGCAAGCAAACCACTGCGCCTTCCCCTACAAGATGTCTACAAGATTGGTGGTGGGTAAAATTTACCAAATAGGTCTAGAGTATAAACCCTGTTGTTGAGCACTCTTGATATCTACTGTGACTGCCTAAACTGGTTTCCCCTCACCAGGTGTCGGCACAGTCCCTGTGGGTAAGATTGAGACTGGTGTCTTGAAGCCTGGAATGGTTCTAACCTTCTCACCAGCAAAGTTGACTGCTGAGGTCAAGTCAATTGAGATGCATCACCAGGGGCTTCAAACTGCCTTCCCAGGTCACAATGTGGGCTTCAACATTAAAAATGTGTCTGTAAGGAACCTTCGGAGAGGTGACGTAGCAGGTAACGCACAGCAGGACCCACCATCGGATGTGAGCAGTTTCGTTTCTCAGGTACAGTAGCTATGATTTTGAGTAAAGTGTGAACAAACGGACAAACTGTATCTGATTCTCTTGCTTATTTCAACAGATCATAATGCTGAACCACCCAGGCAAAATCAAGGTTGGCTACTCCCCTGTACTAGACTGCCACACAACTCATGTTTCCTGTCGTTTTGCTGAACTAAGGGAGAAGCTTGATCGGCGAACGGGGAAGAAACTGGAGGACTTGCCCCAGTATTTGATGTCGGGAGATGGTGCCACAGTCAAACTCGTCCCAAACAAACCCTTATGTGTGGAGAGCTTCTTTCATTATCCACCTCTGGGTAAGGAACTGCATTTAAATGGTGATTATTACTGCTGAAAGACAGTTTTTAAGTGATCTGTTTTTTTTCTGTCAGGTCGATTTGCTGTAAGGGATTTAAAACAGACCGTTGCTGTTGGAGTAATCAAGTCTGTGGAGAAGGTGGACCAAGCTAAAAGGACATCACAAAAAGCTCCTGTATCAAAATGATTTACTAATTTGTCCCTTTAATACTTTATTTACCAGCAGTCTGGTAAGTGAACCAAAAGGTTCTCTTTAAGTTGAGCATTTCTGTATGGTTTTATGTAACACTTTATTTTGCCTTAAAGTGAAGCCGCTTTTTAAATGCATCGCTGGTGTTTTGGATTGTATAAAGTGACTCTGGGGCTCAGCATGGCTGTAGAGAAGCATTAAAAGTGTTGCTGGACTGCAAATAAATTTGAGTTTTCACTTCAGTTGTTGCAACAATGCTGGTCAGTTTATTACTATTTGAGCTGATTGTCACTTGACTAAACTTTTTGTTTGAGAAACGAGGCGTCTTGTTTCACATGAAACCTATTTTATTGATATTGGGAAATGTAAGGTACATGTTCAGACAAAAAGAAACCTGTAGCACATTATTCTTTCACCTCAACACTGGGTAAATGCAGAGAAAGGTGTGACTTTCGGTTTCCAAAAGGAAAGGATAACATTTCAATTCAACAGGGCTTTTTGAATTTGATACATGAACACTTCAATGTTGGGAAATGGATCTCATCTACAATGCTGACACCATTGTCAAATTCAATACAAGACTGACCAATCACATTAGAAAATCCAGTGGTCATAATCCTTCATTGGGAATTTGAACCGCATAGGTTCCAATTGCATCAACCAGGTAAACAACTTCCATATTTCAAAGTATCCAAGACACAATACTAAAGATGAAGGGTGACTGTTTATGGAACACCACTGTATTACAGAGCATTGTCTTTCAATAAGACTGTAGTAAAAGTACTTGCGTAGATTAAACCAACACTGATATGGGAACATAGGAACAAACTGTGTAAGGCCACAGGTTAATAATTTTTACACTGAGTAGCAAACACAAAATAAAGTTTCACTCTCGGACATACTTTAGTGGTGTATTAGGAAATGTGATGTTGAAAACTGATGTCCAGTTATTCCATTAGAAGAGAAGTCGACTCCTGTCCCTGCTATATACGATAGCCACATTAATACTTCAACTCATTTGAAAAAAAAACTAACTTACTGGCAGGTAGAGTACAAGTTCCCAAATTTACTTTTCAGACCAACACATGTTTCTACATTTACAGAGAACCACACACTCAGTCTTGTGTGAAACATTTATGTACAATCTTATATACAGAGATTCAGTAAGTGGAGGGAAAGTGCTGGTCTTTTAAGTGGGTGCAGTCTAGCCACTGTGCAATGGTAAGGATAACAGCGGTAAAGTTAGACATTTTATTTACAGTCTCTGATGACGGTAAGGTGATAATGTAGTTCCATCTTCCTAAAACTTGCATTGTTGATTCAGCAGTTAAGTCAAGTGCATCCCATTGGTGGAGGTGGAGGATCGACATTTGCCTGTCAATCAGACAAGATATGAACAAAAGACATGGGAAATACACCTTTCCTCTCTGGCTGCCCCTCGATGTGTCCAACCTGAGGACAAAAAAGGTTGCAATCAGAACGTGGCTATAAATGCAAGTCTAAATCAAGTAAGGAATAAATGACAATGAACTGCTGAAAATTAATGTCAGATTACATTTCAATAATTCAATGGCATGAACACAATTACGCTTTTACCATGGTTAGCATGTATGTTTATTAAGACATTTTTCAGGTTTTTATCTTTAAAAGGACACCGCTTGCACTATTGTTTTTTTTCCCAAGAATGCACAGGGCCTCGCATCTGGCCTATAATATTGTAATTTTTATATCTAAAAACTGTTCAAACTGTTTCATTTCCATGCATAGTCAAGGTCAAATGGATATATATATATATATATATATAGAGAGAGAGAGTTGTTTTAATTTTGATTTATTAGTAAAAACGTTTTTTCTGAAGGCACTTCACTGTGGTTGTTAGACCCCTTAAAAAAATTACAATTTATTTTTCTCAGAAAAAAACAGCATTAATTGATTTACTGTTATTTTCAAATCTTATTATTAAAATATACACTCATTAGACCTATTAGAAAAGGTTATTAACCATCTTTTAATTTTGTTCTAACAAGAAACCTTTTGGAAAGGATCTGGACCAACAAAATACTGTTTTTATAATGTAATATGCTAGAAAAAGTTTTTATTGACAGAATTTTTCTGCAAAGTTTTGCAGAAATAATTACATAATTACATTATTCTCATTATTCTCAAAAGCATCAGATGCGTGTGAAAGTGGCATTTATTAATACAGTAGGCTCCTGGGCATTTAGTTTCATAATAAAAATGAGGTAATATGTGCTTTGGAACTGTAATGTGGTCAAAAACCTGAACTACTGCATGAGCCATGAACTATATCAAAGAACATTACTGGAACATGTTGGAAAGTCTGCTAATCAATCACAATGTAGAATTTTGGATTCTTCAGTCTCATGCTTTTGTGTACATGCTTGAAAATGTTGTGTTTTTACACTTACCCACCACTCCTGATCTTCTTCCCCAGTTACTACAATGATCTCACCCTCAACGAAAGTGAGCTCATCATCATTATCTGCCTGACAATCATAGATAGTCTTCACCCTCCGCATTTTACTCTTTATCTGACAGAAAGCAATACAAATAGTGTAAGATAGTTTGTTGAAAGCAACTTGTTGCATACTTGAATGTATTTCTCCAAAGCATCGGTGACCAAGTCCTTACCGGATTTATTTTCCTGGGCAATGGTACAGGCGTATCTTGTGCAGATGTTGGGCTTCCATTGGTGTCTTCGCTAGACTGGACAGGTTGAGGAGACAGTTCAGCTGGTTGGATGACTGTTGGAGTATCTGCTGGTTGGGGCTTGGGAGCTACTTCTCCAGGTGGATGTTTGTGGAGGATCTCAGTGCTTATAGGTTTTGGTGGGGAGATGTCTGTCAGTTGAGGCTTGGGCGGGAGATCTTTCAGGTGTGGTTTAGGGGGTAGATCACCTAACTGGGGTTTAGGGGGGAGGTCAGATATCTGAGGCTTTGGAGGCAGTTCTCCTGGTTTAGGGGGTAATTCTGAAAGCTGTGGTTTAGGAGCTATATCTCCAGGTTGAGGTCTATCAGCTAACACAAATTTCTGTGGGGTATTTGAACTCTGCAGGACCTTCTGGAACAGGACAGGTTCAGGAGGCTGGCTGATTTTATCCATAGATGGGTGATGAATGGTGTCTATCTTACGCAGGGTAACTATTGAAAAACAAAATGTCATTATGTGTTTTTGGCATATTTTTGATATAGTTCTAGACCACTTCAGGAGAAAAATATGAGGAAACATTTGATTTGTTATTGTTTCTCTAAGTTATACATCTAACTGTACTGTAATAGTGGGTTGGAAAATATACACCGTGAGCTTAATACAAACTAAATTAAATAAAAAATACATATGTGAATGTAAATAACAATACATTTGTGATTATTTATGAATAACAAAATTAGTTACTTATAGGAATTCATTTTATTTCATTATTCAGATGTACCACTGCAACATTCAAAAGCAGAAAGCATGTCACCTACACTTCTGAGGTAGTTTGGGAAGGACCCGTGGACCAAGTGTGGGCTTTGTGGTGTTGAGACTAGAAATAAATAACACATTATGCCTCAAAGCAATGTCCAATTACATCATATTTACATGCTCTGTAAAACCAGCCATAATGTATAAAAGGAACCATTTTGCATCCCAAATACATGATAACAAAGTTACATGGACATATTCAAATGAAGCACAAAAGTCCATGTATAAATTTGCAGTCTAAAGTTTGCTGACCTTTCTAATGCAAATGTAGTTCTAAAAATAGTTCAACAGAATCGCTATATAAGCATTGCAAAAGGTTTAATCTTGCTTGTGTGAATTTAATTCAGAATCAGCTTTGTTCAGGCTGTTACTTAAATTATGTTGGTTCACCTGTGCTGTTGTGGGATACCCTCGAATCTGTTAGATACAGGAGACATCTTGTTGACAGGAGGCGGTGTTGAATCACTTCCTGGGAATGTTGTACAGTGAACATTATACTGTGAATGTCATAACAAATTAACACATTTCTTAAATGTCTCTGCTTTTAAAAGCCTATAGAGCCGCTAAGGTGACATCTGCAGACTTTTGTAAGACTGAAAAAATAAAAATTATAATTTGTGGACAGTAAGATTTTATGTTTTTGAAATTATTTTAGGCTGCATTTATTTTATCAACGATACATTAAACAGTAATAATGTGAAATATTTTTACAGTTTAAAATAACTGTTCTCTATTTTAATGTAATTAGAATTTTCAATGTAATTTATTTCTGTAATGGCATAGCTACATTTTCAGCAGCCATTGTTCTAGTCTTCATTGTCATATGATCCTTCAGAAATCATTCTAATATTCTGATTAGGTTCTCAAAATGTCTCATTATTATTAATGTTGAAAATAGCTGTGCTGCCTAATATTTTTGTAAAAAATTGTTTTCACAAACAAAATAAATACAATTCTGACCACAAACTTCTGAACTGTAGTGTACAAGCAAAATGCATATAAGTGTACGCAAATATTTTCCACATAAATGTCTGGAATTCATTCTGGAATTCTTACTGCAAACGTCACTTTATGGCTTTCTATAAACTCAGTATAGTAAAGCAAACTTTTTTATGACTATTGTTTTGTGATACAGCAGAGAGGTAACACATTAGCACCAGACCATGCACAATAATGGTCTTATGCATCTTAAATTATGTGATAATTATTTCAACCAACGATATAATTTACATAGGTTATATTAACAGTATGTCTTTCTCCCATTAATAACTTCCAGACCATTAGTTTGCCATGCCTTTTTCTTTGCCATTACACAAAATGGTAAGAAACATGCAAATCACTGGGGCAGGGTATAATGCAGAGATCAAAAGGTTAGGGATGGGGTCATTAGGCTGAGCCTTTCAATGACAATATTGTCCTCTCAATATTGTTTTTTATAGTTAACATGTTCTGAAGTTTAGCATGTAATGACACCACAGAATGAATGGGATGAAAATGATCTGGTAATGGATTCACTTGAAATTAACCAAAATGTCTCGCAAGAATATAATTTAAAAGCAACTAAACTGGTGTTTCCACTGAAAACGTCTTACATTAATGGAAAAACCTAATCTATGTGGATCTGAGTAAATGAAACCCTGGATAAAAACAAAAACAGAAACATTACTTTGTAACTCAACCTAGGGTTGTTGACTAAGTATAGCCCACCTTTACGGAGCGGGGTGTGTGAGAGAGGGATGGGGGGGTCGGACTGCGTGCGTTTGTGTCCAGGGGGAGGGGGTGGGGGCCTCTTCTTTGACAGGGTGGAGCTGCCACAAGCGGGGGTTTGTGCGGAGGGGGGCAGGTTCAACAAGGGAGGGGCTGGAGGGAAAACAAACATAAAACAAGAACATGCAGTGATATCATGGGGAAGAATG
Organism: Gymnocypris eckloni scoliostomus; assembly: GCA_027564155.1. Lineage (NCBI taxonomy): Eukaryota > Metazoa > Chordata > Actinopteri > Cypriniformes > Cyprinidae > Gymnocypris > Gymnocypris eckloni. Next base: position 9,689,897 of record CM050436.1, on the reverse strand, counting down.
GATACTGTCATTTAACATGGGTCTGTGGAAGATACAGGAATAAGGGTGACAGGACAGAAAGTTAAGTAAATAAAGAAAAAAATGACTGTGGGTAAATACTTGGATAAGATGAAAATTGCTTCTGAAACTGAAGCAGGTCAGGAAAGTGGAACTTAAAGTGGAAGAGGAGAAACTAGATGAAATTGGAGAAGGACATAAAGACACCACAAAAAAGTAAAGTAAGATGTATTCTCATTTCAATGAAAGCGAAAATTAAAGAACCATCTATTCTACATTACTTATTGAAATAAGACAAGTCAATAGCCAGTGAAAAGCTCAGTCAGAGAGGACCAGGAAAAGGATGAGACACGCAAACACAGCAATTTAACATCTACAGAAAATTTTGCAATTTAGCTGTTTAAGTCAAATCATCTATTTACTAATTATGATTAATTGTAGCAGAATCATCAAGTGAAAAGTACATTAGATGTATTGAATCTGATTTGTATACTAAACTTTCATATAAAAAGAGATTGTGACCATAATTTGAGTGATCGTATAGTCCAAAACCAGAAATGTGCAGCATCTATAAGTATAAAATGCATCAAGGCACATCTGAATCCAAACATGCTGTCTACTAATATGCTTTTATCTAGTCAGCATATATATTCACTACCTACGATATTAATTTATTATTGTAAACATATTTTTAACTAATACATGTATTCTAAAGCTCATTTAAATTTGTTCTCGAACATTTTAAAATAATCTTAAATGAATTACACTACCATTCAAAAATATCTTATGCTCAATAAGGCTACATTTATTTGATCAACAATACAGTAAACAGAATACTGTGAAATATCACAATTTAAAAAAACCGTTTTCTATTTTAACATTTTATAAAATGAAATGTATTCCTGTGATGCAAAACTGAATTTTCAGCAGCCATTACTCCAGTCTTGTCACATGATCCTTCAAAAATACTTCTAACAATATGCTTATTTGGTGTTCAAGAATTTTTTTTTTGTTAATGTATAAAACAGTTGTGCTGCATAATATTTTTGAAGAAATACCTTTTTTTTACAGCATGTACTTGAAATAGACATATTTTGTAACATTACAATGTGATGTCTTTATAGTCAATGTCTTTTGATCAATTCATTTCTTTAAAAAATCTTACTACCCCCAAACTTTTGAATGGTAGTGTACTTTCATATAAAAAACATTGTTCACTGAGCTGCAGCAGCCTTCAGTTTCAGACACAGCTGTAAGATCACAGAATGAGGTCATTAAATAGATTAAATAAGCAGGAGGTTTATGCAAATAAGAAAAGATAGTCACTGATGTATGGTCGAGTGCTAGCCAGAGTAGCATAGTGGGAATGAGAGCCAAGGAAAGCCAGAAGAGGAGCTGCAAGAGACGAGAAAAAGAGGAAAAATACAGAGAGAACGAAGAAAAAGATGGAAAAAGACCGGATGACATTTTACTTAGGTTTGCCTATTAATACTATGACACATAAGAAAGTTAAACAATAAACAAAAGTATCAAATGGAAAAGTAAACCCAGCTAGAGTCTGTGCAAAGCAACAGAAAGCAGATAAAACCACACATATATTTGTTACAGTTTTGCTGTTGACTGTACAGGTTTTAGGATTACAAATTGAACTAAAGCTACAGATGCAAAGAACTGGATTAATACATCAGACTACATTGAATAAATAGCTTTTATGAATGCAAATAGTATTATAACAAATTCATATATTTAATTATGGAATGGGCAAGATTGTTAGAACAAGTTTTATGCTTAAACATTTGATTGGATTTTGGGTTTCTGGGTTACCTTTGCCTGCATTTCTAGGAGGCAGAGGTGGGCCATCGGAGACTGGAGAGGATGGACAGTCGGTAGAAACGCTGTACATCGGATTGGAGAGTGCAGTGTATGAGAGGCGCTGCTTATCACGCTGGCCAAAACTAGGCAGAGAGAGCTTGTCATGAGGAGACAGACTGTATGAGTGACAGAAACTCTGCGGCCGGGGAGAACGATCCTTCTTAATGGGACTGGGCTGGGAATGAAAAACAATGAGAAAATCATTCAGTCTGTCCAAGAAGTTTGGGTATTTTAAGAAAAGTTCAACGAAGAATGTTTTACTTTGTCATCCAGATCATCGTCACTCTCATCAAGCTCCTCCAATCTGAGATTCCATTCATATTCCACATGGACTTTAGGATTAAATTTTCCTGCATTGGCTTGTACAAGCTGAAACACACAAATATGAGTCGGATCGTCAAAAACAACCCCATCTTAACACCCTGGGGCTTTTACCACATCTTTGCTGCCCCCTATTGTTTTTAGATCATGATGGACATGTATTCAGAGCCGTTAAAATTTTTATCATCTGTCCCACAAGTTACTCACCGTTTCCTCACACTGGATGATCTTCATCCGTCTGGCCACATCCAGAGCTGTTTCTCCATTCTGATTGGCTGAAACAAAAGGACACACGTTAACCAGAAATTATATATAAATGGTGACTAAGCATTGGTAAATATACAGTATATGTAAGAAGGGATTCTGGCTGATATGATGAGTTGACAATTATTATATATTTATGCAACTGTCAATAACACATAAATGGCTAATATTATAATTTTAGACTATTTTATCTAAATAAACAACACTAAAAAAAACATTAACAAATAAATAACACTAAAAATCTAAATTCCTTTGTTTTGAATGCCACAAGTGCATTTAAGCATCACAATATTATAAACTACAGCATGAAAAAGTTATAACCACTTAAATATCATAAAAATAACAATAAAAAAGTAATATAATAATAGTAATATATTACTATAATAAATACAAATATAGTAATAGATAAGTAATTTATATATAGAAATAGTAAAACCACACGTGCATGTGTAACTCACTGATATCAGTAGCTGGTTTGCCTCTCAGCAGTAATTTGAGGCATTCATATTTCTCATACAGGCAACAGTAGTGTAGGGCTGTGTTTCCTCTCTCCGTCTGTTTATCCAGATTCCCACTGGAGACAGAGACAAGGAATATAATTGTCCTTGATATTTTTACATATAAGAGTTTATTGTACTATTAAAAACACTTATTAAAACCAACCTGCAGCAATTTTGGCACAAAACTATGTGTTACGTGGTACTGCTATCATATTAACAAAATCATCTTCTTCAAAGTGCTTTTTAATGCAATTCAAATATGTAATTGAGGCTGACATTAACAAGATTCTCACTCTTAATGAGCCACTTCACACTTCTGAATTTGGGTCAGCAGTGACTAAACAGCACACATGGGGAGAGAGCAAGTGAATGGCCCAGTTCTGTTTATCTAGTGGGAATCACAGCAAAAAAAAACAGGCTACACATCTAAACCAGCATATCCCTGCTCTCAGAGAACAAATTCATATATTTCTCTGACCCAATTTGAAGTTCTTCCTGAACATTTTCTGTAGTGATCACTGCAACACTGTAGGATCCAGGGTCTAAGTTCTGAAAGAATAATGTTTTCCACATTTGAACAAAAATGTTTTGCCCAGTATGACAGGATCAGTTTTAATTTGATTCTGCATGGAGATTCTTAATTGATGTCAAACATAGTTCTGTGTGCTATCAATTAATATGTGAATGTCCTATAAATACATAAAGATTACTTTTGATATTATGTGTCAGAATTTACTGCAGTTAAGTTGAAACTTCTTGTTTGTTGCTGACGCATGTTTTGAGTTTGAGCTCCGTCAAGTCAATTATTTACTGTCTATTTTCTATCTTAAAATCTATTTTATACAGCATCTCTGTGCTTCTCTGCACAGGCTCCGTGCACCCGGGACACGATCTTCCCAGATGTTCTTTATTCCGGTGCCGGGAAACCACAGACCCTGGGTGCAGCAGGGGAAGAAGCAATCCAGGCCCTGGGAAGCAACCCCCCCCTCCGGTCTTCGATATTTCCACCCGCAACCACTTCGCTCCTCTCTGCGAGATGGAACGTGACACTGTGATCGTCGGAGACTCCATCGTCTGGCACGTTCGTGCTATGCTAACTGAAGGTAAAGTGCACACTCACTGTTTCCCTGGTGCTCGTGTTCTTGATGTTTCTGCGCAGAAACCCACGATCCTGAAGGATGATGCACACATCAATGTAAAGCTTATTTACTCAGCTTTCAGTTGCAGCCGTTGCGATTCACGCGGGGGTGAACGACACCAAGCTGCGGCAGACGGAGACACTGAAGTGGGACTTTAGGAGCCTGATCGAGATGGTACGCAGCACATCGCTCGCGACGACGATCATCGTGGCAGGATCTCTTCCCACATATCGACGAGGACACGAAAGGTTCAGTAGACTATTTGCTTTAAACAAATGGTTGTTGTCATGGTGTAAAGATCAGAAACTGCTCTTTGTTAATAATTTAAATCTTTCCTGGGAGCGTCCTAGGCTTTTCCGTGCTGATGGTCTGCACCCAATCAGAGTTGGGGCGGAACTCTTGTCGGACAACATCATGCTACACTCCATCTGACTAGTAAGCCAATCCTCAAATAACTGCTATGATGACTTTTGTTCTACCCACTTAAATGATAGAAGTACTTGCAGTGTCCAATCTATACAGACTGTGTCTGTTCCCCAGATAGTGAGGTCAAAATATAAATTTAATGCAGGATCTAGAAAAATCTGATCGTGATTAAACCATAAAAATGCTAAATAATTTTTTTTAAAGCTTGGGCTCCTAAACATTAGGTCACTCTCACCCAAAGCAGTTATTGTTAATGAAATGATCACAGATAATAGTTTTTAATGTACTCTGTCTGACTGAAACCTGGCCTAAACCAAATTATTATATTGGTCTAAATCAGTGGTTCTCAACCCGCGGCCCGTCACGAATCCGAATGCGGCCCACCATGCTGAATGTTACAGTCTTATGTGTTGAATATAATAAAAAAATTACTTTCAGTTTTACAATTAGTTTTAGTTTTTACATTCATTTAAAAATGTACTAAACAAATATAAGCTAATGTTTTTATGTAAAATAATTGTTTTTCATATATTATTTGCAGACATGAGAAGACCTATGCACTCACGTAATTAATGTTACGCATTTAACGATCACTTACAAGCGCACTTTGGCAGAATTATATTCAAATAGTCATCAGCAGCCATTAGTTCTGTAAAATTGAGCATTAGAATGGACAAATTTGTTAAGGGAGAAAACGAAATATGTAAAATGCCAGAAGAAACGCATTCAAATAGTCTCAGCATCCGCGGTGAAGAGAGTGATTGACTTTCAGTTTTCCCAGCCACCCACTTGAAGATGTTCAGGCAAAAAAGAAACACCCATAAACTACTACGCAGCAATCATCCTTATTACAGAAATCTGGCAAAACATCTCTGGAGAGAACCTCAGATTATTAAATCGAAAATTCTTTCCATATTTGGATCAATATAGGCTACATTTGTGAGTGCACACTTTCTGCAATGTCGCGTGTCAAGTAACACTTCCGTGCGCGTCTTACAGACTACAACTTACAATCTCAACTTCATTGTGCTATTACTCATTTTGTTACAGAATTTCACAAAATTAGTTCCCGACAGCATCAGGTGTTTTATTATTGGTGAGTATAATAATTTATTTAAATAAATGTAATCGTTGAGATATCATAATATTTAGGTTATAAATAATATTATAAATCTGTTTGGTTTTTATTGATGTAATATGTAAATGACATGCGTGCGTGCGGCCTGTGAGACTTGCACTTGGACCATAGTGCGGCCCGGTGGAAAAAAAAGGTTGAAAACCACTGATTTAAATGAATCTACTCCACCAAGCTACTGTTATAAGCATGAGCCTCATCAGACTGGTTGTGGCGGCGGTATCGCAACACAATATATGTGACACTGGACCACAAAACCAGTCTTAAGTGTCTTTAAGTGTTTTTTTTAATTGAGCTGAGTAAATAAGCTTTACATTGATGTGTGGTTTGTTAGGATCGGACACTATTTGGCCGAGATACAACTATTTGAACATCTGGAATCTGAGTGTACAAAAACAATCTAAATATTGAGAAAATCGCCTTTAAAGTTGTTCAAATTAAGTTCTTAGCAATGCATATTACTAATCAAAATGTACGTTTTTATATATTTACGGTAAGAAATTTACAAAATATCTTCATGGAACATGATCTTTACTTAATATCCTAATGATTTTTGGCATAAAAGAAAAATGTATAATTTTTACCCATTCAATGTATTTTGGCTATTGCTACAAATATACCCCAGCGACTTAAGCCTGGTTTTGTGGTCCAGGGTCACATATAGTGATATTCTCAATGCTACTCAGAAAACAGGATACATATTTAACTCATTCAAAATACTTATGCTTAATGTTACACTGTCAGATATGCAAAATAAATCTGTCCTATATCTTGCTCTGGCTACTTTGTATAGACCGCCAGGGCGATATAAAGATGTTCTAAAATCATTTTGTTTTTGCAGATTTCCTCTTAGACCTATTGGCTAATGTTGATAAAGTGCTAATTGTCGGATATTTTAACATTCACGAATATAATACAAACAATGCATTAGGACTTGCATTTACTGACCTATTAAACTCTTTTGGAGTAAAGCAAAGTCACCGTTTTAATAATACGCTAGATTTAATTATATCGCATGGAATTGATCTTACTGATATAGATATCGTACCTCAAAGTGATGATGTTACTGACCATTTCCTTGTATCGTGCATGCTGCATATTACTGATATTAACTATATGGCTCTGCGTTATCGTCCAGGCAGAACTAATGTTCCAGCCACAAATGACAGATTCACAAATAACTTGCCTGATTTATCTCAACTGCTCTGTGTACCCATAAATACAAATTAACTAGACAAAATTACAAGCAACATGGCCACTATCTTCTCTAAAACGTTAGAAACTGTTGGCCCCCCATCAAATTAAAAAAGGTTAGAGAAAAACCTGCTGCGTCATGGTACAACTGTTATACCCATTCAGACAGGCACTAAAAGCTGCCAGGACCGAGCATATCCGCAAACTCATAGATAATAACCAAAACAATCCATGTTTTTTATTTAGCACAGAGGCTAGATTAACAAATAAACATTTGTCACCCGATCTTTATATTCCCTCAAAGTTTAATAGTAATGAATTTATGAATTTCTTCACTGATAAAATATATAACACCAGAAATACAATAAACAAATATAGATTCTACAGCGTCTAGTACTTCAGCTTCATTCATCGCACCCAAAGAAAAACTTCATTGCTTTACAACTATATATACAACATCTCATTGCTAGTTTTACTTGATCTTAGCGCTGCGTTCGACACTATAGATCATGACATACTCATATATCGATTACAAAACTATACAGATATCCAAGGGCAGGCTTTAAGATGGTTTAGATCAGGGGTGTCAAACTCATTTTCGCTGAGGGCCACTTCAACATTATGGCTGCCATCAAAGGGCCGGTTGAAACTGTAAGACTGTACAAACGTTACCACTCCTTGACATATTGTTAAATAACTGCCTCTTTATTTTATTATTAGCTACTTATTTAAGTTACAAATATTTTATATGCATTTGCATAGATGTAAAATATATGTTATTACTCTGTGTTATTTTAACAAATACTTTTCATTAATCAGGTTAAGAAATCCACATTACTCCATAGATCAAAGTAAATAACAAAGACAAATATCATCAAGTCATTACATAAACTTTGTTAAACGCATTTTTATATATACCTATTTTAAACATCCATCTACATTTTTATTAACTCACAAATGTAACCAAAAATATATAACATGAACAAATCTAAAAATGCTACTATTGGCTCAGTGCTAAACAAAATTTTGTCAGATAACCAAATCACAAGCAATAGCAGAATATAAATACAATAGAACAAAGACACAAGTTCAATAAACAGTGCTTTTCAGGTTTTTTAGCTCAGTCTAAAATTAATTTTCAGGTACGCTACAGAAATGTAAATAAAATGTAAAATAACTTATTAGTCTTCACTGTATAAATTAAATAGCCTATAAATTAATCATTTTTGATGTTACAAAGGTTATTTAGTCAGGAGCAGTGACCACTTGTATTTTTCTTTGACAGCATTAGATTTATTATTAGTTTGCTTTCACTTTAAGAATGAAAGCAGATTTAATATACTCATACACACATACCTTTTCTTTCTCCACGGTTTACATTAAGACGTATGCTATGCTTAGACTGTTTACAAGGATATTAGCCAAAACATGCACGTTGATGTAGTTTTGTCTGTATTTATTCATCCATGCACAAAAAGCGTGCGTGAGAGCTCAATTCAGTATTCGCAAATTGATCGGCTGTCTGGTGCGTCTTAAAACTTCTCACACAGCGCTCGACTGTTCCGCCAACAATCCCGAGCATCTTATATGCTCACCTTGTGCCTTCGGGCAGTCCTTATATCGAGTCTTGATACGTGAGATTGAACGAGAATGAACGCATTGGTGGTAATGCATAGACAGACATTATGTGAAAATGTGGACAGTGCCAAAATAAAGGTGTCTTTTTATACTACAGAGATATCGATATTTTACACGTGGCATTGATGCATCGTATTGTCATACATAGTATTGATATATCGATCCATATCGATGAATCGTTACACCCCTAGTTCAGACACACTCTCTCTATTTAAATCTAGATTGAAGACACATCTCTTTAGCCAATCAGTCATATAACGCATCTCATAATCTAGTACTGCAGTTATATCTGACCAAACCCACATTATTATGCTTTGGCTTGGGTTGAACAAATAATTTTAGCTTGGATGGAACAACAGCTACGCTAATTATTTGTTTCTGTTTCTGCCACGGGATTAACATTAATATCCTGTAACATCCTGTGGTAACTAGGAATTATACAAGCTTCAGTCTGGATCCAACCCTTAAAGGAGTGGTTGACTGTTTTTCTAGGCTTGATTGTGTTTATGGGGTGCAGTCTAGCATGTGTTCATGCTTGTTAAGCATGTTTTTTCACATAATTTACCTTTATTCCACCCTCTCTGTCCCTTCTCTGACAAACGCCTCGATTTATTTCCTGGTATTAGCTACTTATTTAAGTTACAAATATTGTATATGCGATGGGCTGAGATTGGTTAGCTGTTATTACTCAGTGTGTTGTGATTAGCTAAATACTGCCTCTACTGGTCTGAGCGTCCGCCCCTCACCTCAGGGGCGGAAAATGAGCTAAGGGGCTGAAGCCCGAATGTTTTCAGAAAAGCCCGAGTGTTCTTATGACATCCATCTACCTATTAACATCATCATCACTGCGTATATAACATTAAAATGATAAACTACAGTTTACTCCGTCAGTGCTAAACCACTGATAACCATTCTGACTGACATATACACATGATAATAAACTTCATATAAACTGGCCAATCATCGAATAAACAGTAATAGCAGATCTTGGATCTTTTAGCCCGGATATCCACTCACCCTAGAATCGCCTCCTCCGGTTGAATGTAAACAGTGGTGTTGTCTATAATGCTTATCAATTTGAGCCGATTGAGACCAGAGGATATTAGTGAAGATGATCGTGCAGAACCTGTGCAAGCACGGCTCTTAATGGTATGTTTATTGTTGTTGTCTCATACTTTAAATCGCAGATTTGTAATATGCTACTACCTTTTCTGTTAGCTTTTAATAAGACGGTTTATGCTTAGACTGTTTAAAACTTTAATTAGCACAGCAACCACCGCAGCGTGTCCATTTATAATGCTTATAATGATGTGTGAAAAAGCGCATAATTGGAACAGTTTGTTGGAGCTGATCTGACGATCTGAATGAGAGAGAGAGAGTGCAGAGCAGTGGCGACACGGCGTAACAGTATTAAGAACCCGCTGCTTTAATGATTTTGAAACTTGTGAATCCATTAGAATCAATAGAAAACAGAATTGATTCAAATGAATAGATTTTACGTGCATCCCTAGTTTTCTCTTCCTCTTCTCTAAAGCAGCGCAGCATACTCGCCCTCTTCTTTCCATGTTCCTGGGGCAGGGTTTATCTGGGTTTGTGATGTATCAGACCAGGAAGTAACTCGTTGTAGTCCCTTACCTATTTTTGTAGGCATTAAACTTCCAGAATTTTAAAAGGCGATATCTCCGTCTGCATTGAACTTTCAGCCAACTCTGCAGATATTGTTTATGCTCAAACAGCAACATTACACACTAACTAATGATGGAAAGAAATTGGTTACCACTATTTTTCTACCCGTGCTTGACTATGGTGATGTAGTGTATCAGTTTGCACCATCATATCTTCTATCCTCTTTAACTAGGAATGTCTATCATGGTGCTTTAAGATTTATATCAGATTGTAAACCCTCAACTCATCACTGTATGTTATATAACAGAGTAGGTTGGCCTTCTTTGCTTACCAGAAGAAAAGTGCACTGGTATTTAATTATTTATAAAGCCATTCTGGGATGTTGCCCTTATATATCTGCTGTCTTATAAAACAGAAAGCTGTTGAGAAATACTTCCTCAAATTGACTCAATGACATGTAACTGTTTTTAAGTGTCTCTAGTCTGTCTGTGTTGTAACATGTTGTGATGAAACTGATGTATTGCTGTCCATTTTGGCCAGAACACTCCTGCAAAAGAGATTTTTAATCTCAGAGAGTCTCTTCTGGTTAAATAAAGGTTAAATAAAATAAAAAAATAAAAAAAAAAATGTTAAAAAAGTGAAATCGCAATCAACCACCCCTTTAAATGATCTGAGATGACCGAACACCTGAGAAGAGATGATGTGCCAACCGCTTAGAGGACGTCAGAGGAAGCCAACCATCAGACAATATACAGAATTAACTAAATTTTAACCTTAAGTTAAATATATGAAGTTTCTGCAATATATAAATCTATTGTAGAAACTTAATTTCCTGTAAAGCTGCTTTGCAACAATTGTATTGTAAAAAGCGCTATACAAATAATTTTGAATTGAATTGAAAGGAGCATCTGTGTTCTTAATTGCTTCAATACCACAAAACACATTAATGTCCATAATGCATAAAAAGGAATTTAACAATATTGGAAAGATAACATTAAAGACAGGTTAACACAACCAGTGGACATAAGTGTGGAGAAAACAGAAGATTCATTGTGGAATTTACGAAGACATCTATAGAGAAATCTTTTTTTCCTTCCACATACAGTACATTACAGTTCAAAGGGTTTGAGGTCAGTAACAATGTTTTTGAAATAAAGAAATTAATACATTTTATTCAGCAAGAATGCTTTAAAACCAAAAGTGACATTGACTACATAAATAAATAATGTTCTTTTGAACGTTCCATTTATTGAAGAATCCTGAAAAATAATCAATCACAGTTTCTGTAAAAATATTAAGCACAATGGTTTTTAACATCAATAATAATAAATGTTTCTTGACCACCAAATAAGCTAATTAGGTTCATGTGACAGAATTATGGTGTAATGGCTGCTAAAAATTCAGCTGTCATCAGAAATTAATTTGAAAAAAATAAGAAATATTGATTTTAATATTTCTTAAATTTATTGTTACTATTTTACCTTTATTTTTGATCAAAAAAAATGTAACTGTACAGTAGTCTTGGGGAGTATACATTTTACCTACCCCAAACTTTTTAGTAGTATATACTATAACTAGCATGTTAACATGTAAAAAAATATCACTTAACATTTTTAATATAGTCATATCAATTATCTTTCAAATGTAATCAGGGAGGAAGTGAGAATTGGGGAATGGAAAACCTGGAGTGAAGTTAAAGCAGAGTGAACCATGTTGTCCGAAAAAACAAACACAAACAACAATCCCAGTTTTCTGGGTTGGATTTACTTCCCTTATGCTGTCATATTTCTTTTGAGTCAACCTTTAATGCAAACCTGGAGCAGATCCAGTGTTCCAGTTCTCAGGGAAATCGAATTATGATTATTTACTAGGATGTGAGCCAACAGTAGTCCTGGCTCATGCATGACCTGATCTTCTAATAATGTTATGTAACTTTAATCCACACAGTAGAGAGCAAATTGAGCTAAAGTTTAAATTACTCTATTAGCTGCATAATAATCCATTCAAAAGTTCTGGTGCTCGTACATGAACACCTGCCATCCTAAGAAAAAAAACACATTAAAAACTGTTTAACCAAATCCTATTTAACCGTTAAGCTCTTAATGATAACGGTGATGGAACGTAACAAGAGGTGACTGCCTAAACAGGGGTGTCAAACATGTGGCCCTCGGCCCGAATGCGGCCCACAAAGGAGTACAATCCGGCCCGCGGGATGATTTGAACAATAATATAAAATAATAAATAAAACATTATTTTGAAAGTTAAATAAAGTTTGTTCACTACAATATTACATTTTTAAGTTAAAGTGGAACAAATTGCTTATTTATTTGTGTGTATGTTACGCCTCGGGAATTGGGAGACCTACACATGCACGTTTTAAAGCGGCGCCAGAATCTTGAACAGCACGATGATAATATGATGAAAGCTGCGTTGTAACTAATGTTTGTTTGGCAAGTTACTTGTGATTTTAAACATGTCCAAAATAAAAATATTGACCTGGAAGTACGGACAAGGTATTTGAGGAGAAATGGAAAGAAAGGTTCTCTGATCTCAAAACAGACAGGTAACGCAGATTATGTTTAATCCATACCTGTCAACAAGGTGAGTTGGGTTGGGGGCAAAAGTATCAATTATTATATTATATTACTATTAAATTAATTGACACAATTATTATCAAACAATTATGTTCATTTAGTTACATAAATATATCTTAGTGTAGGCTTTATCTTTTGAGTTTTATAATTCATTAACTTCTTGTCTATCCACCGGTTCACATTTATCTGTCATTTGCTAAATAAGGGTCATTTGGCTTTACAAAGCAGAAGCAAAAAAATGCAAATTCATTATCTCTTCATTCATTCGCTTTTCACCAGGAATATAGCCATTTCCCCGGTGACCACAGTAGTCAAAGCAGCGCAGCACCTGATTTTGAAACTTGCAGAGCTCATATGTCATAAATTAAACCATAGCCTTTTGAGGTATAAAATATATCTGAATTTGCATTCTTTTTTCCCACTGTAGCACCTGTCTGTCACTTGTCGTTCTTCAGAGATAGTGGAAAGGTGGCGAGTCTTTTCCTCCTGTCCTATTTCTACCAGTGATCCTTTCCTTCCCACGGTACTCATCACTGTTGTAGGTTGCCAAGTTGAGGGGACAAATTTAAATTTGTATGTGTCGATTGTGTGAGAAGGATGCGTTTCATACAAGACCTGGCAACTGGGCAACTTTGAAATTTGTTGACGTGATTATTCATATAATGAGGTTTGTTTTACCAGAGGCGAATGTAGCAAACATATACAATTTGCCCAGTGGTATATTTATAATATAAAGATTAAAAATACGGGAGAAATACATGAAAATATTTTAACTGGATGATAGCGGGATAGAATGTAAAACACGGGAGAATCCCAGGAAAAACGGGAGGGTTGACAGGTATGGTTTAATCACAACCTGTTGCTGTGGTAAAAGTGTGCAATATTAAACGACAATGCAGTGCACTGGACAGCTTAGTATGGAAAAAGTAAATGAGCTAGTGCTGTGCGATATTTATCATGTACTAATACTGAACTGTTGTTTTAATGGTGTGGGAGTTGACAACTTTGCAAGTTTGTTTTTAATATTTGTGTCATGATGGTTAAGTAACGTTAAGTATAACAAGTGTTGTTTTCCTGAATGTCAGCGATCAAAAATTAATATATTTTATACAACAGCTCCACAAACAAGATGCTTTTAGTCACAATGCTGTCTGTTTATCTCAGTTTCTGCAATTAAAAGTTTTTAATAAAGCCAGAGTAAGACCAATTTTCGTCTCCGAGCAACAATGTGTATTTTGTTACTAAATGAATCTCTCTTTATGATCAAATCATTTGAGTCAATGATTCAGTGGCCATTTCATAAAAACAATCTTTGTTTCTAAACGTATCAAACTTTTTCAATGAATGAGTCAATGGATCACTCAATAAAACGGGGACAAGTTGGCACCTAATGGTGGCTTTAGTGTCATATTTACTTATCCATGAACCAACCATCTCAAAAACACACTCTGCTAAATATGATAATCCTTAATATTTAAAAATAAAATGACATGTTGTGTCAATATTGCACACCCCTAAAATAATATAGCATCATCTTTGAAACAAGTTTTCCTAGATTTTTTGTAAATTATATTGTAGTATGTATGTACAGTTAATATTATTTGTAATTGTGAGCAAACTAGGGTGTAACAAAAGCTCATTCGGCCCGCACAAGGGAAGATTTTCTTCAATCCGGCCCTCAACCTAAAATGAGTTGACACCCCTGGCCTAAAAGGAATCCAAAATACTGAAAATGTACCATAAAAACATGGCCAGGGGGGTATCCTCCCAGTTTTTGTGGTTATAAGCTGATGTCCCATACCTGTTCTGGACAAGGAAGTCGACCAGCTGCAGTGAGGTGTGGTCAGCTGTCTTCACGGCATAGTGCAATGCAGTCTCTCCTCCTTCCTATAACAGAGAAGCATTTGTTTATTTATACATAAAATAAATGCAGACTTGGTAAGCTTAAGATATCTTTTATAAAAAAAAAAACGAATAAAATAAAAAAAATCTTACTGACTACTTTATAGTAATGTAATATAGTAACATCAATTGTGTTATGTAATGTGTTGATGAAGATCCACAAAAATATCTGGCTAATAGTGTCTCTAACATGGCCATGATCACTGCTTCATGTTTGAGGATTCAACAAAAGATAAACTAAAGTCAGCTCATGCTCTGGCCAGAGGCTACATTATAAAAAGTGAAACAGAGATCATTTTAGATTGAGGATGTTTTCGCAACTGCACCCACTCAACTGCAACCGCTGTTTATCTCTGAGACGGTGGAAGCATTACCAAAGTCATTAGCAGATAGAACGAAGAGTCTCTCAGTGTGGAAAAGTGGGAGAAGAGCAAGGCAGAGGCTTCAAGTCAAGTTCAGCATGTCTGCTTTCTGATATTCATCAGACCTCAAAAATCTGTGCTCATCAAAGTCTCTGATGTGCATGGGTCATCCATCATGTCATGTGATAGTTAGGGTGTATAAACTCTGTACCTGTGGACCTACTATCTCCTCTAGGATGCTTGGTAAGTTTCCTTTCAGGGGCCACTTAATTATTAAAATGAGAATAAAATGTTAAAGGGGTCATATGATGCGATTTCAAGGTTTCCTTTCTCTTTGGAGTATTACAAGATGTCGGCACATAGATAAGATCCCTGAAGTTGCAAAGACTAAAGTCTCAAAACCAAAGAGATATTCTTTATAAAAGTTAAGACTCGTCCACGCCCTCCTACAACGCCTCATTTAAACACGGCTCCACATGTCTACATCACTGTGTGGGAAGATTTGCAAAACACCACCCAAACGTATACGCAAGGAAAGAGGGCATGTTTTTTATTCTCGCTGTAGTATTGTTGTTGCTGCTGCTGCCGGCACCATGTACTGGAGATGCTGTGTTTCGTAATGAAAGCAAAACTACTTTTTTTGGGCTTTCCAAAAGGGGACACAACTAGAAATCAGTGGTTATGTTGTATTTACAACACTGTTCCAGAACAGTTCAACCCAAATATTAGAGTGTGTGCAGCTCATTTTACAGAGGACTGTTTCCTGAACCTGGGAGAGTAGCCTACGATGCCAGCTGTACACAAAGGATGTTTCTATAAAGTGGGGCAATTCCAACTTTGCAAGGACAGCTTCTGACTCACAGCCTGTAAGTATGTTTTCATATTTAAAGAATTTTCCACTGACTAGTCAAACGCAAGTTTTGAGCAGTGCTTATTGTTTGTCGTTTCTCCGATCACAAATGCAGACGTGGTAAATGTAAAAAGACAGTATAAGTCATTATAATCAGTAATTATGTCCCCACTGGATGCAACAAATACCTCGTTTATAATGGGTTTTATTGTTTTTGTCTAGTTGCGCCGGGACACGGCATCACAAAACGGTAAGGGGTGTAACATTTCCGTCACACACTTGAGGTATTCGGCCAATCACATAGCACTGGATAGCTGGCCAATCAGAGCACACCTCGCTTTTCTGAATTATGAGCTTTGTGAAAATCGGCGTGTTTCAGAAAGGCAGAGCATAAATCAGCAACAATAATGCACAGTATGTGGAAAATGGAAAATTAGTTTTTTGAACATTAAACCATTGCATTACACCAAATACAAAAAATAAGGTTCTTTTTAGCAACGTCATATGACCACTTTAAAGGAAATAAAATAGCCTATTTTCCAACTGTCCTAGTTACTACACATTTAATGATCAATTTGACAGATGCTGTAACTCACCTGTCCTCCTTCGGGTAGTGGTTCCATAAGCTCTACCCCCTCAGCATACACTTGGATGAGAGCTAGCAGGTCATGTGACCTGATGGCTTCAAATAGCTCACTCATCTTGGCTGCTGCTGAGCTGCAGGTTTTTCTCGCGAACTTATGATCTACATACTTTGCATTGATAAACTCCTTACGAACAGTCCTAAGGTTGAATTAAGAGAAAGTGAAATAAAACAAGGATTTAAAATGAATATAGAAAACATTAAAACATGTTGACACAAGTGCAACCAATGGGAAAATCTATAATTTACCAGAAAGAATTTAATACACTAGAAAACTAAAATAAATTATAATAAAATATTGCATACTTACATGTCACTAGCAGGAGTAGGTTTAGGAGAGGGGAAATGGAGATTTCCCTCCATTATTTCATTAAAACGACTGTTTCCCACATTCTTGGCCAGCTTAAAGGAAAGAATAGAATAAAACAAAATAAATAAATCTGTATTAATTACATTATATCTAATGCTTAAAAATATATTAATTAAATGAATAATCATAAAATACATAGATGGCCATGGGTCCAATGAACTGATCCTGAATTTTCTATATTAATTATGATTTAATTGCTATACTAAAGGGTTGGGCCAAGGACTATTTTATTCTAGATATATTTTATTTTAGCTTTGATTCAATTCACAAAAAATGTTTTAGTTAATGATAATAAAAGGATATTAATAAGAGTCTTGCACATACAAATATAATTTTACTTGATACATTTTAACGTAGTAATGACAATTAATTCATTCATAGCTGAACTTCAGCTAATTTGGCTATATTTTTTATTTTGTCACAAATTAATTTGTGGTCAAACAATAATTGGCATACCCTCTGCAGTACTGGCACACAAACCCTAAGGATCCCAATTCAAGACCCATGCTAGACTGTGTTTAAAAAGAAAATGCACTATTTGCACTATTGAACACACCAAGAGTTCAGAGGTTCCCAGTTTGTCTAGCTCCATAGACTGGATGCGTGAGATGTGGACGCCCATCTCCCGGTGAATGCCTGAGCATTCGATGCAAGTCAGGATTCCAAGGTTAGTTGACAACCATTTGGGATCTGAATTAAAAAAAAGAAACACCATGAAAAAACAAGGAAACATGAAAGAGCAACAAACACATTTATTACCATGAGGGGTCCTCGTTGGACTCATAATTGCAATGTTCTACAAGATGGAATGGTAAATACTGAATGGAGTGTACTTTAGAGTGCCATGTTATCGGTGTTTGAATGAGAATATAACACGATCTGTTTGTGTGCTAGTGTTGGCGGCAGGTGTGTTTGTGGCTCCATGAGCGCCAGTGATGTCCCCTGAGCAGAACCAGTTACAGGGCGACAAAGATAAGAGGACACACACATACACACAGCAGCTAAATATAGATTCAAGTCTTCTCCAGCAGCTTTCTATGCATGCTCAGTAAATCCTAGATGTACTTGTACATTATTTCTTCTCTGCCAGACAAACAATCAGCCAGCATCAAATACATTCATCATTCATTCATCTCTCTGTTTAAGGAGTCATGCACCTTGACACAGATTAGAGTTTTTAGCTCTCAGTTGAGGAGCTGAATAATAGCTTAGCACAGCTCTATAAGCCTCTTACACAGTCATAGCATCACCTGAAGCTTCCTAAACTTAATTTATAAGCCCATGAAACAATGAATCAATTCACATTAATGGTTCATTTTAAAAATGAATAAGATGCAACTATGATGCATCGTCATCCCACATAGTCTATGCTACAGAACTGATCTGACTTTTTTTCTACACCTAGTGCACAAAATGGAACCAACCCATTATGCCTGACCAACTGCAGAGCAACATGCTAACAACCACCCAGAACACCAAACTGCATAGAAGAAATGCAGCAATGTGCTAACAACCTCAGGGCAATGTAGCATTGTGCTAACAACCACCCAGAACACAGAAATAAGAATATAAACTATAGTAACTAGTAAACAACCACACAGAACACTTTAGCAACTGCACATGAAAGTAGCTATGTGCTTAGTGCTAACAACCACATAGAACACCTTAGCAATCGCATATAAACATAGCAATTTGCTAACAACTAGGGGTCGACCGATTATCGGCCTGGCCGATTATCGGCGCCGATATTAAGCATTTTACCGATTATCGATATCGGCCATTTTAAAAACAGATTTGCCGATAATATATATATATTTTTATTTTTTTTATGCAAACAAACATACTATTTACAGGTGACATTATTTATTGGTGAATAAATAATACAGGTGAAACTATTTAATGTTTAAATGCACTATTTGGCTCGATGCAGCCTGTCTGAGCTCAACACTCTGTGAGAGTGAGGCGATCTCTCAATCTCTGAGAGCAATCTCCGCCCACCGCTCATCTGATATGTAGGAAGTCACGAGTCCGACCAATCAACGCGGAAAACTGAAGGCAGTCTCACACCGAGAGCACTTGCTAACTGGAGCTGCGTCAGTGATCACGCATCAGTTGTCTCTCAAAGGTAAAGCAGCAGCAGACGTTGCTGAAGTTGCAAAACACCTCAATATAACCTATGATGTCCGCGACGTGAAAATGCGGCGGAATCGCGGAATGCAGTCATATAATGGACTTTACCGTATAACGCGGAATGTCGCGGAATGTGTCAAGTTTGGATGAATTAATCAAAAGTAGGTCAGTACACTTAAATCGACTCGCTATGGACTAGTATCTATAAATATTAAGCAAAAAACACTTTAAATATGAATCCTGCATGTTCTGCATCTCTGTTAATAAATGACACAGACGTGCGGTTTCATTTACTGCACACATACATACGAGCGCGTGATGCTCGCTGTGTTTTCAGCATAAATGAGGACATAAATACACGAACAACATCCCCAGAACTGCTCGGAGAGTCACTTGATGAGCATTTGACTGTTTCATTTGAGTAAAACGATCGTCATATCATATATACATAGGCTACAGAAACTTAAAAGGTCCTCATGGCAACCTGTCAAAATATAAGTTCGGTTTAGCCGAATATATTACTGTATACGTAATACAACTACAACAATTATTACAACTTTTGTTGAAAATAATCACACAATACGCTAAATACGTTTACTTTAAGTTTTACAAAATGTTTACAGAATGCTTCTGGGTGATCTCTGTACTTATGTTATTATTAATATTATTAATATTACTGTTTATTTAATGTTGTTGTTATTAACAGTTTTCAGAATTAAAGACATGTTTAAAAGCATTTAAAGAACGTTTTTGACAGAGCTCTTGTTATTATTAATTTTGGCATTCATTTTCATTTTTACACCAGACACGTATATCGGTTCAAAATATCGGTTATCGGTCTACTTGATCTGTAATAATCGGTATCGGCATCGGCCCTGAAAAACACATATCGGTCGACCCCTACTAACAACTACATGGAGAATCATGGCAACTGAAAGTAGCTACGTGCTAATGTAGAAAACCTTAGAAACCACCCAGCACAGTTGTTGTACAACAACATAATCCAACTTGCATCTACGGTATTCAGACAACAGTGTATCTATATGTAATGAAATTAAATGAAAGGACCGTTCACACCAATGACGATAACTATATTAGTGTCCACACCAACATTAACATTTTTGTTTATTAATGTTATAGTTGTGATGTGGACTTAGAATTAGAACAATTAGAACTTAATAGTTATTGAAAGTTATTTCCCTGGGACGGGCTTTAATTCTGACACGACTGGTCATCTAACAGTAAAGTATCAAATACTTTTTTGCTGGTAAACCTGACAATGTATAAAATGTATTTCCCTGATTTATAGCCAAAATTGTTCATCGATTTATATGTAACAACAAATGAAAACAAGTAAAAAGGTCCCAGGGGCCTTTCCAGGGCCACATCTCTATCCTCTTGCAGAGAAAGAAAACAATGAATGTGAAAGAGGCTGATCAAATAATCCCTGGAGCAGCAGCCGCCCTCTCAGAACTTTCAGCACAGCTTACATGAGCCAATTACATAAGAGAGTGATGTAACAGCACTCGTCTGTCCTGACTGCCTGATCCTCACACTTTTGCTGCTGCTTCATCATGAGAGAGACTGATTTCACTGGTAATGGAGTAAGAAAAACAAAAATAGGAATTAAAAAAGAGGACAGATTGAGTGGAGAAGAGACCTGAGAGGAGAGTGTCAAATGAGGCAGAGTAACTTTACCAGACAGACAATTGTATTATTTATTTTTAGACAGACAGACAGTTATGCACCTGGAGCCCCACAATCACAGCACACTTCATTTCCGGGCATGCGCAGCACATCATCTATTATGGCTTTAGTGAGATCTTCCAGCCCATCATCTCCTCCACCCTGCTCTCCTCTAAAGGCCATGTTAAGTGCTTCCTCCTTACTGTTAGTTAACACTGAGATCCATCTGTAGAGGCAGAAATACACAGTGTTGGGGTAATGCACAACAAGTAACGCGAGTTACGTAAAATTACTTTTTTCAAATAACTTATACTTGAGTCACTAAAAAGTGACTTTAGCCTGGATTTTACAGAGAGGGTTACAAATGCGAATGTGCATTAATTCATCCCACTCGCAAAAAAACTGATTCAGTATTCATCAAAATGAATTAAAACAGTGAAATGCAAACTCAGAATATGATGCAAACCTGCAATAATTAAATATGTTAAACACAAATTAATCTAATCCCATTGTATTAACCAATGTGCTCAATAACACATTGTTGACACAACACAACAACAGATTTAGACCGATTTGTGAACAATATTTGAGAGAAATCGGCCTCCTGTGTACATAGAAAAAGTCTTCGATCTTTGAGTTCAGCTCATGAAAAATGGGGGCAAAAACAAAAGTGTTGCGTTTGTAATTTTGTTCAGTGTAAATATAAATATACTGAACAAAATTACAAATATTGTTCACAAATCTGTCGAAATCTGTTAGTGAGCACTTCTCTTTTGGCGAGATAATCAATCCACCTCACAGGTGTGGCATACCAAAATTCTGATTAGACAGCATGATTATTGCACTGGTGTACCTTAGGATGACCACAATAAAAGGCCACTCTAAAATTTACAGTTTTACTGTATTGGGGGGGTCCAAAAACCAGTCAGTATCTGGTGTGACCACCTTTTGCCATCTCCTTCGCATAGAGTTGGTCAGGTTGTGGATTGTGGTCTGTAAAATGTTGGTCCACTCCTCTTCAATGGCTGTGCGAAGTTGCTGGACATTGGCAGGAACTGGAACACGCTGTCGTATATGCTGATCCAGAGCATCCCAAACATGCTCAATGCTTGTCATATCTGGTGAGTATGCTGGCCATGCAAGAACTGTGATTTTTTCAGCTTCCAGGAGTTGTGTACAGATCCTTGCAACATGGGGCCGAGCATTATCATGCTGCAACATGAGGTGATGGTCGTGAATGAATGGCACAACAATGGGCCACAGGATCTCGTCACAGTATTTCTGTGCATTCAAAATGCCATATAAAATGCACCTGTGTTCATTGTACATAACATACACCTGCCCATACCATAACCCCACCACCACCATTGGCCACTCAATCCACAACGTTGACATCAGCAAACCGCTCACCCACACGACGCCATACACGCTGTCTGCCATCTGCCCTTTACAGTGAAAACCAGGATTCATCCGTGAAGAGAACACCTCTCCAAAGTGCCAGATGCCATAGAATGTGAGCATTTGCCCACTCAAATCGGTTACGATGACGAGCTGCAGTCAGGTCGAGACCCCGAAGAGGATGACGAGCATGCAGATGAGCTTCTCTGAGACAGTTTCTGACAGTTCATGCAGAAATGTTTTGGTTATGCTAACCAATTTTTGCAGCAGCTGTCCGGGTGGCTGTCTCAGACGATTTTGGAGGTGAAGATGCTGGATGTGGAGGTCCTGGGCTGGTGTGGTTACACGTGGTCTGCAGTTGCGAGGCCGGTTGGATGTACTGCCAAATTCTCTGAAACACCTTTGGAGACAGCTTAGGGTAGAGAAATGAACATTCAATTCACGGGCAACAGCTCTGGTGGACATTCCTGTAGTCAACATGCCAATTGCACGTTCCCTCAAAACTTGCGAAATCTGTGGCATTGTGCTGTGTGATAAAACTGCACATTTTAGAGTGACATTTTATTGTGGCCAGCCTAAGGCACACCTGTGCAAAAATCATATTGTCTAATCAGCATCTTGATATGCCACACCTGTGAGGTGGATGGATTATCTCAGCAGAGGTGAAGTGCTCACTAACACAGATTTAGACAGATTTGTGAACAGTATTTGAGAGAAATGGGCCTTTTGTGTACATAGAAAACGTCTTAGATCTTTGAGTTCAGCTCATGAAAAATGGGGGCAAAAACAAAAGTGTTGCCTTTATAATTTTGTTCAGTGTATATATAGAAATTGACAAGCTGTCTTAAACCACTTTGCTGTGTAATGCTGAAATACCATTGCACCAGCCAGCCGGTGTGTTACCTTAAAAAACAACAGCTTTCAGACCCTCTTATTCATTTTCCTGCTTTTGTCTATTTTTTCCTAAAGATGTTTAAAAAAATGGGCTGATATACTGAGCTCAAAAGCATGCCATGCCTCATTGTTAGCAAGATGATGAGATCAGCTTTTGGCTTTTAAAAGAGACTCCAGTCAAAGTAGAGGTGAAAGGACTGCAGGACTGATGTATAAAGAGGTTATATGACCTCATTCTGATCAGCCTCTGTGCTTTTAAGAGCCCTTTATAATGGATGTTAAATGGCTCAGTCAGGGAGTTGATGGACAGCAGGGAGCTAACAGAAGTGTAGGTAAGAAGCAAAGCCAGTAGTTAAAAATACTTAGACATGCTATGAGATGGAAGATGCAAAATGTCATTGTGGTGTTAGTGACCTCAATGAGTAAGTGCTTTACAAACTTCTCACCACACGGACACACAAAAACCATCAAGCAAACGCTTTAGATGAGTTCAAATCTCAAACTCTTTTTCCGATATTATTTTGCCATACAAATTTGACAAATTTAGTCACAGAGAAGCAAAGTTGTCTTCACTCCTAGGTAGATTGCTGCAATTGCTCATAATTTTTAAATTGCAGAGGATATCCCATAATCAGCATATTAAAAAAAAATCTTAGAGATCACTCCATTTACAGAGAAGTTAAGACTTACAGATGCAAAGTGTTTACAAAACAAGTCTTACATCATAAATTCCTGCTCATCTTCGGCCTGGAAGTGATATGTGCGGTTATCTGAAACATATGACACATAAAACATTTATACAGAGCCATCTGCATAAATATTAAGTGATTTCCACTAATTAAACACCAGAAGATAGTATTAAAATGAATAAATCACATGAATGGTGCAATTAGACAATTATTAAAAATTAAGTTTGACAATTGTCTTCCAAGATTTAGTATGGTAAAGTAAATAAACACATTACACTAAGCTACTAAATCACTCATGTGGTTTCCCACACAATAAACTCTGCCTGTTGGTGTCTGTTGACTCACGGGAAATGAGATCGAAGCACTTCCTGTCCTCAGTGCTGGGCTTGACCTGACATGTGAGCAGGTTGAGTTTGACAGGCTGCCTGTTTGACTGAAACAAAATGTGACAACAGGAGAAATGTTTGACTACTTCATATTCCTGCTATAACATCACAAACAGCGTTGAAAAGGTTTTAACTAAATCTTTCAAGTGATTGTAAATTTCTAATGAAGCTAGTTCAAATATTATATATTATTATGTTAGACATTTAACGTAGGTCTATTACTAGCCTACAGCCCACAGATTTTTTTTGTAAGTCTGCCTGCGGTACTTTCAGAACAAAGTACTCTTGCACACCATCTGCGCTATATTTTTCTGATTAACGTACACACTAGACAGCAATCTTTGGTTGGGTCTCTTTTTTTCAGCATCCCATACCGCATGTACCTGTAGTAGCAAATGGGTCAGCGTTCATTCGCGCATTCCTAAATGCACTTTTAAAACAATAAAACACATTTTTTGAACATTTAAATTAACATTTGTTCTTTAAAAAAAAAAGAATCTTCACAAAACACTTGGTAGTAGCTTGTTAAGTTTGTGATTTGACTATAAGAAACCATATATATGCTCAATCACACAGTGATGTGCATACAGGGCACGCTACTGATTGAACAAAGTTTGTTTGTTACATAACACTGGTCCAGACTGTTATGAATAGGGTATGGCTTGACGATGAAATGTAAGAGAGGTTATCAAGAGGGAAAGAGACATCATGGGGGAAAAGATGAAAATTGATGACATGATGTAGAGGGGGAGGACAAGACCTGACACTGAGACGTATAACAATACTGACTAGTAGTGTTCAGTTAAACTAAAAGTGTGGTCACATTTTCCATTGTACAGCAATATTTTGTGGGTGAAATCTAGTTATTTTGTTTTGTTAATTTGCCACGTTGACCATAAGAAAGCTGCTTGGTTTGAAAGTGACTTCTGTGTGAGCTGTGCTTCATGCATCACTGAATTATTGACAACGGACCTTTTAGCCTGCAAAATTTCGCTTAATGTGACTTATTGGTATTGATATTTAGGAGTGAGTATGTTTAAAAGTGTAGTAAGAAACTTTACAGGCCACATTTGTTATGAGGTGAATGAAAATTGACACCGTCTGTCTCATATTGCATCGTCAAGTCATGAGAAGAGGAGAATAAAACTAGTTGCTCATTTTCCCATTGGGCTCTTAAAGCTGGGGTAGGCATTTTTTGCTCTTACAACATTCTTCAACAGGTAAAATTAAGACTACTTCAATAAAAGTCAAACATATTAGAAACACTTTCAACTTGAAGTTTAGCTTACCTGTCAAGAAACTCTGCAAGTTGTTTAGATTGAAACCCAAACATTTAAATCAAAATCAATTACCTCATTGTCTGTCTCTGTGTATTTGTACGCTCAAAGAAGACGCTCCTGATGAGGTGTTAACTTCCGTGGACGACCTGGACGTCTCTGTGAGATGGTTGCAGTTCCATCTTTTTTAAATGTTTGTACCACTTTTGCTACAGTATTCTGACTGATAAGTAAAGCTTTGCTGATCTTCATGTAGCCTTCACCTTTCTTGTGTAAAGAAATTATTTTCTTTCTTAGGTCTTGTGACATTTCTTTTCCATGTGGTGCCATTGCTGACAGCATGAAATGGGAAGGGGTTTTCTTTAAGTAACACCCTTTTATAGTCAACTGTCTGCTGAACACCTGTGTAATGAATAATTAGTGGTTGAATTCTTGTTAAATTAGACATTTGTAGTCTAAAATTTAGCTTTGCTCCAGAGACTTTCAGTGGGGTGTACTCATTTTTGCATCACCCTAATTTGAGTAAAACTGAAAATGTTGTTCTCTAAGTTATATTATTAACCTTACTTTCATGTTATTAGTTAAACAGATGTTATATAAAACTTAGTCTTGTCAACATTTTGGAAAATGTTTTTGTGTTCATTGAGATATTGTTTAAAATGTTACTTTTCTAAGGGGGTGTACTCATTTACGCTGAGCACTGTATATAGTATTTATTAATCTTGGTTAATGCTAGGTATGTGTTTAATGCATAAAGTAATGTTAACATACTAAACATGTATTAGATGCCTACATTTATAATGTATAAATAATTATTGACCTACATTTATAAGTGCTGTAATGCTGTTAATGAATTATAACAAATGTTTCTTTAAAATGATATTCTAACAGTCAAAGTAGGGGTGGGCGATATGGCAAAAATATCATTTTTATCACTATTTATTTTTAGAAATATCACAATTTCGTAATTTTATCATGATTCTTTGTCATGTTGGTTTTACTATTTTGTCTGAGCAGTGTAGCCAAAATAATTTCCCTATTATAAAGAAAAATCCTTTCAAGGTTACAGAACATTAAAAAGTATGGTGGATATTTAGGCCAAAATGGGTGAAGATAAAAAATATTTGTCATTTTATCTTTGTTGTTAAAAATAAGAGCAAAGATACACATTACAAATACACATAATATACAAATAAAACAAACAGTGCTTTATTTTCAGGTGTTATCATAGGCATATTTAGCAGGAGCATTGAAGAAATTTAATGAACCAATATAAAAATAAAACACTATATAGATTGATTCATATTAAATCGGCTGTATTATTTTTTCTGTCAAGAGTAGAGAGTTATTTTTTCTCTTTGAGTTTTGTTGTTTTATAAAAATTCTGTCATCTGTCTGTCGATTCTGTCATAGTGTTTTATATTTATACCATCATTTTTTCATTCAAGTTTAGTTTTAAGCCTGAATGAGTTTCTTTCTTCTGCTGAACATAAATGCTATTTTGAAGAATGTGGAAAACCAAACAGTTGCTGGTCCACAGTGACTTCCATAGTATTTTTTCTCCTTCTATCAAAGTCAATGTGGACCAGCAACTGTTTGGTTACCCACGTTTTTCAAAATATCTTATTTTGTGTTCAGCACAAGAAAGAAATTAATACAGGTTTGGGACAACATGTGAGGGAGTAATTAATGACAGAAATTTAATTTCAAGGTGAACTATCCCTTTAATTATAGTCGGCGGCATGTTTAGATCTGTCCCTTTAAGACCTGCACGCATCTAATATCCATCCGTTTGTCTCGGCTGTTTACTTTCATTTTAGACACAACCAACTGAGTCTATACATAAACCTTGTGTGTTTTGACAGTATTAGCTCAAAATATAACTTAGTTCAGTTATCAGGCGCTGTTAGACAGGCTTTTTCGTGCGCGCTCTTCAGGTGTACGGGCTCAGAAAAAGCGCACATCTGACCACCGCATGAATGAAACGTTTAACCAGAAAGGCTTTAAAACACGCAAATTATGTACTTTTGTGAATAAGTGCAGTGTCCCGTGAGAGTAACTCTACTACTGAGTTAACACTGAATGGATCGGGCATTGTTCAGTAACGTTACATGCAGATGGCGGCGCCAGATCGTGGAGACATTTGTAAAGTCCACAAGCAAAAATCATCATATCGCACCCCCCTATGTCAATGTAATATTCAAAATCACATTATTATTTCTCTCTCCCTTAGATTTTTTTCAGATTTCAGACTCGGATAGATTAAAGAAAATCTTTAAATATAAAGCTCTCTCTCTCTCTCGGCTGCTAAATGTTAGCGGTCAGCAATGTGGCAGAAACATTCCCTTCATATTATTGATACTAAAATTAATAGCAAAACTGTTGTTTCATTCAAATTAAATTAATATTTGACTGTTTGAATGAAAGTGCAAATATTATGTGACCAAAACATCACTGGTTCTAGCGTCACATATTTGAGCTTTAGTGTTTACTGCATCACATCTAATTTATGTGCGTTGATCAGTTTTGTATAAAACTTAAAATTATGAATTTATGATGCACTTATTTACCTGTCGATCTCTAATTCTCGGAAAAGATCAGGATGAGCAAGTGACAAATGCTTAGCAAGATTTGATGTCTTGCCTCCTTTGGTCAGTTCGTTCACCTTTATCATCTGTTTTGTGTGCAAAGTAATGCCATATTTCACTTCTAGTGTTCTCTTTATTTATTTATTTTGGGCGCATTAGTAGTTTAATCTGTTTGATCCATTGTGTTGTTCACTTGTTCTGTTGTCACATTTACCGGATGTGCAGCAATTTGAGAAGCACAGCCACCTACAGGTGAATTTCGGAACAGCAGCGTATGAAATACCAAATTGTGCAAAATTATAATATCGTACCGTTTGAAATATAATAGATACCGGTACTTTTCCAGTACCGTTATACCGTGCATCCCTAATGTATAATGACTAAAATAGTTTAATAGTTTGTGTAACTCTTCAATACATTTGGTAAATAAATATTGTCTCAAACCTGGGGGCTATATATTGTCTCAGGAAAATATATGGCCTAATTTTTCATGGTATCTTCTTCAGATTTGAAATATAAACTCATGAGACATGTGACTTTCAACCCATTACTTTTCTGGATTGCTCCAGGACTTATTTCATGTATTTTTATATGAAATAAATATTTTTTTCTTTTTTTATTCAGTGTGGTACTTTTTCAAGGCACTTCAGTCTCTATAACTTTTTTTCTTTTGAGCATTATCAACTCAACTCTGGATGATAGATAGTAAAGCCCAAATTGTCTTCTTTACAAAGACACCAAAATTGTGTGCGTAGCACACTGAAGTCAGCAACTGTTATAATTTTATGTTAGATAGGTCTTTTTCAACTGTGAGTCCCAAAATGGGGAGTGCTGGCTAACAGGTTAATAGTTTAATTTAATTACTCTCTTAATTGATTAAATATTTTTCATATTAAAATAATTTTCCACTGAATATTCAAACACGAGTTTTGAGCAGTGTAGATTAGCGCTTGTTGTTTGTCCAAATGCAGACATGGTAATGTTTATAAAAAATCCAGTATAAGTCATTATAATCAGTAATTATGTCCCCACTGAATGCAACAAATGCCTCGTTTATAATGGGTTTTAATGTTTTTGTCTCTCGCCAGGATATGGCATCACAATACAGCAAGGGGCGTAATATTTGTGTCACACGAGGTATTTGGCCAATCTCAAAGCACTGGATAGTTAGAGTACACCTCGCTTCTCAGAACGATGAGAATGAGCTTTGTAAAAATTAACGCATTTCAGAAAGGTGGAGCATAGAATTATAATGTACAGTATGTGGCAAATAATGTGTTTTTTAACCTTAAACCGCATAAACACATTGCATTATACCATATACACAAACTAATGCATTTTTAGCAATGTCATATGACCCCTTTAAAGAGGGACACAGTGGGATGGGCTAGGTTGTTATGGAGACATTCAGCTGAAGTTCAGAAAGCTGATGAAGTCTTTTCACTGTAAATCTCAGACCTCTGTTTTATTAGGCTGATTATAGGATGACACGGTTTATAGTGAACCGAGTAAATCACTTGATTGTGTTCGAGTTACTCACAGTGGCATGAGAGATGGTGAGAATTCCTCCTTTAACTGAACACTTCCTCCTCTGCCACACCTTCCTCAACCTATAACACAACAATGTTATACTGCATAACACTACTCATAGCAGAGAGCAAGAACTCATATTGATTAGAAATCACATCTAATTGGGGCGTATGTTTATGTGTGTGTCTGTCTCTGTGTGTACCCATCACTCTTCTTCAGCAGATAGCCTTTCTTCTCACACCCAAACTCTTTGTTTCCTTGCAACTGGTGCATACTGTAGCCACCTTGTTTGCTCTGAGAGTCCTGCTCAAACACACATACATATGGTGCTTTAAATAGCTATATGCAGTCACCAATTCCCAAAAATACAGTATACACAGCATTTTCATAAAATACTTGAAGATTTTTCAATATTTCTCAAAATATTTGTAACCTTTTAAACATCAGCTTTATCTGACAGCCACTTATTTATTGTGCACACAATGATCTCTATCACATACACACGTCATGCTGTACATGCTGAACACTTACTCTTCTAGACTTCAATCCACACAGGAAGCGGGTGAAAGACACATACGAGAGGGTGTGAATAACATGGTACATATAAGCTGTCTGTGTTTTTTTATTAAAACAAAATCATTTTCCACTTTAAATTCACTACAGTATACTACACTACGATTTGTATTAACTTACAAACTTGTCTCCCACCATGTTACCGTAATTAAATGCAAGTTTGCTGATGACAATGTGTTGGCACTTGCCGCATAAAACAAACATTCATTGATTAACTACTTATTCATTTTCATTTATTTTCCTTATTAAACATGACAGTCAGCAACTTTTCTCTGAGCAACCAGTGGGGCACAACACTAGTTACCAGCAAGCCCGATTTCATACTGGCTACCAGCATGGTACAGCACTGGGCACTCCCTCTCACACTCTCTCCTGTACAGGTCGAGCATTAGGGAGGGTTTATGCATTAAATCCACAGATGTACTGCAAAATTAAACTCTTCAGGTTTCTTTCTGCATGATGTCATACATTAAAGGATTTACTAGAATTCTACATGTGTATAGAATTTTAAATATTTAATATTTACATAGGGTATGTAAATGAACAAAGCATTGGAATAATTTAATCCCAAACAAGTCACTTGATTGGCTTTCACACACTAATTTTGGACAATTAAGAATTTGCATTGGTCCGAAGACTAAGCCCTGAGGGACACCACACTCTACACCTACCTCCTTTTGTTCCAGTTGTAGAGAGGATTTAATGAGATCTCTTAGTGCTGTGAGCTGCTTTTTCTCTTCATCTTGTGTTTGTTTTATCTACATCACACAAAAAAGCAAAAATAACTTGTTACACACGAGTTCAAACACAGTATTAGGGGTGCAGGACATAAACTCGACTTTATAAAGTACGGCAACATTTCAATTTGCAATTTTGCTATTCTCATGCTAAGAATTACTTATTATTTTTATTTCATATTTTGAGACTGGACCACATGAATGATTGTTCAAGTCCATGTCCAGCAAGATAAAACAAGGTACAGTATTAGTCAATGCACAATTATTTTTAGTTGATCAAAGATCTTAAGAAAGAATATAATGGAGCACAACACAGAAGTTTAATGCAGCTCTAAAATAAACAAGGAAGCAAAAGATTGCAATAACAGTTTTAAATGAATATACACTAAACTAAATATTATAATGTGACCCCTATATTGATAAAACATTTTATTGCCAACTGCCAAGTCCAATGCATATAGTAAAATGAAATGGTTTTACCAAATCAAATATGTTTATATTAAAGAGTGAGGTACATACGTTGTAAAGATCAGATGCTAATTTCTCAATGTACTGTTTTAGCTTATCTGCTGTCTTCAAGCCATCTTGGAAAAAGCTGATAAAAAAAAAGCAAAACACTGAATTAACACATTTTTCATACTGAAACCAGCTATCAACAAAGGCCATGCATATTATTTTCAATACAGTCAGGAAAAAAATATAGATTTTCAATCGATACAACACAGAAACTGGTAAAAAGGAGAGTTAATAAGTTAAAATATAATTAGCTCATAAGCTCATCAATGTATTGAAGTAGAGCTTTCTAATAAGCAAAAGTACCATTGAAGCATTTAAATCGTTTAATGAAAAAGCAAAACATTCCATTTTGAGGATACCTGTGGTCAGTGGCATGCACAGGCCTCTGGAGGGGCAGAGGCGAAATAGCGTTACGAGGGCACAATCGCGGAACAGAAGGGGTTGTTCCCCCTCGGCTAGGGGTATCATGATTCACGATTTTATCACAATTATTTGTCATGTTGGTTTTTCTATTTTGCAAGGTGTTTGAGCATTACAGCCAAACTAATTTGTCTATTATAAAGACAAAGCCTTTCAAGGTTAAAAAATATATAAAAAAGTATTGCAGATATTTAGGCCAAAGTGGGTAAAGATAAAAATCTTTGTCATTATTTTATCTTTGTTATTACAAAATGAGAACAAAGATACACATTACAAATACACATAATATACAAATAAAATAAACAGTGTTTTATTTTCAGGTACAATAGGTGTATTTAGCAGGAGAATTCAAGAAACTATATGAACAAATATAAAACAAAAGCGCTATAAAGATTAATTCCTATTAAATACACTGTATTCAAGTTTTTCAGTCAAGAGTAGTGAGTGATTTGTTTTTGGTTACCCGCATTCTTCAAAATATCTTCTTACTGATGTGAATGTTTGTGGCGCTGTACAGTATATTGATACGACGGCACCAGAACTGCAAGATACAACTGTATTTCTTCAAAAGCAGATCATGGAGACCTTTTTGTTGAAGGAATTATAGAGGCTGTGTCACCTATAGCAAAAAGTGGCCAAAAATGAAAGATTAAGATAATATTTGAATTAAATGTTTGGTCAATAGCCTATTAAACAAGCATATGATCATCCTTGTTAGTGTAACTACAGCAATTATCAGTCCTTTGGCTCCCTTTACAGGCATTTATAACATGTAATGTGAAAAACGCAATAGACACCATCACAAAATTTGTAATGGTTTTACTGGAAACTGTAATTACCGGTTGGTCTCTACTGGTAATTGGTCAACTTCTATTGGTGGCTTGTTAAAACCAATAAATCCTAATGGAATATGTCCCAAAACACACTAAAG
The DNA here is from genome assembly GCA_027564155.1 of Gymnocypris eckloni scoliostomus. Lineage (NCBI taxonomy): Eukaryota > Metazoa > Chordata > Actinopteri > Cypriniformes > Cyprinidae > Gymnocypris > Gymnocypris eckloni. Next base: position 9,657,309 of record CM050436.1, on the reverse strand, counting down.
AAAACCATTTTTGAATAAGTTAAAGTTTTAATAGGTTAAAAGTTGATGGTTTGTAATGGCATTTGTGATGGTGTTAGAATTGTGTGTGATGGTTCTATATTATGTTTTTTTCAGCTGGGTTGCCTCATTGTTTTTATATAATGCATTTTAAGTCATTTTAAAGGCTGTTGTTGGCTTAGGTCTGTTTTTATAACCACAAAAGAAATATATCTTAATTCTTCTTTGATTGTGAATGTAGCCTACCTGAAAGTGACATACGGGCTTCCTTTTCATCTTTAAATTTTTTTCTCTCTGTGCCTGACTGCTGGTGTATTTTCACGGTCATAGTTGTCCATCAATAATGATCATCTGCATTCAGTCGCAAACATGAGGTGTAATGAGCGGTTGCGGGCATGGGAATGGCGCGTCACGTTGGTGCCCTACTCACACTGAGGACTCCGCATATAGGGAGTGGCGGTAATGGTTGTTATCGTCCACGATATCGTTCATATCGCACAGACCGGACCGCAAGGGCACTTTAGCGTTGGACCTCAAAGGGGCAGGGGCTCGAGATCTTTTTTTATTATACGTTTTATATGTTTTTATATCATCTTAAAGCTGAATAAATACGTTTTCCATTGATGTATGGTTTGTTAGGATAGAACAATATTTGTCCGAGATATTTGAAAACTAATTGAAAATATAGAATCTGAGGGTGCAAAAAAATCTAAATATTGAGGAAATCGCCTTTAAAGTTGTCCAAATGAAGTCCTTAGCAATGCATATTACTAATCAAATATTAGGTTTTTATATATTTATGGTACAAAATGCACAAAATATCTTCATGGAACATGATCTTTACCTAATATCCTAATGATTTTTGGCATAAAAGAAAAATCGATAATTTTGACCCATACAATGTATTTTTGGCTATTCTAAAGTGCTTCACTTCCAGTTCTTTTTTATAGCTCATCACTTTTTCAGACCTTTAGGCCAGTGACAATTGCAAGATTACATGGATCAATAACACTTTCTGTATCAACCATTAACACTCACACGTCAAATACACATTTATGTTGATGACAATTCTACAAACTAAAGAGATGTACAGAGCCGATCCTCCCTATACGCAGAATACGCAAGCTGCGTGGGGCCCCCTTGCTCTCAAAGATGACCTTAAATATATGACCTTAAATTATTTTGGGGGGGGATTTAAGCAGGCTTATTTATCTAGCATATTGATATTGCAAATGCCTTTCAAGGTAAAAGCACACCTGAAAGTAAACATGTCACTTACTTGCACTGTGCGTGGTAATACTTGATCAAGTTCTGAAGGAGGTCTACCCCTTTTTTGGTCTTTATTTCATTCACTTTGATTAGGTACTGCAGAAACAGACAGACATTTGTCACAACAGAGTTTAGTAATCTCAACAGTAGAACAAACGAAATTAAGTGATTGTGAAATCTTTGAAATAAGCTTTGAAAAAAAGCTTTGCAATATTTGAAATAAATGGTTATTTGAAATAGTAATTCTAGGGAAAATAGTAGGTCCCCTCCATAGCAGATATTTAAATGTAGCCTAAACGTTTGAATATACAATTAACTGTTGTAATATTAGAAGCAACTAAAGAGGACAAAAATGTAATCTTCTAAATCCAAAATCTATAAAGAACATGCAGTGACAAACCAAGCCCACAAAACAAATGATTTAAACATCTTCGTAATCCCGGTTTAGCCCAGAGGGGTAAATTCCAGAACATCTTGCAAAGTCACGCCAGCTAACAATTTTTGGCTATGCTCAGAAATGTTATCTGTCCTTTTGGTCCCTGGCATGTCTGTATATATCTCGGGGTGAAATGGCGCATATTCTGCTCAGTGTGTGAATGCATTTGTGCATAACCTTTGAACCTCATTGTTTTACATAAAACAGTATGGATATAGTTTCCTAATTAATTTAGTGTGTGCACATCTTTGTTTTCAAATAATGCATGTAGTAGGTATGTTGTATGTGTTCGCTAGAGTTTGTCATTTCCTTCACTGCTCCCTGTATCTGAATGAGTCACCTCACTGCATAATGGATTATTCATTGCTCTCATCTTTAGATTTTACTTAAATTACATGCCTTGTTGAGAACTCGCATGTGTACTCCCCCAAGTGTTACCACTAAGGAAGGAAAACATCCGATTACATAACATTAATAAAAAGTCTAGACAATCATGAATTATGTCATAGACTTTCAGCAATATACCACTGCCTCTACATTAATGTTTAATTAAATGAAAAATTTGGTAATTCAATTAAATATTAGATTTTGTCATTGGATTTGGTCCAATATCATTTGAAAGACAACCTGCTGTTCCTTTTTCCCAAGATACCTATCATTACACCTACCCCTTCACAAACCCTTGATGCAGAATGAAATATATTAAAGATGCTATTCCTACTGACAATCACTATTCATTAATATATAAAAAATAAACACAGCTATCCTCCCTAATGAACAAAGTCAACACTGATGATTGTGAATCCATAAAACAAACATTTATATCATAATCTGAGCCACTGCTCTAATGCTAAGGGAATCTTTCAAGGTGTAAGAAAAAGGCCATTGGCACTGACATGGCAGTATTACACAATTATGATTTATATTAGAAGTACCAATCATAACAGCTGGTGATGTGACAGAAAAAGAAGAGATTCATTAGAGGGTTCTGACTGGCTGCATCTGCTGATTTATGAATGTTAATGTCATCAGTAAAACTTGTTGATAAGGTCACAAGTAAACTCATTCTGGTGATCATTGCAAAAAATTACTAATGATAATGTACAGATCTCTCAGCTGCCCATATACAACAAAGTATTTTGGGTTGTGGGAGCACTAGTTAAACAAATAAAATACAAATCACTGACCATGTACTTGCATAACATTTACAGGATAACTATCAATCAGCACTCAAAATTACCTGTTTATCTAGATACAAATTAATATTCAGTTAAACAACTGTGTCTATTCCAAATAACTTAATTAATATAGACAAACAAAACAATAAAGGAAATAAAAACAATATAAACTATGGCATATTTCTGGTGAGGAGGATATGTTGTCAAACCAGGCAGGTCAAGTGCACTACAGACCTCACACATCTGTAGTTGGAAAAGCCTCCGTTCTTTCTCCATCTCTTCAGCGATCTCAGCGCCAGTGATCTCTGTTCGGATCATCCCATGCTGCTTGGCATGCTCGCGTTTTTCCTTCTCGATCTTTGTACTGTAAGATTGCAAGAAATGTAACCATAAAAAGCAATACAAATATTTGTATATTTAGAACAAACTCATCTCAGCTTGCAAATAGAGTGCTGTGTTTATTTCATATTAATCTCAAATCTGCGGGGGAGAAAATTATTTTGCTTGCTCGTGCTTTTTGATGGTGCTTTTAGATTACTGTAAAATACATATGATAATTGCAACAGCCCACAGACAGCAATTAATGGTATGAATGGATAAATGTGTATACAGGTCCACTCAGCTAACACGCATAAAGCAAACTTACAACTTGGTTTCATAGTCTTTCCAGGACTTGTCAAAGGGTTTTTTCAGGTCCTGAAAAAAAATGGACAAATGGAAATGAGCCAGGTGCAGTAATTAGACTCCCTCATGTTTACAACAAAGCAGATGTCACACCCAAAATCCAATGACAAAGACAGTGTTGAGTTAAGCCATCTGCATCAGTGTGGAGGGATGATATCTTTCCAGCAGTAAAGTAAACAGCAGATTAGGACCGTGACAGCCTCATCACATTCACATCATTGTGATGAATATCATAGATATGACCATTACAGTTACTTGTGGTAAATGACGGATCCATTAGTAGACCCTAATAGACTACTGGTGTGGTAGCCAGACTGCCGACCTACTGATAAGCAGGACATCACAAATAGCCACACTTGACCGCGCTCAGTTTCAGTACATTACATTAAAACCGCAGCAGGCAAGTTTAGTTCATGATGACATGAATCCATTTACTCAAACAGAGCTCTACACACAAAGGTACTTCCAAGTTCTCCAACATGTTCTTTTAATATATTGTTTATGTTCCTGGCTTGTTATGAAAGCACAATTGTAGACAGGAAAAGCATAATCTGCATGTGTATTTAGCCTTTGCATGTCTGATGGCCTATGAGACAAGGTCTGTAAATATTTCTCACCCCCTTCACGCCTTTCAGGTCGCCTTTCAACAGGGAGTCCAGTGTGAAGATCACATTATGACTCAGATTCTGAAGCTGCAGGAAAAGATGGTGAAACAAAGCAGAGACTGTGTTAATACGATACATGACACCTGGCACAGCATAAGCACAGCACAGAAGAAATAAGAGAAAACATATCAAATACAACCATCCGCACAAAGAGCCAGTTGTGAGAGACACAACTGTATCAGGATGAGCAGACCTGCTTTGTCATTTGATGCTCCGAAACAGATCTTTTAAATTAATCAACATAAATGTTTCAGAGCCAAGAGGCCAGAGAGTTTGGACTCAAGTAACAAAATGAGACCCACTGTGACACTGCATTGTCTCCTAAGACCATAAGAGAAATTTACATCATCTGGGGAAAACAAGTGCATAAAAAAAGAATTACAAATTTAGGACAAAGTCTGGCATTATACAAATTTAAATTACATTAAAATGATTTACTGTATACTCTATACATGTATATTTGCCAAGAATACAGGGATGCACAGATATTGAAATCTTGGATACTTATTTTCATGTTCATGGCCAATAACAAACACGAAATGACTGATATTATAAATATAAATATAAAAATGTTTGAGAAAAGACAAAAACAAACAATACAAAGATATATTGTGTACCCCTAAGAAATTTGGCTGATATTGATATCCATTTTTTTTAACCGATGACCAACAATTTTAGGCTATGCTCAGAAATGTAATCTGTCCTTTTGGTCCCTGGCATGTCTGAATATATCTTGGGGTGAAATGGCGCAAAAACATTGCAAGAATTAGATGTTTTGTTTCCAGTCAAGACTTGGAGAAACTTGTTCATGCCTTTATCACCAGCAGGGTGGATTATTGTAATGGTCTCCTCACCGGCCTTCCAAAGAAGACCATTAGACAGCTGCAGCTCATCCAGAACGCTGCTGCCAGGATTCTGACTAGAACCAGAAAATCTGAGCATATCACACCAGTCCTCAGGTCCTTACACTGGCTTCCAGTTACATTTAGGATTGATTTTAAAGTACTTTTACTCGTTTATAAGTCACTCAATGGTCTAGGACCTAAATATTTTGCAGATATGCTCACTGAATATAAACCTAACAGACCACTCAGATCATTAGGATCGAGTCAGTTAGAAATACCAAGGGTTCACACAAAACAAGGGGAGTCCGCTTTTAGCTATTATGCTGCCCGCAGCTGGAACCAGCTTCCAGAAGAGATCAAATGTGCTAAAACATTAGCCACATTTAAATCCAGTCTCAAAACTCATCTATTTAGCTGTGCATTTGTTGAATGAGCGCTGTGCTACGTCCGAACTGACTGCATTATTTTATGTATAATCCTATTCTATTTAACTGTTTTAAATTTCATTTTAAATCAATTTCTATATCATTTTAAAATTCCTTGTTTTATTATTTTTAACCCTTATGTGCTGTTGGGGACGTTTTCGTCCACTAAGGGGTGCTGTTGAGTGTTAATTTGGCCACAACTTTTTTTGTGTTTCAGCAAATGGAATGATTTTTGGTGACAAATCTTATTTTAACACATATTTTAGGAAAATGCTTTGAATTTTTTTCAAAACTCAACAATGCACCGTGGACAAATTCACTACCCTTACGTTATGTTCGGGATGAAAACGTCCACTAAATTAGACTGCTATAAAAATGTATCGGATAAATATTTTTTCCATTTTTTTTGCATAAATCTATTAATCAACCTCAGTCCTGTTCAAAACTACTAAAATAAAAAAAAATCCAGGATTTTTACTCTTTAATTGCCAAGTTCATAAATGATGTCACTGATTTTGGGAAAAAAACACACAAAATTACTTATTTTCAATATAAAAAGTGATTGTGGACTGGATTTTTTTTTACTTTTATCACAGTCTTGGGCATGTCCAAGATTAGGAAAAACATTGGCTTTGATGCATTTTTAGTTTTTGAGCAGGATCAGATTTAAATTTTTTCTCCCTCATTTACTGTTCGTGGCTGTTTTTGCCCCATTGACTTCCATTATAACTACATTTTTTGATTGCAAAGCCATGACACCATATAATCATGCATTTTTGATTGTTGGTGGTTTTCCCTGTTGGGAAGAGATAAAACTTGACATTTTTACTGTTGATCATGAAGTAGCACAATTAACCCTTTAGATAGGCCTGTGCAAAAAAAAAGCTTAGTTTTTAGCTTTTATATGGAGTCATATGGAGTATAACAGCATATTATAGTGTGTTTGTGTGTGTGAGAGAGAGAGAGTGTGTGAGAAAGACCTTTGTGCACTTACCTTGATCGTCTGAGAAAATCTAAATATGCACCTCAGCTCTCAGAACTACATGGAGTAAACAAAAACAAAGTAAGTGTATTTATCCACCTGCTGCCTTTTGATGGTGAGAAGTGCAGACTAAATAAAAACAAGATAAGTGGATTTAAACCCTTGCCTACCATCCTGCTGGTCATTTGATGGTGAGAAGAGCAGCAAGCAACATGAGAAAGGACTTGACTTGTACCAAAGTTTTAGAAATTATTATGCAGCCTGACCCCTCCAGCGAGCTGCAGTATGTATTGTCACAAATCACAGATTACAACTGCTGCAAGGGAAGTGTCGAAAATCTACACCAGGTATGTGCCATTACACATTTGTTTCTACATGCATCCTATTCTCAGTCTCAGTCTCCTGCAGCTGTCCCTCCAGACACAAATCCACAGACAGCAGCAGGCACCAGCAGCTCAGGAGTGAAAAGGGGAACATGCAAGTGGTGCAGAGGACAAAAAAAAGAACACTCAGCTCTTGCATCTGTTGTGGTGGACACACTTGCAAAGAGCACCAAGTGATATGCTGCAAGTCCTGCTGGAAAGACTGAACACACACACACCCACCCACACACACACACACACACAGACACACACTAAATACTTAGAATAATTGTTTAGTTCTCCATCCATCCTCAACTCTTGCACCATTGTTCAGTTTATTAGAAGTTGATGTTGCATTTTGGTTCATAATAAATTATGTTCATAAATCTAATGCAGAGTAGATTGTTTACAGAATTTTTTTTAAAAGTGTATCACTGAAGGATTTTAAGGTTTTAAACTGGCTTTATACATGGCTCTTTACATCAAGAAAAGACAAGCATTTCACACATAGGCCATCTGTACTTCTCACCATCAAAAGGCAGCAGGTGCATAAATACACTTATTTTGTTTTTGTTTACTCCATGTAGTTCTGAGAGCTGAGGTGCATATTTAGATTTTCTCAGACGCATCAAGGTAAGTGCACAAAGGTCACTCTTTCTCTCACACACAAACACACACACACTCACACACACATACTATAATATGCTGTTATACTCCATATGACTCCATATACAAGCCAGAAACTAAGCTTTTGTTTGCACAGGCCTATCTAAAGGGTTAATGGTGCTACCTGGTGATCAACTGTAAAAATTACAAATTTGACCTCTTCCCAACAGGAAAACCACCAACAATCAAAAATGCATGATTATATGGTGTCATGGCTTTGCAATCAAAAATGTAGTTATAATGGAAGTCAATGGGGCAAAAACAGCCACGAACAGTAAATGAGGGAGAAAAATGTAAATCTGATGCTGCTCAAAAACTAACAATGCATCAAAGCCAATGTTTTTCCTAATCTTGGACATGCCCAAGACTGTGATAAAAGTAAAAAATTCCAGTCCACAATCACTTTTTATATTGAAAATAAGTAATTTTGTGTTTTTTTTCCAAAATCAGTGACATCATTTATGAACTTGGCAATTAAGGAGTAAAATCATGGATTTTTTAATTTTTTTAGTTTTGATCAGGACTGAGGTTGATTAACAGATTTATGCAAAAAAAATTGTAAAAAAATATTTATCAGATAAATTTTTACAGCAGTTAATTTAGTGGATGTTTTCATCCCGAACATAACGAAAGGGTAGTGAATTTGAACAATGCACAAGGGTTAACTCCTTGTTTTTATTGCTGTGAATGATTATTTCACTTTCTTTTATGTAAAGCACTTAGAATTTCCACTGTGTATGAAATGTGCTATATAAATAAACTTGCCTTGCCATAATCCGCTCATTTTAGAGTGTGTGAATACATTTGTGCATAAAAAACTATAAATGACTGATATTATGAATAAAACATTTTGTTAAAATAAGACAAGTTAAAACATTTTGTGAAAAGAAAAAATATATATTATGGTGTGTACCCCTAAGACATTTGACTGATATTGATATCCAATTATTTGTTTTAACCAATGGCCTTTATAACAATCAGTATTATTACAAAAAAATAAGTATTTAATAAAAAAACTGTATTCATTAGACAGTAAATAAAAACGTTATATTATAGCAATATATAAAAAAGCTAAACCTAAATTAAAAGATGGAAAACTTTTGAAACATAGCATTTTGTAAAAATTATGTCAAATCAGATTTCCAATACTACTACTACTAATAATAATAATAATATAATAAATAATAATAATATGGCAACTGCTCCAGCATAGCATTCATCCATGAAAAACGTGTAACCATTTCATTAACTGATATATGATTAGTTTGGATGATGCTTGCTATTTTTTAATTAAATAAAAAATGAAGAAAAAAAAATCTGGCACAGTGTAAATAAAATAGATGAAACTGCCTATTTTAAATGGCACTGAAACAATAAATTAATGGAAAAATCTGTAAAAAAGAACACTAGCAAGCAAACATATTACAGCATTTACAGCATTTTAAACAACCCAATATCAAATAAATTACATTGTCCGCAGACTTGCATATCCCATTTTCATAAAAAATACACTACTTGCTTTCAAAAATGTGTTTTGTTGCTTTTTTTTTTTGCCTCAGCTTGATCAAAATATATATTTTTTAAACCATTAACAAAATCATGATTGCACAATAAGTTATTTTAAAAACTGTATTTGCTTTTCTGTGTTTGAAAGTTTATCTTCATATAGGGCACCGAATACCAGGAATGAACCAATTGTGTGTGTGTGTGTGTGTGTTAAAGGTCAGAGTGCAGATAGTGAGATAAATGTGTTTTAGTCTTTTTCTTCAGTGTGTGTGTGTGTGTGTGTGTGTGTGTGTGTGCCAATGTCTGATGTGATGAATGGCTCCTCTGGCTGATAATGCAGATGGCAAAGGAACACCAATGCTGAAAGGTACACCACCACATAGAAAGGCTATAACAAAGAGCAACCCGCACTGAAATTCCTCATAATTTCATACAAATGTACAGCTATTATAATTAAGGATTGCTGTGATGGGGAAACAAACCATAATGTAGTATTTCTGTCTACTTCCTCTCTTCCTCACTATTCTTCAGTGTCTCTAAATGGAGGCTCTTGTTTCAGAGTGATAAATACCTCAGCTTAGTGCCAAAACAGTCTAAAAGCACCGCTACCACACAACAAAGTGCCTCTTTCGAGAGAGAGAGAAGCAATAGCAGAAAACCAAAATATTTAATTTTGCAGTTTAACCCTGTTTCATACAGCTAGGAAACCAATTAGCCACACAGAACAATGCCAATATTTGCATGGCTTAGCAGACACAGTGTGAATGCTTATAGTCCGCTGAAAGACAAGCATGCGTGTAATATCTGTCTATATTAGACCATCAGCGTTCCAGAGAGGTTGTGGTCCTCAGGAGGGCATTGTGGAAATGGAGCAGATATACTGAAATAGGAACCAGAGGAAATGAATTAGGGAAATGTTAATGCTGTTTTCGACAGGAGAGGATGACAGTAATACAGGAAAAAATATACAGACAATTGTACGCAAGCACAGTGGAGGAAACCATGTATACAGTCCGAGCAAAAATGTAACATAGCAACCAGTTTGTGCCAAAATATCAGTTGCTTGATACTATTTAAGATCAATTTAAGAGCATATAAAATGTTCAAATAATGTATTTTTCCTTAATAAATGCATTTAAAGAGACATATACAAAATAATAATAATAATAATTTATTAGAATGCAGAAAGGACACTAGGATTTTAAACAGTTCTGCTTTAAATTGTATTTAATAATTAATTATTTGTAAGGTATGTAAAACTTGATTATGTTGGCAATTATAAAACCTACATATTGAATAACGTGTTAAATGTTTCTAACCTTTCTTTCCTGTGATGGGGCAGCCCAGATAAAAACTACAAGAGTTTACCATTCAATGCTAGATACAGTATTCTATGTATCCAAAATAATAACCTGAAAAAAAAGGTATCATGTGAGATTTTTTAAGTATAAACATGCCCAAAATTCACTGGGACTCTTACGGTACATAAATCCCTTTATATTATTTATCACAAAGAAAGAAAACAAATATTATGACATGAATGCAACATGCACTAGAGGCCAAATGAAAATAGCTCCGCTAAAGTTTGTGAGATTTGTGGAACTAAAAATGTATTAGACACTCAGACTTGCATAAACATAGATACTTTTTTTTAAAATAGAACTGTTACACAAAGATTGTAAACTATCAAAGACAGAGACATTTACTTGCCAAACAGAAATACTTATTAGCCGATATATCGGCCTTGGCTATGTTGATCACTAGATTTTATGGTAGTAACAGTAAGATGCAACAAGAATCATATATTGGCTACCAAGTAAAGTAAAAAATAAGGAAGCAAGGATAGCATGTAAGGAAGCATGTAAGGAAGGATACCATGGTATTATTCAAAGTAGGGGTGGGCAATATGGCAAAAATATCATATCAAGATTTATTTTTGGAAATATCACGATTTCGCGATTTTATCACGATTCTTTGTCATGTTGGTTTTACTATTTTGTCTGAGAAAAGTACAGCCAAACTAATTTCCCTATTATAAAGACAAATCCTTTCAAGGTAACAAAATATAAAAAGTATGGTGAATATTTAGGCCAAAGTGGGCCAAGATGGGAATCTTTCTCCTTATTTTATCCTTGTTAATAAAAAAATAAGAACAAAGATACACATTACAAATACACATAATATACAAATAAAACAAACAGTTTAATTATCAGGTACAATAGGCATATTTAGCAGGAGCATTCAAGAAATTGAATGAACACTATATAAGATTGATTCCTATTAAAGTAATAACCTTTGTTGTTTTAGCATTAAAGAATACAAATTATGTCATCTGTCTGTCGATTTTGTCATTGTGTTTTATATTTATACCATCATTTACTCACTCAAAATTAGTTTTGAACCTGAATGAGTTTCTTTTTTCTGCTGAACATAAATGCTATTTTGAAGAATGTGGGAAACAAAACAGTTGCTGGTCCACAGTGACTTCCATAATATTGTTTTCCTTCTATCAAAGTCAATGTGGGCCAGCAGCTGTTTGGTTACCCATGTTCTTCAAAATATCTTCTTTTGTTTTCAGTACATTAAATAAATTAATACAGGTTTGGGACAACATGTGAGTGAGTAAATAATGACAGAAATATAATTGTAGGGTGAACTTTAATCCCTTTAATGACAGTCGGCTGCATGTTTTGTTCTGTCCCTTAAGACCTGCACAAATCTAATATCCAGGCACGCATCCGTTTGTCTCGGCTGTTTACTTTCATTTTAGACATAACCAACTGAGTCTATATAAAACCTTGTGTGTTTTGACAGTATTGGCTCAAAAGAAAACTTAGTTGAGCAATCAGGGGCAGTTAGACAGGCTTTTTAGCGCGCGCACTTCGAAGCGCACCGGACTCAGAAAAAGCGCAAGCCAGACCAGCGCGTGGATGAACGGTTTAACCGGCAGGACTTTAAAACATGCAAATAATGTACTTTTGTGATTGCGAATAAGTAGAGTGTCCCGTGAGAGTAACTCTTCGCCTGAGTTAACACTGATGTGAATGTATGTGGCGCTGTACAGTACATACAGAGGCGCCAGAACTGCAGCTGATAAAATGTGCGCTGTAGCACAAAACTACAATATTTCTTCAAAAGCAGATCGTGGAGACATTTTTATCATCCACAATCAAAAATCGTCATATCGCACACCCCTAATTCAAAGTACTGCATGCAATGCACAATTATTGTAATCAGTTGGAAGTATTTCACAATACCATGACATCACCATCTGATATCATCAGTGTACTATGAAATTCTCACAGTATTAATAAAGTATGAAATTATGGTTTCATTATCTTTGTTAATAATGAATATTAAATGACCAGAGTATAACAGATTAATATGGTTTGTTGTCTGGTCAGGCTGGTCTCATTTGATGGTTTTAATACGGGTTTGGGGCACTTGTCAGCTGGTTAGATTGGCATGCCGGTAATAATTTCTTCATTTTCAAACATAACTGTTGACATCTGGTCAACAGTTGGCTGAAAGCACTTAGAGAATTTAAATTTAGACAGAGCACAAATAAAAAGTGAAATTAAAAAGTCTTAAGCATTTTCAGCACAAGGTTGAGCAGCTGTGTAGAGCTGGAGCAGTGAGCCTCCACTCACATAGATATGACTTCCCTTCCGCAGCACTCGCCAGCATTCACACAGTGATTTAGGAATGTGTGTGTTAGTGTGTGTGTGAGGGGTGAAAAGGAGACGCTCTGTAGCTACTGCAACTCCTACACTCAAAATTGATGGCTCTATCTTCACGTTTCTGCCAGGAAGAGAGAGGAGTATAGATTACAAAAGCCCCTCTCACTCCCACATCCACCAGACAGACACACAATTATCACACATTTCACACATCTCTGTCCTCACACCAGAACACATCCGCCTCCAACACCAACGCAAAGAACTCTACAATCTGTAAAGAAGCACACACACTTTAAGCTCTTTAACACCTTTCACAGAGGCTGATTCACTCTAAAGGGATCTCGTATGCTGTAAATCCTTAAATCTGCCCTTACATTGGGCTTCAGCACTAAGCAAAATAATCAGTGTTTTGACAGTTCAACTCGTGACTTCACTGGTGCATTTGGAGAACAAACAAGGATGTTGTACAGATCTCTTTCTATCCAAGAAAAGAGACACATTTAAATCCATTCACAGTCTTGGGTTTCCATTGGCTCTAGCTTTAAGATATGTTTACATGGAGGACTCACCAGGTTCTTGAGGAGGGTGGAGAGCTCTTTAGTCAGAGTGGAGAACTTAACAAAGGCCGTGCCCAGATCTGGATTATCCCGACTGATGAAGTTACTGCCAAACTTATCCAAAGCCTGGGCGTACGTCTCTTCATTTTGAATATGATCTGATAAAAGAGCACAAACGAACACAATCCAAACAAATCAACGTCAAGCTTTTGAAGAGTACACATCCTTGCTCAAGACTTTGGTAGCGTGTGGTTCAGTTCCTTGAAGACAGCTTGAAATCATTCACTTCCTAGGTATCTTTTCCTGGTATTAAAGTACATCATTCATCAGTGCAAATAATTTTGTACTCGAGGAACATTGGCTTATATTGAATAGCAACCTCTAACTTTCTGCACCTTTGAAATAAAAATGTCCTGCTAATGTAGCCACAATCAGGTTGGTTATACATAATGGGAGTCATTCTATTAAACATAACTCATTTTCCATTTTCATTAGAAATTTAGAGATTAGAACAATCTAAATAAATTAGTGCTGTCAAAGTTAACAAGTTAATAACGCGTTAACGCAAAATTATTTTAAACAGCACATTATTTTATTAACGCAGCGCATATTTTCTGTTTGACCCGTGGCCCAACCCGCAGTTGTAGAAATGGAAATGCATAATGTTGCCAATTTAGCAACATTGCAGACCCCTTTAGCGACCTTTTTCCGTTCAAAAAAGCGCCCAAACATTATTTAGTTTCTGAGAATCGCCGGTACTGCCACGCAGGCACGAGGTCTTGCTTTCCCAGTGTGCACACACCCTCTCTCTCTCTCTCTCTCTCAGTGCATCTGAGCGGCGGAGAGGAGCAGCACTTTCAGTTAAACACCGATATTATGTTGATTCTCAAAATTTACATGCAAGTATAGTTGACATCACAGCACAGCTTTTATCTTTATCTTATGTGTATTTGATTTAATCAGACAGCGGCTCGATTATCAGGATTTTTGCACAGATTAACATCTTGAAAGGGAGAGCTGGTTGTGTTGTCTTAATGGGTCGCATTGCAGTCACTATTTCATATTCATTCCATTGTCTGACAACAGAAACAGTAAAATATATCAATGAAAACAGTTTTATTGAGAATTTAGCTGCATCAAAATACAGTATGTGGCACAGAGAGGCAAACAAATGTAATACATAATATATGTACATTTTGCATTTTCAGAAGAAGTGAGCTGCCTTGTGTGCAAAAATGTAAGCAGTTTTGTGTAAGTAAATTGCTCAGTGCAAAGAAATAGAAGTACACTGTAACAAAAAAAATAGTTGGGAAAACTTAAGTTTAAGGGAACCAGCTTCAGCAGATTTTTGAGTTCTCAACTTCTTGTTTTAATTTTATACAACAAGAAGTTGAGAAATTTCCTAAAAAAATAAGTTGAGAAAACTCCAAAATCAGCTGAAGCTGGTTGCCTTAAACATTTTAGTTGGCTCAAATTCTATATATATTTTTTTTACAGTGTAATGGGAACCTGGTATTTATTTGTTCATGTGTCTAATAGACATGAACATGTTTTTTGAAAAACATCTATGCCCTTCAGAGCTCTAGACTAACTTTTTGCACTGGTTGGCCTAACTTCTTTTTCTTAGGTGCACCAGCACAAAAGTTAGGATCACCCAAATTTTCATACAGGCAATATTGTCTTGTAAACGATTAGCTGACAATCTGGTCAACATAAAGTTCTTTATTTTAAGCACAATTCTACAAGATAGATAACTTACTGAAAAAGTGTTTGTGCTTAAAGTGCTTCACTGAGCTGAGATTTAAATTCTCAAGATAAATGAAATCTTATCAGATCTTCCACTGTATCTGAATGAAGGGATGCTCTAGTGAAGTGGTTCTCAAACTTCTTTGGTCGCACCCCCCCTTAAACCTATAAAAAAAATGTCTCTCTGTGCTCTTAGGGATGGCTCGATATGCGTATCGGTACCGTTCGGTTCTCGGACAAATTCCAAATGGAAGTGATCATCCCTATCCCATTGGAGTGGGGACTTTGAAACGAGCAGGGCACGTGTGTGCCATTATGTAGTCGTTTGAAATGCACTTGGCGAAGGAAGCGATGTAATTTCCTCATTATCATCAGCTGGGACAGAAACACATCCCTTTAATAATACATAACCAGCTCTCCCTTCCAAGAAGCTAGTCTGCACAAAAATCCTAATTTATCATTTTATTGAGCTGTTGTCTGATGAAATCAAATAATACACAGAAGATAAGACAAGACAATTCCTGTGCTGTGATTTCTTCTATATTTGCATGTAAACTCAGAGAAGCAATAATATCTCTTTTAACTGAACGGGGTGCTGCTCTCAGACGCTCACTGAACAGACCAGATGCAGAGAAAGAGCTGCGTTGCACGCTGATCTCGCGCCGTTGCCAACGATCACAGAGACACTCTGAGAGACTAACTAAAGTTTGTCCAAGAAGTCCCTAGATTTGTCACTAGTCGCTTTAAAAAAAAAAAAAAAGTGGCTAGGGGGGTCTGAAAAGTCGGTAAGTTGGCAACACAGCACGCATCTCTGCTACTCACCTCTCTCTCTGTCTGACTGTAGCAGCACATGCATTTTCAGACGTACACACGTACAGGAATATCTGGACCATGGCCAATCAGAGGGGGGGTCCACCCTTTACTATCTCTGATTGTTTAGACCACGATATGAGCCTAATGTGTGTCTGTTGTTGAACCACAGGGAGACTTTCAGAGTCGCGGAGACTTCTTTTTTTTTTTTTTTTTTTTTGAGAACGGCTGGTCACACACATTGCGACCTCAGATGTTTATTAGTCGCACCATTGAGAAATTAGATCGCAATCTAGAGCCCTGGTAAAGCCTTTTCCGTGATTGGCAGTAAATCGCCATCAACGGGTTTGAAACATGTCTAGCCTTCAAGCTCTAGGTTGACTATGGTTTCAATAATAATAAACATACATTTGCATAAAGCATCCATATTTTTCCATGCCCATGTTGATTGGAGTATTAAAAACTTGTAAAGTATTAATTTAAGGTAAATTTAGAACAAATAAAAATGTGTGATTAAGATGCGATTAATCACGAGTTAACTCTTGACAATCGTGAGCTTAATCGCAAATAAATATTTGTATTGATTGACAGCCCTAAAATCTATACATTTTATTATACACTACCATGGAAATTAGATTTTTTTTTTAAATGTCTCTTATGCTTACCAAGGCTGCATTTATTTGAAAAAGGCAGTAAAAATTATTTACACTGAAATATATCAATTTAAAATAACTGTTTTATTTCAATTTATTCCTGTGATGCAAAGCTGAATTTTCAGCAGCTATTAACAGACTTCAGTGTCACATGATCCTTCAGAAATCATTCTAATATGCTGATTTGGTGCTCAAAACAAAAATGTCTTATTATCAATGTTGGACATAATTGTGCTGCTTAACATGTTTGTGGAAACAATGGTCCATTTTTACTGGATTCTTTGAAGAATAAAAAGTTCAAAGTAACACCATTAAAGAATAAACAAGTATACATACATATATTAGGCCAGTTTTATTGTTATATTATTATTAGTTTTATAGGCACAGTCATTTAGTGTGCATATTTAGCCAATTAACAGAAAAAAAACCACCTTAAAGAAATTACAACATACAGTTTGATATGTATCTGTAAGATAAAAATGGACCCTGCTTTGTTTCATTTCAATAGAAAGATATGGAAAAAACACACCTGAGCACAGAATGCATCTATTCAGTGATAAAAAGATTAGGTAGGTAGGTGGGTGTTTGTGGGGGTGGATGAAACTAGCTGGTGTGGCATCAGCCAGAAACATGTTAATGCTAAGTGTAATCTAGCCATTTATTTTACCAATATTAATTTAATCTGCAATCACTAACAATACAGCACAGTGAGCATACCAACATATAATATTAGTGATTATGAATTTAATAAGTGTGTTTATTTGTATTCCAGCCTCAACAAAACCAGCATTTGTGTGTGCGTGGTTGTGAACATACCTTGACCAGAGTTATAAATGGCTTTGACTGACTTCTTGACCTTCTGCAATGAAGTTCTGTCCTGATCCAAAGCCTGTGGACAAACAGATCAGAGTTGGGAATCATTGAAGATGCACAATTGTAACATTGTACACTGCACAGAATTAGGCTATACTGTCTCCATACCAATTCTTTAAACATTTAACTAAGGAACATAATAAATCAAGTAAACAAAATTATTGATTTAGGCCATGTTTCTTGGAGCAGATGTAAAAAAATAGTTTGAAACTCAAAACCTTCTTAACACGTGTGAAACTTAAACTGCATGCACATTTCAAAATGCCATGTCAGCACAGCCACAAGGGGCATCAAACTGCAGAGTAGGGCTGCACAATTAATCAAATCTCTAATCGCAATTACAATTACGGATGCCACAATTACATAATCATTCAAAGCAGCAATTAATTGTTCAAAATCCACTTATGTTATTCTAAGTGCTGAAGAGGTTTTCTTTTCTTTCTACAAGTTATCTTAAGGGTTTTTGCATTGTTTTAATTTTAGTATGGCATTATAATACAATGCATATTTTAACTTTTTATTTAAAGTTTTTATTTAACTTTAAAGACGAAACCAATCCAATATACAGTATGGTTTAAATTTGAGGCTTAATATACTATAGTTAATAGTATAGTATAATAATAGTTTTTCAGTTAGTGTTTTCAGCTTGTTTATTTACATCTAAAAGTGCTTCAAACAATGGCATAAACATCATTCAATGTAAATTGCGAAGATCGTAAATAATAAATCGCAATTACAATTTCAAGGAAATAATCGACAATTCTGATTTTTGTCATAATCGTGCAGCCCTACTGCAGAGCAACAGTTTGATGAAATCTTGCTGAGCAAGTTGTCAAACACATTTACAGCCAGCTACCTCAAAACAACACATCCTGTTTAATAGCACATATAAAAGTCCTTTGAGCTGCAGTAATACATAAACACATGGTCTAACACGAGGTCAAATACATTGGTCAAGCATTTTCATTTGGGCATACAGCATGTTTTCACCGCTTTCAGTGCTTTCACTGCAATAATGAAATGCCTTTAACTACAAATTGAGTGATTAATCTTGTGTAATTTTACATTATTGACACTCTTTTCCTATTTTGATATTGTGCAGTTGCTTTGACACAATTTGTATCCAGCACAGATGATGCATGACATTAGAAGCTGTTATCAGTCAGTAAGCAGTGTGCCATGGAAGGTCTTGTGTTGTTCCTGGTTTGAACTGCAATAACAAGAACATTTAACCCCTCACTCTCCACTGAAATCTCTCAAAGTCTGTTCTTCAACCTCTAAACATCATACACATGTACTCTATTTCACTTAACAAAAGCCACAATTTGCCCATATAAGCTAGGGCCTGGTATTGATACAGGAATATATGCTTCAGTGTTTCCCACAGCCTTACACTATTTGTAGGGCTGGGAATCGATTCCAAAAAGAATAGATCCCGAGGTGTTGGGATTCGAGAGTCGATTCGAAGGTTGGAATCGATCCCATCAAGGGAAATCAACTCATCATTCAGAGCCTTTTTCAGTTCAACAAAGCTTATCTAAGGGTGCCTCTCAAACAGAAGGCTGCATCATATGTAGGCTGGACACATTTCAATTCAGGAGAAAAAATAAGAAAACAATTCGGTACTGAGCTCATCGGAGTTTCACGTTTCAGATGCTATTTTACGGTGAAACTGGCTTAAGTCGTCCACAAATTTGAGCGCTGCAAGACAGAATAGATCATGATGTGATCGAAGGTCAAAATCGTATTCCCATCTTAAATAAAATGATAATTTTAAAATATTTCTATCAGCAAATGATACATCGTAAAGAAAACATCACGAGTCGCAAATATAGATCAGTGGCCGAGATCACATGATTGACAGATAAAACACAAGCTCTTATATCAGTGTTGTCATTAATGTTCTGAGTTATTTTATTTCAGTGTACGGTTCGTTAATTTTGTGCAAAGCATACAGTTAAAGTAAATTTCATCAATCAGCTGAACTGTGCACATTTATTTTAGACATAGGGTGGTTAACTTTTATTTCTACAGTGTAAACCCCAATGTTGTCATTAATAAAGAAATCAAGTTATCATAATTTAACATTACTTAAATGCCAAGTTTTGGTGTCAAAACTTTAACATGCATGTTTAATTAACTCATTTGGGAGCAAACATCTAAGTGTAATGAACTCAAATTCAACTAATAAATAATTTACATTATTTTTAAATTAATAATTAAAAATGTATTTAAATTATGCTCAATGTCTCTGTTTAATACGATTGGTCGTGTTTGAAATTCTACCTTGTCAGACACGCTGATTGGTTAACATAACACAAGACGGTACATTTTTGGTCGTTGAAGCAGCGGTCCAGAGGGACTGGCAGAGAGAGCCATCTAAGATGAAAATCAAATGTTAGATTGGTAAGTAGATATTAAAACTCATATATACAATTTTCTTAATTACCTTACAAGTTTCATTGTAATGTTATTTGAAAGGAATAATTGAAAATGTCCCGTTTTTCTCCCGCAGCGTCACTAGCAGGCAGGCGGAAAGAGAGCCCAACTAAAAAATTAGTTGATCACGATGCTGGCTCAACATCGTGATGTCTGTCAGGCATCAGCGATGGACTTTAGCATCATATATCTGCCCAACCCTAACTCTTACGACCTTTTTATCTTGCAGTCATGATGAGAATAGTTTCAAAAAACAAAAAACAAAAACAAGAATCAGAAACAACATTGAGGACAACAACATCGATTCTTTGAATCAATTCCAGAACCAAGAATCGGAATCGATTACCAAAAATTCGGAATCAAAAAGCCCCTATCTATTTGTGGCGGAAATCTCCCACCCCCATATGCAAATTCATTCTCTGCCAGCAGGAGGCGCTTTTAAAGTGGGAGAGATTGAGGTTTCCCCGGTAACGGCTGTAACACAACACAGTGCTCCGCTCACAAATGCTGCTTTATCGGGCATTAACATACATGCAAGATAAAATTAAAATGACATTGAAAATTTTCTGAAGACAGTCGGTTTCCTTCTGAAGATTTTGAAACATGCAGTGCAAGCCTTTTGGAAAATCTATTTGTGGCGGACAGTTTTGATATTGTGGCGGTCCGCCACAAATAAGTCAATGTATGAAAAGTTGCATTTTAATTTATATTCTCTCAGTTAATGCTACAACTTATATACGGAGCCTTCTGACTCGTTACATTACAAAAATATAAAATTCAACTGCGCCCACACTATGCAGTTCAACAGCTATTTTAATAGCTTTTGCTAGTTGAATAGCTAATTGACAGTAAAAACATGTTACAAAATATTTTAATTTAAAATAAATCCATCAAATCAACCAAATTTAAGAAACGTATCCGCTACATTTTTTTCTGAAAAAAGACAAACAAAAATAACAAAAGCCTAAATATAAAATGTCATGAATATTTACAGATTAATCCACTATTTGGTCCCTACATGCATACAACCAATCAGCTGAATAGCTGAAGAACAAATGTTGAAACTAGAAATGTATCTTCTTTCCCTCTATCAAAACCATTGCATAGTTGTCCATACCTGATTGCCATAAATATTTGTTTTCCAAAGTTTATGTGCCTGTAATTCAAGACGTACCAAATATATCCCAATATGATTTTAGATTGTTGTTTGTTGTTCTTAATTTTTTCGTATGATAGGTTCAATTTTAATTCCCTGTATTGTTCAATCACATTGATATGAGGATCTCAATGTGGCTCAGTATTCAAATTGTTGAATTTTACCCATATTCAATGGTTAAAAATCAAATGTGGGTCACTTTACACACAGTGTCTTTAAATATACAACAGTTGTCTTTTTTCAGCCCCTTTCACTGGAATACAGTATTTACATTCTGAAGTGTAACAGGACACATGACCTTACTGCAATACATTCTTAGATGTTATAGTCCTTGTGTTCACAAAAATGCAGTTAATATGGTGTCAGTTCTGTGATTTGAATTAAGGATTAAAATAGACATCTGGTTTACTGCAGTACTGATGACTTAGGGGTGGGCGATATGGAAAAAATATAATATCAAAATTTTTTTTTGAAATATCACAATTCACGATTTTATCACGATTCTTTGTCATGTTGGTTTTACTATTTTGCAAGTTGTCTGAGCAGTACAGCCAAACTAATTTCCCTATTATAAAGCCTTTCAAGGTAACAAAAAAAGGGAAAAAAAGACCGGCAGATATTTATAATAATAATAATTTGTTATATTTATATAGTGCTTTTAGTGGACCCATACCCGTACTCAAAGCGCTTTACATAGAAGTGGGGGAATCTCCTCAACCATCACCAATGTGCAGCATCCACCTGGATGATGCGACGCAGCCATAGTGCGCCAGAACACCCACCACACACCAGCTTATTGGTGGAGAGGAGACAGAGTGATGAAGCCAATCAGAGTATGGGGATGATTAAGAGGCCATTATGGTCAAAGGCCAAATTGGGCAAAGATAAAAAAAAAAATCTTTCTCATTAAAAAATAAGAAAAAAGATACAGATTACAAATACACATAATATACAAGTAAACCAAACAGTGCTTTATTTCCAGGTACAATAGATGTAATTAGCAGGAGCATTCAAGAAACCGAATGAACAAATGTATATAGACTGATTCCTAAAGCAACTGTATTAAAGTTTTTCAGTCAAGAATAGTGAGTGATTTTTTTCTGTGTTTTGTTGTTTTATTAGTGTTCCTGTGGATCATTGGTAGAGCATTGCGTTAGGAGCGCAAAAGGTTGTGGGTTCAATTCCCAGGGAACACACATACTGACAAAATATGTATAGCCTAAATGCACTGTAAGTCGCTTTGGATAAAAGCATCTGCTAAATGCATTAATTTAAATGTATTAACATTAAAGCAATAGTTCACCCAAAAACACAAATTATGCCATCTGTCTGTCAATTTTGTCATGGTGTTTTATTTTTATACCATCATTTACTCAAAAGTTGTTTTAAACCTAAGTGAGTTTCTTTCTTCTGCTGAACATAAATGCTATTTTGAAAATAAAAATATTTTATTTTGTGTTCAGCACAAGAAATAAATGAATACAGGTTTGGGACAACATGATAGAGAGTAAATAATGACAGAAATTTAATTGTAGGGTGAACCGTCCCTTTAATGACAGTCGGCTGCATGTTTAATATTGTCACTTTAAGACCTGCACGCATCTAATATGCAGGCGCGCATCCGTTTGTCTCAGCTGTTGTGTTTACTTTCATTTTAGACATAACCAACTGAGTCTATATGTAAACATTGTGTGTTTTGACCGTATTAGCTTAAATGATAACTTAGTTCAGTAATCAGGCACTGTTTGACAGGGTTTTAGTGCACGTGCTTCTGGTGTATGCGCTCAGAAAAAGTGTACGTCAGACCAGCGTGCGAATTAAACTTTTAACCGGCAAGGCTTGTAAGCAAATAATGTACTTTTGTGATCGCCAATAAGTGCAGTGTCCTGTCAGAGTAACTCTACAGCTGTATGTCATGTTGTACACTATATAAAGACGGAGGCGCCAGAACTGTAACTGATAAAATGTGCGCTGGTAGCACAATACTACGATATTTCTTCAAAAGCAGATCGTGGAGACATTTTTATCATCCACAAAAATTGTCATATCGCACACCCCTTGTATACATCATCAATTCCGTCTATGTATAAGTGTAATATTCACTTCTGCTTTTTTTTTGGCTTAAGTAGTGCCATGAATATAGAAAAAAAATTCCAGCTACCATTCCAGCTTACATGTTCATAAAAGGCCATTTCTTGCATGTTTTTAAACTCAGAGTATATTATTTTCCATTTGTTTATTAAATGAAAAATTCAATCCACCCTATAAAAAAAAGAATTACAGTTTCCATTGAATACATACAATGAATTGCTGTAGAGAAAACTGTTTAATACAGTAAAAATACACAATTACAATGGGATACAGTAACTAAATAACAGTCCTAACAGTATTATACTGTAAATGTTGCCTATAGTAATAGTTATCAATCAAGCTGTTCATCAAATGAATAAATTACATTAAAACATTATAATAGAACTAAACTTATAAATTAAACGTAATATTATTTCAAAATATTACCACTTTTACTGTATTTTTGGTGAGCATTTATCTTGGTGAGCATAAGCAAGAGCAAAAAATAAAACCTTGATAACACCAAACTTTTAAACGGTAGCCTATGTATAATTCAAAACATTTGCATATTAAATTAATTTGATTAAAATATCCCATGACTTTAAATAATAGAAAAAAAAACAGATGACATATTTAGCTAATTTATATTCAAGAATATTCTGGTTCGATTATAAGACATCAAAGCATAATGATAATGTATTTTGATTAAATGAGGACAACAACAGCTTTATTAAATCTAACATTTATTCAATTATGATCCTGAATGGAAATTGGGCAATTAAATTAGTGACAGATGTTTGTTCATTGAGCGTAAAGTACAGTTTTCCCATCTCACAATGCTGCAATTAAAAAAATGTTTATGTCATGCCACTGTAATAGCTGAGAGACAAAAGACACAACGCGCGACTGCACAAGGCCTGTTTAGATCCTCACCTCTCAGTGAAATCTGACAGATCTCTACACTGAGGTGAAACACGAGCTGCTAGTTGTATTGCTTTCCAGTGGTGCAGAAAAGATTCCCTAGCAACACGGTAGTAGATGACAGGAAGAGATGCTTTGGTGTGTGTGCACTTTTGTGAATCAGTTTATGGTTAACTTCCGAATGAATTCATCTACACAAACTTAAAACATTTGAAAATGCACTTCAAAGTTCCAGAGAATAGTTAATTCTCAACTATGAAGAGTAGGATTTTGGAAGATGAGATTTTATCTTCTCAATGCTAGATATCAATTAGGCAGGCATCACAGCATTATAAAAGTAAAACAAGAAAATGGATATTCATTTTGAAATCGGCTAAAGAGCATATTTATCAGTAATTTTATAGTATTTTTTAAAGTGATTGTAAAGGAAATCTATATGTAAAAATAGGGCTGCTCAATTCATCGGATTTTTGCAATCACGATTAGGCAAAAGCTGCGATAGTCATGCGCTTCTTGTCAGTGAAGCACGGTTCTGTGATCAGTAGTAAATTTCCATCCAAATGCCAAAGGGCGCTCTCGCGTGGAAACTCCAAATACACCCCGTAGAAGAAATCCAGGAAATACCGATCACTGCAGCTGAATAAACAGAAGATTTAACGATTTCATTGATTCAATGTGACTAATAAACACAGGACTATGACAATATATGATTTATCTGAGTTCTTATTATAATTTTCATTAGAGATTGCAATTTACTTGGCCGATTCCGATTTCTTCGAAGTGTGACCTGCAGATACCGATTTTTGCCGATTCCGATTTTCTTTCTAAGAACTATGATTGACAGCATATACAAACAAAAATCTATGCAAATATAAACGGAAAATTATTTACATAATAAAATAAATTACAAATTACAATTCCCCCAATCTGGACTAATTTACAGATTTTCTCTCACTTAAACAACTCTCAAAATAAAGTGCTCTGTTACTGGAAAGAGGCATATATAGTTAAATTAAAATTAGTTGCTTTATGTAACAAAACAGATGTCATTTCCCACTGTTTATAAATAGTCATTTCTTTCCCTTAACCTTATTAAATGTGTCATCTTTCACATCAAATTCTTACTTTGTTTGAATTAATTCCGTTAGAATAATAATAAACTGTAGAGTTGTTACCATTCAAATTAAGTTAGTATTAACAAACTATCTTTCCACTGCTGAGGAAACAGAAGCTGCATCTGAAGTGGTATTAGATGCATTAACACAGACGGTTTGATGAAGCTGAGGAGCCATAAATACATTCACACAGCAAAATTTCAAATGCATAAATAATTGTATAAGATTAATGTTTTACATATTTTTTTAAACATACAAATAAATGTTGAAAAAATGCAATGGTACATTTAAATATGACTAAACCACCAGTAGGTGGCCGCAAATGTCTGTTTTAATGAGCATTTATTAATTCATTCAACCGATTCATTCAAACGGCTGATTCATTCAGAAATGAGTCAATTGGCTGTCATTAAGAATGGGCCACTGAATCAATTGACTCACTCGATTCATTCAAAAACGTGGATTCGTTCAGAAACTAAACAACACTGTGTTAGGGCTGTGCGATATGACGATATATATCGGATGGACGAAATAAAAAGTCTATCGTTTCATATTATGTTCTATCGTTTATATCGTGGTGTTGCAAAATACATTGTTTCCAGTAATACCTTTTCATCATTTGAGTGACCTTTATACACCGCCCACCACGGGGCGTGAAGGGGAGACAGACGCAGGTGGAGATGAGAATGACCAGCTAGGACACAACAAGGAGCTCGTTCCTAAAGGAAGGACTACATCTGTAGCATGGTCATGCGTTTTTAAGCACTGCAATTTTAAAACAACCGATTTTAAGCCGTTGAAAATCAAACAACAGAGCTATATGCGTGCGCCGTCTCTTTCTGTGTGAGAGGAGCGCGCCTTTTGTTTTTTGACGACTTTGAACAATTACATAAACACACTTATATGCGTCAGAATCTCCGTCTTTGCAAGCATCCTCAAACACAGCGTTAGGTCTTAAGAGCGAGTAAACGGCAGAAAGAGAAAACGCAATGTAACTGTGTATTAGATCCGGACTTCGGTCTTAAAGGGGAAGCTGTCCAATATTCATTCTTGTTAATCATAGGACACTGCTAGAAAATCCCTCACTGCTCTTCACTAAATCACTTTTGTAACTTAAATGTAACTTAAATGCTGCTAAATCTGAAAGCACGTGATAGAGATTTACTACTGATTACAGAACCAGATTTACTGACAAGATACGCATGACAATCGCATTTTTAAATCAAGCAGTCGTATGTAAAAATGTTTAAAATAAGCATAATTAAATATGTAGTATCGACCAACACAGATTTAACCAAATTAAAGATACAGACCGCTAAATTCAATATGATGCATCCTTTTCCTCAATAAATGCAACGATATTTCAGCAACTGACATTTTTTCGGCAAAACTTTTTTAGTTTCAGTAAAAATATTTTGGGAGGACCATTTAGATCGTGTCAGGGTCTATTTTGTGCACACTGTGGATAAACTACAAGAAGTAAACATGTCACCTGCATGGATGCCAGTGCTGGATTTACAATATCAATCTATCATTTTTTTATTAATATTGATATGGATTTATCTCAGGATCAGTTTTTTGGTCCATACTGTTTTCTGCTCATGCTTTAACTACACACATTTCTGTCATGACCACTCTCGGAGGGATTGGCATGGTAATGTACATGGCAATGTTAATGTGTTCGGTCTTGGCGGAATAGATCTGCTACACTACTGCGGCAGAGCAAGTAGCAAGACTTGCTACTGCCAATACATCCACTCCTGTGAGCATGTAATAAATACTGCTGCTGCACATACAACATATATGAAATAACCTGTATTTAGCATACATGAATCACCCCATAGCAGATCTATAAAACAAGGCCAAAACAAAGGCAGATGACATTTGACAGCTGAATGTTTAGTTGACCGCAGATTTTAGGCTGTAGGAGGTCAAAGTCAAAGTTCACTGGTGAAGGCTGCCACATGTTTCCTGCTAACACTCTTATCCAGTCAACACAGAGCAGGCATTTCCTCCCCAAGCCAGAAATAAGTGCAAAAACCAACCCAAGCCTTACAACATACTGTTACACATAATACATAAAACCAAAATGCAACCCAACCTATATTGGACATTGAAAAAAAAACGATTACATTTTAGTTTGTATTTAATTATCTATTTATTTATTTTGACAATTTTGTAATATTGCCGATTTAATGGTTATTAGCCTTAACAAATTATTTTGAGCTTTTTATAATATTTAATAAATAATTAAACATAATTTTTATAGTATTACATCGTTGTTTTTGCCTTTTACTGTATATATTTGTGAATTTTATACTGGTTAGATATATTTTGTATTTTCCCCAAACGCTGTGTTTTAATACCGATCAACTAAATTCACTGTTACAATTTATCAATGCATTAACATTTTAACAATAATAGGGCCCTATAATATGCATTTAACTTTCACAAATTCTGTGTTGTCTTAATTTTTCTAGATTCTGTGTTCTGTGAGACCAAGTTTGCTTCAAAGCCTGCCCCACTTCACCAAGTACAAATGTCCCTATACATATTTCACATCTCTTCTGACAATGGAAGCAAACCTCCCCCTGACAGAAAAATGTGGGAATGTGACAACGAAAGAAAACAATGTATTTAGCTTCTAAGGTCTCTGACACAGTGAATATTACTTATTTTTCCACTACTTTAGGAAACTAATGTCAAAATAAATTTCAGCCATTTCAAAAGAACATAAGAAAAATCTTTAAAGCCCCAGTCAAATCCTCGGACCTGTGTGTATTATGGGTGTAGACAGCATAGTTTGGATTCTATTCAGAATCACTTGCGTTCCAGCCTGATACTTTCAGGCCTGATGCAGCTGTAAGCATGCGCAAAAGAGAAACGGAGGAGGAAGAAACAAAAGAACAGTTTTAAATACAGCAGGCATGACTCGCAACATCCTCTTTGTGCCCCAGACAAACAACTCTAGAATTTTCCATGCATGATGGAAATATTTCATTGTTCACTAAAGCCACTTTTTGTCTAATGCAACATAAAATGAGCATTCATTCTCAGGCTTCGCTCCTTAAATAGTTAATCTCTTTTTCATCCATTGCATTTAAAAGACCAGACACTGTCATCGGTGATGCACAGTGGAGAAGCAGCAGTGACAGACACAGAGACTAGGTGCATTACAGCTGTTAGTATAGCATTGCTACGCTGACCAATCATCATCCAGGACCAGAACTTCCATTTTATAATAGTATTTCTGGATGCATTAGGGCAAAATAAGACAAGAGGGTGAACCTGTAACCAAGAAGATAGGCATGCTGATACTACAAGACCACTAATCACATATCCTTTCAACAGAATGCCCCTCGAAACTCTTTCCCATGCATCTTTTCTTTTCACAAGATGTATAGATTATTTGTGGATTACTGTAATGCTTTTATCAGCTACAAACCCGATTCCAAAAAAGTTGGGACACTGTACAAATTGCAGGGCTCTAGACTAACTTTTTGCACTGGGTGCGCCTAACTTTTTTTCTTAGGTGCACCGGCACAAAAGTTAGGTGCACCCAAATTTTTATATAGGCAATATTGACTAGTAAACGACTAACTAACAATCTGGTCAACAAAGTTCTTTATTTGAAGCACAATTCTACAAGAAAGGTAACTTACTGAAAAAGTGTTGGTGCTTAAAGTGCTTCACTGAGCAGAGATTTAAACTTAAAACATCAAGATAAATAAAATCTAAATTAAGTGTTTTAAGGGCGTCAAACTGAACATCTCGTGGCTCAATGTATTATGGACTATCCTCCATTGCAGTTACATGCCCCTCGAATGGCCAACTCCTGTAGTTTGGCCTTCTTGATCTTTGGCCTCGGCTAAACCAGCTGACCACACTCTCTAGCATTAAACATCTTCCAGACTTGCCCCCTCTACACTGATTCTGATCAGATCTTCCACTGTGTCTGAACGAAGGGATGCTCTAGTGCAGTGCTTCTCAAACCCCCCCCTTAAACCCATAAAACAATCCTGCGCCCCCATCCCACCACAGACTACCAAATAATTGCACTAAACATAAAAAAAAAAAAAAAGTATTTACAGTTTTTATAACCAATTCTTACTATGCAAAAAAGAAGTATACTTAGGCCTTTAGTGTTATGTTAGAAGCATTTTTATACTCATACCTTTTCTTGATTTAATATTTTGAATTTTTTTTAGCTTTATTTTCATTTAAATGTTTAGTTTTGAAATGTTGTATGCATTTGTCATGTTTATTTCATGTCTTTATCTTCTTAAATGTGTGTATATAATATGTATAGTTTTAACTTTTAATTTTAGTTACTTTTTCTTATTTGTAAGCCGCTTTGGATAAAAGCGTCTGCTAAATGACTAAAAAGAAAAAAATAACTGTTCTGTTCTGTCTAATCGTCTCTCTGTGCTCATACTGTATTTTAATGCAGCCAAATTCTCAATAAAACTGTTTTACTTTATATATTTGACTGTTTATGTTGTCAGTCAACAGGATAAATATGAAATAATGACTGAAACACGTCCCTTTAAGAATTCATAACCAGCTCTCCCTTCCAAGAAGCTAGTCTGCACAAAAATACTAATTTATAATTTTATTGAGCCGTTGTCTGATGAAATCAAATAATACACAATATAAGACAAGACAATTCCTGTGCTGTGATTTCTTCTGTATTTGCATGTAAACTCAGAGAAGCAATAATATCTGTTTTAACTGAACAGCTCCTCTCAGACGCTCGCTGAACAGAGCAGATGCAGAGAAAGCGCGCTGATCTCGCGCCGTTGCGGCGATCACAGAGACACTCTGAGAGACTCGATTTGTCACTAGTTGCTTTTTTTGGAAAACAAAAAGTTGCTATGGGGGTCTACAAAGGCGCTAAATGTCGCTAAGTTGGCAACACTGCACGCATCTCTACTACTCACCTCTTTCTCTCTGTCTGACATTTGTCAACGCCACACACACATACAGGAATATCTGGACTGCGGCCAATCAGAGGGGGGGTCCGCCCTTCACTATCTCTGATTGGTTTAGACCATGATATAAGCCTAACGGGGGTGTCTTTTGTTGAACCACAGAGTTTCTGAGTCGCGGATACACTTTTTTTTCTTTTCTCAAATGGCTGGACGCACCAGTGTGCCCTGGGATTTTTGTTAGTCGCACCCGAGAGAAATTAGGTCGCACGTGCGACCAAATTGGTCGCACTCTAGAGCCCTGAATTGTGAATAAAAAAGGAATGCAATAATTTACAAATCTCATAAACTTATATTTTATTCACAATAGAATATAGATAACATATCAAATGTTGAAAGTGAGACATTTTGAAATGTCATGCCAAATATTGGCTCATTTTGGATTTCATGAGAGCTACACATTCCAAAAAAGTTGGGACAGGTAGCAATAAGAGGCAGGAAAAGTTAAATGTACATATAAGGAACAGCTGGAGGACCAATTTGCAACTTATTAGGTCAATTGGCAACATGATTGGGTATAAAAGAGCCTCTCAGAGTGGCAGTGTCTCTCAGAAGTCAAGATGGGAAGAGGATCACCAATTCCCCAATGCTGCGGCGAAAAATAGTGGAGCAATATCAGAAAGGAGTTTCTCAGAGAAAAATTGCAAAGAGTTTGAAGTTATCATCATCTACAGTGCATAATATCATCCAAAGATTCAGAGAATCTGGAACAATCTCTGTGCGTAAGGGTCAAGGCCGGAAAACCATACTGGATGCCCGTGATCTTCGGGCCCTTAGACGGCACTGCATCACATACAGGAATGCTACTGTAATGGAAATCACAACATGGGCTCAGGAATACTTCCAGAAAACATTGTCGGTGAACACAATCCATCGTGCAGTTCGCCGTTGATGGCTAAAACTCTATAGGTCAAAAAGAAGCCATATCTAAACATGATCCAGAAGCGCAGGCGTTTTCTCTGGGCCAAGGCTCATTTAAAATGTACTGTGGCAAAGTGGAAAACTGTTCTGTGGTCAGACGAATCAAAATTTGAAGTTCTTTTTGGAAAACTGGGACGCCATGTCATCCGGACTAAAGAGGACAAGGACAACCCAAGTTGTTATCAGCACTCAGTTCAGAAGCCTGCATCTCTGATGGTATGGGGTTGCATGAGTGCGTGTGTCATGGGCAGCTTACACATCTGGAAAGGCACCATCAATGCTGAAAGGTATATCCAAGTTCTAGAACAACATATGCTCCCATCCAGACGTCGTCTCTTTCAGGGAAGACCTTGCATTTTCCAACATGACAATGCCAGACCACATACTGCATCAATTACAACATCATGGCTGCGTAGAAGAAGGATCTGGGTACTGAAATGGCCAGCCTGCAATCCAGATCTTTCACCCATAGAAAACATTTGGCACATCATAAAGAGGAAGATGCGACAAAGAAGACCTAAGACAGTTGAGCAACTAGAAGCCTGTATTAGAAAAGAATGTTACAACTTTCCTATTCCTAAACTTGAGCAACTTGTCTCCTCAGTCCCCAGACGTTTGCAGACTGTTGTAAAAAGAAGAGGGGATGCCACACAGTGGTAAACATGGCCTTGTCCCAACTTTTTTGAGATGTGTTGATGCCATGAAATTTAAAATCAACTTATTTTTCCCTTAAAATTATAAATTTTCTCAGTTTAAACATTTGATATGTCATCTATGTTGTATTCTGAATAAAATATTGAAATTTGAAACTTCCACATCATTGCATTCTGTTTTTATTCACAATTTGTACAGTGTCCCAACTTTTTGGAATCGGGTTTGTAAATTAATTATTTAATGGTGGCGAAGATGAATATATATATATATATATATATATATATATATATATATATATATATATATATATATATATATATATATATATATATATATTAGGGGTGAGCATAGATTAATTTTTTAATCTAGATTAATCTAGATTAATTTTGAAATTAATCTAGATTAATCTAGATTAAAATGGCTCATTTGAATTCTGCCGAAGGCATTCAGAATATGTGTGTTACCCAAATAATGGCTAAAAGTAAGTCTTTGAGAACGGGTTTCTCAAGCCAGGTGGCGCATTAGACCAGGGGCTCATCTCCTGTTTCCAAAATGCATCACAAACTGCTTGAGAAAGCTGTTCTACTATGATAATTGGTGATGAAAATAAACTATGTTCAATAAGATGTACTTGTGTTTACTAACTGTTTATTCAGTTAAACATGAATTTTGAACTGTAGGCCTACATAAGAGGTCGTGATGAACTGTTTACAGTTTCCATTGGGAAGCTTCTTAAAAATACATTTTCCCTGAAGCAAACCCGGCTACCTCCATTAAAACAGTGGGTAGTACAATTCAAAACGAAAAATTCTACCTGTTAAATTATGTTTTTATTAATGTGTACACCTTACAGTAATGTGTAGGCCTACACCTTACAGTAATGCACATACAGTAATTACGTGTTATATTCGTTGTGGATAGAAGGGATACATCTAGTACCGGAAACCAACAATAAATATTTTTCTACATTTTAGATTGTGTTTTATTAACGTCTACACCAACCCCAACCCTAAACATACCCTTACAGTAATGCAGATATATTAAATATTGTTGTTCAGCGTGAGAAATAGGATGCAATATTGATGCGCATGCGCAATAAGCCGAGTAAGAAAATTTGACGGGTAGGATAAAATGTCAGGACACAGGCTCCGGTGAGCTCACTTGCTCTTAAAATCTCCGTAATTTTTGGTCATACAGATAAAAGTAGCCTAATACATCTTTCGAATCTGTAAAGACTCTACGTTTATTTGTGTGCACTCAGAATAACAACGAAACGTTGCGCTTTTAAGCAAACAGGATGCGCTTTAGGTCTCATGTGAACTTGAGAATTCCCTCCCGTGTCACCCGCTGCTTCGAACCTGTGTGTATGCCTAACGTTACTGTGAAATTACCACATCAGACGTGACGTGCTAACATGGATGCAGCTATGAAGCCGGTGTCGACAGAACACCTGTCCTGCAGCAAGCGCTTCCACACAAACACTTCAATAGCGCACATTTCTCTAGGTTAACATCATATTGACCGGCCATGTAAAGTTGCTACTACATACATCTTTCAGAGGAAAAGCCATATTTGAGGTTGATGAATGATAGGTGAGTGTTTGGATGTCCTGCCCGATTGTATTACCACATAGACCAGCCGTTAACAATCTGTCCATCACGGACTGCGAGCCTCTAGTTCAAGACTCGTTCTCCCCTACAGTGCAATTCGGCTAGGTATACATCCGGCTAAAATATCAGGGTGAAAGTCATCATAGCTTGCGTAGTATAGACCCAGCTCCCAACCCAACTTTGAGAATAGATTAACGGCGATATTTTTTTTATCGCCGATAAGAGTCTCGCGTTAACGCAGCACGTTAACGCCGATAACGGCCCACCACTAATATATATATTAGGGATGAGCGAGTACAGCATTATCTGTATCTGTATCTGTATCTGTTAACCATATGAATTATCTGTATCTGTATCTGTACTCGGACTGGGCGGGGCCTAACCCGGAAGTGGGCGGGATTTAACATGGAAGTGGGTCGGGTTGTCTTGAAATGGGCGGGGCTTTAACCGTTATGTTATTTTAAGCATGCAATTGATATGGGTTGATCAGAAATTGTTATATTTATTGCTGATTAGAAAACTATTTACATGACAGCATCAGCATTGAGCTTCAGATCAATGGTTTTGATCATGATAACAAACGAACTATATACAGAACAAGTTTTGCAACAATGAATACAACACATGCGTGTAAGTTAAAAAAACTGGTTAGAGCCAGCTGACGGTTTAAAAAAGAAAAAAAAATCTCCGACAGGCAGAGACGCAAGTCGCATTCTACCAAGCACCACGTCTGAACAAACCCCACGTTTACCAAAACTCTACTGGTTAATAAGTAAGTACTACAAACCAAAGTAAAAAACAAACCTGAAGCTGAAGAAACCCTAAACGTTAACGGAAAAAAACCCGCGAACCTGAGTGACTGAGGGAGCGACAGAGAGAGAGAGCGCGCTGTTCTCTTCTCTTCTCAGTGTTCTGTGTGAGTGAGCAGAGCGGGACACAGCAACACAATAAATCTGTATGTGTGTAGGGGAGGGGCACTGTGACTAGCCTATCACAGAACGCAGACACAGTCAGCTACCCAATGCTAATTTTTATTCAATCCGAGCACAGATATTGACTCGTATTACTCGTATGATACTCGTACTCGGCAAAAGTGCTTTATCCGTACCGGATACTCGTTTCAGCCGAGTATCCGGCTCAACTCTAATATATATATATATATATTTCACTATAAATTTCTGCATTACAAGTAGTAATGTTAAAGCACTGATCAGAATAAGGGAATTATAATGAGATTTCTCAATCCTTAGTGGGCAGCCACATTTATTTAGCGGTTTCAGCTACATTTATAAACCACCAAAATGTAGAGCTCAAAATATAACCTTACTACTCTTATAGCCAGCGTGACCTACATTTCCTCGAAAATGTGCACGCACACACATACACAATCAAATTAACAATATAGGACATAACCGTAGAAAAATAAATGGATTGTCTGGCATATGTGTGATATAAAATATAATTACTCCGATTTATGATGAAAAAACATTTAGATCAGCTTCATTAGCTTCAGTGCTTAGAAAGCTAGAACAGCAAGCATGCGGAGTCTCTAGGGGCCAAATGAGTGATAATCTAAGGGAGCTTGCTAAATTAGGCTGTGCTCGCTTTAAAGAGGAAGTTGGCGCTTCTGGATTCTGTGGTGAAGCCTCAAGGCAAGCGACAACAGTCACCACAAGCGCCTCCACCCAGATGCTAAATCCAGCATGAGGCTGACACAGACGTGCCTCAGGCTGAACAGCATCCTCCTCCTACTACTACTTCATACAGAGAGCCATGCTGATGCTAGCGGACACTGTTAACGCCCCAAGCATTACCAAGTCTGAAGATGATTTAACTGCATCGTCCAAACAAAGATTATTGTTTATATTTTTAGAATTTCTCGTTTTAATTGTAATCAATGTTGCAGTTTTCATACAATATTGTGCAGTACGAGGTAGGGCTGTGACTAGGGATGTGTACCGAAACCCGGTATTTAATCGGTCTCGGGGCTAAATTATGAAAGACCGGAGTATCGATAAGCTCTGACGTTAACGGTTCTGTTATCGGTACTGGAGAAATTAAGAAAACACACATACATTTATTATTGCTATATATACACATTATCTTGCAAATTCTATCCCGCCAGAGTCACCAGCTGCGGCGCGCATTCGTTCCTCCCTAACCAAACCTGAACGTCAGAATCAGATCAATCGTCTGTCGATTGTTGTAAAATGCAGTCTTTAGTTACTAAATTGCTGGACATGTTTGATAATAAAACGTTGAAAGTACAATCCGCACGAGAGATGCTGTTCCTCAGGCTGAAGTGTGTGTGTGTGTGTGTGTGTGTGTGCGCGGCGCGCTCCAAAACAGACAAGCCAAGTACACTGAGCTTCGGGCGCGTCCAAACGATCAAATACACACACAATATGTAAAAATGGACGGCTTGGAGAGTATTCACTTAAACACAGTTTATATCTTAAAGTGAACGAGAACAGTTGGGAGAAAATTGTGTGTCAATATTTTGTCTTAGTGACAGATTGGAGCTTCTTTAATGTTAATCAAAGAACAAAATACAAAGACAAAATCACTCACAGCTCTTAATCTGAATACAGTTATAGCTTTAAGCATTAATCTATCAATACATACAGTGAAAACTATGCAGTGATCATTTATATTTGATCACTTTTAGATTTATTTTGTAGCTATTATTTACCTGAACATTAATGTTAGTAGACCATCATAGATAAATGAAAGCACTGTGGTATTTTTGTTTTTTACATTTGTACATTTGTTTTATTGTATGACAAATGGTATATGTGTCAGTTTATTTAACTTTGTTTCTTTGTTCATGTTCTTACTCTATCTTATCTTATGTATAAAACACTAAAAATGCCTGCACACTGGTGCATTTACAAATTGATGTTTTATATTTATTTAATGAAATATTTATTTAACATTTCAGAATATAAAGCCATGTTAATTAAGCTGCTAATCTATCATAGAAATATATATTTCATACATATATGTGTATGTATGTATGTTTATATGTATGTATATAAATAACAAAAAGTACCGATAAGAATACAGTTAAAGTACCGGATCGATAAGCAGTATCGATAAGAGTAGTAATACCGTTAAAACCTTAACGATACCCATCCCTAGCTGTGACGATAACCGCATTACCGCTTCAACGCGGTAATGAGATGCCAACCGCGGTGTTGAGGTCATCACTGCACTTTTTTTGCAAGGTATTTACAGAGGAAGTTAGAGTCTGCATTCCACGGGGCCCGACCCTATTTCTTGTGACTAGGGTTGGGTATCGTTTGGGGTTTTTTCGATACCGGTGCCAAATCGATACTTTTAAAACGGTACCGATACCTAAACGGTGCCTGAACCGATACTTATATATAAAAAAAAAAATTACCAGTTAATAATTGGATTAGCCATTAGCACTAAACGCATGGACCCGGTTTCACAGACAGACAGACAGGGCTTAGATTAACCCTAGACTACACCTCTCTTTATCAAAAATTTGATTATTCACTTTTTCTAAATCTTCATCTTATCTTTCTCTTTCTCTCCTTCTCTTGCTAGCTTGTACTTATTTGAACAATGCCTGAGACTTGGTGTTACGAGCACTTCCTCTGCCTGTTTGCCTTTTCAAGATGAATCACTTTATGTATTCCCCAATTGTAAGTCGCTTTGGATAAAAGCATCTGCAAAATGACTAAATGTAAATGTAAACCAGGATTAGATCATAGTTCAATTATGACATTTAAGTAATTTTTATAAACACGCTCAAAAAAAAAATAACATTACTGGGGTGCATCTTGAGACAACACAAATGCACTGATATATTTTAGGATCAGTCAGTGCAAGTTCATTTCAGTTAAAACAGCTAAGAGTTACATTTTAGTCTAGCACTAGGTTCAAGCCTGGTCTGTGAAACCGGGGGGTGATGTGTTTTTCGTTCATACTGGACACTAGAGGGCGCCCTCAAACAGAAAACCCACAGATCCAGTCACAGAAGTAGCAAACTCTTTTTCCACCGTGATATGGATAAGTAAACAGAAGATATAAACGCTGTGAATGATAAAATAAATACAATACACACTCGACTGTGTTATTCAAGCAATCTCTGGTATTTTCATAATAATTAAGTATATTTATAATTCATTTTTAATCGATGTATTAGTAGCCCATGGAGTAGTAGTAGCTTAGCTAGTTAATGGAAGGCCGTCAGAGCAAGTGTAATTACTGCATTCACACGCTCCTCGGATGCTCTCATCCCCTGAGTTGTGCTTTTAAGTCTGAAAGTGAAAACCGCACACTCTGGTTACTACAAAGATTTGTTGGGACTTGTATTATTAGAGCTTTCCGAATTGAGTTCATGTGCATTTTCTCAGTCGGGAAATTATTTTGCACGTGTGGTGCAAAATAATCTGCGTTCTGATTCGGTTCGGTACATACCGGTTCCATAGGTACCGGTGCCATGTTGGTTTCGGTACCCAACCCTACTTGTGACGCAGGATTAAATTCCCGAATAAAACACGGTAGTGGTCGGTAACTCTGGTGTAAATTGAATGGGAGCAGGCAGTCTAACAATATCCCGTTCCCAGCGTACTTTCAGAGCAGCATATCTGCGCTTTTTTACTCTCTTCTCTCACTCACGCGCTGCACGCACGGTCCAGTGCTTCAGTGTCATTTTATTGCGCACAGTGCGCAATATGTGCATAACGGCCCTCTGACAGATCAGGCATGCTATCGATGAGGAGGGCTGGTGTGCTACCCTCTCAGATTGTGCTACCTCCCATTAAAAAAGATAGGTAGCACAAATCGATAGCGAAAAATGCTACCTATCAGATTGTGCTACCAGCCTCTTTTTGTGTGGTTTGAGGCTTTTTAAATTCCATACCTATCCCTACCTTAAACCTACCCGTCCACACCTACCCTTACCCTAACCTTACCCTTAAAACAATACACATATTATTATTAGCACAATCTGATAGGTAGCATGTTTTGTCGGTACACCGGCACGTGCATATAGGCGAACTAGGCGGCAGCATAGTCAGGGCTACAAAAAAGACAGATATTTTTGGTTAGTTATTCTAAATCTAAATTAACTTTGCTTCACAGTAATGCCGCTCCTCAAATGTTCAAATATGTAAAATAACTTGGATGCCCCAATATAAAATATTTTAAATGAATAAAATGGTCACCAAATATAATAAATTATTATTATAAAACATTACACTAATCTACACTATTTTAATGTTTCTGTGGGACAATGTGAGAGACACCTATCAAATTAAATAGATTATTTCAGTCAAACATTATAATATTAAGAATAAGAATAACCATGTATGAATGCATATTTGTCATGTTGTCTGAACTTAGACTGGTGGTGGTGCTTAAGATATTGTTTGTTATTTAGTGTTTAGTGTGAAAACCTACAAATGATACTGATAAGATGACAAAACTACGACAAATTCTACTATTAATAACCATATAAAACGTACTACAGATTATTTAGCTGCTGGGTTCATGAATATTAATCAGATCGTCTGCATTCGCTCGAACTGATTCGGTGAAATCAAAACAGAGACGATGATAGGTGAGCACCGGCCAATGAGATTGCAGTTTGCACATTAGCTCCACCCACTACAGGAGAACTTGGCAGTTCTTAAAAGCTTATTATTCTTATTTTGACCGAAAAGAATATCGTTTACATGTAGCGCGTCAATTCCGCATGTTATGAAAGACCCGCGGACACGAAAAAAACCCGCGGCAAACAGCGGACTTGGCAACATAGCATTGTGCCAAAATGATGCTTCCTCTGAAGACTGCTTAGATGTGTTTGACTTGAAGCAGCATTGCTAGACCGATCGGGAGAGGCAGTTTTAACATTACGTGACATGACATCTGACGCACAGACACCATTGGCACATGCCACTATGCTCCGTGACACTTCCGGTTTTCAGTGGCACATGTCAAAAACCTGTGACATAAACCTGTGGCATATCAATGGATGCCATTGGCACATGCCAAAAACCTGTGACATTGACTGTGTCTAGTGTCACATTGTCGCGCTGCATGTCGCACCTTCGGTAGTGACTGACACCTGCCCCTAGGTGCCGTAGCATAATGTAGATTGCGTGACACAAGCACGTCAGAACGATATTGATTTAATTAACAGTATGTTGCGGTCCAGTATACGATTTATTGCATCGCGAAATTC
This sequence comes from Gymnocypris eckloni scoliostomus, assembly GCA_027564155.1. NCBI lineage: Eukaryota > Metazoa > Chordata > Actinopteri > Cypriniformes > Cyprinidae > Gymnocypris > Gymnocypris eckloni. The sequence goes on along the minus strand of CM050436.1, from coordinate 9,617,884 downwards.
ATTTGTACAACAAATATTCCTCTGTTAAGATTAAAATGTGTCTAATGCCCCTTAATGTGTATTTTTCATTGTAAGTTTATTTCCAGTAGCCTGCTTTGTACAATAGCCATACATTCAAATACGTAAATAGGCTTTTTTTCTGACACTTGCCTATCTGAAATTACATCAAAAATATAAACTGTCATATTTAGACAACTCCAGAAAAAATGCATGCTCATAAAATATATATTATGAGCATGCATTTCTTCTGGGGTTGTCTGAATGTTTTGTCAAAGCTTTTGACTTTCTGCAGACACGTTAATAAGTAGAAATGTTGTTTAAATAGCATCTAGACTTACATTATATGTTGCAGACTAAAGGCCCGTACACACCGGGACGAATATCTGCGCACGTTATTCGCCAGCGTTTTTCAACGCGTTTTTTGTGTTCACACCCAAGCGATTTTCGCTGACGATGAGCCGAGTGAACATGCAAATTCATTCCCTGACATTAGATGGCGCTTAATGTAAAACAGAAATACCCCGGTACACAAGGTGGCGTTGCACAACTTTACGCTTCTGACACTCGCTTGAGAAGAAGCGTAGAAGAAGAGAGCAAGTATTTACACGCTTGTCAAAATCATACAAATTTGTCATAAAGTTATTTGTGTTCAGACACCAACGAGACCAGCAGCTCTACATTCATCTTGCCTTGCATCTTCTTTGTCTTATTTCTTCCCGGCAGTGTAGATCTCACCGTCGTTTAGATTTTTTTATAGTAATAAAAATAATTTAGTTCAGTTAGAGGACACTGCAATTAAAACTTAACACTGCTGCTCAATGCAGTGCACCGAACGAACGAGAGCCATGCATCACAGTATTAATTTTTACCTGTATTTTAAATCAAACATTGTGTTTGGGGTTATAATTGATAACCAGATTTCGCCGCAGGAATAATTTCCTAAATATAACGTGGTAACGGTCGGTAACTCTGGTGCAATTTGAACGGGAGCGGGCGGTCTAACAATATCCCGTTCCCGACGTCCTTTCAGAACAGCATATCTGCGCTTTATTCTAGTGATGCACCGATCATGATTTTTCATGGCCGATTCCGATACCGATTTTTTTCGAGCAAACTGGCGATTCCGATTCGATACCGATTTTTTCCTTTAAGCAACCAACAAGAAATAATGAAAGATTCTAACACAAATAAAGTGTTTATATAGTGAATATAGATTTGATTTAACATGTATAATATTTGTTTAAAAATATATATATTTAAGAAAAAGTTGCCCCCAAATTCATGTCTGTGGTGTTTCAACAATGGATGTCACCCCTTTAAGAAAAGGGAGAATTCTATTTGGACTACTTCCTATGTGTAACGGTCACTGCAGGTGCTGGTTGATCTGAGGAGTGCACGGGGAGTACATTCTTTCTTATACATTTTGAAGCTAGCTAAATCTCTGACAATTTCATGTGTTGTCATTAGTGTATGTGGTGTTATGTTGATAACTTGCAGATCTGGCATATTTTAATAAAAAAAAATATAAATACATACTTGTTGATATTTCCAAAATGTCCCCTGATCTTGAAATCATCATGATGGTAGCCTCCATTTTAGAAAAGTCTAAGCTGATTTGTATGTGGTGTTACTGTCTCTGGTGTTAATGTATTTTCTGGTAACACAGAGCCTTTAGTAACTTGTTATAAGGTCTGTGGTGTTATAATTACGTCTGTGGTGTTACTTCAATATGACATAGTGGCTGTGTCACAAGTTTTTGATTAAAATTATTTACAATTCAAAATGTTCTTAAGCTTTTATTTTAATGGATATAGCATATTAAACAAATTTTAAATGCCTATCAATATATTTTATTAGAAAACAAACAAGCATCTTTACAAATTCTGCCTCTCATGTTCAACTGGTCAACCCCAGTTGAAGATGGACCAAGATGGTTTTAAATTGGGTTGAAACTACATAAAACTGGCCTTAAATGAAAACATTAACAGTAACCATGTGAAATTAAAGGCAACATTTGCATAGTTACAATCTAAACCACACAACCAACACACATTCAACAGTCCAAACAAAGATGTTACTTAATCAACATTTGTTGTCATTTTTAAAATTGGTGTAAAGGTATTTACCAGTGAAACTAAATAAAACCAAAGTAGGCTATATAAATAAATTATTCCAAAATGTTAAATCAAATAATGTTTAGTGCAACGAGCAAAAACAAAGATGCTACAGCTCGTGCTTGTTAAATCGAATTAAGTCAATGTAATTTTAAGGTAAAATAAAAATAATAATCTTGTACAGAACTGACGTTTATACGCTTTGAACGCTTTTATTCTTTACAAAAAGTAGCATTTCAGCTTTGTCACAAGTTGGTCTGTTTCTTTTCTCATCCAACACGTGAGAAGCTGCGCTGAACAACTGTTCACGGTCTATTCTTGTGCAGGGCGTGGACAGATACGCCGCAAATTCTAGTGATGGGAAGTTCGGATCATTTTACCGACTCGGACCTTTGAGTCTCGTTTAAGATGAACGAACGACTCGAAAACCGAAGACTCGAAACAGGTGAACTAATTCCAGTACAGAACCTTTAGGATGGTGCGCATGCGCGACTGAACGAATCACTCCCGAAACGACTCGTTCTTCTCGAGTCTCATTAAAGATCCGTTCAAAATGAATGAATCGTTCAAGACCGACCCATCACTAGCAACTTCAGCTAGAGCAGCAAATGAAAGCGGCTCTTATTTGTGTGCCAGTAATGTTACACCAACGGCAGTTCGCTTCATTGTATCTGTTTTTCTGTGTTTGTTGTGCTCCTGCCGAATGTCTTCCACACAAATGACATGTTCGCACTTTCGGAAAAATCGGCCGAAAAAAAGACAAAAACCGGCCGGTTGCCGATCGCGCATTATAAGCAAAAACCGGCCGGTTCCGATCTTTGGCCGGTCAACCGGTGCATCCCTACTTTATTCTTATCGAGCTCCGGTACAGTCTGCACTCGGACCGTTATGCGCGCGCTGCAGCACGAACCGGTGCTTCGTTTTATTTGCGGGGTCTGAGCAAAGCATGTGCAACGATGCAGATATAATATACAGCTCTCAAACGGAACAGGCAGGTTGTGATGAGTGACAGATCAGAATAAAGATGGAGTGTGAATGCGATGTCATTAAAGGACGTTCAACTCGTCTTTCCTTTTTATTTTTGTATTATGCTTATTCTATCATTTTAAATGACAGACTGTGTCGAATTTATTTATTTTTCTCTGCTGCACTTTTCACTGTGTTAACAGCAAGATGTTAAATGAATTTAGTGTTTTGACAAGACTTATAAAATATATATTAGGCTAAACCTACATTTTTTTCCTATTGTGTTGTAGGCTGAATGTTAGCCTAAACGAATTGTATCCTGACAAAACGAATAAAAATAAGGATTACAATTTTTATATAACTTTTTTTTTTTCTCTGTGACACTTTATTCCGTGTTGGCAGCAAAATGTTATTGCCATTTTTCTGTCAATAAATTCAAGACTCTTGACAAGACGAATAAAATAAATAAATAAAGGGTTGAATGCTTGAATCTGATTGGCTGAAGCATTCTGAGGTGTGTAATTATTTTCAGGGAAACGCACAGCGAATGTGGTTCCAGGCAGCTCTCTTGACCGCATTACAGTTCCGTATCACTTTGCCAATTTATTTCTGTTATTTAAAAGGTCATATAACAGAAAAATAACCAAAACCCACAACGACACTGGCCAAACAAATAAAAACAGTAAACAAATGGATAAAATCGTCAAAGCTTGTCCATGTTTTTGGCACAAAATTATGTTTTATTATGTACTGAAAGCACATAGCCTAATGTTTCTCGGCCTCTCCCTCACAGTAGGGCTGTAGTACTCGAGTCCGGTCTCGGACTCGAGTCCGGACTCGAGACGTTTTTCTATCGTCTCGGACTTGTCTTGGACTCGTTGGTATTTGGACTCGGACTTGTCTCGGACTTGGTCATTGGACTCGCCAAATGTTCAAGTTGGTCTCGACCGAGTCCAGCAATATATGCTTTTTTTTTCTCTTTCAAAACAAAGACTCGCTTGTTCCGCAAATGGGTAATGTAATTGCCATTGGTTTAACTCCATCTAGAACGGGCGTTGTCATTGGTCCATCTAGAACGGGCATTGTCATTGGTCCCCTGTTAAATGCACAGCTGCGTCATATGAGTGTGCGCGCTGCCTGGAGGCATAAATTATCTTTATTTTGGCCACAGACACGCTGTCGGCAAGTTGCATAATACAGTTTGGTTGTACAAAGTTCGTTGGAGTTTTCCCTTTCACTTTCCTTCGCTTTTAAATACCTTATTAATGCCTGTGCGCATTTTGCTTTCACTTTCATTTCAGGTCAATTGCTTATTAACGACACTTACACTTATAACGACACATTTTCTGCAATAAACATGGGACTTTAATTAACAAAACGAATAAAAATACACCATTACCATGCTATAAGCCTAATATAAAATTACAAACTTGCAAAATGTTTAAAAAAAAAAACTGACAATCATCAAACCCTGTGGCACCAAATGAATAAGAAAAAGAACGAATAAGAGCAAACGAATAAAGCCTGGAGGCACGGAATACAACTGGATGTAAAATAAAATAAATTACACAAAACGTAAATAAAGTAAAAATAAGCAAACACTGTGGCAATGGCTGGGAGATTTATCAGATTTTATCGATTAATTCGAATTTAATGTTTTGCCACAATTCGATTCTTAATAAATCGAGGAATCGTGATTTTGAATAGAAATATTACCAAACGCTAGAATTAGACACTTTGATAAAGAACGATCCAACCGCATGTCGATGCACATGATTAACCGCTCACGTGTGATGCTCTCTAGGTGCCCTTCACACAGGGTGTGTTTTTGTGTTGACGCGGGCAGTGGAATAGGAAAAATACAAGAAGATGTGAGTTAAACATCTTTTAATAACTAGAGTGCCGCGTTTTTAGAAAGCCGTTCCATGCACGAGACGCGAGCGCAACCGTCAAACGCGTCCATGTTTACATAGAAAAAACAACGGAAAAGCAGCGTAATTGAATACAAAACCCGTGAAGAACTACTACTGTATATCTGATATTTCAGGTTTGCATCAGGGTGACAGGTTGAGAACTGCTGTTCATTGTTTTACAGAGCCTTTATAGTTAATAATAGCACTCTAGGTGTTATACCTTCAGTTTTTTGGAGCATTTGTCTTGTATTATTTCAGAACATATAGCCTAATATGCATAATATAAGTTTGTACAAGATGTAGTTGTAGTTCATCTTTTCTGCAAAGATATTTAGTGATTTGTTTAACATTTACATCATGAAGACAACGTCATGTGTGGTGCACTTAGAATATACTATTCTTTAACTAGAGGGTTAATAAAGAGAAAGTTTCTTGAATCATGTTGTAGTTACATTTTCAAGTTGACTAGATAAAATCTTACAAAATCGAGAATTGGTCAAATATAAGTGAAATTGCTAAACCTAAAATATCCTCCTGAGACGCCCCCCCAAAAAAAATTACATTGTTTAGACCATAAGAAAAATGTTTTTTATTCATATTTGATTATATGTCCTCTGTAGAGGACATGGACTAAAATTAAATGGCATGAATAGACATAAAAACGGCAAAATCAATGGGAGTTCTTTTTAAAATCACCAAATACATTTTTAGGTTTCAGAATTGTTTTATACTAAACTTTGTTTAAGGATGATTCGCAACTATGTTTTAAAATGTATAACTAAATGATTTGATATACCATTTTGTTTTATGCAATATGTGTGTAAAAAATTCCATAAACTGGTTTCCCATTAAACACAGTGTACCTATCTATACACTGTATCTAATTTGCTTATTAATGTGTTGCTGTTGGGACAGAATGTTGAAAAAAAAATCATAATGGGAGTAATACATGGCCAGATTTTCATAATAATATATTATATTTCATAAGCAAACTGATATATAATTTATTTCCCTATTCAATTGTTGTCTCCCAAAATGCATAATAAACATGCTTTTAGTCCTGGTGTCCTCTACATTGAGCATGTATGAAATGATGTCCTGTTTCATAACAGGAAGTTATATTTGAATTTGAAAACCCATAACATTTTCCTGAGATGTTGCATTATGACAAACAATCTGAAAATGATTCAGATTTAAAAGACATTACAGAATATAATCATATTTCCATAAGGATGTACAATTTTTCACTAAATTAAATATTGCCATCTTTAAAGGCATAGGAGAGGGTTTAAAAAACCTTTAGTATCTCTATAAAGCCCTGAATGTGCTCTGTACAGGACATCCAGGCTTATAACTGTGACATGTGAGGTCTCAGAGAAATTCACTAAAATAGAATGTCCACTACAGAGACACAAACTCCATAGCTGGGTCTCAGGAGGAGAAATAAAATAGCCTAATTTGATCCTACAGTGCTGCTGCACATGCTTCAGATCATTACAAACAATAATGCAAAATTATTATATTAGAATAGAAGATATGCCATCTCTCGTATCACATCAATTATCAATAATTAAGTATGTGGTTTTGAAGAAGATTTTTTTCTTTCTCTGTTTTGACCGTCTCATTTGGACTTGGACTTGGACTCGAACCTCTTTGGACTCGGACTTGACTCGGACTCGAACCTCTTTGGACTTGGACTTGACTCGGACTCGAACCTCTTTGGACTTGGACTTGTCTTGGACTCGACAAAGGTGGACTTGACTACAGCCCTACCTCACAGACACACATATAGTTTGCACACACCTTAACATAAGCGGTAATGTAGTTTGCACTACTCTGACGATTTTATCAGTAACATAGTTTAAAAACTTAAAAACGACATGACTTCTCACAAGCGAGGTAGATACATCATACAACGGCTCTGTTTGTGAAGAAAATGAACTTAAAGTCTCACTATATACATTGCTGCCGATCACTGACTCCCTGAGGTAACATTATTCTCTCTCTCTCTCTCTCTCTCTCTCTCATAACTTAGTTATTAACTGCATTAGTCTGCTATCAACGGCTCAAGTGTCCGGTACAGTTTAAAATGCAAATGTGGAATCAGCAAGGGAGGTATTGGATGAGATGCGGAATAAATAATCCTACTCACAATTAGGGCTGGCTCCATACCACTTTTTCAGAACGATACCGATCCGATACCAAAAATTCTGAGTATCTGCCGATACCGATCCGAGCACATTTTTTTTATCAATTTAAAATTTCTTGTTGATCTGCTCATCACTCTTTTGTGTTTTACACACAATCTACTAAATAGACAACTTTACAGTAAAGAAAAACAACAAATGAATGGATATGTAATTACAATTTACGACAAAAATACTTTTATAAACTAGGTTAATGGATAATTCAGTAGCAAAACTTACTCTAGAAAAATCATGAGTGCACAATTTTATAAAATCTAAAATTAGTGGAAAAAAATTATTGGGGAACAAAGAAAAGTACATAGGTGTATAACTAAATCTGGTAACAAAAATATATATTTCTCTTTGTATTGTTGTAAAATACATTCAATAAAACAAGTAATATATTTATAAATATATATGCTGTAAAATTAAAATACATTTCTTTTAAACATACTGCACAGTAATGAGGCAGCACCATATAACAGATGAGACGAACAAGAAAGGCTTTTCATAATATTGGTATTATAATACCAAAGACTCCAATACAGAACGCCATAAAGCACTTATGTGCATCCCGTGACTTGCAGCAACACTGAGTCACAGCGCGCAAGCCCACACGCTTATGAGCATCCCTTGCGCAGAATGATGCGCTTGAAGCAACACTGAGTCACAGCGCGCAGGCCCACGGCGCTTATGCGCATCCCATGCGCAGAATCATGCGCTTGAAGCAGCACTGAGTCACAGCATGCAGGCGCAGCGCTCCGGAGTCCACATAGAGAAGTTCAAAGCACAAAGGAAAGAGATATTAATGCGTAGTGTATTAAATCTGTGCGACAGTTTATTGAGCCTTTTCTTTTAACTGTTTTAAATGTCAGTTACTGTGCTTGTAAAGAACCCTTCATAGTGCTCTCTACAAAGAAGTTGTGAGCTGTGACATCCCGACGCTGCATGCATCATCGCTGGAGACTTTAACAAGGCCAACCTCAAGAAAGTCCTGCCGAACTTTCATCAACACATATCCTGTCCAACCAGAGGACTGAATACACTGGATCACTGCTACACTCCGCTCAACAACGCCTACAAAGCCCACTCACTGCCGGCTTTTGGCAAATCAGATCATGTCGCCATTTTTCTCACGCCGGAATACAAACAAAGGATCGCTCATGAGCCGCGGTGGTGGAGAGGAAAGTGACGCGTTGGTCCCCCCACTCTGAAGCTACGCTACAGGCGTCTCTTGATGACGTCGACTGGGACATGTTCCGGGCGAGTTCATCTGACGTCAGCGAATTCACGGATGTAGCAGTAAGCTTCGTAAACACGCTAACCGAGCAAGCCACTGAAACGGTAACAATAAGGACATTTACTAATCAGAAACCGTGGGTGGACAGATCAATCCGTGATGCGGTTAACAATCGCACTGCCGCATACAATGCCGGTCTGTTGTCAGGGAACATGAGCGAGTACAAAACATCATGCTACGCTCTCCGGCGTGCAATACGAGCCGCTAAGCGCCGGTACAGTGAGAAAATTGAGTCACATTTCCAGCTCAATGACTCTCGTCGCATGTGGCAGGGACTGAAGACCATCTGTTCCTCTGGAAATAAATCCTCCGCAGAGGTGAGAGCAGATCCGCTGCTGGCCGAAGAGCTAAACACCTTCTACGGTCGCTTTGACTGCAATGGCGGCGCAAATCTGCCGAACAGCCCGTCAGGAAGCAGCAGACAGAGCAGCAATGATCATGTAATCACCTTTTCAGAGGATGACGTTCGGAGGGAACTAAAGAGAGTGAACGTCAGGAAAGCAGCAGGACCTGATGGGATTACTGGCCGCGTTCTGAGGTCCTGTGCTCTACAGCGAGTCGTGCGCTTAGCTGAGCGCATCTCAGGGTCTGCTCTCCCCTCTCTGCAGCACATCTACCTCAAACGCTGCAGAAGCAGAGCTGCAAAAATCCTCAAAGATTCTACTCACCCCGGTAACCATCTTTTCTGTTTACTGCCATCTGGCAGGCGCTTCAGGAGCATGATGGCAAAGACTGAAAGACTGAGGAAGAGCTTCTTCCCTCAGGCCATCAGGCTCCTAAACACAAACTCTGTTTCATAAACACTCACAAGACCCATTGTCAACTGTAAATATCATCACATTCTCATCATTGCTGCTCTATGTACAATACCATGAACAACCCGTCTGCACATCCCTCTTATTCACATTACTATTTATTAAGTCCCAGTACACTGTTTTTGCTTTCTTTTTGTACATCTTATTGTTTTTGCACATCTTGTTTTTTTTGCACATCTCATTGTCTTTTGCACATCTCATTGTCTTTTGCACATCTTATAGTTTTTGCACATCTTATTGTTTTGCACTTTTTTATTTCATTGCACATTTTATTCTTATTTCTCCTTTCTTACCATATGTATGCCCTTGTGTTATGTTACTTATATAATTTGTATTCTTATTGTTTTGCACTGTCACTGAGCGGACCTGATTCGATTGCATTTCACTTCTAGTTATGCCCTGTATAACTATTATGTGACAAATAAAGAAACCTTGAACCTTGATCTAACAGACACCTGATGGAAAGTAACACGATTTAGAGACAGCACAAGACTCTACCATTGAACTTTATTAACAGATCAAGTATAAAAGGAACAGTGGAGAGAGCTGTATCATCTTGACTCGTAACTGAACGTGACGCGCAGGCTGAATGCTGAATGAAGGATGAAGGACAGCTGAAGCGGAGTTAAGTGTTTACGTGAACTTGACTTAAATATTAATCTATACCTCACATTAAATTATGTAACGGCTTCAAAAACTTGAAATATAGTGCACGAAAACTTTGTGTTTTATAATGTGTTTGTGGCTTTTGTGGGGCTTAACAATAACACAATATTAGCTATGCAGAATATCGAATTTGGATCGGTCTCGTCAGACCGATACCCCAATCCAGCAGAAAAGGCCTGTATCGAAGCGATAACCGATCCTGAATATCGGATCCCGCACCCCTACTCACAATAGAAAAAACAGATGAATGCCTTTAAATATATCACCTGATCGATGTCTTGAGGTGAGGCAACCGTAGTATTAGCGGAATAGTTGACTCCGAGCCGTTTAATTATTATAAGAATAACGTACAGCATTATTTTTCTAATAATTCAACGGCCTGTCGTCAATTATTCCTTACTTAATTATTCAGGTCAAACGGGTCAACTGGGATCACTTTAGGCCAGGTGATTATTTCTTAATTCAGTTTGCTTCAATGTGATAAAAATTCACAGGCTCACAATTAGTTTTGTATCTGATTTTCTCTTGGTCCAGTTTACTATAAAAATAGCCTACATATTGGCAAAGAGAAGACCAAACTGCAATTGTTGTTGTTGCTGTTATTATTAAGGATTTACAGTTTGGCTCATTCAGTTTAAATAATAAATTAATACAATCAATTAATCAGAGAGACAGTCTCCAATTTCAAAGACCCCAGTGTCGAATTTTGGTCAACAATTGGTGCTTTAAACATATAATGCTAACAAGTTTTTTATCTCCTAATTAATTTTTGGGCTAATTGAAAGCTACAATTCCACAGCTTGATAATTTCAAGTAAAGCCATCTTTGTATACATTGCTGTGAAACAGCATGTATAGTTCAAAAGCAGTAATTTGCTCATTGATTAAAAAAAGTCAAACTAAATTGGCAATAGGAACAGCTGATGAAGACTTAGGAATGTTCTTACTGTGCTCAGCATGTGTCAAAATTAAATGTCAGTTTTGATTTCCCTGGTGTCAACATCAGCAATGTTTACATGTTCCTCTTTAGAAGTGGAGATGATGAAGCCTGTTTAAGCCTTTGACTTCAGTTTCAGTCACATATCAGCTCTCCATAAGCCTCTCAAAAAAAGAGCACATCCAAAGCTGCAGAGATAAACCTCAAAGCACTCCAAATGCACTTACTCAAATCAGCATTTCTGACCGTTTCTTGACCCTTTCAGTAAACAACTAAATTTTTACTGCTTTTCTGATGAAAACTAAAGTGATTCTTGCACTTTTCTTAACTCATTTTTAACACTACCAAACCAAAGCTACAACTCAAGGGAGTCTGCATGGATAGAATCAAATGAAAAATGTTTGCTTATGTCTATTAGGCAATGGCTTCAATTCTTCCAGCCATGAGTTGCGTCTGATTGGAGCAGTCTGGGATCGGTCACGGACAACGCTCAGGCTGAACCTCAAAGCCCAACCATGTGATGATCTTTCCTTGCTAAGAATGCCTGAATCCTGGTTATGTACCTCACGGATAGAATTACCATCTGCAGTTCTGTCTGGCTCATGTGGTGGCAGTGATAATCAGACACACACAGACAAGCACACAGCTGTTTGGCTAACACCACTGCAGGATGTATGTCACACAAGTATTTAAACACCAACCCCTACTGATATCTCAGCCTTGGCAACAGCAGTGTGGCATTTACTTCCTGATCTCTCTCTATCCACTAACCTCACGCTCTATCCTGGCTATACTTTTTGCACACAAGCAAAAAGTATATAATGACAAAATGTTAATTTCTGGGTGAACAATTATTTTAAAAGGGTCATCGGATGCAAAAATTCACTTGTTTGAACAAATGTGTGTTGGAAGTGTGTGTACTAGGGGGGTTGTACTAGGAATGACTTCAGATTTTTTAAAGTGAAAGTCGAAGTTGACTAGTCGCTGATGATGTTCTTAATGAACAAAACATAGCTGCAAGCAGCGATGGCGGGCCCAAGCCGAGTGCAAACGCCACCCCGGTGGCAACAGGAAAACTATGCCCAGCGGGCACATGCATTACAGTAACCCTTTAGCAGTTTGGATTTAAGGGAGACAGCAATGAAAGGGTTAATCCGGGCCATCAACTGTGTGAAGCACACACAGTTTAAACAGACGGTATCTCTCTCTCTCTCTCTCTCTCTATATATATATATATATATATCTCACCCACCCAACACTCAACAAACACAGTCACCCCCCCACACACACACACAGAAGCAGAGTGACATCAGATGTCTGATAGTTTTTAATGTTCTGCTATCAATAGTGTATTGTATATTAATGAAATGAATCACATTTCCTCAGAATGACTTGTTCTGTGTATGTAATTTTTTATGAAGTTTGCCAGCTTCAAATAAATGACAAATACACTTCTGAAATTTCATAGAAAATAAATTAAATTGTAAATTTTTACTGTTAAATTCTTTTGCCAGTGTCTATCTATAATTAATACTGATGTGTGTGTTGAGTTTTATGAATTTCTAAACATCTGAAGTGCCTCAAAATCACCAGAAAAAATATTGAGGTTTGACACATTGCCATGGCAACAGTATTTTAGATATCAATATTCCCTTCTCAGTTTTACATCGGCCGTGTTTTGACATTATTCTGATGAAGTTTGAAGCAAATTGGGTAAAAGTAAGATTTCAATTGAATTCAAAGCATTTTGAAAATGACACTTCCTGCTGCCAGTTGGTGGCGCTATAACTTTGACTCATAATTGTCACATCGATGCGATCGGCTTCATACACCGAACAAACCACTGAAGTGTGATCAAAATCAGACAATGTATGTGGACTTTATTAGACACTTCCTGTCTCTCAATTCTCGCCATAACTTCATCGCCTCGCCACGGGCAAACCATTCGAGATATCAAAAATCCCTCCGCAAGTTGGCATCCCCAATGTCCTGAGATCACGTTCACCGGGTTTGGGGCTCGTCTGTTGAAAATCCTGGGAGGAGTATTTCAAATTCCAGAGCATGTGCTTTTTAAATAGCCCTGGAAAGCCGACTTCCTGTTGGGCGGAGCCCATGACATGTGGTGCAAAAGTTGTTTGGCTCGATGAGATCTATATGTGTACCGAGTTTTATATGAATACGGGCAAGTATGTGTGAGCTACACATCAAGTTTTCTGATGGTGTTCCAGGGGGCACCGTAGAGCCTCTGTGCCACGCCCGGGTCCCAGCCTCTGCGGCGTCCTAATGGCCGCAGGTTCCAATGAGTGTGCAAATTTTCAAGAGTTTTTGACCATGTTAAGCCCCCCAAAAATGCCCGGATAGTAAAAAAAAAAAAAAAAGAATCCTAAGGAAAACAATAGAATAGCTGACTTCCTGTTGGGTGGAGCCCATGACATGCAGCACAAAAGTTGTTCGGCTCGATGAGATCTATATGTGTACCGAGTTTCATATGAATACGTGCAAGTATGTGTGAGCTACACATCAAGTTTTCTGATGGTGTTCCAGGGGGCGCCATAGAGCCTCTGTGCCACGCCCGGGTCCCAGCCTCAGCGGCGTCCTAACTGCCACGGGTTCCAATGTATGTGCAAATTTTCAAGAGTTTTTGACCATGTCAAGCCCCCAAAAAATGCCCGGATAGTAAAAAAAAAAAAAAAAAATCCTAACGAAAACAATAGGGCCCTGCGCTTTTCTGGCTTGGGCCCTAATAAGCCTGGAGCTGTGACAAACACCTTGTGCACAGCTATGGCATGAGACACAGTGCTGCCCACATGGCTATTGCTCCTATAACAGCTTATATTTAATCAGTTCTTTCATCTTTGGGTCGTTATATTCATCACAGTTTCTGCTTCTAAATCAGATACAGATAAGTAGTACAATAAAGATTACATTCATATGAATGAATGCATTAGTGAGAGCGATTACATGTGTGAATTAATTCTACCTGACAGCGTCTCTCTACTAGTAGTGAAGCTGTGGGATTTAGTTAGTCGCAAAATTGAGACAAGACGTCATAATTCATTAAACAGACTGTAGTTTCTAATATGGTGTAATATCGCATTTGTATTCCCTACCACTAGATGGCAGACATGTAGTACTTCGATTCTAGACCAAAATTATGCCATGTTCCGAAGTGTTCGAGGAAATAGCAGAGCAAGTAAGCTATCATGTCATTGATGCGGAAGCAATTCAGTTCATATCGTTTGAGTAAATTGTGAGAGAAAAATCGCCAAATGACTAATAAAAAGTTGTATTGTGAGGATGTGTTGCAAATGGTATTTGCCGATTCTGACTCTGAAGGGGAATATTTGCGGTTTGGAAATGGTGATCGGCCATCTAATGATCGCGATTCTCCCGGTACATCTCTGCTGCGCAATGTTGCCACCGGGCATGGCGAGAGTGTTCAAAAAGCACAAACAAGTGATCATTTCGGCCCTTTGCCCAACGGGGATGGGGGTGGCAGGGGTGAACATGGTCTTAGTGTCCATAGGACCCGGGAGCGGCTCTGCGTTGCTGATGATCGCCCCAGATTGCGTCTTTCTTTCTGATCGCGTGCTCAAAGTGCCGCCGGCACAGTACAGGTGCAGTCAGTGTTGGGTAATGTTAGGTCTGTGCGCTGTGCCATGCAATAAGGAGTACCGTACTCTCAAGAACTATAAACGGTCACCTAGATACCTGATTGGGCAAATAGCTGGTCAACTGATCAAAAAATAGTATTTCACATGTATTTTACTATGGCACAGTAATATAGTAATAATTTACTACTTTCTCCTGTTTTACTGTTATTTCCTCTTTTTCTGATCATTTGTAATGAGGATAAAAAGACAAAAAAAAAACATGCAAATAAGTTCAAACAACCATTCAATATCTATTATTTCCTGAATATTACTGATGAACTGATAAAAAAGTAGGCTACTGTTCACATGCGTTTGACTACTGTATAGTATAGTAATGTAGTAATAATTTTGTACTTTCTCCTGTTTTATTGTTGGTTTCCTCTTTTCTGATCATTTGTAATGAGGATAAAAAAGAATAAATAAAAAAACATGCTAATTAGTTCAACTTCAAACATCAATTCAATATCTATTATTTCCTGAATATTATGCCCCTGCCCCTGATGACGTCATAATATGCTAATTAGATGAGTATATTTACACCCCACATAAACTTTTGGTCATCCCCAACATTTTTCTAATTTACAGTAGATCTCTATCTTTAACCCCTTTCAAGCCACAAGCTTTTGAAATCTTGATGCCAAAATCCAGCATTTTTCCAAAACCTGGCGCCTAAAGGGTTAAGAAATACATGCTTGAAATGTTCAGTTTCTAAGCTATTTTACTGAGAAATCATAGAACAGTGTTGACAATAAATTTCCACGCTAAAAATATTCTGTGCGAGCAATCTGCGCGAGATGTATTGTACGCGCTACTGTCTGTCGCCTACAGTATGTTTGTGCGTTACAGTGCAGCAGTGCATTAGATTAGAACGTCGATTAACTAACCCGTTTAAAACTTGCATTTTCCCATTCAATTTCGAGCATCCAGTAATATAATCACACATGTCTTGTGGAGCGCTTTCAGAGTATAAATTAATTTGTAATTTTAACTGTTTGGAAACAGAACGTACATGTGGATAAACAGTATTATCCTATTGCGCCCTCTATAGGACCAGCGACTAGTCGCCGTCAAGCTAAAAGTTTCATGGCAGAGCACTGAAGTCAACTAATCGATTAATCGGTGCAAACCCTGTCCATCCTATAATGATATGATTTTTTAAATCCCCATTTTAAAATACCCTTTCTCAAATCAGGCTGTTCTGAGATTCCGGTCAGAATGAGGTAGTTCTGCACAGACCGTTCCCACAATAGTTGATTGACAAGGCCTTCTTACCTTAGACCCTTCTCCGAGTGAGCTGTCGTAAGTCGTTTCGACTCCAGAGCATGGGAAGACAAGATGTCTCCGATTAAGCGATTGAGGTGCTTTGTTTTTGGATGTACAAAGCACCTCATGAATATAGCAGTCTTCATGTACTCCCGACATCTGAGCCGCTGACGATGCAGAGGATTAACGTTACTTTCATTTTGAAGGGAATGCGCTGACCCCCAATCTACCTAAATGCATCTATGTTTGCACAAATCATTCATGAACCAGTCTCATCTACAGAATAAGTGAGTATAAGGTTTTTTTTTTATGAATCTTTACAAATCGCCTTTCCTAATAATGTTTTAGTTAGCTAGTTTCGTGGCTAAAATAAACAGTACTGCTCGTCACCCAATGGAAGAGAGGGGCGGGGTCAGCAGAGCTAATTAGCATTTAAAGCAACATGGACTCAAAAAATGGCTTGCTGAAATCAGAGCTGATTTTGACAGGGTAAAAAAAGTGTTTACACTACTATTACGACATTTTAAACAAAGTATGCTATATACTTTTAATTAAGACCCTAAAGAATCATATAAACTTGTGCAAAATGGGCATCCGATGATCTCTTTAAATTCAAATGGGCATGTAATGCAATGCATTTGTAAACATGTCAAATCTCAACTGAGCATTATAGGCATTACGTAACATGTCTGACTTTGTCTGTCTGTCCGTCTCTTTATTGCACTGGCGAGGCATCTGAAGCTTACATGACTCTCATAGCTTTAACCTCTAGCATGACATCTGGCATTTCCGCAGATGATAGATTTATGGGACCATGGATCTAATTTGAGTGCTGACAGAATGACAGAAAATGGGTACTGTGCATGAGGAGACCTTTAGGAGGACCAATCTGTGGAGTATCTATTTCCGACCAGGCTGTTGAATCACCATCTGACGTGTATTTGCGCTGATGTCTTTTCACCTGCAGGACTCAGCCACTGAATCATCTCCATTCAACACGGCTGACAAACATCAGTTCAGCGAGCCCTAGAGGAAATACACCATGTTTCTTTTGATAACCACTGTTTTTGTTTTTATTTAAACACGATAAACTCAAACGTATGAATTCATTAAAGCTGCAGTCTGTAACTTTCTTTGGTCACTGACAAGCTAGGCGATTTCGTGTTCATAATCCAATTAGATTTATCTGCGATTATGAACGCATATTGCCTAGCTTGTCAATGAACTACGGCTCTGTGTATTAACTGCCGCTCCATTAGAAAGCAGGCAATGGCGATTTACTGCCGTTATTGGCAGTAAATCGCCATTACCTGCTTTCAAAAGGAACCGGCTTTATGAGATGTGCATTAGAATCCCATGCGATTAATTGCAAAGCCCTAGTAGAAATTCATAGGAATTTTGAGCATGCTGCTGCGTCATTACATCATGTCTGTAAACATAAAGAAGTTGTACCGGCTAGTTGACTGTATAGCATGTGAGGATCCTGCAGGTAGTGGATCATTTATAGCCTTTTCTCACAGCAGCTGGAATAATTAAACGTATCATTTTAATAGCGGATTGTAATCCAAAAAGTTTTATGTGTTTATGAAACAAGTGACAGATTATATTCCTGTTTTAAATGTGCATCTGATTACAGATATCCTATATGGGATTACACAAGTTTTGTATTTTTAAAGAGAAACAGTTCTGTGGAAAAATGATTTACTTTTGGGGTTAAAATAATTTATTTATATGAAATTAGAATGGTATGACAATTAGAGATTATACTGTACATAAATTAAAATCTACATGTAACACTAATACACACTACATACACGTAGTCACGCAATGCTTACATTGTTATCATTAACAATTTTTCTAACAAAGTATAACAGTAATAAGAATTTGCACAAATTGATGTGATATGAGCTAACCGATCATTAGATTCTCCATTTGTAGCACACCATTTATTGTAATGCTTTTTTCCTAAGTTGGTCAGAACAAAAACGGCAGACTTGTTACTTACTAGTTCAATATTTGTTAACATTTTTTATTTTGGTCATACTTCTAAGATCTAAGAATCTGTGATTCCAAAATACAGTATATCCACACCGGTGCAGTGACTAACAACAGCCACAAATATTCTTCAAAACATAAGATCCATCCGCGCTGGAGCCGTGTATATGATATTTGCATTAATGAGCAGGTGAATTGGTATACTAAAGTGTCCAGCAAATGGTTTAACTATGTTTTGGTTATTTATTCATGTTTGCAGTGGTACCACAAAAGGAGATTCATTTACATAAATTTAAAATAACAATTTATGATGAACACAATACAAAATTAAATAAGAAAATACCCTTTATGTTTTAGACAACCAAAAAACTAGTGAAGAAAATTCAAGAAATTAGAATAAAACTGAATAAAATCATATAGAATAAAACCCTTTAAGGATTAGACAACCTGACAGACCAGTCAATTTTCAAAATTTGCAGTCCAATCAAAGTCATATTCATTTAGCCCATATTTAGTGTGACATCACCACTTGCGGTAACCTTTGATTAAATCTATGTTGAGCAACTTTTGAGCAACTACTGATGATAAATGACAACATTCTTAGGCTTTTTTCTGTCCTATTTTTGATGGGTGTTCACATCATTAGGGAATAGAAATTCCTGTTACAATGGCAAAATTAAGACAGGAAATTTGAAAAGTCTATATCATCACCACTCTCGTGGCATGAGGGAATGACTGCAGATGCATGGACTAAAATAAAGCACTTTAATGAATGCAGTACACTCAAGTCATCAATAATTCAGCCCTTCACATCTGTCCCTGTGGTCAGAACTGCAGTCATGTTAGGTAAGAGGCTGAAAATAGCACGCTACCGTCTCATCGCCAAAACGAGCGTGTGCCTCAAAAACAAATCCTGAGATACATACTGAAGTGGAGGAAAAGAGGGAGAAAATGATAGGGAAGAAATGGCTGTTCTTTAAATAATTCATTTCATTGACAGTCGTCAGGCACATGTAAATCGTACCCACTTTATTCTAGCCAAGCTGAAAAATAGTGAGCACTTACAACACACTAAAATAGCAGTGCATTAAACATTCAGTCTGGAGATTTGTCAGGAAACCGAAGCAATCAAACATTAAACAACATTAAGGAGACTTGCAAATTTGAAATAGATAAAGAATTTAGGTCTCTGTCAGTTTAATATTCCAGACTATCAAATTAGCTCTAGCGTGTAGACTAACAACATTTAATCAAAGACGCATTTGGAGTAAGAAATCTCATTGAGATCGATTTAACAATATCTTCAAAACAGAAAACACAACATTAAAGTCACTTTGTAACCAGTTTCCGTCTAATAGACAGCTACTCCAAACTGATTGGCTGGCTTTATGCAACTAGCAAGCAATTCCACAGGTTTTGTTTTTATCAGTCCACCAAGACATAGTAAAGGTACCGCTCAAGGTATGACATGGCAAGCTTTCCAAATATAAATAAAACTAGATCTAAAAGTAGTCCTCAACAGCTGACTTAAAAATAAAAATGTTTCTGTATGCATAGGCGTTCAGGTTTGACGTTTACTTTTCATATAAGATGAATGAGAGAAGGCATGTCCTAATATGTTTACATAATCAAATGAGTTTAAAAAAGATAGCAACTGCCATAATGTTTTTGACATGCTTTCTAGGTTACTCTGCATGAGGACTTCCTCATTTAGCGGTCTAAATACTCCACAATATGTCCACTTCCCATCAATAACAAAGATCATATAAGAAAGACTTTATTTCCTAGTATTTTGTGTTCATTCATTCTGCCTTCATTTGCCAAATGCATTTTCCCTTAAGTCAACATCAAATGTAATTAAAAAACCTTTTCATGTTCATCATGTGATGATTTTCTGACTGATATTGGATATTCAAGAAAAAAAATGTAAAAGTAGAAAAGTGTCTGTTACATACTAGAATGACACCATGCTTGATGCATTTATTTTTTGAAGGTGACTATGTTTTTATTTAGTTTCAGTATAGTTTGCACCAAATTAATTGTGCATAATAACATGTTAATTAATAAAGTAAATACACCACCATTTAAAAGTTTAAGATCAGAACACGTTTTAAAATAATAATTTTATGTAACCGTGTGAAAATTTCATACCACGATTATAGTGACCTAAATTATCATGGTTATCAGTATTATGATAATACTGGCAAAATGTGCAGCAAATGTTCAAAAATTACTGACATAAATCATTTTATATTTAAAATCAACAAACAATAAATAAAATCCTTGCAAATTTGCATGCAAATTCAGTCCGTTTTTTGGCCAGACAGAAACTGCCCACAGGCTGAATGTCAAAGGTCAATGCAAGTCGCTGTAAATCCACTCTCTGGCAGCAGGTGGCGCTTATGGAACAGCTGAATTACAGCGGTTTCCCGTAACCTCAGTGGTCAAAGCAGCATTAAGATTAATGTTCTCACAAAAAACTAAACTAGTGCACACCTGAGACTGTTACTGAAAACGTCACTTAATGCTGGACAGTGTTTACTTATCCTCAGTTGTTCAAATCACGGTTATCGAATACAGTTTTAATGATAATTAAAATATGAAACGGTGATACTAACTGTGGGGAACTTTATCATGATCTATCGTCAAACCGGTAATCGTTCCATCCCTAGTAACAAAACATTAAACTGATAAAATGCAACATTAAAAGACATTTATGGGTTACAAATCGGCATATTAAAATGTTTTATGAAAGATCATCTGACACTAAGGACTGGAAATCCAGCTTTGCCATCATAGAAATAAATTACATTTTAACATTTTAAAAAGAAAACTGGCATTTTAAATTGTAATTTTAATTCAGAATATTACTTGTTTTACAGTATTTTTTTACCAAATAAATGCAGAGTTCGTTCTTTCAAAAACATCAAACACCAAAATTTTGAATAGTAGAGAAGTCCAATTTAATAAAATAAACAAATTATGAATATAAAAGTATGAAAAAACTTTCAAGCTTAAAATGACTTGCATCCATGATGAAAAGTAAAGGCTAGAAAGTGGTTTCCTCTTAGAACAATGGGTGTCACTGTGTTTTAATCCATTGAGTGGGCTTCTTTCTTTCACCATTCACACACACACACATGATAGAGGCTGTTGGCTTTCATGACAATGCGGCTCCGGCGTGGCTGGAGGTTTCAGTCCCGTTCTGGAATGCTATGATGAGCATGTGGTGTGGGATGACACAGACATGAGGGAGTTGTTGAGTTGCGTGGTTGCCTGGGCGATAGAGAAGACCATCTGCGAGGCGGCTGACACAGTCGTACTGCATCACTTCCAAACCATGGGCACACATATTTCAGCTCTGAACATTAGGGAAGTCTGATGTTAGCATGATCCTTCTGACAGTATTATTTGTGCAGAATGGTGTCACGCTATCAAACAAGATAAACATTACAACAACCAAAAATGTATCTATTAAAGTTTATTCTTTAACTTGAAGTGGTTCTTACTAAACATGCTCTTTTAAAGGAACATTTAAAAATTTAGATGAACAACACTTTTATCGTTAAATTCAACATTAATTTAATGGTACATAGACAATTTTTCATCCAATTTTGTTTATGTTAGTCATGGTTTCTTTTGCCAAAACAGCTGTAATTTAGTTTTTCAATTCAATCATCCCACTTTCTGACAACAGCCCCTTTTTGTTACTAACTATCTCTTTTATGATTGGCTAACTTCTTTGGATATGCAATGAGTAGCTTGAGCTGCTTAGGATGGACATTTCCTTAATTTGAATTGAGATAGCAAACATAATGCAGAATACCAAAATTGTATGTAAGGGATAGTGCTGGGCGGTATACCGGTTCAAACCGAATACCGGTGTTTATTTTTCTTACGATATGAATTTTTAAAATACCGCAATACCGGTGTCATTTAAATAACGTTTGAAACGCGACACTGAGATTGGATAGAGAGGGGTCTCTTTTCACTATTGCATTTTGGCGAAAATACAGCTGTATGTGTTACTATGTGAAAGTTCCGAAACGGAAGCACTAGTAGAATGTGATGAGAGAGAAGAAGTCATCCACAATATCCACATTGACCACAAATATCCACCATCCGCTGCATAAGCTCCCGCGTCTCTCACAAAATACGACGGATTCCCGTCAATTGCAGGGTTCCCGCCTTCTAAAATTCACTTTTCATCATTTTAAGACCGTAAATACGCTTACATTTCTCAAATACTGTTATAATTGTCTTGATTTTAGCTTGAATAGGTCTTAAATGAAGGAAAGAAGAGGTGCATTCAGTCTGTTGAGGATGAACAGGTTTGTTGAGGTCTGTTTAGTAGGATGAAATTTATATGTAAAACATTAATGTCCACATGAATCTATGAATGTAATTGCACTCATGCCACATCTGAGCCTCATTAAACGTCTGAAAATGTACCTACAAGCCACTTTTGTGTTCTTCTGTGCCAAATTATACAAATAATTTTTTTATTAATACTAATTTCATGATTGGTAACATGATTGGAACCTTGAACCTTGTATTGTACTTATTATATTGTTTTAAATATAAATTTTAAAAAGCTTATAAACATAATTTTTTTTTATTTGAAGTAGATGAAAATTATGCCATTGCAAAGGTAAAAATAAAATACCCCTGTAAGTCACTTTAAGGAGTCAAACGTCACCTCGTATTAGTAAGGCTAATTTTTTTATCAGAAATTTTTTTTATTGATCAGAAGGTACTCCTAAATGTTTTTAATTAGGAGGACAAGCGCTCCTAATTACAAGAAGAAAAACACCGCTCTTAAACTGTGTGTGTGACTGTAGCCGTATGGCTGTGGAATGGGGTTTGGCCGAGGAAATATTTTCAGTCAAAATATTTTTTTTTGCTTTAACCCCTGTATTTAGTGTGGACTTTTTCTACAATATTCACTCATCATGACACTAAAATATGGCATTCTAAGTTAATCTACTGCAGTTTTTCCTCAGTCAGTAGAAAATGTGGTTAACACCCGGTCATGCATGAAAAAAATAAATACCGTCATATACCGTGAAACCGGTATAATTTAGAAAAATACCGTGATATACATTTTTGGTCATACCGCCCAGCTCTAGTAAGGGAACAGAATTAAAATTAAAGGTGCACTAAGCGTTTTTTCCCAAACGATGTTGATATTTGAAAGCAAAAAAACAAACATGCTCATAGTCCAAAAGGACCTCACCCGTATTTTGATATCTCCGCCCCACACGTACATACACATCCCTGGCAACGATGATCGCAGAAATAAGCGAAGATGACACACAAGCATATTCAAACAAAAGCCAACACAGATAAGTTGTGTGAAACAAAGCAAAATCAATGTTACTCACCTATTAAAAAGAAACCATGCAATAGGGCTGCAACAACTAATTGATAAAATCAATTATTAACGATTATGAAAATCATCGACAACGATTCTCATTATCGTTTAGTCGGGTCTGCCCACAGTGCTCGTCCAACTTCAGCCGGTTGCTCAAATTGCAGCACGGAATAACGCATTTCTATGGACAAAATGCATCTAAAAATAGTGGAGGAAACAGAATGAGATGCTGCGAGAAAAGTACGTGATCCAAGCTGCCCAAAACATGATAATCTTTATTTTGAGCTTTAAGTTAATGCATTAGTGTAAAGGCTTGCCCTGTCAGGCGCTGTGACATGTGTGTACATCCTCAAAACATATCCATCCATTGCGTCCGCAAACATATCCATTGCAATGAATTATCTGTTGTTGAAAGTTAATTTAAGGTTTAAAAGTCAACATGCCGTGTGAATATTTTATGAGCGTAGGAACTTTAAAGGGATAACAGCATGTAATTGTCTGAATATAAATATGAGATGCTCCATAACTGCCATGAGATTCTCCATAACCGCCGGATAAAGAAATGACAGTAAGACATGACTGTGATAAAAGTGAACTTATGTTCCTGCAGAACATTCCTCTCACACTTTATTATCTTTATTATTATTTAAATTTTTAAGAGTAATCTATGACGATTGTATGACATCCAAGTACGGCGAGAGAAAGCATTGGGAGACGTCCGCTCTCTTATAGCTCTTTGATGACACACACCAATCGGTCTAACGTTAAGAGTGCAGCTTCAAGTCAAACACATCTAAGCAGTCTTCAGAGAAAGCATCATGTTGGCAAGCTGCTATGTTGCCAAGTCCGCAGTTTGCCGCGGGTTGTTTTTGTGTCCGCGGGTCTTTCATAACATGTGGAATGGACGCGCTACATGTAAACGATATCCTTTGTTGTACTTTCCTGTCAAAATAACGGAGTTTGTTTGGAAGTCTTCAGCTTTTAAGAACTGCCGGGGTTCTCCTGTAGTGGGCGGAGCTAATGCGCAAACTGCAATCTCATTGGCCGGTGATCACCTATCATCGTCCCTGTTTTGATTTCAGCGAATCAATTTGAGCGAATGCAGACGACTTGATTAATATTCCTGAACCCAGCAGCTCAATAATCCTTAGTGCATTTTATTTGGTTATTATTAGTAGAACTCGTGGTAGTTTTGTCATCTTATCAGTATTATTTGTTGTCCCCCCCCCCCTCCCCTTTATTATAGAAACACTAAATTACAAACAATATCTTAAGCACCACCACCAGTCCTAAGTTCAGACAACATGACAAATATGCATTCATACATGGTTATTCTAAAGTTCTATCATCATATAATGCTAAATTATCATAATATAAATGTATAATGTTTGACTGAAATAATCAATTTAATTTGATTGGTGTCTCTCACATTGTCCCACAGAAACATTTAAATAGTGTAGATTAGTGTAATGTTTTATAATAATAATTTATTTGTTTGGTGACCATTTCATTTATTTAACATATTTAATATTGGGGCATCCAAGTAAGTTGACATATTTTAACCTTTTTTCATTCAGTCCTAATTTAAACTATATTCACATATACAATGCTTAACAAATTTATTAAAACACATTTATGTAAGGTTTTTAACAAACTATGTAAGGTTTGTGCCACTGCTGCTCTAAACTAACAGCATTTGTGATTACCAAAATCATGTTTTAGCTTTCTGTATTGGTTAGTCCTTCAAAATGCGTAAGCGCTTTAGTAACAGTAGTAGGCTATTTCTAATGCTATAATATCATTATTGCTGTTATCTATGAAAGAAATGCAGAGCACTTTATAGTGTTTTTGTTCAGATACCCAATTACAGTCAAAAAGTACATAAACAATGCAAGCTGTAATGAGGCCATTTTTGTTATTATAAATACTAATTAGTTGTTTCTGTTTGTAATTTGCCCAATAAATAACAATAACATTTACATTTACATTTACATTTAGATTCCTAAATAGATTCCTAAAATATTTGTTTTCTTTTTATGACAGGTGGTCTAATAAATTAAGCACTGTATCATTTCATAGCATTCAGTTTGTTTGAAGGATATTGAGCAGAATGTGGAATAAGTGTTTTTTGTCAATAAAATAAAATAATTGTATTTAATCCGAATAATCGAAAGAATAATCGACCAACTAATCGATTATCAAAATAATTGTTAGTTGCAGCCCTACAATGCAACCCCGGGGATATTTCCTCAGAATTTAACAAAAGTTTCACTGTTCTAAGCTTTTTTGAGAAGAATCTGAAATAATCAAAAGTCCCATTTTAGGCACATACAGTATTTCAATAATATTGCTACCTCCTGCTTTATTACACACAGACAATTATCTTCAATTCAAACCACAACACTGGTGAAAATGATTGAAGGATTCAGTGGAAAACCAACACATTTACATAATAGACTCTAGGGCTGCAACAACTAATCGATAAAACCGAAAATATTATTTTCGATAAAGAAAATCATCGACAACGATTCTCATTATCGATTAGTCGGGTCTGCCCACAGTGCACGTCCAACTTCAGCCGGTTGCGTCAAATTAGAGCACTAAATAACGCATTTCTATCGACAAAATGCATCTAAAAATAGTGGAGAAAACAGAATGAGATGCTGCGGGAGACGTAGGCTACGTGATCCAAGCTGCCAAAAACATGAGAAAACTTTATTTTAATGCATTAGCGTAATGGCTTGCCCTGTCAGGCGCTGTGACACGTGTTTGCATCCTCAGTGCAAAAACGTTCAGTTTACGGTCATACTTATCTATAAATGTCACCGATTCATGCGAGCATTTCTATTTTTGCATAAAGGTCCGTCCTGACAGCCTGCGTTAAATGTAAAATACAGAATAAGCGCCGGGCAGGTGCATACACGCACGTCAGACAGACGGAACACAGAGGGAGACAATTAAAAGGCTGTTCAGCACAAAAATATTCATTGTGCTGAAATATCCGTTGTTGAAAGTTAAATTAAGGCTTAAAAGTCAACATGCAGTGCGAATATTTTATGAGAGTAGGAACTGTTAAGGGATAACAGTAGGGCTGTGCGATTAATCGAAATCGAATTACAATCACGATTTGAGATGTTGCGATTTGCTAATCACAAAGCCTGCGATGTGGATGCGATATTACTCTGTTCCAGAGCATATGCATGACTGCCAGCCTTGAGTGGCAGTCTTACTAACCAATAGAGTGAGCGCACCTCCGTTCTCCCCGATCAGCACTGCTCTAGCCAACTGCGTAAACGCCCACCATTTAAAATGGGTCAGATCGAAAACTAGGCAAATTAAAACTAAAGAAAAACATATGTAACTTTAGCTTCCATATGACAGACAACGAACAAAAGGCAATTTGCAAGAGCTGCGTCACAACGCATATCAAGAGCTCCCATATCGGTTCGGCGTTCAGTACTGGAGAATAAAAGATAAATTTAGATGTTTTTATTAGTCGGCTGCATGAACGTTATCTTACACATTTGATCTCCTCAACAGATTAATTTGAAATGAGTTTATAATGCATGTTCGCTAATTCAGAAGACCGCACACACAGCCCATGTCTCTGAATGCTTCTCATACTCGCTCTGCCCTGCCCCACGCTGCGCGTCTCACGGATGAGCCGTTTACACTGGCCGCACACACGAAGCCTGTCTCGTAATTAGAGCTCGAATGATATATTTAAGCATTTTACCATTATCGTTTTTTTTTTTTTTTGTCACACACAATTATACAGAGTATAACTACCAATGAAATGTGTTCTCTGTATTTGACCCATCCAAGTGCACACACACTTGGAGTAGTGGACACTGTTCACTCAGCGGTGGAAATGCTCCAGCGTGGCCACCGCATGTAACTTTATAAAAGATTCACTTGTTTGAAACACGCTAAACTATATTAACATTTACTATAGAACCATTATTTCCCCAATAAACATCTCTATCGAAATTAATTATTTATTTTCTCCACAAGCAATCGCAGTTTGAGTATAGTTCTGTGTAAATGCATAGATAAACTGCGCTGTCAGCAGTTTTCATAGTTTAGAATGACAAAAAACATTTGAATAATTCTGATAAAACGTGCCAGTAAAGAAATGCAATAAATTACGATGTTTTGTTTGTTATAGCTTATTTCAATATTCCAGAGAATATTATTCAGTGAATTATTCTTCACTCTTCAGTCTATTAAACAGCTTATAAACCTACTAAAACTGTAGTTTAAAATGAAGTTGATATGACTTCTGTCCTTTATATCCTCCATTTGAAAACATTAGACATTCTTTTGCTTACTGTTAATATCGGTGTTACTGATGATGCTTTTTATAAATAAAATGTTTTTATTGTTGTAATTTTAAGATTACATTTTATATGAAAATGTTAATTTTTCAACAGTTTTTTGTTGTTGTTAAGAAGACAAAAGGAGGAAAAACTTACTTCACTCTGTTATTTATTTACTTTATAACAGTAAATAAATATCGGTTCTGCATATCGGTTATCGGTACATAAACGTAGAAATAATCGGTATCGGTAAGAAAAAATCAATATCGGTCGATCACTACTCATAACGCTCTTTAATACTCACGGTCTCGTGCCCGGTTCTGCTCCGCAAGTCTCTCATGAGCGTATCTGGCAATAGAGACACACGAGCGCAACCTGTGTCAACTCGTGTCTGGTTCCGCATTCAGACCAAATGTAAAGTAAGTCTAACTATTTGCCAATTTTAGTAGAATGAAATGAAACATTCAGCACATTTCCCACTTGTTATTAAAATCCCAAACTCTTAAAAATGAATAAATCAGAATGTGTAACATGTAATACTTTAATAATTGACTAAAGAAAAACAGTTCATTTATAAATAATAAACACATTTTTCCTGTGAAATTCAGTAATTCTATAAAAGTAGGAATACCATTATAATCTTCCCTGCATAAAATAAAAAACACAAAAAGAACAGTAGAACCCCTCCCAAAACAATAGAACATTTTATGGATTTAAGGGTTATAATGGCAATTGTATTGGTTTTAATATAAACTATAATGGTGTCTACTGGTATTTGATGCATTCTATTGGTGGGATGTAATCTAGCAGATGGCAACCAATAGAACAACAGTAATTCCTATTGGAATAATACCCAAAACAAAAAGAAATATTGTAATGGTTATGGAAAGTATAAGAATTTCTGTGATGGCTTCTATTGTATTATTGTTTTTTCAGCAGGGTAATGATACTCATAATTTTCAGCATGTTCTTGACAATATTGAGCTGAAGCTTGACTTTGCAAATGTAAAAATCGCAAATCAAATCGTAATATCTGTCAAAAAAAAAAAAAAATTGATATTTTCCCCAAACGCACAGCCCTAGAAAACAGCGTGTAATTCTGAATCTAAATATCAGATGCTTCATAGCCGCCTTATTACAGGATAAATAAATTACATGTGACTGTGATCAAAGTCAATGCGTTTTCCTGCAGAAAATTACTTTTACCTGTTGGTTAACACTCAGTTTGTGTTTTTATTCATCTTTATTACTATTTCCAATTTTAATAGAGATTTAAACTATATTCACTATTACAGTGCTTAACAAATTTATTAAAACACATTTACGCAAGGTTTTTAACAAATGATGTAAGGTTTGTGCCACTGCTGCTCTTAACTAGCAGCATTGGTGATTACCAAAGCCCTTTTTTTAGCTTTCTG
Source organism: Gymnocypris eckloni scoliostomus (assembly GCA_027564155.1). NCBI lineage: Eukaryota > Metazoa > Chordata > Actinopteri > Cypriniformes > Cyprinidae > Gymnocypris > Gymnocypris eckloni. The sequence continues at coordinate 9,588,966 of CM050436.1, read as the reverse complement.
TATTGGTTAGTCGGATGCCAAAATAAATAGATTAAATAATTTGTTAGAGGTCAAATAAAAGTAATAAAGTTTAAACAAATACACCATGCACATTAAATAAGCAACCCACATCAGTTGCTCTCAGCTTAGGGTGTGTAAAATCCCCCTCTCTCCATCACACACATACCACCAAACACACAGGGGTCTGTTTCTCTCCAGCATGTTAGTATTGGCAGGGGCTGCGGACAGACCAGAGCACAGCTGTGAAGTCTGGACTGCCGCCACGGAGCACTCATCACAGCCATACCGCCTGTCACCTCGACGGACCTCCAGACCTGTGCATCTGTAGGGGGTGTGTGAGGAATCCACAGGTTTTTCATGGTGCACTGCCCTCCTGCTGATGCTTTCGGAAGGCCACTGTTCACATGAATATTTGTAGATCTCACATACTGTGATTTTTACGATGTGAAAAAGATTTACGAAATTGAGGAACCAAGTAATAAAAGTTGAGCTTGTAGTGTAATACGGTGTGTCAGATTTTTTTTCTGGGGCTGCACATAATAAAATCATCATATGATATACAAAATCAGTAACTGAGAGGTCTTCTACCCATCAAAATAAATGTTCAGTTTAACTTGAGACATTGATTTTCATTTGATTACATTTTAAAAGATGAATTAAATTTGTATGCTTTCATTTGATTATAAGAGTTTTTTTATATATATATATATATAAGTATTGTAACAAACACATTTCTACATAACTTCAGAAAGAAATTCTGGAAACATTCTGGCCCTATTATTCATATTTCATGATTTTAATTAATTAAACATGCTTTTTGATTAATACAATTTAATTGAACCATTCAAATGAAATACAGAAAAATGTAAACTCCCTATACATTGCAGCATTATTTTCATCCTCGTGAATATCCCATAATAATATTCCTGTTCTGGTCTAGATGAAGCACATTATGCGTTCCGCAGCTTTTAAGATTGTGGGATGAGTATGTGTTTTCACGATTGATCTATTGGGCACCCCTGATCTAAGCGATGTTGTTTAAAAAAAAACACGGTTTCCACGGTATTTGCTGATTTTTATTTAAACAGTGTGATTTTTTCCGGTATATAACCGGTGTGACAACACGTTGACTAACCGGTGGGAAAATTTTCTCACCGTCACAACCCTACCACAGATTAAAGAAAGTCATACAGGTTTGTAATTACTGGGTGAACTACTCCTTTAAACTATTGCAACTTATCTCCTAATATGACTTTACAAGATTTTCAGAAGACCTTTATTGCATTACTTTTTATGATAGCTTGTAATTGCTTAGCTCTTCTGGGAAATAGACACTTAAAAGCGAATTAGAAAACTGCTCCATCTTTCATTAGAGTGAGGGATTGGGTACCCTGTAATTAATCTGTCATCTGAATACACAGGCTCTTCCAAGCTCATGGAAATTCATTTTTGTGTAATACTGCCAATTTAGTGGCTACAAGTTATACGATTTTATCTACTCTAAAATTCTATTCCCATGTCATCATATAGTACAGTGCAGAAGAGCCCTGGCTGACGCAGTGGAGGTGCTGATGGTTCCCATGTGGGCCTGTTCCATCCCTCAGGTTACGCCATAAAATATTCACTCTGTACCTTTGCATAATTTACCCTGTCAACACACAGGAGAATGACTCAGCTGAAAAAAAGAGACAGCTGTCCCTAGGAAGAGCGAGAGCAACTGCACTAATAAGTACTGTCAGGAGGAAAAGCCACCATAAAAGTACTGAAATTAAGCTCTACCACAGCTATGCATACATATACATACATATATATATATATATATATATATATTAGTAGGGCTGCAACTAACGGTTATTTTGATAATCGATTAGTTGGCCGGTTGTTCTTTCGATTAATCGATACAAAAAGTGTTTTTATTTTATTGACAAAAACAAACTATTCCACATTCTGTCCAATGTCTTTCAAACAAACGTGCCAACTGAATGATACACATACTTTACTTTAAGTAATTTAGTAGACGCTTTTATTCAAAGCGACTTAAATAAGAAAAAGCAACTAAAATTAAAAGTTAAAACTATAAATATTATATATACACATTTAAGAAAATTGAGAAATTAAATAAAAATGACAAATGCATACAACAACATTTCAAAACTAAACATTTAAATGAAAACAAAAAATAAAGCTAAAAACAAGTCAAAATATTAAATCAAGAAAAGGTATGAGTATAAGAATGATTCTAACATAACACTAAAGGCCTAAGAATTAGGGATGCACCGAAATAAAAAATCTTGGCCAAAGCCGAACAAAATGAAACACAATTTTTTTCACTATTGCATAAATTAAATAGCCGAAATCTGCTTTTTACTCTTTTGCCAATCAGTACTTAACACTGAAAATTTGTATACATCCTATCAGACATTATACCAACAAAGCACAATTTAACTTAAAATTAATAAGGCCATTTTTGAGACCCCCCCTTCTTGAATCAGGCTTGTATTTTTTTCTGTACAAATAAATGCAGCCTTGCTGATCAGAAGAGACATTAGAAAATATTACAGATCCCAATTTGAAGGCCAAATACCGAACACGTTTTTTTTTCAAAAATTTTCTCCCCCATGTAGGCCTATTTTGCAATTTTTTTCACTATTGCATAAATTAAATAGCCGAAATCTGCTTTTTACTCTTTTGCCAATCAGTACTTAACACTGAAAATTTGTATACATCCTATCAGACATTATACCAACAAAGCACAATTTAACTTAAAATTAATAAGGCCATTTTTGAGACCCCCCTTCTTGAATCAGGCTTGTATTTTTTTCTGTACAAATAAATGCAGCCTTGCTGATCAGAAGAGACATTAGAAAATATTACAGATCCCACTATTGGTGAATGTTATAGTAAATGTATTAAGATAGCTGTTGTAGGGTCATTATTTATATAATTATTATTGTCTTACTTTTTATTTTATTTTACAGAATAAGGGTAAAAGTACAATACTAACATTTATGAATGTTAATGGAGCTTTTATTTTGGCAGAAATAAGCAGGAACCAGGAAGACCTCAGTGCTTCTGTTTCTTGACCACAGCATGCAGATATTTCTCAGATATATCTCATTACAAATTTGGAAAGATGTTTGTCACACGTATCACATTGTCACACGCCTTTAAAACATTATAAAAATGACCAAATGATGAGTAAGAGTTTTAGCGCAGAATTTCCACACGCTTTGGACTTTGAACCCTGGTGCCGCGAGTTCGTGCAGTGCTGTTTGAATACATGCCATTCGTGCGTTTTCGAAAACATAACATTCTGTAGTTTATTTGCTAATCCATTTCATGATTTCAATCATCACAGTAACCCTGCAGACGTGTTTGCTGCATTAGTGCTCGCCTTTATTTGATCGCGTAACGTCATTGTTCAGTACAAATTATTCGGTCTTTTCACTTATTCGGCTTATACTTATTTTTTACATAGTAAGAATTGGTTATAAAAACTAAAACAGAAGTGAAAGTAGTAGGAAAGAGGATAAATAAAAAGCGATACTTATATCCTTTGCTGGTGTCCCTGCCCAGTGGAGTCGCACGGTAAAGTCGATGGTCTTTACACACTATAATAACTAGGGATGCACCGGTTGACCGGCCAAAGATCGGAACCGGCCGGTTTTTGCTTATAATGCGCGATCGGCAACCGGCCGTTTTTGTCTTTTCGGCCGATTTTTCCGAAGTGCGAACATGTCATTTGTGTGGAAGACATTCGGCAGGGCACAACAAACACAGAAAAACAGATACAATGAAGCGAACAGCCGTTGGTGTAACATTACTGGCAAACAAATAAGAGCCGCTTTCCTTTGCTGCTCTAGCTGAAGTTGCTAGTGATGGGTCGGTCTTGAACGATTCATTCATTTTGAACGAATCTTTAATGAGACTTGAGAAGAAAGAGTCATTTCGGGAGTGATTCGTTCAGTCGCACATCGCACCATCCTAAAGGTTCTGTACTGGAATTAGTTCACCTGTTTGAGTCTTGGGTTTTTCAGTCGTTCGTTCATCGCGTGACTAATGCAGTATGAGCCGGAAAGATAATTGATTAATTCACTTTTTGAGTCTTGGTTTTTCGAGTCGTTCGTTCATCTTAAGCGAGACTCAAAGGTCCGAGTTGGTAAAATGATCCGAACTTTCCATCACTAGAATTTGCGCGTATCTGTCCACGCCCTGCACAAGAATAGACCGTGAACAGTTGTTCAGCGCAGCTTCTCACGTGTTGGATGAGAAAAGAAACTGACCAACTTATGACAAAGCTGAAATGCTACTTTTGTAAAGAATAAAGCGTTCAAAGCGTATAAAGCGTCAGTTCTGTACAAGATTATTATTTTTATTTTACCTTAAAATTACATTGACTTAATTCGATTTAACAAGCACGAGCTGTAGCATCTTTGTTTTTGCTCGTTGCACTAAACATTATTTGATTTAACATTTTGGAGTGATTTATTTATATAGCCTACTTTGGTTTTATTTAGTTTCACTGGTAAATACCTTTTTTCTTTACACCAATTTTAAAAATGACAACAAATGTTGATTAAGTAACATCTTTGTTTGGACTGTTGAATGTGTGTTGGTTGTGTTGTTTAGATTGTAACTATGCAAACGTTGCCTTTAATTTCAAATGGTTACTGTTAATGTTTTCATTTAAGGCCAGTTTTATGTAGTTTCAACCCAATTTAAAAACCATCTTGGTCCATCTTCAACTGGGGTTGACCAGTTGAACATGAGAGGCAGAATTTGTAAAGATGCTCGTTTGTTTTTTCTAATAAAATATATTGATAGGCATTTAAAATTAGTTTAATATGCTATATCCATTAAAAAAAGCTTAAGAACATTTTGAATTTTAAATAATTTGAATCAAAAACTTGTGACACAGCCACTTATGTCATATTGAAGTAACACCACAGACGTAATTATAACACCACAGACCTTATAATGCAAGTTACTAAAGGCTCTGTGTTACCAGAAAATACATTAACACCAGAGACAGTAACACCACATACAAATCAGCTTAGACTTTTCTAAAATGGAGGCTACCATCATGATGATTTCAAGATCAGGGGACATTTGGAAATATCAACAAGTATGTATTTATATATTTTTTTATTAAAATATGCCAGATCTGCAAGTTATCAACATAACACCACATACACTAATGACAACACATGAAATTGTCAGAGATTTAGCTAGCTTCAAAATTTATAATAAAGAATGTACTCCCCATGCACCCCTCAGATCAACCAGCACCTGCAGTGACCGTTACACACAGGAAGTAGTCCAAATAGAATTCTCCCTTTTCTTAAAGGGGTGACATCCATTGTTGAAACACCACAGACATGAATTTGGGGGGCAACTTTTTTCTTAAATATATATATTTTTTAAACAATTAAATATTATACATGTTAAATAAAATCTATATTCACTATATAACCACTTTATTTGTGTTAGAATCTTTCATTATTTCTTGTTGGTTGCTTAAAGGAAAAAAAAATCGGTATCGAAATCGGAATCGGCCAGTTTGCTCAAAAAAAATCGGTATCGGAATCGGCCAAGAAAAATCATGATCGGTGCATCACTAATAATAACCTTTTTTAAACCTGTCTAACAAATCACTATTTGAATTCAGCTGAATACACTTTCCTGTTTATCACAACAAATGGCCAAGCATGCGCAGACACTGACAAGAGATGCGATACAGTACGAGACCAAATGCGATTATAGCAAGTCTCAACACAGTAAACATACAGTACTTAATTTATTAGACCACCTATCATAATAAAGAGAAAACTAATATTTTAGGAATCTGTCGAAAAAATTATCTAAAAATGTTATTGTCATTTATTGGGCAAATAACAAACTGAAACAACCAAATAGTATTAATTCCCACTATAACAAAAATGGCCTCATATGCCTTGCAACAGCTTGCATTCTTGCTGCCATTATGTACTTTTTGACTGTAATTGGGTACCTGAAAAAAACACTATGAAGCTCTCTGCCTCTCTTTCATAGATAACAGCAATAATTATATTATAGCATTAGAAATAGCCTACTATTGTCACTAAAGAGCTTACGCATATTGGAGGACTAACCAATACAGAAAGCTAAAAAAATGACTTTGGTAATCACCGATGCTGCTAGTTAAGAGCAGCAGTGGCACAAACCTTACATCATTTGTTAAAAACCTTACATAAATGTGTTTTAATAAATTTGTTAAGCACTGTAATAGTGAATATACTTTAAATCTCTATAAAAAATTAAAATAATAATAAAGATGAATAAAAACACAAACCTAGTGTTAACTAACAGATAAGAGTAATTTTCTGCAGGAACACGTGTTGACTTTGATCACAATCATGTGTCATTTATTTATCCTGTAATAAGGCATCTATGAAGCGTCTGATATTTAGATTCAGAATTACACGCTGTTATCCCTTAACAGTTACTACTCTCATAAAATACTTGCACGGCATGTTGACTTAAGCCTTAATTTAACTTTCAACAACAGATATTTCAGCACAATGGATATTTTTGAACCGAACAGCCTTTTAATTGTCTCCCTCTGTGTTCTGTCTGTCAGACGCGCGTGCACGCCTGGCTCTCATTCTGCATTTTAAACTTAACACAGGCTTAAAATCAGAACGGACCTTTATGCAAAATTGGAAATGCTCACATAAATCTGTGACATTTATAGACATATTATATGTTTTATAAGAATTATTGAATTTATTTAGTGACCATTTTATTTAACATATTTAATATTTGGGCATCCAAGTTATTTGACATATTTGAACAAAAGTTACTTTTATAATGATGTAACTCAGTTAGTATTTGTGAGAAGTAACTAGTAAAATAACTAATTACTTTTTAAAAGTAAAGTGCCCAACACTGCCCACTATACAATGATGTATTGCTTGTCTTTGTTGTATACAGAATATAAAGAGCTTTCAAATAAAAAAAAATTGCATATTAAATCGCAATATTAGTAAAAAAAAAGCAATTAGATTATTTTCCAAAATCATTCAGCTCTAATCCGAACCGTGAGTTAATAATAGGGATGGCTCGGTACACGTATCGGTACTGTTCGGTTCTAGGACAAATTCCAAATAGAAGTGATCATCCCTATCCCATTGGAGTGGGGACTTTGGAGTGAGCAGGGCACGAGCGTGCCATTATGTAGTTGTTTGAAATGCACTTGGCGAAGGGAGCGATGTAATTTCCTCATTATCATCAGCTGGCATGTTCCCGTGACAATGCAGCATGGTGTCTGTCAACAGATTCACTGATGGACACCGGCATACAAAAAAACATACATTTTATACTTTAACAAGTTTTATAAATATTAGTTTTTATAGATTATCATATTTTAAAACTTTTTAACATAAAAATGTATGTTTATTTACAACAGTTATGCTAACAACAATAAAAAGGCATTAATGACATTAAAACAGCGAGTCTGCTGACGGATGCCGGGGTTACACCCCTACTCTTTTTCGAAGGACATCCTGGGATTTTTAATGACCACAGAGAGTCAGGACCTCGGTTTAACGTCTCATCCGAAGGACGGATTTTTTGTGATCCGTTGCACCACTAAATAATAATAATAATAATAATAATAATAATAATAATTAGGCTTGCCGCGATAGACGGTGATGACGGTTATACCGGTGTTAAGCCGCAACACTGTTACATCACTTGCCCACTGCGGCACCGTCCCTCACCGTCGTTTAGATTTTTTTTATAGTAATACAAATAATTTCGTTCAGTTAGAGGACACTACAATTAAAACTGAACGCGGCTGCTCAATGCAGCGCATGGAACGAAGGAGAGTCTTGCATCACAGCAGTCTAGGTCTGCATTGCCGCGGCTGTCCCGACCAGATTTTGCCGCGGGATTAATTTCCCGAATACAACGCGGTAACGGTCGGTAACTCTGGTGCAATTTGAACGGGAGCGGGCAGTCTAACATTATCCCGTTCCCAGACGTCCTTTCATAACAGCATATCTGCGCTTTATTCTTATCGAGCACCGGTACAGCCTGCACTCGGACCGTTATCCGCACGCTGCACACATGAACCAGTGCTTCGTTTTATTTGCGGGGTCTGAGCACAGCATGTGTAACGATGCTCAGAGCAGGCTAGCAAATATAATATACAGCTCTCAAACAGAACAGGCAGGTTGTGATGAGTGACAGAGATTTCCTTTTTTTTTATTATGCTTATCCTAACATTTTAAATGACAGACTGTGTCGAATGTATTTATTTTTCTTTGCTGCACTTTTCACTGTTAACAGCAAGATGTTAAATTAATTTAGTATTTTGACAAGACTAATAAAATAGCTATTAGGCTAAACCTACATTATTTCCTATCGTGTTGTAGGCTGAATGTTAGCCTAAACAAATTGTACCCTGACAAAACTAATAAAAATAAGGATTACAATTTTTATATAACTTTTTTTTTCTTTCTGTGACACTTTATTCCATGTTAGCAGCAAAATATTATTGACATTTTTCTGTCAATAAATTCAAGACTCTTGACTAGACGAATAAAATAAATACAATTTTATGCTGACTACACTTTTATTTGTTAGCCTAGCTCTCTGTCTTTCAGCAGAAATGTGAACAAACAGTGAATATATTGCGGGAGCTGGGGTGGGTGCGGAATAAAACCTCGCGGGAGTAGGACTAAAAAAACAGTCCCGCTCAGACCTCTACATCACAGATCAGATTTCATTTATCACGTAAAGAGAGATGACTGACAAGAAGAGTGAGGTGAGACAGACAAGACGATGGCGGAAGAGTTTAAAAACGAAATGTAAAAGCGTCTGTTTAAAGCCTGTTGACTTCTGAGTCTGACATTAATCTTAGTCAAGGGTGCCAACATTGATAAATGATACAATACATATTAAATAAAAATAAAAATTAAAAAGGCTTGTTGGGATGCATCTTTGTTGTATTAATTTAATAATAATAAATAAAATATTTGTTTAATATTATTCACTATTCACGACGCCATCAGTAGTTCCTCTGTAAGAACAAGCTGTTTGGAGCGTCTGATGCCCGTATGCACATAAACCCCACTAATCTTCACACACTTCTCCAACACACGCGAACATCCGTTATAAAACAACTACTTGAATATACTGAGCTGTATTCAAGCAGAAATATGAGTGAACCGAGAGCGCACATACACAGTTCATTTGCGCATCATTTATAACGGACATAACGCACGCCTAATGCACGATCATGTCACTGTAATCATCTTAACCATGATTCCAATAGTCGCCCATCAAAACTTTAGGCTACGTGTGACACTGGCTTCTTTTATCCAGCCGAGAGCTGTAGTTTGCATATCATGTGCTCATACAGAGTTTTTGAGCCACCGTTCAGTCTGTATTACACACGATGAGAAATATGTGCTGCTACGAAACACAGAATACGTAGAGAGGTGGTATTTACATAAAAGAAGTGAAATAGTCATTAAAAATAATAATCACATCAATAAAACAAGGAATTAATAATTATAATAATAAATCACAACAATAAAATATACACATTTATTTTAAATGAATTTAAAACAGTTAAGGATAGAAAATGATTATACATAAAATACAGTGCAGTCAGTTCAGATGTAGCACAGTGCTCATTCAACAAATGCACAGCTAAACAGATGAGTTTTGAGTCTGGATTTAAATGTGGCTAATGTTTTAGCACATCTGATTTCTGATGGAAGCCGGTTCCAACTGAGGGCGGCATAATAGCTAAAAGCGATTGCATGAACAATGTGTGCGCTTTGCTTTGAAACGCACAGTGCGATCAGACTTAAATGAAGTTGTTAAGCCATGTTGCCATGAAGTTGTTAAATGAAGTCAATAAGTTGATATTGATAATATTGTTACATCCTTTTAAATTATGTAGGCTACTAGTCATTGTATGAACAGCATTTTAAATGTATTTTTTTAATAAATTAATAGGTTCAATCAAAGAATAGCTATAGTTCTAGAATATATCCAAAACAGAAAGTCACATTCATGTTTTTTTAACCTGTTGACCATCAGACCTTTATCTTTACCAATGAACTCTCAAACCAACTATTTACTCTCATGCAAGGTTGATGCTTGAGTAAAAAGAGGAAGCATCAACTTGGCACTGCCATTTTTATCCATAAGGTACCTAAAGGCAACCGCAATGCTCAGTGAGCAGATCCTTCTGTAAATGTATTCTAAAAAGCAACATTTTCCTGTCATCCCCTTTACAGGTTTAGCTCCACATTTCCAGATGAAAGCTATAATTCTATCGGCTTTTTACAGGGTCAGAGGCCATAAATTACAGCCAAGATGCTCACATCTGCTGGGTTTAAACAGAGCTACATTACAAAGCTACAATGGCATTTCATTTCATGTTTCTCGAAAATGAATTCAGCAAATGGGCTAATTCCCGGAAGACCGGCTTATTATTTGAGACAGCAACACATCAAGCATTGCCGCAGCTTTTCTTACAGGTAGAAAAGAGCATGTCAAATGATCTCGTCCTTCCACACTCAAATTCCAGGACAGCTATAGTCACCACCGCCCCGTGCACATGGCGGCCCCCCGAATCCAACAGATGGTTTTTGTTTAGCCCCGAGAGCTAGGAGGCAACCAGCCAGAGAGGTGATTCGTGAAGTGGACTTTTCCTCGTTATGAGGAAAAAACACTGCCTGTAGCATGGGTAAACAAAACCAATGCTCTGAGGGAAGGCAAGAACGTACTGTAAATAAAAATGTGACATTTAATTAATTAAGAATGTCAATGCTTTATGTACACACAGAGCTGTGAAATGACAGGGTAACTGTGTTGATGTGAAATCTGATGTGATCCATTACATGAGTGCATGACATCAGTGTAAAAGCAGCGAATATCTTGTAAGAGAGAACTTGGTATATGCAGCAGGCGCAAAATAAAACAGTGCTTGGGACATAATGGGGCAAAAATGACCTAAATAACAGTTCTGTGGTAATGAAATACAACCCAAATGGTTTCAAGCAAAAGTATGAGGAATATTCCAACCACCAGCACTGAAAGTGAGCATGAGCCGCAAGGAAACAAAGTTTGCTAAAGAACAAAAAATATGATCAATTGTACTGTATTGCTATACCAGCTCTCAATTGACTCACTCAACCCTTACAGACCTCCTCTTTAAAGCCACACTTTGAGGAGGTAATGCTGTTTTTGATGATAAATAGTTATTATCAACCAATAATTTGACTAATATTCACACTTTTCGATTTATATTTAATGGGTCACTAATAGGGCTGCAACAACTAATCGATAAAATCGATTATTATCGATAATGAAAATCAGCGACAACGATTCTCATTATCGATTAGTCGGGTCTGCCCACAGTGCACGTCCAACTTCAACCGGTTGCATCGAATTACAGCACTGAATAACGCATTTTTGCATAAAGGTCCGTCCTGACAGCTATTTTAAGTAAAAAATGCAGAATGAGCACCGAGCGGACGCGTGCACATGCGTCGGACAGACGGAACACAGAGGGAAACAATTAAAAGGCTATTCAGCGCAAAAATATCTATTGTGCTGAAATATCTGTTGTTGAAAGTTAAATTAAGGCTTAAAAGTCAACATGGCGTGCGAGTATTTTATGAGAGTAGGAACTGTTAAGGGAAAACAGCGTATAATTCTGAACATAAATATCAGACGCTTCATAGCCGTCTTATTACAGGATAAATAAATGACACGTGACTGTGATCAAAGTCAATGGCGTGTTCCTGCTGAAAATTACTCTTACCTGTTGGTTAACACAGAGTTTGTGTTTTTGTTCATCTTTATTATCTTTATTATTATAAAATATTTGTGTTTTGTCTTTATTATGATAGGTGGTCTAACAAATTGTTAAGTACTGTATGTGTATCATTCAGTTGGCACGTTTGTTTGAAAGACATTGGACCGAAGTAGTGAGTTTTTTGTCAATAAAATAAAAAAATAAAATGTTTTTACTCCGATTTATCGAAAGAATAACCGGCCAACTAATCGATTATCAAAATAATCGTTAGTTGCAGCCCTAGTCACTATTATCACTTATATCTCTCGATCTAATAACCACTAAATCATTTTTGCCATATACTTCTAGAAGTTATCAGGCAAACGCATCAAAGCACATGTTCACAAGTAGCAGTCCTTGATGGTTTGCAGTTAGATTTGACGCTTGCATTTGGCAGATAATCTAAGAACACTGTAGTTAAAATTATTTGTATTTCAGTGTTTCCCCTAGGTTTATGCTTTGGAGGGGCGGGAGGGGGGACTTGGGGTTGGGTGGGCTCAATTTGTTCCCAGCATAAAAGCATTCATTTTATTTATCTTTTAATTAATGAAAATTAAACTAATCTTATTTTATTGAAAAAAAAGGGGATTTAATATTACAATTAAAACTTTGAAGACATATAGTATGATTATTTCTTAAAAATTAGGTTTTAATCATTTTAGTAGAAGTAGTAGCCTATTTCGTATGTTCTAACGAACAATAGTAATATATTTCTGCCCAATGTCTTCAAGTGAAACCAAACTTTTATTTTGACGGGTTGTCGTGAATACCTTTACATTTCTGTCTGTATATGATATGATGAGGAGGATAGTTTAACTCCAATGAAATGGTCAAATGTTGATGAAGTGACTCTCAGAGCAGTTCTGGAGATATTGTTCATGTATTTATGTCCTCATTAGTGAGGTGGCAGATGTTAATATCACCGCAAGTTTCCGCGCTTCTGTATTAGTAAAAAAAAAACTGCACCATACATTAACAGAGACAGGCAGAAGTCATACTTAAATAGTCGTTTTGCGGCTTAACATTAACAAATACGAGTGTGTGCATGTGCTGCCGCGAACCGGGAGGAACTCTGTTGTGGGCCCATGTAACGTAGAGACAGAAATGACATGTCGTTTAAATAAGATAAATAACATAAGGCTATTTAGTTTGTTTAATAAAAGAACAAGGTATAGACCTGTTCTATAGGAAAGGTAACATTAAATTACTTCTTTTGTGATCTGGCGCTATAGAGAAAATTAAGTTAACTTGACCTTCAAGGGGGCCGCAAATACTTTGTTTAGCCAATGCAAATTTGTTCGTTCATGCAATGCTGATTGTCTTCTTTTGCTAATAGAAAAGTTGTCGTCACATCAACTGAAACAACAATTGTTTATTTATGAATTACATAAAACATATGACATACAGTGAATTGTTATAGAAACCTTAAAGGATAACTTGCTCTAATATGTAGACAACATTGTCTTTGTTTGTAAAATATCTTACAAGACTAAGATATCCTGGAAATAGATATAAGTGGTTAAACTAGATGCACAAACCTCAAGAATGTGGCAATCAACAATTGTTAAAAAGATGAGCTCTTAACATAACACAACAGTAAAACAAATATCAATAAAAACAACACAATACTATAAAAAAACACTGCTAACACTGCTTTCCACCCATAAAATACACATTTCCAAGGTTTTTCCAAATTGTACATAAAATTTCAGCACAGTTTTACTTATTACAGGTTTGCATATAGAGTTCAATGTATTGCTGTTTAATTTGATGTAAAATTTGGAATACAGAATCTTGTCATTATTAGTGTTATTAATATTATGGCATTTGTATTTGTTTTATCATGTTTTACTTGATCTTAGTGCTGCGTTCGGCACTATAGATCACGACATACTCATAGATCGATTACAAAACTATACAGGTATTCAAGGGCAGGCTGTAAGATGGTTTAGATCCTACCTGTCCGATCGCTACCACTTTGTTTATTTAAACAGGGAGGCATCTCAATTATCACCAGTAAACTATGGAGTACCACAAGGATCTGTCCTAGGTCCTCTGCTATTTTCCTTATACATGTTGCCCCTTGGTAATATTATTAGAAAATACGGGATTAGTTTCCATTGTTACGCTGATGACACTCAACTATATATCTCAACAAGACCAGATGAAACTTCTAGACTATCTAAGATAACGGAGTGTGTTAAAAATATAAAAGATTGGATGACCAATAATTTTCTCCTATTAAATTCAGATAAGACAGAGATATTACTTATTGGACCTAAAAACAGTACACAGAATATCATGGATCACAATTTGAAACTAGATGGATGTACTGTTACTTCCTCTACAGTCAAAAATCTGGGTGTTATATTTGACAGCAACCTATCTTTTGAAAATCATATTTCCCATGTTAAAAAAACTGCATTCTTCCATCTTAGAAATATTGCCAAGCTACGGAACATGTTAAGTGTTTCTGATGCAGAAAAGTTAGTTTATGCATTCATGACCTCTAGACTTCCGATCCGATTAATTGGTTAATCAAATTGTTATTAAGTCCTTTCCAACTTAACCTTTAGGCTAATTAATTAGCTCACTTCACTTAAAATGGTAAAAAAGCGAAATGTAAAACCACCATTATTGAAACAGTCATTATTGTTATTATTGTAATGACCCCGTAATTATTGAAATAAATATTGTTTGCGTTTTTGATTAACGGTTAATGAAAAGAAATTACTCTAATGACTTTCATGTTATCCATTCGGACTTCAAGGCCTAACCAACACTTTTCAACAAAACCTATGTTTCACATTAGCTACATATGTGTTGTGCTGATGTACATTGTACATTTACATTTAGCAGACGCTTTTATCCAAAGTGACTTACAGTGCATTCGGGCTATACATTTATTGTCAGGACGTGTGTTCCCTGGGAACACCACTGATGTCTGCCAGCACTGCAGAGTGTGCAGCAGATGTCAGAAGGTTAACCATTAGTTTGGACTGAAATTAACCGGTGTGAATATATATCCATTCACACAGAATGGAAAAATCAGACAATGTTTACATTTCAGCAAACAGAGACAAAACATCCTGGTGAGTGAGAAAGTAAAGGCAAAGTAACGTGAACTTCAGTCCAACAGTGACACACACAATGAGACACTCGCATTGGCTATGTAATTTCGCATTCAGTTTACTGCGGTGGTCTAACAGTGAAGACAGGAAATGCAGCTCGTACAATTCTCTAATCCAACTGTCGTGTTTTGCTGTAACCTTTTGACACATGATAGGATGGGACATAGATGGCATGAAGCCATGAGGCCTCCCGTAGTGCAGGTCTGTCTGTGTCGATTAGTTTCCGGCCACTTTGCTCCCCCAACGTGAGCGGAATGTCATGTGACCTGACTGAGTGTTTACATCCAATAAAGAGAGGCCATGAGTCATTGAACTGCTGGCTAAAACCATTCAATCTGTCTGGCTGAAACCATTAGGACACTGGGTATAACATTACACCAAGATGCAGCTAGTGCATCGCTGGCCCAATCTGGACAAGGAACTGATCTTTGGTTGCCAGATCTCGCCTACATCCTCCTCCACACTCCCACTCTCTCCTCCTCCTCCTCTCACTCGTTTTCTCTCAAATTCTGTTTTCTATATTCACACTGCAGCTTAAACCAGATGTCACTCCTCTTTTGAGTGATATTCCCATTCTGACATGTACACAAACTGTGTACATGTCAGAAACATGCTATTACATGGTGTACATGGTGTTAGACTTCTCCCATTCTAGGAGCACAAGCACAGTTAACTAGTGTTTTATCCACCAGTCTCTCTAATCTAGCCAGCATTTGTTTTCCGGTTTCTGTTGTTTTCTCTCTCTCTCTCAAGCCTGCAGTAGGTCAGCTCTGGCTCTGGGTTTTGATGGCGCTGAACAGCTCACAGCCGCAAGGACTGTGAGTTACGTAATAGAGCAAAGCATCAGACCAAGCTGGAAGCTTTCAGCACAACATCCCTCCCTCCTTGCGTCTGTAACATCACTGATCAGCATGCCACATGGACAAAGGCTACGTCAATACAGATGTGATATGCAGCACAGCAGATTCCAAATGCATTTGACACACAATTGCCTCACTGAATGCAAAGATTAAAATGCACATGCAAGATAAGCAATGTTTGATGTTGACATGGAATATAGAAATAAATAATGACAAAATACTCATTTTTGGTTACCCTCTCCTTTAAGACGAACTTTGGGTTACTAATGAACTGTGAAACATGACAGATTTGTTCTGAAAGAAGCTATGTTTCCATCCAAAGATTCGAATTTAACTTATGCACAAAACTGGAATATCACATAAAACATAAGCGAATAAAGCACCGTTTCATCCAACGAGAAGAGAACAAAATAGTCACTTCCTGGTAAACTGTGGCACTAAATATCACTAAGAATATAGGAGAAGCCACTGAATATAATACATTTCATGTATAATATAAATTACTTGCACCTCAGAAAGAGCAGACGTAACACAATAAATGCTGTCACTGCGTTCGGAGGTGGACACCTGCTGTTTGAGATCACAGTCGTGTAAGACAATTATACAGAAATACTTTGATGAGAGACTTTCCTCAGACTTTTCAGAATGACCATAACAACATATAGATGCTGTGTTATCCCATTTCATAGCGCAAAGTCATATTACTTTTTTGATGTGCATGGAGGAATTTATTCGGTAATTGTTTTTCCATCGTAGTTTATTTTTCATTATTTTCCATCTTAGTTCTTTTTTTTTTTTACCGGATAAAAAGTTTCTCCTACTTTATACTGGTCGCATAAGTTTTTTATGCACATTTTTTTAATTTATACGCATCTTTCCATTTCCATCCAGCGTTTTTTTATGCGATATTCTAAAATGCGCATAAAAATAGGTGGATGGAAACGCAGCTAGTGTTTGGATTATATAGAAACAAGGGATATTTAAAAATAAATTAATCTCTTAGAAAAATAACATGAACAACTATAGCTTGCAGCTTGGGTCCATCTGGAATTTCCTCATTACCAACATTAAGGGTTTAGAATACACACTGACAATGAATATAACCATGCATTTCATTTTAAATGTAAAATAAGACTGCAATGTGTCTACATCCTATCAAAATGGCTTATCCCATGTAACTTAAACATGCTTTGTTAGCATTTACTGCAGCCTGTCATTAGATCCTTCTGCCTTTGACACCAACGGTACGATTTAAAGGAAAACATGCATATCAATTCTACTGGCTTTGTGTTATTGAAAATGACCATCTCAGCTTATACTTTAAAAGGGAAGTGGTGCTTAAAAGTGATATTTCAAAACTCTATGTTCAAATAATTGCAAGAACAGCTTCCTGTCATCCACATGTGAACAGAAGTGTAACAATTGTGTGGTGCAAAATAAAGATGCTTCTAGTGTGACACGTTTTCATATTACCCTCTTAAAACCCACACTCATTATCAGTTTTAGATATGATTTTTGCTATTTGAGCAGGTGTACAAAGTAGGGCTGTACAATTAATCACATGCGATTCTCATGCGCATCTTGTCTGTAAACAGGGCTCTAGACTAACTTTTGTGCACTGGTTGCGCCTTTCTTTTCTTCTTAGGTGCACCAGCACAAAAGTTAGGTGCACCCAAATGTTCATATACACTCAAAAAAATGATTTTTGCTCTTTGTTCAATTTCATTAATTAAAATGAGCTCATACAACATAACTCTTGGTAAAAATGGTCCCAACTTAATTTTATTCAATATAAACAATGTAATTTAAAAACAATTAGGTTTACACTTTTTTTTTTTATTGAGTCAACAAGAATATTTTTCGTTCGATTTTACTTGTGTAACTAGGAAGTGGATTCCCCTTCCCATCATGCTTTGCACAGGGCTGGATAAGGAGAGTAAATCTTGAAATAAAATGTTATTTTAGGCATTTTTTATTTAGATGATAAAATTGGGAGACTTGTTAATGTTTAATGTTCTTTTATGTTTGTATTTAAAAGAGTTTCTGGTATATTATTAGTGTTTTGGGGGGTTACCATTGTGGTAAAGTGTAGAGCATGTGCTTGGGTTGAGGACCAGCTAACATGACACAAAATAATTTATTTTATTAACAAAGAAACAATTTATTATGCCGCCATGGATGTAACAATATCATCATATGCTATGCCTAACAAATTGGCTAATACCTAAAGTCAAGTAAATCCAACAAATAATTTATTTTGAGTGTAGAAACAATTTATTATCCAGTTAAATGTTTTAGCACGCATAAAAACATCACTTCATCAATGTATCAATTTAATTTAAACTATATTTGATCAAATTGATCAAACTCAATTACAATTCATCCAATGAATTATTTTTTTGAGTGTAGGCTACTGATGTTAAAATCACAATGTAGCGGCTGGATTGCAACTATTACATATATAATTTGCCTATTTACATTGTCTATTTTGTATGTATATACCTAATTTATCTGTTGTATGTTTCTTTATTTGCTTATCATATTTTATATTTTACTGTGCCCTGCTGTTGTTTTGTGCACAGGCATGGCATGGCAAAACTTTATCTAGTAGGAATGACCCAATTTTTTTTTGTAGTCTTCACTGAAGGAATTTAAGTTTATACAACAAGATTACAACAACTCATTTCAAACTAATTAGATTTTGGTGGAAAAATGTAATTACATTTCGTGGAAAACTTTTTTTTTTGAGTGTAGGCAATATTGACTAGTAAACGATTAACTAACAATCTGGTCAACATAAAGTTCTTTATTTGAAGCACAATTCTACAAGAAAGGTAACTTACTGAAAAAGTGTAGGTGCTTAAAGTGCTTCACTGAGCTGAGATTTAAACTTAAAACATCTCAAGATAAATGAAATAAAAATTAAATCTAAATTAAGTGTTTTAAGGGCTTAAACTGAACTCATGGCTCAATGTCTTATGGACTATCCTCCATTGCAGTCACATGCCCCTCGGATGGCCAACTCCTGTAGTTTGGCCTTCTTGATCTTTGTCCTTGGCTAAACCAGCTGGCCACACTCACTCTAGCATCAAAATCTTCCAGACTTGGCCCCTCTACATGATTCTTATAAGATCTTCCACTGTGTCTGAATGAAGGGATGCTCTATTGCAGTGGTTCTCAAACTCCCCCCTTAAACCTCAAAAAAAAATCCGGCGCCCCACATCCCACCTCAGACTACCAAATAATTTCACTAAACATTATTTAAAAAAAAAAACCTGTTCTGTCTAATTGTCTCTCTGTTCTCATACTGTATTTTAATGCAGCCAAATTCTCAATAAAACTGTTTTACTTTATATATTTTACTGTTTCTCTTGTCAGTCAACGGGATGAATATGAAATGACTGAAATGATATATCAAATGCAAAATGATGCATGTTCTAATGCAAAGCGCCACAGCAAACAGATAGCATCAAAAGTACCAATGTGAACTGACATAAGTGACGCTTATAATGCTCTAATATAAACAGATGCAATAAATACCAAAGTAAAATGATGAAATATGTCAATGCAATACAATAATATACACAAATGCACAAAAATTAACTAATTCAAAGTACCACCAAAATAAAATGCACTAAACTAAACTGGCCACACATAGTGATACAAAGTATCAGATGCAATGTAAACAGATGATATGCACAAATATAAAATGCCAAAGTTATCAAATCCAATGCATTGATGCAAGTAGATGCTAATATAGATCCAATACACCAATGCAATGTGCCACTGTAAAAGGATGCAACTGACAAATGCAAGATGATGCAATGACAGATGCAATGGACAAATGTAAACAGATGCGATAGACAAATGTAAACATTCAATGGACAACTGCAAACAGATGTAATAAAAAATGCAATGCAGCGACGTTAATAGCAATAGATGCTATGTACTGTACTCATGCGAGGTGCAATGCATTCATCCAAATAATCACTGTAAACATGTATTAACGCAATATATTACGTTAAGTAACGTTACCAAAGTAAACAAACATGCAATATGCTTATACAACGTATCTATGTAAAGAGGTAGTCATATAAACAGATCCAATGTAACGTTACTAGTGTAAAGTATCAATGTAAACAGATGCTTTGCACTAATGCAACACTGCATGCGATAAGCTATCAGTTTCTTACCTCCTCTAACACACTGACTGTATTCCTGCAGCTCTGCAGGCGGGTGGTGAAGCTGGATGTAGTTGGAGAGTTGTAATCCTCTGTTGTTTCCGACAGAAACTCCGACACCGATATTTGATCTGGCATCCTAAAGCGTGGGTTGGTCCAGGGAATATTTAGAAATGTGTGTTCAAGCGATCAAAAACATCAAAAACTGAAAAACAAATGAACTTTCGAGGCCGTAGAGATGTTGAGCTAACGGTGCGCGAGATGCCTGCTGCAGCAGCACGCTCAAAACAAACTAACGTTACTAGCACGGGCTAAGCGATTCTGCCTCCAGAAAACTCAACGACCAGTTATTTTTGGGTTCAGTCGCTCTCAGTCGGATAGCAAGCCGTTTCACCCCTCACCCTTCGAACGTGACGCTCAGAGTTGACCAGAGTTGTTTAGTTGCGATTCCAGCACGCGCCGTGAAATGATGCCCGCATAACGTAACCCCCGCGTGATTTTTACGACCAATAACGTTACTCTGCTAATGTCTTAGCGAATTATATTCCCGTGCGTGGATGTCTGTACATGAATACATACTCCGCTGTTTGTCAAGCGCTTGTTCGCTCTCTGCACTCAGATCGTGTGAAATAGGCTACGCAACGCGGTGTGACATCCGCGCGCTCTGCTCTACATTCATCCACCCCTCTGCGCATGCCTCTACTCTCACTAAACCCACTCACACTCGCTCCGTGGGCAGCAGACAGCAGTCCAGTGGTTGGTATCATGTATCTGTGAAATGTATTAAAATATAGGTCTGTGTTTCTGGCCTAGCTGGATTTATAGGGATAAAACAATATGTAAAGAGAATTAGCTAATAAATGCATTTTTATATATCGTCAAAAGTCAAATGAGGCATGAGGCTAAATAAAGGATTCGTTCGCTTCTTTAAAAGTTTGTCTGTAGGTTATCTCTAAATACTGAAATCCATGCTGTAAAAATAGTGTGTAGTCTTGTCAATCATTATGCTTATCTTTTTTATGTAACATTACAACCTGTCACACTATTACAGCAACTAGCATAAAAATAAATAAGCCCGGAGTTTCCAGTCAAAAAACAACAACAAATAATGATGGCTTCAAACAAACTCCGACTATTTAGGCTACATTATTATACAATAATGCAATATATTTCATATTCAAGCTTGTTCGTCGCACTGCACTGGTTTCACTATAGGCCTAAGCCTCTTTACTGTAAGTAACGACTGATACGTTACTGTAGTTCATGCGATTTATACAGTGTTGTGTGCGTATTAATAAATTATCAATGTGAGTTTGAGTTGATGTGTGCATGTTTACTTATGTTAAGTATCCAATATTGTTAATGTAACAAGTGCGACTTCCACTGGTTAAATGGTGAAATGCATGTACAATTTACTCAATGCAGTGCATTTTTGACACATAACAGTGGAAAAATTGACAGATATCACACAATTACAGCTATTTTTTTTTATAAATGTTTAGTTATCAAAACAGAACTTCTTACCGGTTCCATATAGGTTCCTTAGAAGAAAAACTAAGACGAGAGGATGACGATCTCATGACTTCAGCTTGTGGCTTTCATGGGGAAAAATGCAGATCAAACGAGAAGTTCTTTCTTTACAGATCTGTCTTTACTGATATTTAGTAGGAAAATTGGCAAGAAAAGCAACACATCACATTTTCTTGATGTTACCCTACAATGAAAATACAGTTATAGTGTAGACCTATATTAATGTAATTGTAATAAATAAATTAAAAACAATTAAACAAGCGGAAAAGCAGTTATATTTTTGCTTTATTCATGTCTGTACACTTCTGTACATAAATGAGGCATTTCTTTAAATATGATAATAATAATAATAAAACTAATTTATTAAATACTTTCATACAAGCAAAATCTCAAAGAGCTTTGCAAAAAACTTGAAATGTAAGATAAATATATGTAAAAACAGCAGAAAATATATATATGCCTTAGTACTCACCACGATTAATACAATAAACGCTTGTAAAATAAATATATTCCAGTATTGGGCTTTTCATTTAAGTCTCTCTGCCATCCTTTCTTTAGTGAGTTTAGTGGGTGTTCAAATACTAACTGACCGTGAGTCCCTTCCCTGCTCTGAGAGGAAGGGAGACGCGACCATGTGTGCTGAAAAATAGCCTGTTACAATGGCTACAGGATCCAGAAACTAATGGCTCAGGAACTACGGAAATCCAGGAGACCTGGGACAGGAAATGTGAGATCTGTGTAAACATGTGCCTGCTCAAGTGAAGTACCCTCACTTAGATATTCTGCCACTCAGACAGAGTGATATACCACACATGGCCATCTTAGGGATGGGGGTCATGCTTGACTCCACGTAGAATAGCAATATTATATTAAGAACGAAACAGCTTAGGTTGTTAGAATCAGGTTGTAAATAGCAAATGCAAAGAGGTTTAAATTACAATAACGCATTATGTAGGTTTTGAGGATTTGGTTCTTTCATGAAAATCATTCAAATAAATCCTATTGTAATTCATTGCACATCACATTTAGTATTTTCTCATGTATCATAAGCCACTCAACTACGCTGGTATTTTTTCTATTTTCCAGTCAGGCTTTGTGTCATTTTCCTGTTTTTTTTTTATTTAAAGGTTGCTATTTTGCTCAACGGGAAACTGATATTTCCAGCCAAGGAGTATTTATAAAGGCAAGATGGTAACACATCGTCATCTAAAGAGGAACTGCTTAGGCCAAGGAGTTCCTGGAACAAGGGATTTACCTAATGTTTTATTGGGAAGCACCATATTTAAAAGTAAATGTTTTGTCTGTGATGACTCAGATGGGAAGGGGGCGAGGTGAAGGACAGGGGGTCAGAAGATGATGTCACTGGATATTTTTTCTGAGCTTTGTAGTCTAGAAATGAACTTTTCTACAATTTTCCAATTAAATACTTGACCATTAAATAATTTGATCCGAGAAGAAATTATTTTAAAATAATATTTTTTCATAGCTTCCCCGGTATAAGAAAAATAGCGCATTACAATGTAAATAAATAAATAAATGAACTGTTTAGCAGAATTCCCATGGACAACGGGGTATATTAGAAAATATGTGTTTGCTCAAAGTGTTTTTCAACCCCCTGCTTTTGCAAGTGAACGTAAAATTTAGGCATATAAACGGGCCTCTCGACAATCCCAACAGTCCTATGGGTATACTTGAATTCCTCTTGCCAACTGCTGAATCACTTTTCACATGTTTTCTTGTTATGGAATGTCTCCTAAAATCTCTGGGTTACAAAAGATTCATAGTGTTGAAGTTGTCATAGAATCCTCATTCAATTGTCATTCATTGCTATCCAGAGAACAACATGGGATTGAATGGATCAACAATAAATTACTACTTCACATGGTGCAAGTGAAGAACTACTTTTTAATATTTATATATATGTATGTATGTATGTATGTATGTATATATATATATATATATATATATAGTAAAAGTAAATAAACATAACGCAAAACAGAGATACAATTCTGTAGTTGGTTTGCATTTGTTGATCGTTTTAACTTTTTTCTTATTAATTTTAAATAGCCTGCTGATATCTAACTTCCAGGCAGAAGTATGGACACCCATATGGCAAGCCATTTTGATTTTTATTCCTTCACAGGATATTAATTATTGATATCAACAATTCAATTCAATGTTCACTAGTTAAAATGTTCATTCTTGATATCAGGAATTTGATTTCTACTAGTAACAATTGCTATTTTTGATATCAGCAATTGCATTTCCACTAGTAACAATGTTTATTTGTGATATCAACAATTCAATTTTCACTAGTTAAAATGCTAATTCTTGATATCAAGAAGTAAATTGATATCTGTAATTGTATTTTCTCTAGTTAAATGCCACAATAGACTGCCATTCAAAATCAATTGTTGATATTGAGAATTAGTAAATTGCTGATATCAAGAATTAAATAGTTGATATCAGAAATTAACCTCCCAATTGTAGATATCAGAAATTAACATTGTTACTAGTGACAATTACATTTTTGATATCAAGAACTAAATTGTTGATATCAACAATTGATTTTGAATGGCAGTCTACGGTGACATTTAACTAGTGAAAATAAAATTACAAATATCAAGAATTATAGTTTTTACTAGTTTAAATGTCATTTCTGATATCAAAAATAGCCATTGTTACAAGTAGAAATATAATTCCTGATTTCAAGAATTAACATTTTACATAGTCAAAATTGAATTGTTGATATCAAGAATTAAAATCCTGTAAAGGAATAAAAGTCAAAACGGCTTGCCATACACCCATCCACTACTATCAAGGATGTTACATAAAGAACAAAACACTATCACTACCAAATAATGCTGCAATTCTTTATTGATCAAAACACTGCAGAGGGTTATGGGTAGAGTGCCCATGCATTGATTTCAGTATGCAAGTGGTCTACAGTGGAGTAGAAAAAGGTTTCTGTAATTTTAGTGGTTGTAATTGGCTAGATTTGTCCTTCTACAGCTCTGGTTTATAATTGATGTGCGTTTTCAACATGATTGTGTTGTCTTTATATTTACCCACATATCATTTATGTTTGAATATTTTAATGTTGAATATTCAGAAAAATACAGAATAAAATTAAAGTTATTAAAACCCTACCTGTGATCGTAGACCATGACAGTAAAAAAAAAAATCTCTGATATTCTCATATTTTGATAAATTATGGCGCCATCTAGTGGTTATAAGCAATAACAAATGTGCAACAACAAATAAAGGGCAAAATTATTTCCATATTATCTGACTGATTCAAATTCTGAGTCAATTTGGTAAAACAAATCCTAACTGCATCAAATCTGTTGAAGTCTAAAGTCAACCATAAAATATGTGACTGCACTGCAGCATTACATGATTGTAAGGGCAACTGAAAGACTTGATGAAAAACAGCTCATAAGATGGTTACACAGATATTTGGGAAGCAGATTTTTATGGCTTTCAGAAATGTCAACAGATTTAGAAAGGAATGCATTCATGTAAATCAATTAATAGCAGATACTTATGTTGATTCTCCTGACAGTGACATAACTTTAAAGTGCCCCTATTTTGCCTTTCCTAATATTACCTTTCATGCAGTGTGTCATGTAGCAGTATGTGAACAAACTATCTGCAAAGTTGTGAAGCCAAAACATTCTGTATGCGGTAGACCAATCACAAAGGACTGTGCCATCTGACCAATCACAGCAGTGAGGGCTCACGGAAAGGAGGGGTTTAGAGAGACTGATTCTTTGAACTGCTTCGCACAAGTCGTTTAGGAATCATTTAGAAATTAGGTCAAATGAAAGTAATTTTTTGAGAAAACTAAAGTTTTTTTTTTTTTACCTTGGATACATGTAAACCTGTTTTAAGAGACTCATAAAACAGTATTAGCAACCTTAAAAATGGCATAATAGGGGCACTTTAACGGTGTTAAAGGAAACCATTTATAACCAAGTACACTAGATTTAGAATGTGATGGAGAAAAAAAACTTAAATCATTTAAGCACACACACACATAATAAACAGCAATGATATTACTAGAAAATAATATCATTAGAAAACATTCAAACATTTGCTGTATCTTAAATACCTGAAACAGCAGCTAACTCTGATGTGAAATAGATGAAAAATGTAACATTGTTTTGGACAATTTATAATTCCATAGCAACTGTCATTAATATAACTAACCAAATCCAATGCTACAATAATGTGACCGCGACAGACTCTTATCTCTGATAACACTATTAGTGCATTAGTTGAGGCATTTTACAAGCTATTGGGTTGTGTTAAACTCATTAGTGCAAATAATTCATGAATGTTGAGTGTTTTTGTTTGACTAATGACTTCATTACCGCAATATTCTCTGCGTCAGTGGATACCTCAGACATAACACAGCGTAGAGACATGGCTGCTTGGGAAAGTGGGTATAGTAGCGATATATGCATGTTATAGCATCATTACAAATGTTTTTAATGTTGTACAACTGATTTACTAACACCAATTCAACGACTGATACCAATTTGATGATAATTTGTATTAGCACCATCTTATATATTCTGGGGTAAGTACAGGAACATTTAACCCTACAACCTGAAGATGCCTAGACTGGTGGATTGATAGGTGGCTAGTGCGTGTTTAATAATTAATTGCAGGAGAATTGAGATATGAAGCGAATACAGCAGCACTGGAACTGTTATCTCAGCCTTAGTCACTCACTCCTTCAACCAAACCTGCAGAGATAACAAAAATAAATAACATCATACAAAAGCAATGCTGCATCATGCAAAACAGTTCTCAATAGAACACTATGGGCCAGGTGCATAAATGTAGCTTCTATGATAAGACAGTGTTTTAAGTACAAGTTTAACCAACTAGGAGTTAATCTGTATTATTTTTGGATTCAAATTAGACTAATTAAAATATGACCAAGTCTTAAAAAAATTAAAAAAAATAATTAGATGACTGATTGTAAGCCTAGTCTAAACCTTTTATGCAACCGGCCCTGCTTTACAATACTAAATCAATTCTATGTCTGGTGAATACAGAGTTACAATATAGTGGAGAGTATTAAATAAACAATTTGCAACCTTATAATACATTAATTTAATAGTATTATTTTGTTGTTGGCAAACAGTTTTTAAAAGTAAACAATGATTAATGAAAACTATACATTGAGCATATATTACATATATTAATATTACAGTGGTGGTCACAGTTTTACATTATAGTACATTATTCATTATTAATGAATTATTAAATTTATTCATTTTTTAAAGAATAAATGTATTGAAAAATAAACACCATTATTAAAAAAATATATATTTGACTAAAATCAACACTAAACTGTAGTCATCATGATCGTCTTTACTTTCCTATCGTGACGCATTTCTGAGTGAAGCGGCCTCTTGAATGTTGGGTGGGATTTAATTGTGTTCATTGCAAATTGATTAGATTGTTGTTGTTTGCTACTGCTGCAATATTATGTGAGTGACAGGTTATTTTCAGGTGACAGGAATTTAAACAACTGTTGTTTACACAAAGTTTACAGCAGTCACTAAAATTATAGAACACATTATTTGTTATTCAGTAATGAATAATTTAATGCATTTTGTAATTCTTTTTTGTTATTTATTTTCTATTTAAGAAAAAAGTTTAAACATGCAAAACACCTCCTAGTAGCAGGGGCCCGTTTCAGAAAGGAGGTTAAGTGAAAACTCTGAGTATGTTAACCCTGAAATGAGGGAAACTCTGGGTTTTCCGTTTCAAAATGGGAGGTTTGTCAAACCCGAAAGCAGGGTAAGTCAAGCCCGTTTCTGAAAGAGAGATAACTTATACTCAGAGTCAATTACCGTGGTAACTTACTCCGTGAACCTAACCTCGTCGGGAGCAGGTTTTCTTGATAAACCCGGAGTTCCTTTCGGTCTCCTCTCCCTTTTATAGTTTTAGCGAGGTTTAAATGCCTAATTCAAACTGCAAAATTGATTTTCTTACTGAGTATTTTTGTCTTATTTCAAGTACAAATATCTAAAAATGTAAAATTATATATGAAAAAATTGTCAATATTTAGTCTTGTTTCATGTGGGATTTTCTTTTTTAAGTGCATTTTACATAAAACAAGTAAAATTGTCTGCCATTAGGTAAGAAAAATAATCTTAATGCAAATGGAAACAAGAATATGTTTAATGTCTTACCCCATTGGAAGATAATTAGCAAAATATGAAAAATGCACTTTAAAACATCGGAGATGCAGAGCACATTATAAGTCCTGTGTGCAGATTTTAAGTGTGCATCGCTCTCATACTCATTCTGATCATTTGTCCTGGGCACAAATCCATCAAAGAGGAGTTTCACAGGACTGTAGGTCAGTGGTGAAAAATCGGTTTAAATGAGGCTAATCTGATAAATGATGTTCACTTGATAACATCTTTCTGTGACATCTGGAAGTAACGAATTAGCCACCTCGTAAAATATGTACGGATTGCCGTGAGATCGTGCTGGAAGTAATGTGGTTGGATGCATTGATGACAAGCATATCTCCACCATCATCGCACCTTTGAAAATGAAACTAATTACTGTATGGAATGGAAGGATGCCAGATGGAAGGGTAGTACAAGCCGTAACCACCTCCACTGCTGTTAAATAAACAAATTATTCACTTTTTTATCATCTTTATTTCCTAATACAAAAGCAAAATTTATTATTTTTACTTTTGGATTTGAGAATTCTTCCAATACTTGACCACCTCCTCTTCATCTGTCAGTGGTGCTGGTTCTCCCTCTGCCTTCTTGCTGTCGTCAAGTCAGTAGTTAATTGTATTACTCTAAGAAATGCAACAGGTTGGATTAGAGAATATTTAACTATGTGAAAAGAGTTTTGACTATGTGGAAAAAGCTGCAGCGCATTGAAATAGACATTGAATGATATTTAATGTCAAATGTTTGTAAAGTCATTAAGCCCACACATATGAACCTTTCCTGCTTAAAGCTTTACCTTGATTTAATTGTGTTTTTATACTTTTCCGTATTTTTACTTTTTTGTGGCCGTGGGATACCATTAAAATAAATATGTTCAATAATTTACAGTTTTCACCTCTGATATTATAACAGTTATTAAGTTATTGACAGTTATTAAGAGTTAAAGTTATGCATTGACGGAAGTACGCACACTGACGTCTTTTTGGCGGGAGCTGTTGCCATGGTGAATCGTAACTTCGGTGCTCTGCTGATCATGACTTTTCATAGTCATGGTGCACGCGCTTAACTCAGAGTCAACCTACATAGAGTTGAGTAAACTAACACAATTCAGCTGTTCTGTAACGGAAAACTCAGATTTTCCCATCTCAGTGTAACTCAACTCTGAGTTAAAGTTTAAACTCAGAGTTGGTTGAACCTCCTTATTGAAACGGGCCCCAGGTGTTAAAATATTGTTTTTGTAATAGCAATGGAAATGCTTGCAGAAAAACTTTGTGTTGAGCCTTGATTGGTCACTTCTAGTATCAATAACATGAGCCATTAGTGCAGGTGTCAGAGTAAAATAAAGACACGTACAGAAAATGCAAGCATCAATTTCCAGTATAAACAAACAGAGTGACAGTCTAACATGATGTAAGAGGAACTGAATTCAAACTTTATCAGAACGAGTAAACAGATGTCCTGGATGCAATAATAAACAAATTATCCTTCTGTGACATGCTAATAACCAGAAAATTACTGTGAATGCTATTGTGTATTGTGTGCTTTGACATTAACTCACTGTGTGAAGGGTCCATGGCCCTCAGCGAGTTGCAGGAGCCATTCTGTTTGGGTCTAGCCAAGCTCCTGTTCTCCTTCAACGAACTGTTGTTCAGATTCAGACTCGGAGTTTGACTTTGCGTTTTGGTTTCATCTGTCTTAAGGGTAAAGAAACCACCTTCTTCAGCTACAATCTTCTCAACCTTCTCCATCAGTTGGGGCAGCTGCGGGTTTCGCCAAAAATATAGTTATTGATGACGTGGTACCTCTTCTTACACTTGTCCACCACCCACTGAAGGTCACGACCTTCCCTTCCTTATATGTCTTTCTATGGACCTGTCCTTTAAAACCTCTGCCCAGGTGAACACCACCATGGTGTGCTTCCACATATCCTCCCCAAAATGTGCCAAGTTCTCCTCTATACGAGCCCGGTCTGTTTCTGTGAACATGCCCACAGGTATGACAAGCAGGAACGCATGGGGTCCAGGTGGGCACAAAGTAACGCTTCGGACCATCTCCTGCTGGTAGTCCATTGGTGTGGTCTGGGCTGAGAACCAGCCAGGAGTGTCGACTACTATTACTTTGCGCTGATCTACCTCAGTTTGCGCTTCACACAGAATTCGACACGTCGCTCCAGACGAAACTCTTCGGCCCAGAATGGTGTTGCCGGTCAGGCTTTTTACCTGGCCATCGCCAACCCAGCATGATCAGCCGGAGCTCGGGGAGACGGTTAGCTTCACGTGCAGCTGCAGCCAACCGTTTCTCTTCCTCAAGATCATGTTGGTCATCAGCTGTAACATACAAATACATTATCATTTGTATAGTTTTGGGGGTCACATTATTTATCTGGATC
Organism: Gymnocypris eckloni scoliostomus; assembly: GCA_027564155.1. NCBI lineage: Eukaryota > Metazoa > Chordata > Actinopteri > Cypriniformes > Cyprinidae > Gymnocypris > Gymnocypris eckloni. Next base: position 9,558,797 of record CM050436.1, on the reverse strand, counting down.
ATAAATGAGGGTAATAATTGTACTGTCAAGTTATTATTTTCTATTTATTACAAATGTGGTGTGTTATACTACAGTTTTTAAACTTTGTGCTCTGTACGATTGTTAAATCTTTTTTTTTTTGAAGTCTCTAATGCTTACCAAGGCTGCATTTATTTGATACAAAAACAGCAAACCAATAATACTGTGAAATATTAAGATAATTTAAAACAAATATTTTATGTTTTAATGTATTTTCAATCCCCCGTGATATCAAGGCTAATTTATAGCAGCCATTATTCCAGTCTTCATTGCTTTCTAAAGGATCGTGTAACATTCTAATATCATTGTACTGACCCCAACTTTTGAATGTATATGTTTACATTGTATTTTAATAAACATTTTTATAATTATCTAGAATCCATTTCATTATGGAGACATACATTTCAAGGAAGCTTTAACCAGGAAGGATTTCCTCAATGATGTAAACCCTGAAAGCACCAAGTGTCAATATCTGAAATGTGATCTTACGACATAGTTTCTCCTTAAGGTTTAACAAGGAGGAAATAGATGTCCAAGACCTTTACATTTATTCTTATTTTGAAGATATTCAGCTAACCTGCCAAGCAACATTAATACTAAAATAGTAAGTTACACTTATTCATACAAACTCACCATTGAGAGCCTTCAAATTAAGACTTTCACTCTAAAACACACTGGAGCGATGACGGACTAACGTTAAATGGTGCTCGTATGTAAAACAGTAATTCACTGTAAATGACTCTTTAATCTGATTCATAATGAAAAACTCAAGGATGTTTGTTTTATAATGTGAGTTTCTGTTGTGCCTTTAGTCTACCTATGAGCGTCATACCTGAGAGCTGCGGAAAACAGCGAGACGTGTCACATTCACCGGCTAAAGTAGTAACATTGACGTTACGCACAAAGCCACATTTAAATACAACTACTGCGTTATGAAGCATTATTGAACATTAAACTTAAAAAAAAACTTACCGGTTGAATCTGATGGTCTGTTTGAGCTCATGACGATGCCTTTTCGTAACTTTGAACGTGTTAGTGATCCGGGAGAAAAGAGCGATTTCCTGCTTGCCTCTTGAAGGGCGGGAGAGCTGTCCGAATCTGATTCATGAACGAATCGCTTTGAGTCGGATCTTAAACAGTTGAACCGATCTGAATGGTTCTCGAGTAAACAAAATATTGAAATATGTTTACGCGTAGGTTGAGATTGAAAAATATCGCCCTTTATCAACATTTAACCCAGATATTTAAATTAATATTATAATCGTTTAATGTAATTGCAAATTAAATAAAGGTTCTAATTTTTTTTTTTTTTATCAGCTGAATCATGGCTAAGCGGAAAAGGATAAAATACAATAAACACTCATTAATAAAAACAAAAAACACAATGAAAAAACAGTATTGAAAAATTTGTTAGAAACATGATTCAAATGAACCGATTCGAAACGAGTCAGACCATCGCGCATTGCGCGCGCGCGCTCAAAGCAAGCACACGATGCCATCTAGCGGACATGAGAGATCAGACAAGCTCTTTTCTTTTCCAAAAACACGTACCATGGTTACTTATGGCGCTTTTCCACTGCATGGTACGGTACGGTACGGTTCGGCACGGCTCGGTACGGTACGGCTCAGTTCGGGTTGGTTTGCATTTCCACTGCAGTTTAGTACCGCTATAGAGTGGGCGGGATTATTCACGCGTCGTTATAATTGCGCCGCCTCTACTGCCGTGACATCATCGTAAACGCGCCACAAACAAACTCACAACAAAGAAAGGAGACGGAAGTGTTCTTCACTATCGGCATGTGGATGTTTTTAACAACAATGGAGAGGTCTATGAGAATGCTTGTGATTTACCCCCAGCAGCAGAGACTGTGGTGACAGTGACACGGGCTGTAACGTTAGATGAGGAGAGCAGGGATGTTCGTGCAGGTGTGCTGCGTTACTTGATTAGTTAACTATTCATGCAGCGTGTTCTGTAAAGTGAATTATCAATAAACTTTTGAATATTTCAAAATGTACAATGCATCCCTTGTTTTTTTTATTTATGTGATGGTTTTTATAATCGCGGCATTAATCATTTGTCTTTTTCAAGAGGTTCATTACGTGCTCATACAATGATACATATTTAATATAGTCTGGAGGTACACTTATTCGATCAGATTGTTTTTAATTGAAGCAAAACACAGATACAGAGGTAAAAATATAAACAGAAAACATACTCTGAAAATATAGCAAGTTCAAAAGTAACGTTATACATAAGGCTTTTTCCTTCGGCGTCGTGCCATCAAGCTCTCGCTGAATCCGCTCCTCGGCCATCAACGAGAGGAACGTCTGTACTTCCTCAACAGACAACGACACTGCTATTTTGTGGTTGATGCAAAAATGTGTGTTTGTTTAAACAGAAGTTGCGTCCGATCCTTCGCTGGCTGTGCTGATTTAAATCTAGCGGGTATGACTGTAGAGGAGGGTCTCGTGTCGCAAGTTCAGTGACGCAGTAATGACGATTTTCTCAGGCCAATCAGTGATCAGCAGAGTTTACACGTCACGTTTTGGTAACGGTACGGCTCGATGGAACCTCGACCGAAGTGGTACTAAAAAAGTATCAGGTACCAGGTACAGTACCCAGTGGAAAACCCCCCAAAAGTGAACCGTACCGTACCGTACCGTGCCGTACCATGCAGTGGAAAAGCGCCATTATAGTTATGAATGAATGAGCTTTATTGGCTAGGCATGTTTACACATACGATGAATTTGTTATATTGACAGAAGCTCCACAGTGCAACAGAATGACAGCAACAGGACAAGACACAGACAACACAAGAACAATATATACATATATATAAAGTTACTTTAAATTAACTGTCATTGTGTGTCAAAACAAAGACAACAAGACTTTACAACATAGTAAATACAATCTTAAATCATGCACTTGATATGTAATTATTGAATATGAAACATTTTGTTTTTTTTAAAAACATTTACGTTTAATTAAAACATCCTTCACTTGTTACTATGTACACCAAGTTGCCAGCAGTAATCTTTCATCTTAAAAGATCAATACCTATAATAATTACTTTGAATTAAATAACAAATGTTCAGCTTAATTTATCTACCTTTCTTTCTATACAAAAAAGCTCTTATAATTTGACAAATTCTTAGGTGTAGAGAAAGAGTGCAAGTTAACAAAAAGTAGAAAGTGTATGTGTACTGCTGCTTATGAAGCCCAGGTAGCCAACCTCTTCATGTCATGATCATCCTCCACTCTCTTCTTTGAGGCTGAAAGGGTGAAATAACAGACACTTAGATGAAGCGGTGACTGTATAAAAGGCCTGATTGGTATTTTGCTGAATTTTATGTGTGGATGGCTATATACTTACCTGCACGGTGGCTTGGTCTTGTGCTGGGTAGTTTTGGTGGTTGGTACACTTGGTAACCTGGCCATTTTCATCATACTTTCTTCTAGTTCTTCCTGTTCCAACTCCGCCAGCTCTGCCAATAATTCATCCTTAAAAAAAATTAAATGAGCACATAAATCAAAGTAAACAAACTATGCTGCTATAACAAACCAGAAACATTCAAGAAGCTGCAAGAAAGAAAGAAAAAAACCTTGACATGGGTACAATTAATTATTGTTTTTTTATTTATAACACCTACCTCATCAAACTGATCCCCAAAAGATTTTGAAATGGCATCACTGATCTCTTGAGCTACTTCTTGTTGCTCTGTAACGTCCTGCATAAGGGAGTCAATCTTATCCAGATCTCTGAAAGCGAGAGAGACAGAATGATTTAGGATCTGATGACATATTCACACAATGAGAAACAGTACTGTTTAATCTACTGGTAAATTTGATTATTTACAAAACTAATGTATGCTATAGTCAGTCATTATAAAAATTAAATCACTACAGAATGGGTTAGTTTTGATTAATTAAATCAAGTATTCCTGAGAGCAGTGTAATAAGTGATGATAGCTGAAAAACAAATGCAATGATGACACGCACATGTTCTGGTGAACATCTTTGATGGCTTTAGCTGCGTAACCCATGTTCTTCAGAACCTCTGTGTTCGTAGTGGCATTCTCAAGGGCTTCTCGCTGGAATTCAATAGTGGACAGGGTCCCGTCAATCTGCGTCAGCTGCTGTTCAAATCGTTTCTTCCTCTTAAGAGCCTGAAGTGCAGCTACAAACATTTTTGGGATCTAATGTTGTTGCATCTTAATCGTCATATTTATCATCATCATCACACAGTCCACAGCAAAAGTAAAATATTATAATTAAATTATTTTATATCTTCGTGAATATGATCAATTGCATTGTTTTAATATTTTAAGTTGTTCTTGTTCACTAACTGAAGGAAACTAAAGAAACTGAATGAACATAGCTTGTGAACAAGACAAGTCAGACATTGTAACATTTTACACACAAAAATTAGGTTTACTTTAGTCAATTCTGCAAAATCAAATGAAAAAAAAATACATGAAAGATCAGATAGAAAGCTCATAGAAATCCATTTAAGACATGCCTTTTAAATGAACAACTACAAATGAGGAGTGTCCAGATGAACTGCAAGTTTTTTCAGTGCAACAGGGCGTTACTCCACATAAAAGCATGTTTGACTGACATGTTTCAGCTGGGTGTTGTTACACTTTCCAGATGTAAATGATGACACTTTCAAAAGCACATTATATAACAGACAGCTTATTTTTAATCATTTACAGCTGATTATAAAAAGGGTAATAAAATGTCTTTGAGAATTTTGACCATTATTTATGCTGTATACATTTTTTGTTAAAAAATCCCATGCCATAAAGCGTTCATAAGCAGAAAGACTCATTCTACATACCTCTCTTGTTTTTGGTGCCATTCTTCTTGGCTATCATGATCTCCTGCTCGATTCTGGTCTCCAGGTATTCCTGTTTTTTGGTTAGCATGGCCTCTGTCTCTCTCAGTCTGTTGATTGCCTCTTGAGGTGATGGACTAGACCGTGACCGATGTTTAGATCTAGAACTGGACCCAGAACTAGGCCTGGAGCTGGATGAGCTAACTTTAAACATTTTTGCAATTTTACTCATTTTGAAGGTAATGCTTTTAACTCTAACTAAAGATCCAACTGATTTAAAATACCGGACAGATACAGGATCGCGAGATAAAGTGGCAATACTTGACCGTCTACTTTTCAGATTCAATTCAAAACATCTACCTAATCCAACCCTACTCTTCCTGAAATTCAACACCTGTGCGCCCGTAAAGTGCTCCACGTAAATGACACGCCCATTGAGATGCATAATTGCGTCACACAATGGGCTGGTCAAAGCGGGTGCGACAGGTATAGATACCAATTTCTTTATTCTAGATATTTACTATATCTTTTTAATCATGTGAATTTGAAAGTTTAAAAAGCAAATATTTAGGTTTCAATTATTGCCCAATTGACGTCACGTATCTACGTCAAGTAGCCAGTAGCCTATGTGTTTATCACGCATCCTCAAAGTGACTATGGTATGTCTATAACACGCATGCGCAACTTAACAATACTCTAATAAAATGTAAAAGTAACACTAAGGCGAAAAAAAGAAGGGGGGGAAATCAGTGCAATGTAACACAGCACATATCCATGGTTTTATTAAATGGATGCCAACTTAACAATAAAGCCCTCCCTCACAACTTTTGATTATTTCCTTAATTTCTATTGAAAATAAATGCTTTTCTGATGGGATTTGAAATTTGAAAAGGGAGAAAAAAAACTTTGCCAAAAGGTGGATTCGAACCCAGGTTGCTCTGTATGTAAAAGTGTAAGCAGCTTTTGATTTACCATCTACACCACTAGAACTGTCAAAATATATTTGTCTTTTGTAATATTGACTATCTAAATAAGAAATATATAAAGTGTCTTTAAAGTGTGATATTACAACACACAGTGAAGTACAGTGCAACAGAATGGTAATAAACTGTAAATAAAATACTACACAGATATTACAGAATAAACTCTGTAATTCCGTTTAATTGTACCTCAAATAAAAGATGGTTAAAATCATGGATATGTGCTGTATTACATTTCACTGATTTTTCCCCCTTCTTTTTTTCCGCCTTAACATTCATTACTCTTACATTTTATTAGAGTATTCTGTTAAGTTGCTCTTGCGTGTTATAGACATACCATACGTCAGTTTAAGCACGCACAGTGACGTAGATACGTGACGTCACCGCGCTACATTCTGCAGCTAGGGGTATATCGAACTCAACGCGGCGTGACGTCACCTTCACATTCTCTATGGGGGGATCCTGAAATCTCAAAAACTGCTCAGTCAACTCACAACTAAATTACATATGTCAAATCAGCATCAAAAATCTGAAATTAATTACTCCATGAATGTTATTTCTTATACTCAAATTGCCTTTAAAAAGCTTATTTTTTCAGGCTAGACCAGCATGCAGAATCATAACCTGCTTATAATTGCACATGTGCATTGGCTGGTCTAGTCAGGTTTCTATGGGAAATATGGCTCTTTCATTAGAAGGTGGGACTATTCCTCCATATTGCACTTTGCAGTTTCTCCCATTCATCAGTATAGGAGTGAACCATCTTTTTTTATTTCTATAGTCATTGTTTTAAATAAAACACTTACTAAAAAAGATGAAATATTTTTATTTACCTGCATGCCGTCATCATTAATCAACATCAAAGAAATCGTGAACATGCGAATGTGATACTTAATTATTGAAATATTTATTTTAAAATATCAGGGGTACTTAAAGAAAATGTATTTGGTGAATAAGGTTTAGATGACAAAAAGTTTTGGAATGCATGATGCATTTAATGTAACTAAGAAATAACGTGAATATGCGCATTTTACTTAGTTAATTTATAATTAATAATACATGGTTAAGAAACCTACAGAGTAATAATTCAAATAAAAATGAATGTGTTCATCAGTAGTTTATGCAATGTTGAAACCCTTCTTAAACCTGAAAGTATTTTTGCAAATCCAGTGGTCAAATGCTGTCGCCATCTGACTAATGACTGATCTTTGTGTTAAACATAGCCTACATACCTATATACATAATATGTATATAATCGGTAGGCTATTTTTGAAAGGAAAATTTAAAAGATGAAAAATATAAATTAAGGAAAATCAATGATTTATGAATAATTTATCGATATTGTGTGAATGTTTAATCATGTAATCCACAAAAAAGTAACTGTAGTCTGATTACGAGTATTTTAAAATGTAACTTACTCTAATTACAAGTGGGCCTACTTCATTTTTGGAATCTGATTACGTAATCCAGATTACATGTAATCAATTAATACCCGGCTCAGCATATAGAATGCTGCACCAAACTAATTCTTAAGGGGGAAAATGTAAACAGTAAACCTACTTTATAGCGGATTCTAAGTGATCAAGGGCTTAGGACGTTACAATTCAGCCCATTCCAAGGGTTCTGCCAGAACTGGGTACTCATAAATAATTTCAATGATGTACATCTCGGGCCCTGTCCCAAACGAAACACTTCATGTGCACTCGCGGTCTTGGATTTACAATGGCCGCCACGTGCGCGTGTCTGTTAAGTCCACGAGACCGTAGGGTGTCCCATTCCTCATTTTAGCGTTCAGAAGGGTGCTCGCGAGCGCCCCCTTTGTGGCCGTTATGTGTCCTCGATCCGCACTTCTGCCGAGCCTGCACTGGGGCGAGCTCCGCAGCAGACTTCTACCCGACAGTCAAAGCGGCATTACGTCATGAAAGTGCGGACTCAGAGGAAGACCGCGAGGGTTTAGGGTGCCATTTGGGACAGGGCCCGAGTGAACGAGATTGGAAGTTTGTGAGTGAATGGCATAAAAAAATGGACTGGAACGTAGCCTTCAAAGGGCCCTTCGGAATGAAGGATTTGATTGACACTTCGGGCTCCCATGATCCTTTGCGCTGATTCTTTCCATGATGACGGCTGCTCCTTATGGGCACGGGATGATGACACAGAAGGGCACTTCAAGAAACAGCTGTTTGGTCCCCTACACCCTTCAACCCTTTGAAGCTCTCATTCCGGAGGGTAAATCCTTTGAAGGGGTTAGGGCATAGGGATGAGCCCTTCCGAATGGAGCGCAGGGTTAGTTTCACATTTAACTCATAGATTCAATGGCAACTCATTGGTATCTCACATTCTAATTGTTAGTAATCTTCCATTAGAGAGCTCTCTAATTAAAATCTTTCTAAAAATCAAAATACAACAGGTAATACTAGGTATTTAAAGCTAATTTGGCTTGCCATGTGACGTAGGCTATTTCCACATTCTCTGTGTGTCCGGAGTGTTTTCAATGGCTCTGATAGTTTTGACTACATAAATAAGCTAATGTGTGACCGACGTTATCTATAATGCCATTATAGATATCTAAATTGTGTTTGAAATAGTTCAAACTAATTTAGAGATATCTTGAAGCAGATATCTTTATAGTTAAATAATAATTGCAGACATCTCTTAATATCATTAACTATTTAAGTCATAATTACGATTTGACAAATTACAATTGTAAATATAACATATTTATGAATAGTCAGACCACAGATTAACATTACAATTTAGCCAGCCATAAATACAGTATCTCCCAATCTACCATTTCTGACATGAGAGAGACAATTTTTTTATTTTTTTTCAAAGAGACTTTTATGTTGAAATTATTGTGTGACGCCATTTAAAATGGCTGAACTAGATATTGGAAATCATTGTGAAATTGAATCCTGCAAACAAAAAGGTACGTTCTTTTCCCATCTAAAAAGGAACGTTTCAGTTTCCCATATAAGCCGTTGAAAATAGAATAATTTTAAATCACAATTTACAGTCTGTTTCTAGATCCTTTATTATTCAAATAGCCTTTGTAAACATGAGCTGTAACATCAGTGTGATGCGAGTCAGCAGCAAAAAAGGAATATTATTCGAATTATTTTAATATTTTTCATGTTTTAATGTAGACTTTCTACCATTCATATGCAGCAGCTGTTCTGGAGTGTTCTGGTAAGATTCCCTGCCGTTGGCTTTGAAGACACCCTACAATTATAATGTAAACAGTTAATCTCAGATCTGTACTAGAAATAAATGAAATAGTGCAAATCTGATTAATAACAAAGACAGGAAAATGACTGATTATGGTATCCTGTCATGATTTTATTTTATTTCATTGTCATAATGGTACCATGGCATATTTGGAGTTCCATACAAATCCAATGGTATTCAGTACTATAATATTTATTAAATACCATTCTAGTACCTTGCAGTTGTAATTCCACAGTATATGTTTGGTGGAGACACGTGTTTTTATATAGTACATTCATAAATTGTGTAGGGAAATTATTGAATAAGGCATTCGATTTGAGATTTTCTTCACTTCATTTAATTCATTGCAATTATTATTTTTTCTCATGTAACATTTTAATCTCCTCTACTGGCTAAAGTTTGGAACACAGAAGCCGGGACTCCACTGTTGTCCAGAGGTGAGCGAGAAATGGGTATACTAAAACTAAAATGTCAAATTAATAATTAGTTCAATATACAGTGTTAAAACAATAACATATTCAAATATGTACACATACACAGATTATATAAAGCATGTGTATAAATGTGTGTTTATTTGACTAATTCCTGGGGTTTGAAGGGCTATTACAGATTATTTTCTTAATTCTTTCAGGTGCTGGTGAAGAAAGAAATTGGGTCTGGGGGAAGCACATCATATCCATGTAGCTTTGAGGATTGCAAAGGGAAAGAGCTGCTGCCTGTCATCTGCCCACACTGTGAAAAACACTTCTGTCTCGCGTATAAAACCTCTTACAAACATAATTTAATAGTCCTGCATTTCATACTTTACATTTCTAACACTACTTACGTGTCACTCTAATGGACAGAGACATTTTAGTTGAAAACCAAGAAAAAAACTCATTAAAATTATGTTTTGAGCATATAGTCACAGCTGGTGTTGGTGTACTAGGTGTTGTGTCCTCATCTGGTTTCAGACATCGGCATCAGGATGACCATAAGTGTGAGAAACTGGAGATTCCAAAGCCTCGCATGGCTGCAACACAGGAGCTGGTGCAGAAGATAGTGGGTTAGTTTTCAGCAGTACACTGCAAAGCACACTGATTTGTCTTGGATTTAAGTTATTTTCATTTCTGTCTCCTGCTGTTTGGTGTACATACATTTTTTTCCACTAGAGAGCAGTAGTGTCTAATCGTGAAGAGTTTGTGATGCCAAATAATCCTTAGAAAGCCAAAGATAATCTCCACAATACTTCCAACAGAGTCAAAGAAGAATGCACCACCAAGTAAAGGCAGAAAAGGAGCAAAGAATGCTGCAACCGCTGCAAAAGTTGCTCTGATGAAGCTTAAAATGCATGCGTCAGGAGATAAAGGCCTGCCACAGGTATCGGTGGCAAATGTATATTTCAAAGTACCTTACTTTGCATTCATTTATGACAAATATTGCATTAGAAATTCCACCTCTGTAGACAGAACGGACGTACTTCCAGGTGTTTCTGCCAAAAGGAGCTAAAGACCCTAGTTTGCCCATGTTCTTCTGCTCTAAGTGGAGTGTTGGCAAAGTAGTGGACTTTGCTGCATCTCAGGCCAGTCTGAAAAACAACAACAACGTGCTCACAGCTAAGGTCAGCTATACAGCACAACATAAAACTTGTTCCATAGGACAGTGCCCTCATCCCCTCTCTGTACATTTTGCATGTCTCCTTTTGTCTGATGCACCCATTTAAATTCTTGAATCAGGTGTTTAATTAAGAGACATGCAAGATGTGCATTGATGGAGGGCTCCAGGAATGTGGTTGGGGGCCACTGTTTTAGGATTATGACTATGTAACAAATTGATTCCTTTTGTTATTTTGTGAAAACAATTCACATTAACATACCACTATGCTCTGCACAGAAACTGCGATTGTGTCACCCTGAGACAGGTGAAGGCTTTAAGATGGACGCTAGCCTCCAATCACTGCTCTCCAATACAGACTGTCCTCTGCACAACGGTGGCAACATCATTCTGGAGTATCTGAATAATGAGAGCTCTGGACTGGATGATGTGACAGCCTATATATCGTCCTCCTAAAGAAAATCCCACAACCATTCAGCAGAGGTTTATAGTAAAATTGTCTGAGGAAAGTAGGAAACAAAGGGTGTCAGATTGGACTATGTCTATTGTAAATATATTCCATACATGATTTGCTTATTTTTAATAAATGGGTCAATGGTTATGATGCTTTTTCTTTTGTCCTGTTTATTCAAAAAAATACATTAAAAGCCTTGAATACACTTTTCTGTGAATTAAAATGTATTTTGATACTTAAAACAGGGGTATAAATATCAGGGCGCTGTGACGTTCACAAAAAAAGAAAAAGAATAACATTCATAACTTCACTAAGTTGTTTGACATTCTTTTACTATTATTTCAGATTAGATAATCTGATGTTTTATGACATAGCAATGTTAATGTTATGTGGCACAACTTTTCATAGACTTTTTTATGATTATCATACATACAGTTACTTTATGTAAGGAAAACCTATTTTCTTTCTACTTCAAATCTTTAATTCTAGGAACGAATTTGACTTCTACATTTAAGCCATGAGAAATGGTACATTGCTGTCAGGCAGAAATTATGTATTTATGTATTCTCTCACTATATGAAGCCATTAAGCAGGATTTGACACATTGATGCATCCCCTAATTGCCTCAAATGTCTGAAGGCTGTTAAAGACAGATGTTTTTCTTTGTGAATTTTCTTTGTGGGAAATTTTTTTTCACATACTGAAATACTATATATACTGCATTCTGCAATATAATGCATTCTGAATGTTAATGTGTGAATTGAATATAATTAATTACATTTAATGATGAAGATCTGTTTTAATCTACTTTGACTGAGCAACAGAACATCAGAAACTTGCATCAGATAATTTGACATTTTCCATTTTCTCCAGACTTCACAATCATTTGATAACATCACCAATGCAACTTTCCAAGTTATAGATTATTATATTAGATACATGATTTAAAAATTTTGAAAACAAATGTTGGTTGTTAAATTGTTTTAGTCACATTAAGTGAATATTTAGAACATGTTTTTCTACAGAGGCCCACATACTTGTGATAAGACTTTTACCTTTATATTTTCTGTTTCGCTTATTCATACGGAAGATCAGGAACCTCACCTTTTTCAGACCTTGTCTTGCTCTTGATTGGCTGTTGAAGGTCATTTTACTGAAGGCTTACTAATAATCTGTAACTAAAGGGGCATAGTGACTAAAGAAACAAATTCAAATACATATATGTGGCTTATAACCTGTAGTGAGTCTGCGCTTTATTAATAATACAAAAATAGAAGTCATAGATTTCTAATATTGATTGATTGCCTTATTTTTGTGTAATATCAAGATCAAGGGCAATAATGCCCATTAAAGGAACTGCTGATGGTCTCTGGTTTGAAAAGGCGAGAAAGAAATAAAGAGCTGTCTTTAATGCAACATTCAATGAGAAATATCTGATTTGTGACAAAACAAGAATCAGCAGTATCAGCAGAAACATAGATGATGAACATGGGTGCTGCTGAGGAAAAGAACAGATGCTGCTTTTTGTACAGCTGGGTTAAAGAGAAGCTTTTACAATATGACTAGTATTATTATTATGCAAAAGTGTGTCTCTTGCGGCTTGTCAACAGCATTAAATGGAAAGTACATTACAAAGTAACTGTTGGAGGTGACGAACCTGTCCTTTGACTGTTCAGTCATGAAATAAGTAGCATCTATTTTTATAACATCAATTTATGTAATGTGAAGAAAGAAAGAAAGAAAAACTTTGGACCCTCCATCTGGTACAACTGTGACATTGAGTTATTCTTTAAATTATTTTGTTTTCCAGAGTTAAACATTAGTGCAAGGTCTAACAATTCTGCAGCACAGCAAGTCAAAATAAGTAATTAATGAAATAAATAATCAGAAAAGAATGCTTGTCCCAAAGTTATAAGTAGTGCTGTCAAACGATTAATCGTGATTAATCACATCCAAAATAAAAGTTTTTGTTTACATACAGGTGCATCTAAATTGTTTTTTGAATATCTTGAAAAAGTTTTTTCTATAAGTTATTTCAAAAAATGAAACTTTCATATATTTTTGTATGTTTTGTATGAACATGTATGTTCATTACATGTTCATAAAATCTTTTGCTTTAATTTTGATGATTAGAGCTTACTGCTCATGAAATTCAAAAATTAAATATCTCAACATATTAGAATATTTTCTTTAGCACAAAAATTCCTGCATCAGTGAGGAGTGGCATGCAAGCAATCAGCCTGTGGTACTGCTGAGGCACTTTTGAGCCTTCAGCTCGTCTGTATTGCTGGAACGACTGTTTCTCATCTTTCTCTTGAAAATATCACATAGATGCCATATGGGGTTCAGGTCAGGCATGTTGGCTGGCCAATCAAGCACAGTAATATCATGGTCAGCAAACCACTTGGAAGTGGTTTTGGCACTTTGGGCAGGTGCTAAAGTCCTGCTGGAAAAGGAAATCAGCATCTCCATAAAGTTTGTCAGCAGAGGGAAGCATAAAGTGCTCCAAAATCTCCTGGTAGACGGCTGCATTGACTTTGGACTTAATAAAACAAAATGGACCAACACCAGCAGACGTCACAGCCTCCCAAATCATCACTGACTTCAGAAGATTCACACTGGACTTCAAGCAGCTTGGATTATGTGCCTCTCCAGTCTTCTTCCAGACTCCAGACATTGATTTCCAAATGAAATGCAATATTTACTTTTATCTGAAAAGAGGACTTTGGACCACTGAGCAACAGTCCAGTTCTTCTTTGTTTGACTGCACTTGTTATAAGCTTGCTTTTCTAAAATACAAATGTTGTGGAAACTCAAAATGAAAAGTTCAGATTTCCCCTAATTTTCTTTTAAGGTAAAAGATTTCAAAATAGTTTTCATATTTTTTTTAATAATTTTTTCACATTTAATTACGTCATTGATGTTAAATTAATGTTTGAGTGACATAATAATGAGTTGCATATATAATAATGGATTATAAATAATGCTAGTCACTTTTAAATGGAAATTATGGAAGTAATGTAGAGAAAACTCAAAACTTATTAGATTTTGTAAATTTAAGTTCAAATGATTCAAGTGATTTTATTTAAGAGTAAATGGGGCTAGTTGCAAAGGCCAAGCAGATTTAATACAATTTACTTAATATGCCATACATCTACGTGTGCAATGACTATTAATAATGCACGAATCCTACTGCTGTCTCCACAGTAATCAAGAATGAGTCAGAATAAATATAGCTGCCTTACTTATGAAAGATTGTGTGTTGAAAGTTGTAAAAAAAAAAAGATTCTGATTTGTGCCTAAAATGCATTGCTGAACTGCATAATGAGGCTGTCCGTCGCAATAATTGTCTCTGAAAGTCATGCCTGCTCACACATACATACATACACACACACCCACAGTGGTTAGATGCACGCAATTGCTCATTGAACAGTTTGTGAGGATGGCTGCTAGTGTGGACTTTAGCACAGAGTTGATCAATGCATGTATCAACCCACTCTCTGTGTGGGCTAAGATTTATGCTACAAACATCCCCAAAATAGCACGGGTTGAATGGGGAATGATTGAAGCTGAGTTGGGAATGATTGAAGTCTCTTTGTGGTGAAACCTCTTAATAAATCTGTCAAACACATAGTCTCAATGAAATCCACACAGTGACGTAAAAAAAAAGTTAATTCACTCGATTTATTTAGTTTAGGAATAAGATTAGATGTAAATAATTTAATCGAGAGGGTTTATTTGAGGGTTGACATGTTCCATGACCTAAAATTTTAATTGTGTTAAGATAAATGCTTGCCTGTTCTGGATATTAAATTTTTTTATTTACGATTGTAACATGTAAAGCTAAATTAATATACAAGCATGAAATTACGAAACTGATAGTTACCTAGCTGAAAACTACCAGTAACTTTTTTTAGTATTTATTTTTCTTATTTTTTTCTTATTTTATTTCTTATTTTTCATTGATTCTTTAAATCCTTCAAGATTTTAAGTTTGTTAAATGGGTCCTCAGGGGGCCATGGCAAAAATTATATATATATATATATATATTGACTTGTTTCTGCCAATGATCTGATGATGGTGTGACATGCAAATAATTAGAAGATTCAAGGTGTTTGTCGATGTTAATAGGTAATTATATTGATACCAACATAAGCGCCTCTGGCTGCTCAAAGTTGATTGGCTGTTAGCATGTTAGCACAAAAAAAAATGCACACCACTTTTTTTTGTTATACACCACAGAATTCATTATTGTTGCTCAAATTTGACTAAATTTGTTGTGTGCAAACGAGCACAAAATGTAATAAAAAATATAACAAAGTACAACATTATATACATGCATTAGTCATAATAATGAACATGGCTGGCAACTGTAAATCTCAATTTCAGTTACATGCAATTTTCAATGTTACAGCAACTACAGTACAATCATCTATGAATACCCCCCACCCCATACCTATTTCACATGCTTTTATAGTTTTAGCACAATCAGATAAAACTTACTCTGATTTGATCATAGCTGCAAAGCATGCCGGGTAACAAGCTGGATGTCACAATGCTGAATAAAATCAGGGGAAACACACGCACCAGCATCTTCAATGCTTGAGCTCATAATGACAGATTATTGGAACAGCAGCAGCAGCAGAAAAGCCTGTACATCTTATTATCTAATCTCTTGCATCTCATTGGATGGTTACTCTGGAAGAGAGGTATTTCTTTGTGGTGCTTCTGTTTGGAATGGGGACATCTCATATTTGTAATATAATTACGGAAATAAATGCTGATGGATTTAAGCATTATTTGCTGCATGTGTGATGGTGGGGCTGATATCCTCCTCATTATCAAACCTGCACCTGATGCTCACTGTTAGCTGCTCCTGGAACAAAGAGCAGAACCACATATACTCATTACTGACAAATCTTTGAATTTATGAACTCATTACTTTGAAAATTGTATTTCATTTGTAATGTAATCTGTAGATTAAATCTAATTAAAAACATTTGGTGGCATTCAAAAGCAAGACAGCAAGGTGTATTAATAAACTTTGTGTAATAGTTTACTAATGCTTTGGTTGTTTTCATTTCAACAATTCAACCAAAGCTTTTTTCTTGGCCTCTGCTGTAGCTCTCAAATTAGAATTCTCAGTGAACCTATAGGACTTGATGTGGTGTTTCTTAAAGAAGTTAATGTGTGTGTCAGAGATCCACTGATAAAGTGCGTCAGGATGTGTCTGATTCACAAATGGACGAGCTCTCTCTTATCGCTCTTTCACTGTGATGGGTCCAAATCAGCGGATCAAAGGAGTGAAGATGCTGATGGGGGATGAGAGGAGGAGAGGAGGAAGTGGGAGGTGTGTGTGTAAGGAGGGATGTTCTGCAAGATTGACGTGATCTAATCCATTTTGTGACAGACTCCTTACGATATATAAGCACAACATCTTAACATTCCTGAATTACTTGGACTGAAGACTCTGACCCAAGAAACACCTGTTACTGAAGAGCATACTTCCAAAGACACATGTAAGTAAAACAACTCTTACTGAAGTATTCTGTAGAGGTAGATATTCAATACATTTTTGGTGATTTCTAAAGTGAATAATTAATTATTAATATTTTGATTAATTTTTGTGAGGAAAGTTTTGATTACAAGTGCAAAATATCTGCATTTTCTACCTGATCTGATCTGATGCAATTACTTTAATAATAGTTGAGCTACATTTTTATTTTTTGAATTTATTTATTTTGATTTACCAAATACATTTTAAGTCAAATCATGTAGAAAATGTATATTTTGTGCACTAGAAACTAAATTATGTTATATTATATTATATACTCTGTATTATATTATATACAGTGCCCTGTATCAGACTCAGCATGCTGCCCACCGCCTTCACTCTGCCGGTGATTAAGTGCCTGATTGGCTCGCGCTTGGGAACGGTCGCGTTCCTGCTGCTGTTAATTCTCTCCGCCTCTGAGACTTCTGCACACGGTACCACAGTCGAGCACGACCTTCATATCGTCCACAATGTCGATAACAGAAGTAAGTTTTTTTTCTATCCTTTTTTGTCATTGTAGTTCACTTGATTTATCAAGAGAATTGTAGATTCAGTGCGCGATGTCAGTGGAGCAGCTGTCAGGCGTTCATGCATTTAAAAATATGCATAATGCATCAAACAGATATTCTTATAAAGGTATTCACAATGCATTGAATGTAAAAATACAATATTTTTAACAGAAATTATCTGACACTAACAGTATTTTTTGCGCCTTTATATATTATTTTATTAACCTATAAAATGTTAATAAACCAACCTGCTTGGATTTCTTAAATATGCTTTGAAGGTTGGATGGTAAAGAAAAAGGTCATATAATGACTTGGCTAACAAACTGTTAACACAAATCATCAGGAGAATAATTTACTTATAACATATTTTACTGTAAAAGTAGTCTATTGAATGAACTATAAATTATGTCTAAATAGATAATTTACAGTTACCAGTTGCTCTTGCTCAGAGCAGTTTTGCTCTTTTTCTTTTTTGTGTGTGCAGTTGTGAGCTATTTGAACTTTATTCTTACTTTCAGTGGTTAACCTGATGTAGCCAGGTTGATTTGTTCATTTTATTCTTATTATTATTAACTTAAAAATGTACTTTAAAAAAAGTACTTTATAACACTAATAGCACTTATAGCACTAATAACATGGAATATGATGTTGTTCATTTGTTTTAACACATCTGTTTTAATGCATTTTATAACTATCATAAAACTGATTATAAGTTTATGAATGTATTTAAATAATGCATTATAGAGAAGCTTCATAGGATCTTTCTAGTTGATCATCTTATTAAATTAATAATAGTAAAACTCAAAATAGATTCATGATTGCCAACAAACAGACCAAAATTATTTATAATATGTGCACATATACCAAATATGCGCTTTAATAGTAACGTTTGTCTTGACCTCTCCCAATCAGGTCCAGAGATTGACCCGTTCTGGTATGTGGGGCGCGGTGTGAGACCTATCGGCCGGTTTGGGAAGAGACAGAGTGGAGGTGGTCTGCAGCCAGTGGTCAAATCTCTGGAACTCCTGTTGAACACTCTCAGGAATAAGGAGAGCTTGAGGAGTGCGCTGGCGCAGGAGGAGACAGATTGGATACCATGAGATCTGCTACCAACAGCGACCTGCTGCTGTAATATTTAGGTGTATTAGTGTGTATAATTAAATCACAGTTTTCTCAGTCTTTCCTTGGCTGTGTGTCCCTCAATATTAATTTCAAATAAACTGACTGGCAAGTGAAAATATCTGTACATATTACAAATGCAATCTATATTAATAAATAAATCAACAAATGTATGCATGTTTTCCTCTTATTAGTGGTTTATTGTAATGGGTTATGCAAACTACTGCTCCTCATTTAAATGATAATACAATTGTTAAAATATAATCTACCAAAGAACACAAACATCTCAGTCTCTTCAGGAATGCAAACTTTATTCATATTTATTTGAACACTGCTTGTGTCAGAACAAATTTGGCACATGAGAATTCATTGGCTTTTTTCTTTTCGCTACAGAATATTTTTTTTATTTTTCACCCGTTGACACTTTTATGGTGAAAATACACAAAGACATTCTGAAAAGAGGCAGGCTAATGCCCGTGCGGTCACAGCAAACCCAAAATACACTTAAAGAGCCTACGGTATTTAGTATCTGTCTCTTGTCATTTTGTACTTCATTCAAATGTAAATATGCATTCGATTTTTTCAAATTGAAAAAATACATGACACTGTAAGACATTTTCAATTCCTTGACTGTGCTTTTCATGGGAATTTTTACATATATTAGAAACGTGATACATGCTTTATACACAAACATTTCCATAGACAACAACAAGGAGCAGGACCCGTTTGAGAGCACGAAAGCTGAACAGCTATTAGAGTGATATTAGTCGAATGGGGAAGACAAAAGTAGGGAATGATTATGGGATGAGTATGAGGGGCAATTGTATATTGCATCCCAGTTTATTCTCTATTGGCTCAAAAACGGACATTCCATGGGACATATTTTAAGTTAACTAAATATAATTCAAGCTTTTGTAATTTCTGTTAGCTAAAAGGACAATATGATGCAGTATTTGATGTCACAGCTGTAATTCTGCACGAAGAAGTGGAGATCCCTGCATAATGAAATGCTCAAAATGAGCACAACTCAATTATTCTTGTCAGATTTCTAATGGATGCTCACAGCTCAGTTGCTCTTAAAATCGTCCCCAATGTCAAATTTAGGATCATGGGATTTGCAATGTGGTACAGTTTTACATGCCAACTAGCACATCAAACATAATGAAGAATTATTTAAGAAAAAAAATGGCCTGTTAGAAAATGACCAGTATCTTTTCCATTACGTTTACAAAGATTACCTTCAACCTTAAAATTGCAATGTGTAATTCAAAATATAAGTGGTACATTATTTTATACAGAAACATTAAAGATAGAATTTAGATGTAGACCGAATGTCCAAAATTAGTATTTTAAATATGTACATCCAGATGGATAAGGTGGACTGTACTACTAAAGCAGTGCTCTGAGAAAAACAACTGGGTGTTTCAGATTAATAAAAGACGCTAATTAATAAAATAAGAATTTGAAGTCAACAAAGGCTACAACCCAAATAACCAGAGTGCTTCATACTGAGATGACTTGATGTTCATATTCAAGAGGTCATCGGATATCTAAGGCTGGTTAGAAGACAAGTATGAATACACAGGGGGTTACGATCCATGCAAACACACTCACAAACTCATTATATGGCAAGGTGGTTGAGTGCTTTTCAATGGCACTTGACTTTTTTTGACTAAATCACAAATTTCACAGTTATTTTATATGCAGTTTTGAGTACAGCGCATTAAAGAAAACTCAAAAAATGACCATTGAAAAAAGATTCCTGAGATATTTGCGACACATATGAGAATAACATAAACATGACAATGCAAATACAACAGGTCCTGCAGGTATTTTGTGTTTATGTTCACATAGACATTTCATACATTTAAAAGTTTTACCGAATGTGCTCCAGTTTTGCAATCAAAAAA
Organism: Gymnocypris eckloni scoliostomus; assembly: GCA_027564155.1. Classification (NCBI taxonomy): domain Eukaryota; kingdom Metazoa; phylum Chordata; class Actinopteri; order Cypriniformes; family Cyprinidae; genus Gymnocypris; species Gymnocypris eckloni. The sequence continues at coordinate 9,538,597 of CM050436.1, read as the reverse complement.
AGAAAAAAGGAAACCAAAAACCGTCACATTGGTCATCCCAGTCACATTGCCGACATACAGCATACACATTCAAACAAGTACGACACTCAGTAAAACATTAGAAAAAGAGAATGAGGTGATGTCCTAGATTGTTAACATTAACCACTATCCATCTATATTACACATACAGTTACAATTATAACCCTCTGTGATGGTTCGTTGCAGGAGTTTGGTCTCCATTAAGGCAGAGAGAGAGAGAGAGAGAGAGAGAGAGAGAGAGAGAGAGAGAGAGAGAGAGAGAGAGAGAATCGGGTCTCCTGGTTTCTGGAGGTGATGAGCTCCAGGGTTTGGTAGAGTTCTAGGGGTCAGAAGTGAGATCAACCCTACATGGGTTGTGATCAGGCTTAGGGTCGACAAGTAGCATTAGGGCTGATCAAATTGGAGGACCGGATGTTGGATCAAGGCACTGGTGTGGAACAGCCTGATGGTCCTAGCATTCATTGTAGAGCGATATTGAGCCATACAGCTTATCTGAGAATCACCAAAGTCACATGGCCTCTTGTCACAGCCTCATAGATCTCATCTGTGGCTCGGATCTGTGGCTGTGTGGAAGGAATTCAAAATACCCTCTTAGAAAACTTGCTTGTAGAAGTGTTTAACACTTTTCTTTTAGCTATGCACAGAGCTTTACATTTGCATTATATAATTAACATGAATTGATTATCTTGAATAAGCTCTTTTTATAAATGTCATAGAAAATAGGAGGATCAGTTCACACAAAAATGAAAATTATTTCATCAGTAACACTTATAAGATACAATAATGCTAGAGTTAGCATGAACAAAAATAAACAATAATAATGTTAATGTAATGTCAATTTCTACATATACACTACAATTGAAAGTTTTGGGGCAGTGAGAATTTATTAACAAAAATACCTTTATTCAACAAGGATGGATTTAATTTCTATTTATCAAAGAATCTTGGAAAAATGATTCTTAGTTTCCACAAAAATATTAAGCAGCAAAAAAGATTTCAATATTTCTTGAGCAGCAAATCAGCACAGAATGATTTCTGAAGGATCATGTGACACTTAAGACTGGAGAAAACTCCTGAAAATACAGCTTTGCCATGACAGGAATAAACTATTTTAAACTAGAGAACTACTATGTCAGGAAAGCAGCCGGACCTGATGGTATTACTGGCCTTGTACTGAGGTCCTGCGCTGATCAGCTTGCTGGTTTGTTTACATCCATCTTTAACGAGTCCCTTGCTACCTCTGTGGTTCCCACCTCCTTTAAAAAATCTGTCATCATCCCTGGGCCTAAGAACAGTAAACCCTCTTGCCTGAATGACTATCGTCCAGTTGCCCTCATATCAATAGTAATGAAGGTTTTTGAGAGACTTTTAAAGAACCACATTTTCTCCTCCATCCCTGTTACTTTGGACCCTCTTCAGTTTTCCAAATAGAATATATTTAAGCTGAGCTATAGTCAACGAATAGCAGCCTGTAGCCAGTAGAATGTCTTGACAATATATATTAATTTAATTGAAAATATATTGTGCAATTGAAAAATGCAATTTCATACAGATAATAGCTTGAGTAGATATTTTCTATGGTTTTTAATTTCTACAAAATTCATTGTGATATAAATTAGGGGTCATAAAGTAAAAAAAAAAAAATTGAAGGTGACTGGTCAAATTTTATTTAGTGCAGTTTCATTTAATTTGATATTTTATGACATTATAAAATACATTTTCAATTGTAAAAGTACATTGGTACAAGTATTGGTCATATGGGACACCTTTAAAGACCCTGAAAGGGCAGCATAAACATTCTGAAAAACATATTTTATGTTCCATATAAAAAAGTCATCCTGGTTTTTAATGAGATTAGGGTGAGTAAACAGGTTGTTCCTTTTTTGGTGAACTATACCTTTAATGTCAACACATAACACACCGTCTAGCTTTCTCATGTATGGACATGACATCTGCCCTGCTGCACAAAAGAGTATTGAGAGAAAAGAGCTATCAAACAATGTTACAACATGCATCACTGACTAAAGAACCACTTCAGGCCTCAAACAAGCTGATACCGTCTCCTTCTATTGGTAGATTTGGGTCGCAAACAGCTGAACTGGAATAAGTAAGTTTGTCCTTTGAAGCTGCAGCTAATGTGAAATAAAGAATTCAAGATGAATCATGGTCATATCAATGGCCAGCCCTAGAGAGAAACCCTGTTAATTAGCAGGCAGATTAAGCAGGAGAAGATGAGGGAGGAAAAGAGATAATACTGCTGGCTGACTCTGTTTTTTTCTCTAATGGACCCTCTTCTCTTTTCTTCTCCCAGTGTCTTTACATGGTGCATTAAGTCTTGCACCTTTTCACTGGTTGCTCATTCCACCTTTCTTTTCAAATCAAAATGTGTAATGTCATTTGGTGTGAAAACAGACCCCCAGCTTAAGGACAGTTGAAAAAAAAGGTGCTCTTTTCTCTGAACCACATTAAATTGTTGCCTCTGGTTGTTAGCAGGTTCAAACCACATGATCACACATACAGCACACAGGGTACTGCTCCTAAAGGGCATGTGGGATTTTCACATCTTTGTGTTTCTGAAAATTTCACTAATTCCATGGAGGGCATTGCATTAGTAGCCTCTTTAGGGATATTTAAATATATTTCACACTAAACAATACTGGGAGGAGAATAGCATTGATTTTTCAAGACCTTGATTCCTCAATCAGAGTTTGAGACTGTTGCTTTGACCTCAGACAAAATGTGCCCATGGACTACAAAATCAGTCATAAGTAGCACGGGTATATTTGTAGCAATAGCGGTAACAATTTACAATAAGGTGTAATTTATTAACATTAGTTAATATATTTACTAACATGAACAAACAATGAACAATACATTTATTACAGTATTTATTCATCTTTGTTAATGTTAGTTAATACAAATACAATCATTCATTGTTAGTTCATGTTAGCTCACAGTGCATTAGGTAATGTTAACAAACACAACTTGTGATTTTAATAATGCATCAGTAAATGCTGAAATTAGCATTAACTAAAAATAATAAATGATGTAGAAGTATTGTTCATTCTCAGTTCATGTTAACTAATGTTGTTAACTAATGTTAACTACTGAACCTTATTTTAAAGTGTTATCGCAATAGCCAAAAAATAAAAATCAGTGGGTGGTTGAGGCCATCTCACTTGCTTATGAGTCGGCTGGTCAACCTTCTCCTATGGCTGTCCAGTCCCACACGACCAGGAGTATGGCGGCCTCTAAGGCCCTTATATCAGGAGTTGCTCTCCAAGAGGTTTGTGATGCGGCAGGTTGGTCCACATTGCACATATTCATCAGATTGTATTCTTTGGACCTGGACTCTACCCCAGGTTCCCAAGTGCTCTAGTCCTAGTGCTGCTCTTTAGATTTCACACAGGACAGGCACTCGTTGCTATGGTGGTGTTATATTAACGTTCCCCAAGTGTCAAAATCGACGTAACGAGAGTTCCCTTGAAAGGGAACGTTCGGTTACGACTGTAACCTCGGTTCCCTAAAGAGTGAACGAACGTTGTGTCCCATGCCATACCTCATTCGTGCCTGTAGGCGACTTGCTCATACTTTAAGCTAGTGATAGTTTTGTTTGGGCAGGCTTTATAGCTTCCTGGTTCGTGACGTCACCCGCTCTGACGTCCTATTACACCTTGGATTGATTTCACATGTGATTCAAGACAAATCACGCAATGCGTTCCCCAAGCATCAAAATTTATGCAACGTTCGTTCCCTCTTCAGGGAACCGAGGTTACAGTCGTAACCGAATGTTTTGATTAGTAATATGCATGACTAAGAACTTTATTTGAACATCTTTAAAGGCCCTTTTCTCAATATTTAGATTTTTTTGCACCCTCGGATTCCAGATTTTCAAATAGTTTTATCTTGACTTGGCCAAATAATGCCCTATCCTAACAAAACATACATAAATGGAGCTGATGTATAAATCTCAATAAAAAAAAAAAAATTCTTATGACTGGTTTTGTGGTCCAGGGTCACAAATAACACTGTACGGTGGCTTGAAAGCAGGTTTTGCTTTAGACAAGCTCAACTAGACATTTAATATCAATCTTGTGAAATATTAGAGCAAATATATAGCAGAACACAGCTAGAAATGTAACTATAGATTAACTATAGTTAATAGATTAACTATTACTAACATTACTGAATGTCTTTTGAATTTGTAATTGTTTTTGCTAGTTGTTTTTTAATTTCCCATTTTATTTTATTTTATTTTGTTCACTCACAGGTGTTCAGTGACTGTGGTCTTCAATAAGTGTAGTAGCCTGAGCTTTTCACACGTAACTAAGAACTTGTCATGGAACTTCCTTCAAATATTAATGCTAAAAAAAGCTTAAAGGTTAAAGAAATTTCTCCCTTTCACCATCAGCGACGAAACATGAAAACATGGCACAACGTGTTTTGACATGCTCTATTCAAACTGAATACAGAAGGCCAGGGGAAGTTTTAGCAGTCTGTTCCTCACACATCTATCATATGGCTTTAAAAGATATGGATTCTAATGCACATGTAATATGTACCACTGTTATAATGCTTTTTTTGTCTTATTTGCCGTCTCTATTATTAAAACAAACCCTCTAGACATTCTACACTGTTTTTAGGTGTGCTCCATGGAAAAAAATATATTCTAACAAGTTTAGAATGACATAAGACATTAGTATGAGATCCCTTTTAAAGTATTAAATGTCGGTATAAATATATGTGTTCATACCTGATGACAGACTTCTGATAGGAGGAGCAGGTAGCTTTCTCCTCTGACAGCGAGACGAGTCCAGCGTCTGGGGCTGATGTAGGAAAAACGTTAAATCACTAATATTGTAAACACATTAACTAAATTTCATTGTGTTTTTAAAGTTCAAAAAGAGTCATGTTGATGAAACTCACCATAGGTTTATATTTGCACTTGGAAAACCGTGTGCATGCAGATACATTTAGACCTGCAGTTTTGAGGGCTGATATTCTTGCCTCAATATCTGAGATCTGCAGAGAACAGATAAACTTCTGAATTTACACTTTAATAGATTTTATCAATATTTTCATAAATTATTTTTATCAAAATATTTTATCAATAGCACATTTAGGATTGGTCTGTATTATGTCACATGCTAGTGCACACCTGGAGCTCGGACTGCTGCACCTGGGCAGCAGCGGTGGCCACCTGATCTTCTAGGAAGGCCAGTTCAGTCTCTGTGGTGGAGCTGCTGATGCTGCGAGCACAGTCCTCTAAGTCACTTAGCGCCCCCTCTAGGCTGTACACAGCACCTCCAGCCAAATACACCTGGACACAGTTTACATGATCACAAAATTAGGGCAGACAGACATCAGAATGTCTCAGATTAAAAGGGAGAACTGCATGACACATAACACCAGGATTTTTCAAAGTGAGGTCCAGGGAGTGTTTTAACAATATAAGTCTCTATGCACTTTGTTTTTTAAATATAGCAATTTAACACATCCTTGCTGATTAAAGGTTTTAATTTCTTACAAAAACAACAACAACAACAACAAAAAATGACCATCCCAGTCACCAGTTGAGCCGCCTCGGCACTACATTTTTCAGCATCCTTCTTGCCACTCACCTGCACTCCCTTGTCAATCACGCACACCTAGAAACAATCAGTGGATCCTCCTCACCTGCCACGGCCAATCAAGCTCCCCATAAGAACATGCTCACTCCACACTCTCATTGTCTGGTCTCATAGTTGATTTCATTGACTTACCTGATTCACCTCTCTGTTTACGCACCTCTAAGTACTCAAGCGATCTGCTCCTGGTTCTCCATGGCTCCACCGATCATCTGCTCCGGACCAGCCTCCTGAAGGAAAGGACAGGACATATTACCTCATCCAGTTAGGCTCCCTGTCCATTTCAGTTACCTGCGTACTTGCCTGAAAGTCGGTGTCTTGTCTACACCTGCCTCAGTCTTCAATAAATCTGCTGTTATATTGACTTACCCTTGTGTCCCATCATTTTTGCTGACAGAAGACCAGGCCGTTAACCTACAACACAGCAGGAAGAGCTCCATTTTATTTGATTTGGCTGAACTACTCCACTCCAGTACTCAGGATGGTTGGCCTATCAAGGAGTCTGTGGAGGAATTTATCAGGTTCTCTCACTTAGTGCGCTGGAGTGCTGAGGTATTGAAGACCCTTTTCTGGCTGGGACTTGCTGACAATCTTGTAAGTCAGCTGCACCAGCTTTCTTATGCTCTCTCGCTCAATACGTTGACTATGTGATGCTGCTCTGTGGTTCCTCCTTCACAGGTGGTTGAAACCCCCATCACCACTAAGTCACTAGCTACCCATTTATGTCTGTCCTTGAATCTATTCCAGAGTCCTGCAATGAATCCGCTTCTGCCTCAGAATTTCATTTTGACTTCCAAGCCAAAAGGCCGCCTGAGGCCCTGGGCAAGATGACAGCCCATTTAGAGGCCCGGTCAGCCAAGGCTACCATGCCAAAACCCTTTAAAAGTATGAAACCCAGACTAAGGCAGACTCGACTAATGTCTAGTGTGGCAGATCATCCGTTGAGGTCAGTGCGAGTAGCAGGCAACCCCAATCCTCAAATACAGCCCTAGTAAATTTCCTGCTCAGAATCTCAGCCCCAGGAGGATGCCAGCCTCAAACTCTAGTCTCCGACCAGCCCCAGCCCCTGAACAGAGTCCAGTGCAGGCCACAGCCCCTGAACGGAGTCCAGTGCAGGCTCCAGCCTGTGAGTATGCACCGGTGCCTGCTCCACGTAAGTGCAACCTCGGTTTATCCCAGAGGAGATTACCGTTCTTAAGTTTACCCCCAAGAGAGCTGTAGATCCCAGTCCCATAGGATACAGTTATCTAGTCACGGCCAGGAGCGCCGATCCCAGTCCCAGAGAATCCTGTTCTCAAGTAATTGCCAGGAGTGCTGTTCCCAGTCCCAGAGAATCCGGTTCCCCATTGAGCTCAGGGAGGGCCACAAATCCTAATTCCAATCCTCCTTCGCCTTCACAGGTATCAGCCAGCTCTGTTCATCCAGAGCACCCTCAAGTGCCGTCTCCCCTACCAGAGTGCAACCTGGATCTAGGGTTTGTCACTGAGTAAAACCAGGAGCCCTTTTCAGTTCCAATATCAGGTACAGCGCTTGTCCCAGTCCAGGAATACATCCCAAGGAATGCTGTTCCTAAACCTGTGTGAGTGTGAGGTCCGACTCAGATCCGGAGAAGGAAGGCCCAAAGTCTTTCTTGGGAGTCAATGGCTCACTCTAGCCTCAGACCTGAGTTGAGAGTTGGTTCTAACCCCCGACCAGTGTCGGGAGATGGTTCCACATCCCGAGGTTTACCCTGTGAATGTTCCAGTCCCTGAGTCTAGCACTGAGAGGGCTACCATCCCCGAACACCATCCTGGACCAGCTGGCTTGTCTGAACACCTTTCAGTTCCTTTAGGCTCGGAACACAGGACAGTGGTCACTCTCATCCCAGAGCTCAGCCAAAATCCCGCTCTCAGTATTGAGTTCAGCCAATCTCCTGATCGGGCCCTAAAATTAAGCCAAGACTCCACTCAAATTCATAAGTTTCCCCTAGAGCTTGTTCTGGACCTTGGCTCTGCTCCAGAGCCTGTCCCAGTTCACAAGTTAGTGCAAATGATTACTTCTGTCCTGAAGGACCAAGTGGTCATGCAGGAACCCCAGGAGTATCCAGACTTGGCTAAGGAGGCCGTCTGTGACCCTGTTGTAGTGGCCGTTGGTAATTTGTCGGTGCCCTATGTTCCAGTTACGCCTGCTTCTACCTGGAGGACCGCGGCTCTGTCGACTCCGTCCTAGTGAGCATTAGTACTGCCCTGGTAGGCATCGGCTTCCTCTGCTCCACCCTGGTTGGCATCAGTTTTGCCCTGGTGGGCTTCGGCTTCATCTGCTCCGCCCTGGCTAGGTTCCTGCTTTTCCCTCCTCCCTTGGATCTCCGTTGCTTGGAACTGGTCCTTCCCCGGATCCACCTCAATGCCGCCTCTCTCCTGGACTGTGTTATTGGAGCATCTGGAAGCCTTTGAGGGGGTGGTACAGTCACCAGTTGAGCCGCCTCGGCACTAAATTTGCCAGCATCCCTCTTGCCACTCACCTGCACTCCCTTATCAATCATGCACACCTGGAATCTATCAGTGGATCCTACTTACTTGTCACGGCCAATCAAGCTTCCCATAAGAACATGCTCACTCCACACTCTCATTGTCTGGTCTCACAGTTGTTTTATATGACTCACCTGTTTACTCACCTCTAAGTACTCCAGCAATCTGTTCCTGGTTCTCCAGTGCTTCACCAATCCTCTACTCCGGACTAGACTCCTGAAGGAAAATAAAGGACACATTACCTCGCCCAGTTAAGCTCCCTGTCCGTTTCAGTTACCTGAGTACTTGCCTGAAAGTCGATGTTTCTTTTTATTCATCAAAAGAATCCAGAAAAAGTATCACGGGTTCAAAGAAAAAAATTAAGCAGCAAAAACTGTTTCCAACATTGAACAATAAATCATTACATTAGATTGATTTCTAAAGGAACAGATGACATTGAAGACTGAAATGACATTGAAGACTGAAATGGCAGATGAAAATTCAGCTTTGCATCACAGAAATAAATTATTTTACAGTATATTAAAATAGAAAACCATTGTAGCCTATTTAAATCGATAATAATATTTCAAAATGTTACTGTTTTTTTTTTATTTCCCCCTGTATTTTTGATCAAATAAATGCAGCCTTGATGAGCATAATGAACTTCTAAAAAACATTTAAACTCCTATTGATCCCAAACTTTTGAACGGCAGTGTATAGGCCTACAGTATATTATATATATATATTTCACAGTTCTTATTGTTATAAAACCAAACTATTAAAGTGCCCCTATTATGGATTTTTTTTTAATTTCCTTTCCTGCAGTGTGTAACACAGCTCTAAGTTAATGAAAACATCCAGCAGTATTAAATCTGAACGTGAAATTGAAAAGTAATTTTTAAAACTAATCCAAAGCAGTTTCATGTCAACGTCAACATGAAACATTGTTTTTCGAGTTGGTCTGAATGAAAATGCAAATTCCTTCTTTGCAACTAGGTGCCAATTTTGGAGCATTAAAAGCTCACAAACACTGCTTTAAATTAAATCGACCAATCACCGCAGATTAGCGTCATGCTAAGCAGGGGTTTGGAAAAATTAATCGTTGAGCGAATCGTTTGGGAGTATGTTCTGTAACTATTTATACTTTTTATGAATTTAAATATTAATATAACATTATTGTGAATTTAATTGAAAATATTTATCTTCAAGTTTATCTGTACTTCCGGGGTAGAAAAACAGGGAAAGTAAATAACAATTATTTTCCAGACCATATTTTAATAATTTGTTTTGGGTTTAAAATAATATTTATCAGTAGAGTAGGTTTCAATGGTTAGAATTTTTTTTTAAGTATAAAAAAAACATACAAACATTTTCTATTAATGAACCTTACATTTTCCTCTATTTTAGTGAGGAGCTGGTCCAGCTTCCTGTTGCCCGGGCCTTCCTGGGACAAGGGTGTGCCTTCCTGGGGTGTGCTAGCCAGAGAAGAGTCGTGACCTTTGCCTTCTGCCTCTCCAAGTAATTCTTCTGTGGCATTCAGAACCTTCAGAACCTCAGTGGTGATGCTGCATAAAGATGCAGCGGAGTACTTCTGCTCCATATACATGAGAGAACACATAAAACAGATGAGAACACCACTGATAAATATATATGCAAAACTGACAGAATTAAAATGCATATCGGGTACTCTTGAAACAAATTTCCATAAAAGCCATAAAAACATTCATTAATAAAAGAATAACAAAAGATATTTCAAAAATTTAAATGTTGGGTAGATCACAACTTCTGCATCACTACCTAAGATCTCACTCTTAATTAAGCTTGGATGTATTGCTCGTCATGCCCAACCTGTTGGATCGATGAACAGAATAAAATTATGGGAGAAGAAGAGTGTGATGTGAATGTACATGGATGAGAGATGCTTGAACATCTCAGAGGTGAAAAGTCATCGTTGAGGGTGTCTTAAAGTGAGTAACACACATCCATCAACTCATGCAAATGAAACGAATACTCTGTCATTATTAAATAACCCTCATGTTGTTCAAAACCCATATTTAGTAAAATGTATTTTATCTGTGGAACATGGACAGCAATCAGGTTTGTTTGGACATGAAGGTGATAAAATAAAGACAGAATATACATTTTTGACTGAACTATTTCTATAAGAGATAACGGGTCAAGACACTTTGTGCCAGAAACTCTCACTCTAACAGCAGGCACGTCATCATAAGAATATGAATGACGTGGATAAGAAGTACATTTGTTCTTGTCAATACATTTTTCAAAGTGTCACAGGCATCAGAGTTCATTTAGAGTACTAAGCCATCAATATGAGATGTACATGTTGATGTGCGTACTTGTGTCTGTAAGTAAGACAGTAAGCACACATGAGAGAGGGTAATAGGATGAGATAAAATGACTTTTCAAGATGAGAAAGTGAGAATGAAAGAGACAGGAAGAAAGAGCGGAGCAGTGTGATTCAGTAATGAATACTTGAGGAATCAATTAATGGTTGGGTTGGTTTATGCTTTGATCACAGAAATAATTGAACCAAACTCAGTCCTCCGAGCATGAGTGGCTCAAGCTCTGAAAGGATCGATGTGTGTGTGTAAAAATGGACCTGTATAGTGAGTGAACATGTAGAAAACAGATAGGTGTACAGAGCTGAATAAATCTAACACTCAATTAAAATGTTAAAGATACTAAAAGACCACATTTACACTATATTTAAATCATAAAATTGAATAAAACATAGGGCACTTTATAATGTATCGATGCTTGTCTAAAAGGGAAATATGGTAGGGAAAACTGGTGTCTTATTAGGCTAAATGTTATAGCAATAAAGACACAAATGTTCCTTAGACATGACACAACTATTTTGAGAAGACAATAATTTAACAAAATTGACATAACTGTGGCATTAGATAGTTTAATGAGAAAAAATTATGTACAGGTTTTTGGTAGGATGTGTCTTGTATTATGTGCCACAATAAAACAATGTAATAATTTTGATTTGTTGCTGAATTGGTTTTCAAATATTGTAAATGATCTATGTTCAAATATTTTAACATAATTGTTTTAAAGTTACATTCAGCTGTGTCCCATATTTTTCAATCAACATTATAACTGCATAATAAAGTATTTATAAAATTGTGACACCACTGAAATTGCATAATTTTGGCCTTTAGAAATAAGATTCTTCCTAAATGTTAATTTGAACTATAAATATAGTTGCCAAAGTTAGTGTAAAATAATAACCACAATATAACATATTACACAAATTTACAAACTACAAGCCACACTTACTGAGTGACATCTTAATTTGAATAAAATCAGCATTCATGTGACCCAGTCTACCATGTTTTATTTTATTACAAACTTTACCTATAAATTCATGAATATGTTTATTGAAATGTTGATGTTTAATTCTTATAGTTGGACAATCATATAATTAAAGGATCTACATAATATTTAGACATGTCTTGTATGTACGTAACATATTTGCAAACAAATATGCAAATATATGCTACCATTCAAGTTTGGGGTCAGTAACCAATGATGATCAAATGATGATGATGATGATCAAAAATGACAGTCATGTACAATTTTACAAAACATTTGAAATAAATGCTATTCTTTCAAACTTTACATTCATCAAATAATTCTGAAATAGTATAATGGCTTTCATTGAAAATATTGAGCAGCACAATTGATTTTAACAGTGATAATATGAAGAAATGATTATTGAGCTAATTAGCATATTAGAATGATTTCTGAAGGATAATGTAACACTGAAAACAGGAGTAATAGCAGCTGAAAACTCACAGGAATAAATTTCATTTTAAAATATAAAACAGTTATTTTAAACAACATCATGTTCTTCTCCTCAATATCACCACCAGTAAGAGAAATCTGGAAGATTTTACCCCACTGTTTGTATATGACTCTAACAGACTCTACAATGACATGAGCATGTTCTGAGGCCGGAGTATGAATGGACAACATGTTTGATTCAGGAGGCATCTCTCCAGCTCTACTGCGTCTTCTCATCAAGATGTATCTCACCTGCTTTAAGAGAGAGGAGAGTAACTGAAGCCTCTGCTGTAGGGCACGATCCCTCAGACCCCCCTGAACCAACAGGAAGGTGTGGAAAGAAAGAAAGAGAGGAACAGACACAAAGAGAGAGATCGGACAGAAAGACAAATGAGAGGAAAAGATAGAAACATACAAAAAAAGGTAGTGGAAAGAAAGATACAAGAAATGAAAGACAAACAATTAAAGGGATAGTTCACCCCAAAATGAAAATTCTGTAATCACTTACTCACCCTCATGCCATTCCAAACCTGTATTGACTTTATATCTTTTTTTATTTATTTATGGAACACTGCTGTTCTGCACTTCCAAAAGGATGAAAATACACCACAACTGTTTCAAAATGTGGTCAATGCACTTTATGCACTATATTCAAAGTCTTATGTTATTTAACATTTTTATTATTCACTGATAATCCTCCCCTTCAGTAAGCTGGATCATTAAACCAGTGAACTGAACTCAAGGACCACAATTTGTCAGATAATTTTTTTTTTTTTTACCTCTTAACTATCACAACCAGGGGACCTCTGTGGGGCACCTAAGTTTACTTCACTATATTACACTTAAATCTTAATCTAATCATGACAAACTATATCGTTGGAAAGGTCTAAGACTCCTAAATAGACATTTAACCACTTTTTCTTGGTTAAAGAAATATGTAGTAAAAGTAATAGATTAATTTATATAAGTTTACTTCACTATATTACACTTAAATCTTAATCTAATCATGACAAACTATATCGTTGGAAAGGTCTAAGACTCCTAAATAGACATTTAACCACTTTTTTTTGGTTAAAGAAATATGTAGTAAAAGTAATAGATTAATATATGAGTGCACCTGACAATCTACATTATAACAGGAGTTCTGACCTTTGCCAAAGAAAGTTTTCTTAGTTGCCTTTTTTCCTATCACACTTTAGAAATCATAAGAAATTATATATCACTTGAAAACTTAAAATCTCAAAATTCATCATTTGAAAAACATTTTAAAATCAGACATTGCATTACTATGGAAATGGTACATCAAAATCATATTACAAAATGTTTTTATTCATGAATTATGAAAACTTAAGTTTGGATAGTGCACATTAATGTCTATGCTCAAAAATGCGAGTGACAGTCCAGGGGTTAAGAAATTAGGGTTCCAAAAGGGTTTTTAGTTGCAAAGAACCATTTTGGGTTCTTAAAAAAAAAAAAAACTTTCAGCAAACAGTTCTTAAAGAAACTTAATGGAACCACATTTTTAAGAGAGTCATACAAGGATAACAGTCTCCAAAGTGTCTTTCTTTTTGTGTGTGTGTACACTGTGTGTTTGTGTATTGTGTATATTATAATATTGGTTTGGAAAGACACAAGGGTCAGTATATGATTAAATAATTATAATTTTTGGTTTATCTATTCCTTTAATATAATGGACAAGAAGCCAGTGGGAAATGAAAGGACAGGACCAGATGCAAGGTGAAGAGGATCCATAGAGGACGACAGTGCTGCTCGTATTGTGTGCATTCCCTTGTCAGCATCCTATAGATGTTTTCACAACATATAGAGATGTTCTATATTAATTTCTGCAGACTGGTTCATGCGTCACACATGGCCTCATGCACAATACAAGTCTAAAGTGGCAGCACAGAATTGAGCTTTCATCAGATGTGCTTTTCTGTGTGTGCTTGATCATGGCTTCTCATCACCAATGAGAGCAAAGATCTTCATTCTGAGTTCGATCAGTAAAATAAATGTAAGTTTGAGGGTTTGAAAGAGTGTCGGAAGGATCTAGAGGAGCAGGCATCTTCTTGTATAAGACACCACATAATTTACACAATTAGGAACCACATCAGTCTCTGGTTTTAGGTGTAGGGCTGAAATTGGTTGACAGGAATATTGATTTAGGATCAACGAAGGATATTGATCTACAAACACATCCCACTTTTGTAATAACATTAAGTCTCAGCTTAACATCTGAGTGCAGTTTATTTTTTAGACCGAATAAAGGAAAGTTGGGTGCATAATATCACCTGACATTCACATCAGAGAGTGAACTGGGACTCTATTCCAAACCGCAGTGAACCGCCTATATGCTCATACAAATATACCATTGCCTGTACCACAATCCACTCATTGCATCAAATTATAATACACTGTTTGTTTGTTTAATAAAACCATACATTTCTACCATTTTTAAGTGTTTTTAAATGGTAGGGTACAATGGCTAAAAGCATCTTAAGAAAAAAAGCTTTTTTTCACTTCTTCCCATAGTGTATGATTGCAGAAATTATAATTATATATATATATTTACTGAACATTGATAAAGCAATGGGAAAATAAATGACAAAAGTGGGTTTGTATTTTTATTAAAAAAATCATATAATTGAGGTGAAACAGTGGGCAAGCTTTTACAAATACCATACCTTTACATGTATACATCAATACATTTTATTTACTGTTTTAATTTGATTTATTACTATTTATGCTGAAACACAATCTTAACGTTTGATTTCTGTCAATTCATCACAAAATACAAACAATTAATGCAGTTTTGATTTTATTTAATGTGGTGTGACAGATTGCTGTAGTGCCTCAGTTCAAGTTCAAGTTTATGTATTTCATAAAATAGGGTACTGTATCATACATTTACTATTTTATATTTCTATTTAGTTTCTGTTTTCCTTGTGCGATGTGATACACAATATATGTTTCTCTGTCTCATTCTCTCCCGGAGCTGGTACATAATTTATTCTCTGTAATTTATTGATTTGCATTTAAGTTACCATAAAAGTAATTTCAGCAATTGTCACTGAGTATTTTCTTTCTATGTTCTCTAATGAGCTACTTTGTATATAGTCATTTTATTTCAGGATGTGGATGCTTGTTCTGACATAAATATTTAAACAGTTCCTCTTAAAAAAATACTTTTCCTTTTATTAAAAAATTTAAAACTAAATGTTAAATAAAAGGAAACACTTATTTTTTAAAATGTTATGGTTTAATAAAAAGTAAGAAATTTTATCAATTAGAATAAAGAATATATAATTTGATGTGTTATAAAAGGAATATTTGTTAAGCAAAAACTATGAACATAGAAAAACAAAGAATAACAAAAATACTTTTCCTTTTATTTAAAAATGTAAAACTAAATGTTAAATAAAAGGAAACACTTATTTAAAAAAAAATGGTTTAATAAAAATTAAGAAATGTTATTAATTAGAATAAAAAAATATAACTGTGTGTGTTATAAAAGGAATATTTGTTAAATGAAAACTATGAAGGGAACAGAACTGCATTTAAAATGGGCTTCCCATGTAATTTGAACAGAGGTGGAAAGTAACGAATTACATTTACTCGCGTTACTGTAATTGAGTAGCTTTTTTGTGTACTTGTACTTTTTTAAGTAATTTTTTTAATCTGTAATTTTACTTTTACTTAAGTATATTTTGTGGGAAGTATTGTACTTCGCTACATTTTAAAACACATGAGTAACTGAGTAAAAAAAAATCGCTCCGTGGAAACAACTGCAGTAAATAATGGGCAGAAGAAGAAACTGGCGCTAAAATCACAAGATGCAGATGAAGATGCAGATACAGATACAGACGGACTAGACAGGCGTTAATGGTGCAGACCCAGCTGAAAACCAAACCCGTCGTATTCTGCTGAAGTTGAACTCAAAGGAAATGAAGTAAACCCCTGGCCATATATTCATGCTCTATTATGCAGTGTAAGCTGTGTTTGCCTCGGGAGACCGAACTAGCAGCTTATAAATATATCGACATCGCCCTTCGCAAGCATGTGGAGATAAGGTAAATACTTACACCGTTGCATTGGTGGTAAAAATGAAGCTTTGACGGTTTAGCAAAAGGTTTTTCACAAATGACCAAAAAAGACAGTGGTGCAGGTCGTCAAAAATATAGTAATGTTGTCTGCGAAAATATAGTAATTGTTGTTTTAACGATGTGCGATTTGATATTATCAGTATTTTGCCAAAAACCAAACAAATCACTCTAAACAGTGTGCCGTGAAATCTAGTAACGTTAGATTAGACTAATCCGTATGAGGCGCCGCCTAGGATTTAAATCAAACTTCGCTTATCAACACACAAAAAACACGTGCATATACACCTATAAACACTCGCACATACATATAAACTTCCATGCATATACACCTATAAACACTCGCACATACATATAAACTTCCATGCATATACACCTATAAACACTCGCACATACATATAAACTTCCATGCATATACACCTATAAACACTGCACATACATATAAACTTCCATGCATATACACCTATAAACACTGCACATACATATAAACTTCCATGCATATACACCTATAAACACTCGCACATACATATAAACTTCCATGCATATACACCTATAAACACTCGCACATACATATAAACTTCCATGCATATACACCTATAAACACTCGCACATACATATAAACTTCCATGCATATACACCTATAAACACTCGCACATACATTAATAATGTGCGAGTGTTTATAGGTGTATATGCACGTGTTTTTTGTGTGTTGATAAGCGAAGTTTGATTTAAATCCTAGGCGGCGCCTCATAAATCCGCGTGCATATGGAGTGCTTTCTTTCACTGCGTGATTCACTCTGTTAAAATGCGTTTAGAATGATCACAAAATTGAAGATATAGAAGCAGAAAATTTATATATTTATTAGAGGTGGGCATAGATAAATTTTTTTAATCTAGATTAATCTAGATTAATTTTGGAAATAATCTAGATTAATCTAGATTAAAATGGCTCATTTGAATTCTGCCGAAGGCATTCAGAATATGTGTGGTACCCAAATAATGACTAAAAGTAAGTCTTTGAGAACGGGTTTCTCAAGCCAGGTGGCGCATTAGACCAGGGGCTCATCTCCTGTTTCCAAAATGCATCACAAACTTTAATCTCTTCCCGTCCCAATCCCACGAAAAAACTGGAGGAAAATCCCGTTCCACTCCCGGAAGAATGACTCCCATTCCCTCCCACTCCCGTGTTGTTGTTGTTGTTTTTTTTGCCGATAACTGTCAATTACAGTAAAAATATAGTACAGATCACAGCGTGCCCACCTTATTAGTTGAATAAAAACCCAAAATGTCGTTTTTTGTTATTATATTTTATTATGCACAGTGTTGCACAGATTAAATTTCATGTAAATCATCCATGCTAACACACACGTCTTCTATTTTTATTTTTTAGACATTTCACTCTCTATAACGTTAGATATATTTTTCAAAGACGGAGTTTCGAAGTTTCTCGCTCAAGTTCACATGAGACCTAAAGCGCATCCTGTTTGCTTAAAAGCGCAACGTTTCGTTGTTATTCTGAGTGCACACAAATAAACGTAGAGTCTTTACAGATTCGAAAGATGTATTAGGCTACTTTTATCTGTATGACCAAGAATGACGGAGATTTTAAGAGCAAGTGAGCGCACCGGAGCCTGTCCTGCAAACGCAGCCACACAAACACTTCAATAGCGCACATTTCTCTAGGTTAACATCATATTGAGCGGCCATGTAAAGTTGTTACTACATACATCTTTCAGATGAAAAGCCATATTTGAGGTTGATGAATGATGAATGAGCGCTTTGGATCAGGGGCGGCGCTAGGTGGGCTAAGGGGCTGAAACATTCTGAAATGTTTTCAGAAAAGCCCGAATGTTTTATGACCATGCCCTGTACGCATCATCATCACTGAGTTTTCATGCGCATTAAAATGATGAACCGCAGTTTACTCCCGTCAGGAACAGCCCACGGAAGCTCGTACTTCTGACTGACATATACACTTGATAATAAACTTCATATAAACTGGCCAATCATCGATATGAAGTAATAGCAGATCTTGGATCTTTGGGCTTAGCCCGGATATCCACTCACCCTAGAATCGCCTCTGGTTTGGATGTCCTGCCCGATTGTATTACCACATAGACCAGCCGTTAACAATCTGTCCATCACGGACTGCGAGCCTCTAGTTCAAGACTCGCTCGCCCCTACAGTGCAATTCGGCTAGGTATACATCCGCGCTAAAATATCAGGGTGAAAGTCATCATAGCTTGCGTAGTATAGACCCAGCTCCCAACCCAACTTTGAGAATAGATTAACGGCGATATTTTTTTTATCGCCGATAAGAGTCTCACGTTAACGCAGCACGTTAACGCCGATAACGGCCCACCACTAATATTTATATAATTTAATATAGTAAGTCAACATCACATGAAGAATGCCGTTTTTCTCAAAAAATCACCATGATTACATAGGCCTGTAGTTTTTCTTTTTACACAGTTCAAAAAACAAGAAGTTAATTAAGAGACTTACGTTTTAGACACCATATTGCCTGTTTTTGCTCTATTTCGACAACAAAAATAATTCCATACACAGTTTTGCGTCTCTGACTCTGAGCAATGACGTGTTTCATTCCTTGAATTAACCGTTTAAATGATTCTGTTCAATCGCAATGATTCACTTATCAGCAGTGGTGGTCAAAGTACACAGATCAAGTACTTGAGTAAAAGTACAGATACGTATACTAAAATATTACTCCAGTAAAAGTAAAAGTACTGCTTTTTCAATTTTACTCGAGTGAAAGTACAAAAGTACTCAATTTTTTATGTACTTAAGTAAAAAAGTACTGATAGACAGATTTATTTTGCAATTTTATATAGACTACTTTATTTAATTTTATATTAGCACATATTTTTATAATCCTACTGCCCAAAATACCTGGGGTTTTCCCAAAATAACCACTATATAGAGTCAAGATATATCTTTTGTTGATATGGACTACGTTGATGAGAGTGATGTAGTAATGTTCTCTGTGAAGCTTACACTGCCATGTACCTGAGAGAAAACAGATTTCACCATCTAATTTTCACCAGTAAGAAAAAAGTGTTTTAGAACTTGTTGTTTTGCAGAACGTCAGTTATATATGACATTAGAATTAGGCCTGAAATTAGGAAGAACATTTTAAGGAAAATCTAATTATATTTTTATAATGATTTTTTTTCTTCTCAAACCTTGTTAAAAACACCCCTGGCCAAATGCCTCAGAGGGCATCACTTGCCACTCTGATAATTACTGTAGTGACCATGTTCTGAACATCACATCCTTTCTTTTTCCCTCAGATGGAATCTATCTAGGTGGCTGAATAAAGATATTTGGACTTTATATCAAAAAATTTCCTCAACTTAGCACCAGCAAGCTTGTTAGCTAGACAGTTAGCATCAGCTAACAATATTTACTTATTTTCAGTATGGTTATGAATAAACATTCATATCTGTCTACTCGGCTAGTTGATCTAAACAATATAAAAATGTAACGTTATACTGTTGATAAACAATATAAAAACAGACGTCACATAGGTCTAAATGCATAGCATTTAAAATAAAACTGCTAACGTTACAGCAGCGGGGAATATGAACGTGTGTATCTCCCCCGGGTCCACACCATCCTAACTCGTACTTGCTCCGAGCGGGTCGCGAACCCGGGATTCCGGCGCGGGAGGCGGGCGCCCTAACAAGGAACACCAAAGGCTACAGCCTCTTGCGTCGGTCGCTAGAGCGCCTCTTTTTGAGGTCAGGGGAGTGAGGTTTACACACAGCCCTTACTGGTATACATCCGTTACACGTGCATGAGTTGTTTTATTTAATCGGTGTTATTTTAATGTTTTGTTTTTTGACCTAAAACATAACGTTAGAGACACTGATGTTGATCTGTCTGCATTCAAGCATTTCAGTGGGCTTAAATAGATCACCCTTTACAGCAGATTTAGTTCACAAACAACTGACAGTTTTGACCTAAATATTATTTTCAGTTACAATAATTAATCCTAAAATTCGACATCAGTAACGTACTTTTCACAGCATCAGTAGCGCGCGCTCACAAGATCTCCCGGTTCTTTACTTGTGAGTTCAGTTCACTGGAGAAGACTCGCTCTAAACGGATCATTTGAATCAGTGAGTTTTCGACTCGAGAACAGCTGCAATCGGATCATGGCAGTGAATGAATCGTTTGTGGCGATTTGCGAACCGATTGAACAGGTTCACTGAAAAGAATCAGTTTGTTCATGAATCATACACCGCTTCTGCGTCTCGGAGCACGTGATGTATTATAAGGAGTAACGATATGTTTTATGAAATGTAGTGAAGTAAAAAGTACGATCTTATGCTTTGAAATGTAGTGAAGTAAAAGTAAAAGTTACTCAAAATAAAACTACTCCAGTAAAGTACAGATACTTGAAAAATTTACTTAAGTACAGTAACGAAGTAGTTGTACTTCGTTACTGACCACCACTGCTTATCAGTGACTTGCTGACACCTACTGGTGGTTCTAATTTAACTTTTAAAGTATATTTTGATTTATTTATTTTTTTATTTCAAATGACTATTTAACATTTGTGACCCTGGCATGGAGCACAAAACCAGTCTTAAGTCGCTGGAGTATATTTTTAGCAATAGCAAACAATACATTGTATGGGTCAAAATTATAAATGTTTCTTTTATGCCAAAAATCATTAGCATATTAAGTAAAGATCATGTTCCATTAATATATTTGTAAATTTCCTACTGTAAATATATAAAAACTAAGAGCTTAATTTGAACAACTTTAAAGGAGATTTGCTCAATATTTGGATTTTCTTGCACCCTCAGATTATAGATTTTCAAATATTGTCCGATCATAACAAACCATACATCAATGGAAATATGATTTATTCAGCTTTCAGATGATGTATAAATCGCAATTTAGGAAAATGGACCCTTATGGTTTTGTGGTTCAGGGTCACATTTTATGTCTTATTTATCAAAACAGTATTTCTGCATTTGTAACTGCAGACTGAATGCATTCATGTCAGTGTGTAATACATCTATGCCACTTCAGATGAAGCTTCTGTATTTCCTCTGCATCGCAAAGATGCATTTTGTTGATACTGATTTAATTTGCCTGGTAACAGCCCAAATGTCTTATTATTCTAATTAACCGATTAATTTAATTAAAAACACCAAGTTTGAGATTTATAGGCCCATATCCCAGGTGTGTCAAACTCAGTTCCTGGAGGGCCACAGCCCTAAAGAGTTTAGTTCCAACCCTGCTCCAACACACACACACCATGTAGTTTTCACATCAGCCTAAATGATTAGTTTAGCTGGATCAGATGTGTTTAATTAGGGTTATATCTACACTGTGTGGGGCTGTGGCCCTCCAGGTACTGAGTTTGACACCTAATCTATCCATTTTTCCTCCCTCCCACTGTTAAAATGTAACAAAGTAATTTTTACTCTGAGTAAATTTTGAATGAGCTACTTTTTACTTTTACTTGAGTAGATTTTTAGACTGGTACTTTTACTTGTACTTAAGTAAAACTTCAGTAATGTAATGGTACTTTTACTTGAGTAGAATATTTTTGTACTCTTTCCACCTCTGAATTTGAAGTACTTCCGGTTTAAGATCTGCTGATTTCCGTTCAGTTCAGTATCCCAGTTCAGAGGCTGCATCCTTTGAAAGATGTGAACATAAAAGTCTCTGTCTATGAAAGTTGCAAAGGTCAGACAGAGCATTCTTAAATGGGACGTTCTATTCTACAGAGGATTGCTTTTGACGTCTAGCAACTGTGACAGCTGCCATTGACGAGCATCGTAATGTTTGTTCTTTTTTTTTAAAGATACTGTAGATAGTCTCAAAAAGTAAATTGTCGGAAAACAACAGGGTTCACAACCTGTTTAAATATGTTCACCTTAGTTCATTTATGTATGTAATAAAACGTATAAACTATCTATAAAATACAACTTCAACAAAATCAACATTTAAACCAATTTCAAGTGTTTTGTGTCATAAGATATTCCATTATGTTGAAACCCAATATTGGCATAATACTGGTATAAAGGCGATTCCACAGTTTAGGCCTAACTGCAAGGACAATAGCCTGCAAAATCAATCTTCATGGAGAAAGCCATTGTCCTCAGGTTAACATCCTGAGAAAACCTGGGCTACAGCTGTGTGAAAGACAGGATAAATCTGGCAATGGTAAACTAGTAAACTTTGATCAAAGTTGAGTTGATGTAAAATTTAACGTATGTAACATGGACGGAAAAACAGTGTAAATTCAAGCAGAAAATGTACTTAATCTAATTCAGTTTAATACAATTCTGGTTGAATCCCTGTTCATGTTTTGCTTTGCTCCTAATTTGGTATAGTTATGAGTCATGCGTTGTGTATGGGTCACAAAACTGGTAATAGGACTTCCATGCAGGCAGGGTGGCCATCTAATATTATCTGTTCTATAAACTTAAAGGTGCATTTTTGATTCTGGTATGTTCATAAACTGAAAGCCAGCAAAATTACTAACAAATACCACAGGTATATTTTTCAAATTTATTTGCTAAATGTAGAAGCCAAAGGAACTCCTACAAGT
This sequence comes from Gymnocypris eckloni scoliostomus, assembly GCA_027564155.1. Classification (NCBI taxonomy): domain Eukaryota; kingdom Metazoa; phylum Chordata; class Actinopteri; order Cypriniformes; family Cyprinidae; genus Gymnocypris; species Gymnocypris eckloni. The sequence goes on along the minus strand of CM050436.1, from coordinate 9,515,958 downwards.
GTGCAAAGTTATAACGTGTGTAACGTGGACGGAAAAAAATAAAACAATCCTGCAAGATTACCTCTGTAACACAAAATAATACCATTTCATGAAAACTGGCAAAGAATAGAACAAGTTCATAACACATTAAAATAACCTGTCATCATTTACTATCAAATCTAAATAATAAAATAAAGAAAGTCCATATATATATGTATGTTTGCAAAGGATATAAGAGTTATGACTAATTATTTTTTAACACTTAAAATGTATAATTATGTGTTTAATTATATGCTCTTGAACACCACAGCAAACTTAATTTACAGAATAGCTGTTTCATTTCTTGAATACACTTCTTAAAATTAAGAATCTGAAATATAAATGATGACTGTTAGTCTGTTTCATGTAAAAGCTCATTCAGTGTTTCAAACTGAGGAAAACGTGTAAAGCTTGTAAACATTAGGGATGGGCATTTTAAGCAAAAGTAATATTCGATAATTCCTGGGTATTATTCGATACTATTCGAAAATCGCACCCTCCCGCGCATGCACCCGCCCACCCACGCACACACACACTAACACACACACACACAGAGAGAGAGAGAGGGGGGGAGAGAGACCGTCCAGGCTTTCAATCTGTATGATAACAAACTGTTTAATTAATTAGAGAATAGTCTATCTTAACCCAATAACATTAATGGTTGTAAAGTATGAGTGCTGAAACATATTAATATAACATAACCGAAGGACGGCATTTATTAACAGAACAGTCCGTCGATTATCAACTGCTCATAAGGCTAGGACATTTTTTTTTTTTTAAATGAGCATGAACATTCATATTATTAAAAAGAAAATCTTAAATCTGATTAATGCATCAATGAATATTAGGCGTAAAACATATTGCGCGCTAAACAGAATATCATTCTTAAAACATATTACGCGCTAAAACATTGTGAACCGCGTGAATGACGGCACTTATTATTTGAACATTAATTTTAACGTCTGTCTTCATAACAATAACCTATTTCATATATAAAAATATATTAAATGAACATGTTCACATGCTCGGGAAGAAGACGGGAGTGTAATCTGTTCACAATTAGTTCAGTGAACTTTGAATTGAAACAACACTGTAAAAAATTCTAAATTTGCCCGACTCAAAATGTTCTAGTGACTGATAACATTTAAAATTTTCCATTGGCCCAATTTTTAAACATTGAAATTCGGCAAATGTATTTTTTTCACTTGTGGCAACAGTCAGTTGACATTGGCTCAATGAGGAATAATGTGTTGAGCCAATTGGAAAAACATGAAATCTACCAAAGCATGTTATTGGCCCAATTGAATATTTAAAATAGTACGAGTATACTTTTTTGGTTTTGCCTAATTTAAAAATATCCATTGGCCAATTTATATAGCTAAAGCAACTTTACTGAATTACTTATTCCCCATTGTCCCAAATGAAAAAAAAAAAATGCATTAAATGATACTAAACACTGCCACATTTTAATACTTTTAATTAAATCTACAACACAATATTGTGAAAAATACCTTAAAATGACAAATATATTAACATTTAACACAATATACTCATACATAAAATCATACATTAATTCTTACAAGATAAACAAAGAATTGCATCTTATAAATTAAAACACTTACAAACATGTGCAAGAACACCATAAAATGTAAGTTATCTGGGGTTACTTCAACCAGCATTTAGTGCCACGTCACCTGAGCTCATGAAACTGCATCTTAACTGTTTTAACGCATGTACATTCACATTAAAAAAATAAATACACACACACCAAATTTACATAATGGGGTGGTTACTTCACCCAGTTTAGAGTAATTTCACAAATTCTACCATTCTCACTTTAAGCTCATGAATCCACATCTTACTTCACATATTAAACATCACCGTCTTTCGGATGAGACGTTAAACCGAGGTCCCGACTCTCTGTGGTCATTAAAAATCCCACGGCACTTCTCGTAAAGAGTAGGGGTGTAACCCCGGTGTCCTGGCCAAATTCCCACCACTGGCCCTTGTCAATCATGGCCCCCTAATAATCCCCATCCACTAGATTGGCTCTATGACTCTCTCTCTTCTCCACCTGTAGCTGGTGTGTGGTGAGCGCATACACTTGATTGGCTCTGTCTCTCTCTCCTCTCCACCTGTAGCTGGTGTGTGGTGAGCGCATACACTTGATTGGCTCTATATCTCTCTCTCTTCTCCACCTGTAGCTGGTGTGTGGTGAGCGCATACACTTGATTGGCTCTATATCTCTCTCTCTTCTCCACCTGTAGCTGGTGTGTGGTGGCGCATACACTTGATTGGCTCTATGACTCTCTCTCTCCACCTGTAGCTGGTGTGTGGTGAGCGCATACACTTGATTTGCTCTATGACTCTCTCTCTCATCTGTAGCTGGTGTGTGGTGAGACATACACTTTATTGGCTCTATGACTCTCTCTCCATCTGTAGCTGGTGTGTGGTGAGCGCACTGGCGCCATTGTCCTGTGGCAGCCTTCGCATCATCCAAGTGGATGCTGCACACTGGTGGTGGTTGAGGAGACCCCCACATGATTGTAAAGCACTTTGGGTGTACAACAATACACAAAAAGCGCTATATAAATGCATCATTCATTCAAACATGTTTTTAAAAATGTTTACTGAGATGCAAAAAACAAACAAACAAAAAAAACAAGAAAATTGAGCTCTTAAAACTGCATCCAACACTTTACAAAAGTGAAAAAAGAGGTAATCTGAACCCACAAAGTTTTATCTAATTCAAATATTAAACATGTAAACATTTATAAATGTAAGGTGCAAAAACACACAGGGCTCATATTTGAGCTCATGAAACGGCATCTTAACAGATTTAATATTAAACATCAAATACATTTATGCATTTTTAAGTGTCAAAACAGCATAAAAAATAAAGTTAACTGGGGAGCAGAGGATGAAAGAGTACAAAAATATTCTACTCAAGTAAAAGTACCATTACATTACTGAAATTTTACTTAAGTACAAGTAAAAGTACCAGTCTAAAAATATACTCAAGTAAAAGTAAAAAGTAGCTCATTTAAAATTTACTCTGAGTAAAAATTACTTAGTTAAATTTTAACAATGGGAGGGAGGAAAAAATGGGAAAGACCAAAGATGTCAAACTCAGTACCTGGAGGACCACAGCCCTACACAGTGTAGATATAACCCTAATTAAACACATCTGATCCAGCTAATCTAATGATTTAGGCTTATTTGAAAACTACATGGTGTGTGTGTTGGAGCAGGGTTGGAACTAAACTCTTTAGGGCTGTGGCCCTCCAAGAACTGAGTCTGACACACCTGGGATATGGGCCTATAAATCTCAAACTAGGTGTTTTTAATTAAAGGAATCAGTTAATTAGAATAATAACACATTTGGGCTGTTACCAGGCAAATTAAATCAGTATCAACAAAATTAATATTTGCAATGCAGAGGAAACGCAGAAGCTTCATCTGAAGTGGCATAGATGTATTTACACACTGACATGAATGCATTTAGCCTGCAGTTACAAATGCAGAAATAATGTTTTGATAAATAAGACATAAAATGTGACCCTGAACCACAAAACCATAAGGGTCCATTTTCCTAAATTGCGATTTATACATCATCTGAAAGCTGAATAAATCATATTTCCATTGATGTATATGGTTTGTTATGATCGGACAATATTTGAAAATCTGGAATCTGAGTGTGCAAAAAAATCAAAATATTGAGAAAATCTCCTTTAAAGTTGTTCAAATTAAGCTCTTAGTTTTGATATATTTACAGTAGGATATTTACAGAATATATTAATGGAACATGATCTTTACTGAATATGCTAATGATTTTTGGCATAAAAGAAAAATGTATAATTTTAACCCATACAATGTATTGTTGGCTATTGCTACAAATATACCCCAGCGACTTAAGACTGCTTTTGTGGTCCAGGGTCACAAATGTTAAATAGTCATTAGAAATAAAAATAAAAAAGATACTTTAAATGTTAAATTAGAACCACCAGTAGGTGTCAGTAAGTCACTGATAAGAGAGTCATTGTGATTGAACAGAATCATTTAAACGGTTAATACATTCAGGAACAAAACACCATCATTGCTCAGAGTCAGAGACGCAAAACTGTGTTTGGAATTATTTTTGTTGTCGAAATAGAGCAAAACAGGCAATATGGTGTCTAAAGTCTCTTAATTAACTTCTTGTTTTTGAACTGTTGTAAAAGAAAAAACTACAGGCCTATGTAATCATGGTGATTTTTGAGAAAACGGCCTTCTTCGTGATGTTGACTTACTATATTAAATTATATAAATATATAAATTTTCTGCTTCTATATCTTCAATTTTGTGATCATTCTAAACGCATTTTAACAGACTGAATCACGCAGTGAAAGAAAGCACTCCCGTTAAAACAACAATTAAACTATATTATCTCAGATGATATTTCACACCCTGCACCACTGTCTTTTTGGCTCATTTGTGCAAAACCTTTTGCTAAACCGTCAAAGCTTCGTTTTAACCACCAATGCAATGATGTAAGTATTTACGTTACCTCTACATGTTTGCGAAGGGTTGATGTCGAGATTTTATAAGCTGCTAGTTCGGTCTCCCGAGGCAAACACAGCTTACACTGCATAATAGAGCATGAATATATGGCCAGGGGTTCACTTCATTTCCTTCGAATTCAACTTCAGCAGAATATGACGGGGTTTGGTTTTCAGCTGGGTCTGCACCATTAGGGGCCGTTCACATATCGCGCCTAAAACGCATGGAAACGCTAGCGCGCTGCTTTCTCCTTTTTCCAAAGCGCGGGCGGTTGCGCTCGAGGCGTTTGTCGTTGCTAAGCAACCATCAGCTGCGCTCTCCGTTACAAGGAAATTTCGTCACATGACCTGCGGTGCGCTTGCGGCATTCTGAAAAGTTGAGATGTTTTATCTCGGCGCGGACGCGCTGGAAAAACGGCGTCGCACCGCACCGCGCCGCTTCCATTATGAGCGCGCATACCGGCGTCTACATTTGAAATAACGAACTTAAGCGCGCAAAAGGCGCGATATGTGAGCTGACCCCTTAAAACGCCTGTCTTGTCCGTCTGCATCGTTCTTGTTATTTTTAGCGCCAGTTTCTTCTTCTGCCCATTATTTGCTGCAGTTTTTCCACGGAGCGATTTTTTTACTCAATAACGAATGTGTTTTAAAATGTAGCGAAGTACAATACTTCCCACAAAATATACTTAAGTAAAAGTAAAATTACAGATTAAAAAAATTACTTAAAAAAGTACAAGTACACAAAAAAGCTACTCAATTACAGTAACGCGAGTAAATGTAATTCGTTACTTTCCACCTCTGCTGGGGAGGTAACTTCACCCATTCTTTAGTGTAGTTTCACTTGAATTGAACCATTCTCAGAAGCGTTACTTTGAGCTTGTAAAACTGCATCTTATACTACCAAAAAATCTTGTAAGAGGTACTTTGAGCTTACTTCTCCCCTGAGGGTTTTCATCACCTAGATTCCCAATAATTTGGACCGAAGAGCTTGAACTTTTTTGCTGCACTAAGTTCCAAGGTTTAAAAACACCTTCTGAATGAACTCAAGTGTATTTTAAGTCCTTGTTGTACTCCATATTGAATGCATACACCAATCCAAAGAGTACAATGAATGCATTAACAAAGTCTCCCAAGTTGTCAAGTACCACCTCCTCTTCCAGCACAACGGAGACATTCTGCGTACTTGACTGGGCTCTTGAGGTGCAACTGCTGCTGCTTACCATTTCAAGAATTCCCATTTTACTTTCAGATGTGTGGTTCTCCAATGGCTCTGTACTCTGTATAAAAACAACAACAACATAGCAATGTCAATATTAAGTCTACATATAACAAATAAATCCAGAACAATACACAACAACTATATGGTGTCTAGGTATTTGTATGATTGAAAACCAGTATTCTAAATAGGCTACATTTAAAAGCACAAACGCTGTGGCTTAAAATCACAAAAATACTTTTATATTCTATTAACGTTACTTCTTTAATACTGCCTACGGATTTCCATGTTTCTGACACAAAACAATTGTGCAGTTAAATGATAGTCGACAACAAATTTGTTGTGCTTTACATAATATTTCATTTTAGAGTAATGTATTGGGCCACAAGATAACTGAGGTAACGTTAATCACGTATAACGTTAACTCTGCTATATTGAGAAACAGCACAGGTGCTCCCTAACATTTACACAAAATGGCAGACATAAAACTTCAGAAAATTACACAGCCTGAAATTAATTATTACAAGCTAATAGTATTTGACACTAATATCGAATAAACATTTATTCAATAAGAACTTATTAATACTCACTGTTCAGGTCGTACGTTAGTGTTCTTCACTAAATGGTGCCTCGCGTGTTCATGCAGGCCTAGCAATGGAGGGTTCACTGAGGGGAAAAATATATTTATATTTATAGCAGAAACGTATTCATTGTGTCTCATACATTTAATATAATAATTATAAAGTGACATAACATTTAGTTAAATAAATAGTAACTTTAAGTAACCGAGGGATCAGCATGGGCTAAATTGAGTTATAAACGCCAACACGACACCGCGGTCAAGCCAGCCGCAGTTCAGAAAAACACGGTCAAGCCAGCCGCGATTGAAATTAAGGTGCGCGTGTATTACAATGACTACGGTAATCACAGGAACAACACAGAGGAGACGCGCTTTTAGAGCGCTTTTCTTCTAGACGCCCAGAACTGAGATATAATGACATTTTTCGTGATCTTTTTTTTTTGTACATCTTGTTATTTATTCTTGTCTTTGACGGTTCTGTATTACTATATTTTTCTACCTTTCAAATCATTGCAAGATTCATAGAAAAAGAGATATGGGACATTATTCGATTTAGAGGGGTATAAACACCAGGTTTCTAATAAGTACAAGAAATGAATGGTCAGTTCTTATATGGAACGTCCCATACTATATGCACACCTCATATGAAACCATTTTACTGCAGCATTTTTGAGATATGGGACATTAATACATTTTGAGGAGTATAAAGACCCCATTTTTAATAAGTACAAGAAATGAATGGTCAGTTCTTATATGGGACGTCCCATACTATATGCACTCCTCATATGAAACCATTTTACTGCAGCATTTTTGAGATATGGGACATTAATACATTTTGAGGACTGTAAAGACACCATTTCTAATAAGTACTAGAAATTAATGGTCAGTTCTTATATAGGACATCCCATACTATATGCACACCTCATATGAAACCATTTTACTGCAGCATTTTTGAGATATGGGACATTAATAAATTTTGAGGACTGTAAATACACCATTTCTAATAAGTACTAGAAATTAATGGTCAGTTCTTATATAGGAAATCCCATACTATATGCACACCTCATATGAAACCATTTTACTGCAGCATTTTTGAGATATGGGACATTAATACATTTTAAAGAGCTATAAAGACCTAATTTCTAATAAGTACACGAAATGAATGGTCAGTTCTTATATAGGACATCCCATACTACATGCACACCTCATATGAAACCATTTTACTGCAGCGTTTCTGAGATATGGGACATTACTACACTTTAGAGAGCTATAAAGACCCCATTTCTAATAAGTACAAGAAATGAATGGTCAGTTCTTATACAGGACATCCCATACTACATGCACATCTCATATGAAACCATTTTACTGCAGCATTTTTGAGATATGGGACATTAATACATTTTGAGGACTATAAAGACACCATTTCTAATAAGTACACGAAATTAATGGACAGTTCTTATATGGGACATCCCATACTATATGCACACCTCATATGAAACCATATTACTGCAGCATTTTTGAGATATGGGACATTAATATATTTTGAGGACTATAAAGACACCATTTCTAATAAGTACACGAAACGAATGGTCAGTTCTTATATAGGACGTCCCATACTATATGCACTCCTCATATGAAACCATATTACTGCAGCGTTTTCAAGAAATGAGACATTATTACATTTTGAGGGGTATAAAGACACCATTTCTAATAAGTAGAAGAAATTAATGGTCAGTTCTTAGATGGGACATCCCATACTATAAGCACACCTCATATGAAACCATTTTACTGCAGCGTTTTCGAGATATGGGACATTAATACATTTAGAGGGGTATAAAGACACCATTTCTAATAAGTACTAGAAATTAATGGTCAGTTCTTATAGAGGACATCCCATACTATATGCACACCTCATATGAAGCCATTTTACTGCAGCATTTTTTAGATATGGGACATTAATACATTTTAAAGAGCTATAAAGACCTAATTTCTAATAAGTACACGAAATGAATGGTCAGTTCTTATACGGGACATCCCATACTATAAGCACACCTCATATGAAACCATATTACTGCAGCGTTTTTGAGATATGGGACATTAATACATTTAGAGGGGTATAAAGACACCATTTCTAATAAGTACACGAAATGAATGGTCAGTTCTTATATGGGACATCCCATACTACATGCACACCTCATATGAAACCATTTTACTGCAGCGTTTCTGAGATATGGGACATTACTACACTTTTGAGAGCTATAAAGACCCCATTTCTAATAAGTACTAGAAATTAATGGTCAGTTCTTATAGAGGACATCCAATACTATATGCACAACCTCATATGAAACCATTTTACTGCAGCATTTTTGAGATATGGGACATTAATACATTTTAAAGAGCTATAAAGACCTAATTTCTAATAAGTACACGAAATGAATGGTCAGTTCTTATACGGGACATCCCATACTATAAGCACACCTCATATGAAACCATATTACTGCAGCATTTTTGAGATATGGGACATTAATACATTTAGAGGGGTATAAAGACACCATTTCTAATAAGTACACGAAATGAATGGTCAGTTCTTATATGGGACATCCCATACTACATGCACACCTCATATGAAACCATTTTACTGCAGCGTTTCTGAGATATGGGACATTACTACACTTTTGAGAGCTATAAAGACCCCATTTCTAATAAGTACTAGAAATTAATGGTCAGTTCTTATAGAGGACATCCAATACTATATGCACAACCTCATATGAAACCATTTTACTGCAGCATTTTTGAGATATGGGACATTAATACATTTTAAAGAGCTATAAAGACCTAATTTCTAATAAGTACACGAAATGAATGGTCAGTTCTTATATGGGACATCCCAAACTATATGCACACCTCATATGAAACCATATTACTGCAGCATTTTTGAGATATGGGACATTAATACATTTTGAGGACTATAAAGACACCATTTCTAATAAGTACACGAAACGAATGGTCAGTTCTTATATAGGACGTCCCATACTATATGCACTCCTCATATGAAACCATATTACTGCAGCGTTTTCAAGAAATGAGACATTATTACATTTTGAGGGGTATAAAGACACCATTTCTAATAAGTACAAGAAATTAATGGTCAGTTCTTATATAGGACATCCCATACTACATGCACACCTCATATGAAACCATTTTACTGCAGCGTTTTCCATAAATGGGACATTATTCGATTTAGAGGGGTATAAAGACACCATTTCTAATAAGTACAAGAAATTAATGGTCAGTTCTTATAGAGGACATCCCATACTATATGCACACCTCATATGAAACCATTTTACTGCAGCATTTTTTGAGATATGGGACATTATAAAGACCTAATTTTGAATGGGGGACATCCCATACTTTTTGAGATATGGGACATTAATACATTTAGAGGGGTATAAAGACACCATTTCTAATAAGTACACGAAATGAATGGTCAGTTCTTATATGGGACATCCCATACTACATGCACACCTCATATGAAACCATTTTACTGCAGCGTTTCTGAGATATGGGACATTACTACACTTTAGAGAGCTATAAAGACCCCATTTCTAATAAGTACTAAATTAATGGTCAGTTCTTATAGAGGACATCAATACCCTCATATGAAACCATTTTACTGCAGCATTTTTGAGATATGGGACATTAATACATTTTAAAGAGCTATAAAGACACCATTTCTAATAAGGCACACGAACGAATGGTCAGTTCTTATATAGGACGTCCCATACTATGCACTCCTCATATGAAACCATTACTGCAGCGTTTTCAAGAAATGAGACATTATTACATTTTGAGGGGTATAAAGACACCATTTCTAATAAGTACAAGAAATTAATGGTCAGTTCTTATATAGGACATCCCATACTACATGCACACCTCATATGAAACCATTTTACTGCAGCGTTTTCCATAAATGGGACATTATTCGATTTAGAGGGTATAAAGACACCATTTCTAATAAGTACAAGAAATTAATGGTCAGTTCTTATAGGACATCCCATACTATGCACACCTCATATGAAACCATTTTACTGCAGCATTTTTGAGATATGGGACATTAATACATTTGAGGACTATAAAGACACCATTTCTAATAAGTACACGAAATTAATGGTCAGTTCTTATATGGACGTCCCATACTATATGCACTCCTCATATGAAACCATATTACCGCAGCGTTTTCAAGAAATTAGACATTATTAAATTTTAAGGGTATAAAGACACCATTTCTAATAAATACAAGAAATTAATGGTCAGTTCTTATAGAGGACATCCCATACTATGCACCTCATATGAAACATTTTACTGCAGCATTTTTGAGATATGGGACATTCATTTTAAAGAGCTATAAGACCTAATTTCTAATAAGTACATGAATGAATGGTCAGTTCTATACGGGACATCCCATACTATAAGCAAACACATATGAAACCATATTACTGCAGCGTTTTGAGATATGGGACATTAATACATTTTGAGGGGTATAAAGACACCATTTCTACTAGAAATTAATGGTCAGTTATTATAGAGGACATCCCATACTATAGCACACTCATGAAACCATTTACTGCAGCGTTTCTGAGATATGGGACATTAATACATTTTAAAGAGCTATAAATACCTAATTTCTAATAAGTACAAGAAATTAATGGTCAGTTCTTATATAGGACATCCCATACATACACCTCATATGAAACCATTTTACCGCAGCGTTTTCATAAATGGGACATTATTCGATTTAGAGGGTATAAAGACACCATTTCTAATAAGTACAATAGTTAATGGTCCCATATAGGACATCCACATGCACACTACATGAAACCATTTTACTCAGAAACGCTGCAGTAAAATGGTTTCATATGAGGAGTGCATATAGTATGGGATGTCCTCTATAAGAACTGTCCATTGTTTTCTTGTACTTATTAGAAACTGGGTGTTTATACCCCTCTAAATCAAATAATGTCCCATATCTCGAAAACGCTGCAGTAAAATGGTTTCATATGAGGAGTGCATATAGTATGGGACGTCCCATATAAGAACTGTCCATTCTTTTCTTGTACTTATTAGAAACTGGGTGTTTATACCCCTCTAAATCAAATAAAGTCCCATATCTCGAAAACGCTGCAATAACATGGTTTCATATGAGGAGTGCATATAGTATGGGATGTCCCATATAAGAACTGACCATTAATTTCTAGTACTTATTAGAAATTATGTCTTTATAGCTCTTTAAAATGTATTAATGTCCCATATCTCAGAAATGCTGCAGTAAAATGGTTTCATATGAGGTGTGCATATAGTATGGGATGTCCTCTATAATAACTGACCATTAATTTCTAGTACTTATTAGAAATGGTGTCTTTATAGCTCTTTAAAATGTATTAATGTCCCATATCTCAGAAACGCTGCAGTAAAATGGTTTCATATGAGGTGTGCATGTAGTATGGGATGTCCCATATAAGAACTGACCATTCATTTCGTGTACTTATTAGAAATTAGGTCTTTATAGCTCTTTAAAATGTATTCATGTCCCATATCTCAAAAATGCTGCAGTAAAATGGTTTCATATGAGGTGTGCATATAGTATGGGATGTCCTCTATAATAACTGACCATTAATTTCTAGTACTTATTAGAAATTAGGTCTTTATACTCCTCAAAATGTATTAATGTCCCATATCTCAGAAACGCTGCAGTAAAATGGTTTCATATGAGGAGTGCATATAGTATGGGATGTCCCATATAAGAACTGTCCATTCTTTTCTAGTACTTATTAGAACCTGGGTGTTTATACCCCTCTAAATCAAATAATGTCCCATATCTCGAAAACGCTGCAGTAAAATGGTTTCATATGAGGAGTGCATATAGTGTGGGACGTCCCATATAAGAACTGACCATTAATTTCTTGTACTTATTAGAAATGGTGTCTTTATAGTCCTCAAAATGTATTAATGTCCCATATCTCAAAAATGCTGCAGTAAAATGGTTTCATATGAGGTGTGCATGTAGTATGGGATGTCCTATATAATAACTGACCATTCATTTCGTGTACTTATTAGAAATTAGGTCTTTATACCCCTCAAAATGTAATAATGTCTAATTTCTTGAAAACGCTGCAGTAATATGGTTTCATATGAGGAGTGCATATAGTATGGGACGTCCTATATAAGAACTGACCATTCGTTTCGTGTACTTATTAGAAATGGTGTCTTTATAGTCCTCAAAATATATTAATGTCCCATATTTCAAAAATGCTGCAGTAATATGGTTTCATATGAGGTGTGCATATAGTATGGGATGTCCCATATAAGAACTGACCATTCATTTCGTGTACTTATTAGAAATTAGGTCTTTATAGCTCTTTAAAATGTATTAATGTCCCATATCTCAAAAATGCTGCAGTAAAATGGTTTCATATGAGCTTGTGCATATAGTATGGGATGTCCCATATAAGAACTGTCCATTAATTTCTAGTACTTATTAAAAATGGGGTCTTTATAGTCCTCAAAATGTATTAATGTCCCATATCTCAAAAATGCTGCAGTAAAATGGTTTCATATGAGGAGTGCATATAGTATGGGATGTCCCATATAAGAACTGTCCATTCTTTTCTTGTACTTATTAGAAACTGGGTGTTTATACCCCTCTAAATCAAATAATGTCACATATCTTGAAAACGCTGCAGTAATATGGTTTCATATGAGATGTGGATGTAGTATGGGATATCCTATATAAGAACTGACCATTCATTTCTTGTACTTATTAAAAATTGAGTCTTTATAGTCCT